>JAIFGZ020000017.1:1291940-1937910 GCA_019925245.2 Oryza australiensis | reverse complement strand
GGTGGCTCAAAGAACTTGCCCTTTGGAGCGGATAGGCTTTCGATAGATTGCTCCATGATCTAAGGAAAAAAGAAAATAAAAGATACGCGAGGATGACTTAGGCTCTAGGATAAATCGGCAACCAGTTCCGGCAACGGCGCTAGAAATGCCTGTTGGTATTTCACTACGACCACAAATAAAATCCGCAGCAGCGCAGAATACCGTTGTAGCACTTCACTTTCGGGGAGTATTCCAAGGGATATTGAATCCAAGGAGCGGTGAGGATTATCAAAGTTAGGATCATCCAAGGACATCCAAGATTAGGTAGGCTAAGGTATAGAGAGGATTTCTATGGTCATGGCTCTAAGAAGCTGTAGAATTACTTTACTTTTGGGCGGCGGCTTACACTCGCTACGCCGTGACTTCGGCCTCTCTGACTCCTAAGCCATGCCCGAATGTGGAGGAATACAAAGGACGAACGAGGCTATCACCACTGCAGCCTACCCTCACCCATGAAGTACGAGGCAAACAAAGGTAAACTCTAGTCTAGACACCACGTCTAAACTATTGAGATACTACTCTAGCCTTGTGCTAGAACACCCATCTTCATCGGGGTCTTAGTACTAGAGCACCCAAATTAATGGACGAGGAACCCACACATGAAGTAAATGCGATAAAGTAAATTACTCAAAGTAAATATAACAACCATAGTAAATCACAAACACTTACTTTATTGAAGAAAGTATATGTTGAGTACAAGGCAGAAGGTTGATGTCGGGACTCCTGCACTCCTGAACAACCCCTCGAAGAGAACTCGACATTTAGGGCCTCCTTTCGGAGCTTCCCTCGCTCTCTAACCTATTTCTCATGAGGTCTAGAGACTAGCACTAAGCTTTTGGAGTGAAGCTTTTAATCTTCTTGGAAGTGTGTTGAAATGAAGTGAAGTGCCTCCTTTTATAGCCCCCAATGGCGGTTTGGAAGTGATGGTTATTAACCGTCAAAACTACCATAACCACCATTGGGAAAGGCTCAGAATTAGCCACGTGGAAGTCGGTGGAGTTTGGCCTCAACCATGGTTTGGCCGGACCAGGGTTAACACCGATTCTCCACCGACTTTCTCAGAGCAATGACATGTGGGCCCTAAGGTGGTTCGGTGTTTTGGCCCCACTTTAAGGCGGTTTCACCGATTTGTGGGCCTCCGATCACGGAAAAGCGTCGCCGATTGGTTGGAGTTGTATTTCTTCGCCACGAAAAGCACATTTTATTCATTTCGATATATTATTTACCTCCATACAAATAATCACCAACACTCGTTGAAAGAGGTTGGCAAATAACCTACCACTATGTTGATGTGCATAGTTTATTAGATTATGCAGGGAGTTGACGGTCGAATTTTGGGGAGTTAATGACCATCAACAATTTTTATGGGAGTGGAGTGGAAGCTTTGCTAGATTTTCTCTTCATTTTGTAGTTTTCTTATTTGTGAGGACTAAGTGTCTCTTTTGTAAGTATGCATCTTGTTAGTTTTATTTATGATGAATCGTATATTAAATTGTCAATTTGTTTTACCTCTGCTGATTCCGGGATGAGGATTGCATGCACAAATTGGTTTGAGAATTACTAGTGAATTTTTGGGCGTGACAAGTTGGTATCGAGCCATCTTGGCCTTCATAGGTCAAGCCAAATGGTTGGGCCCTTAAGGACATGTCTTTGCTAAAAAATCTATTTGTGAAAAGTATTTTCTCCTTATCCAAGTACTTCTTGCAAAGTTTTACTCAATCTCTCCTCTTAGTTTTCAACTTGGTCTAGATGGATCCCTATAAGGAGACGGTGGATAAGATGATGACTCACTATGACCTTCCCAAGAAGATTGAGAAGTTTAGTGAAAGTATGTGCAGTACAAAACGTAAGGCATTATTTGAAAAGGATGCTAAGCATCATGGGAACTATCGCTTTACAAGTTAGCTTTGTCGTATGGTGTATGATCTTGGATATGAGGTTCCACCAAAGTACTAAGGTATCCATCCATATTGGAATTCAATCTCACCACAAGGCAATTTATTACTCTTGACTCGAACAAGGAAGATCTTCCCCAACTCTCTTTTACTGTGGTGAGGCTGACTATTTCTCTATGCTCGAAGAAGTTAGCGTATGAAGCATTGTGTTGTCTCCGCTATCATTTCAAGGACCGTGGAGAGAACTTTGTGTATCACTACCATCCGAAACATGGTGACAACTTTTGGATGAATGCTTGTGTGCATACTCAGGGTGAAGAGAATTAGACAATTGTGCATATGAGGACAATGTTGGATGCTCTTGATGACCTCTACACTGATTGCAAGACCAAGCCACTGATTCAAAAAGCATGCTCTAGAGGAGAAAATTGTCAGGTTATAGAAGATGGTTGAACGGATGAGGGACAAGTCACACAACCTATAGATAGTGACTCTGCCAAGATTCTGGGAGTATACGAAGCTCGTTTTGTGCAATTTCAGAAGGACACCAATTGTAAAACTTGTTCTTCGTCGAGAAGGATCTTTGAGTTAGAAGATGAATTAAGGAAGTTAAAAGGAGAACCTTCTTGGATGAAGATGTGAAGCCTACTCAAGTTGTCAAGAGTCTTTGCACTGGAGTTCTTTTTGTCAAGATCAGTCAGGTGAAGATGAGTCGGATAAAGTTTCAAGATCAAACTAAGATTGAAGAAGTCTTTTGGAACTTATGGCAGAACCTAAGTTGCACCCTCAAGAAGTAGTACTTTCTGTTGGTTAGTTAGATCATTGTATTAGCTTGTTTGGTTAAGTTTTGTTTGTGCTTGTGTGGGTTTTAGTGTATGGAGTATATCATGGGGTGGTGATATAACCATCCTAGTTTAAAGTTATGTTCTATGTAAAGAACAACATTTCACATCAATAAAAGTTAATGGTTAGTAAAGAACGCTTCATTCCAAGTTCCCACATGTCTCCTCTCTTTTCTCTTTCTGTTTCCCTCTTACCTTAGCATTAAGATAATGAGTTTAAGCAAAGGAAGTTTTATGGTCAATAGTGCTAGTGGGTTCAAAACAACAAGTTAATAGTCATTATACTCACAACCAAGTTCTTTCTCACGCAAGGATCAAGGAATCATAATGGTGTTATAACTGCCAATCTCAAGAGCCCTACCTTTTACTTTGGTTCGGTCAAGCGCAATAACTGGTCATAGGTGATAAATCACCTTACCGGAAGTTGGACATGGAACAAATTAGTTCTGAAATCAGTTCCGTGTCTTGATTAAGTGGTTACCATTCGGATAACTTAAGATTAAAAAATTGTTAATGGAATGCAACTCTCAACTTACAACAATACGGTGTGATTTTAATTACAATGAGTCTGAATTTAATTTCTAAGTCGGAAGCCAATCGAGTCTAAGGAAATTGTCTACCATTCACTGCCTGGAATCAAGAGTGGTAGTAAGCCAAGATAGTTCACTACAAAATTATGATGGAAATAATTATTTTGAGATCCGGGCACTTAGGAGAAAAAAGTGTCCTAAGCAAGGTTAAAGGTCGAAGCTCAATGGACACCATTGTTGAGTTAAGGAAAACTATTCGTTGTTGGATTCACACATAGTTGAGAGGTTCAAAGTTAGATTTGAAACAAAGTCATAAAGAAATGAGAAGACCAAAAGTTTACTATCGAGACATCGGGATGATCATTATTGCTACAATATGGTTTTATAAGGAATGAGTATATTCAGGTGTCTAAAGGATTATTCCTTTTACACTACGTGGATCAGTTAGTAGTTTCAACAAGACCATGATCTTCTACAATAAGGAATTTGAAGAGGTGTTGTTTTAGCGAGAAGAAAGAGAAATTTTACTTCAAATAGAAGTAGATGGAATGTGGGATTGCATTATTTTGGAATAACGGGAACATGGAACGAGTAATAATGGGAGCTTGACATAATGGTATGCATTTCCATTTTCCAGTGGTGACAAGTGAAGACTATTCGTAAAGTGTTTGCTTTTGGTTAAAGGAATGGATCATGTAGTTAGCGGTTGCTAGCTCAATTCGGTAATAACCAAGGTCATAAGGACGAATGGAAATTCTAGCGGTGCCTATGATCACGGTGATGGCAGTAACCATTGCAACATTTCTATTAGTTGGGACAAACAAGTTCTATGGAAGTGACCAAATGAAGTATAGTGAATTAAGGCTTAAGTTTTGTCCTTATTTCGTTCGAGCAGAAGATTGCTAATTAAGAGGAACACACCCGTGCATGTTGGGGATTGGTATATATAAATTGATTTGAGACAAGGCGTTATGAAAGATTGTGTGCCGGTTGCACTTAAGAATGACCAGTTCGTAGTAAGATACGGAGAAGTTATGTAGTAATTATGGAATGTAAAAAAGTTAGGGACTAACAAATGGCTTTAGCAAATCTAATATGGTTAGTCGCAAGATAAGCATATCGGGGAAGTGGTTTATTAGTCAAGGATATACGAGATTCAAAGTTTCTTTCTAAGGAGTGTTAGTCCATTTAAAATCGTGTATTCAGTTGGATGGAACTATCGTTGTGTTGAATAGTTATGTAACCAAGCTAAGTGATACCATGGATACTATGATGTGGTTTTGGAATCTTATAATTGGACTTTAACATTCATCAGAGGTCGGTATAATACCAATGCTAGAAGGTGTTTATGACCACTCAAGAAAATGAGAATAATGATAAAGTGATGAATAAGCATGGATATAGAAAGTCGTGATGGAAGTTTCCTATTAGGTGGGTGCGTGGAACTAAAGCAAGTTTGATACTCTAGTGGCACAAGGTCAATAGTAGTTTGCATGGACACATCATCGCACAAGTCTTGCCAAATCTCTACAAAGTTTCTATGAGATGGCAGATGAGTTGTTCTACCGGTTATATGTACACCCATGGTAGAAGGATGAGTGTGGATATTGTTACTAGAGTTGATCTGAAGTAAGAAGAATTGACCATGAATATCACTACTCGTTAATTTGAAGTATGAAGATGATAAGAGATAGAGCTATAGGAAAATGGTTCTTATCAATCAGCTTTACAATTTAAGAATCATTTAAAGTAGATCATCATTCACTGAGATTGGTTTGAGAAACAATAAGGATCAAGTCAAGTATGGGGATTTCTATCTCAAGATATCTTGAATTGGCAAGGTTGTAATAAAGGGGATATGATTACTAAGAAGTAACATATATGGATGGGGGCATTAATTTGATAGTACTGATTGAGTGATGGTATGGCTATACAGGAAGTTTATGAGCCTAAATGGTTAAAAGTCCTAATTATGAGAAACAACTTTAGAATGTCCGAGATACCAACAAAAAAATAAAGGCTAGATCAAGCAAGATGATTTGGGTTCAAATATCAATTGGAGAACTAGGAAGCTAGGAAAGATAGAGTTTTAGTATCTGGTTAAATTTAATAAAGTAATAGCGATTATTGTCATCGTGAATTAAGAAAATCATCTATCACATAGGTGGGATTGGAAAGAATGTCACATACCATTTTTCTCAAAGATGTGACAACATGAGAAATAATTCGACTTTAGTGTTAAGTAAGACTTAAGTGGAGTTGTTTTAAATCAAAAAGGATCTTCAAAGGATAAGCTAGAATGGAGGCTCATGCCTCAGGATACCACCTTAATTAGATATCCAGGCAGGATCTTATCAAGGTTGGAGTCGGGACAATTTCAGAAAGGCAACACCGACATCTATGGTGGATTAAGTTTTGATAATAATTCTTCTGGAAGAGGAACAGTGAAAGAGAGTAAGATTAAGAGTACGTCGATTAATCACAATCTGTTCTTCAGAAAATTTGCATCAATGAAGGATTTACCTACCTAAATTCTTTCTAGCCGTTCCAAATCTCGAGACGAGATTTCTATAAGGAAGTGGAGTTGTCACACCCTAAAAATTATCTAAATATAAATCATTATGAAGAAAGAATTTCTAGAAATTATTAAAAGAAGTGTTTGAATAAAATCTATGAAAAAATTGAACATCAAATTGAGCCAAATAAATTTCATAAATAAAACATGGGTGGATTTAATTTTTATTAAATTCTCCATGACTAAATACACTCTATGAAATTTTCAAGTTTTCATAGCTCAATTATTAGTTTTAATGATACAAAGAGCTTTTCGGTAATTATTTAAATAAATTAATTAATCATTAAATAATCTGGTTATGTTTTTATTAAACACTTTGATTGTCCAATTATTTTCATGATTTTTATTGGAATTATATGAGCATGGGAAGTATTTATGAAAACTCAAAGATCATTTAAACGATTAATTTAAATATAAAAGTAATTGAAATCCTCTCTTCGGGTTTTTGGGCCTCATCTTGGAAATTTGTCTTCCCTCCCTCTGTGCAGTCAGGCCTGGCCTATTGTCCTCTAGAAGTTTGTTTTTCCTCCTCTCATTCGAGTAGAGAGGCATTAGGGAGAGAAAAGTTTGCTTTATCTCCATTTGCTACGGCGTCGTAATAATCTTCCTCGGGGCGGTGGCCTCTTGTTCATCTGACGCCATGCTTGCTCCTTCCAAAATCCAGCCAATTCCTTGCCCAAATCAAATTTGGTTGAGGTATAATCTTTCTTGTTTTCTCCTCTTTCCTTTCCTAAAAAATCAACCAAATCGCAAGGAAATCTCTCCCAAATTTCCTTTGATCATGTTGATCCAGAGTTTTAAATTCTCTATTTATTTCAAATGTTCATTTATTTTTAATGTGATTGGGTGGTATGAACATATTCCTTAGTCATGACCAAACTAGGAATCTCTTATTCCTTGATACCTTGGGTTAAAATTTGACTAGTTAAACTCTATATAATGGTTTATTAGATATTAGGAATATTTTTGTGGGGTGTCACCTCGGGGTAGCTTGTAGAGCGGAGTTAAAGTCAAGCGAAGTCGGGTGGGGTCCTTGAACGGGGTCGAAGCCCAACCCCTCTTGGGGTCAGTCTTGGACCTGACCCCCGAGTCCAGACCTTGGTGTTCATTCTCGGCGCGGCTTGCTCGGTGGCCCGACCTCAAATCTCCTTGGGAAGGAAGGCTTGCCTTGCAAGGTTCGTAGAGGAGGCAAGTAGGGGACAACTCGGTAGAAGATGACGTCACGGCAATCTTTGCTTGTGAGATAGTACCTACGGAGGACGGTTCCAAAGATAGGATGAGACACAGATGCCCATGGCGCGCAAGACACGGAGGATCTCTATTTACTTTTCAAATATTGTTTGTGCTTATCTTTTTAGTCTTGGTGATCTTAGCTTTCTTGGCCGCAAGTCCTCTTGTAATTGCCCCCTTGAGCTATAAAAGGGAGGGTAGGGTGAACGGGCGGGGGATCGCTTTTTACCGCCTTCGTACTCTTCTCTAGGCCTAGTCTTTGGGCGTTAGATCGAATCGCTAGAACGCCCAAGAACTCTCTTCATTTTAATCCTTGTTGGACACCACCTTAATAAAAAGCTTTGGACGTAGACCTGTTATCCTCAGGGAGGGCTGAACCGGTTTAAGCTCTCTTGTATCTTGGCTCGTTTGATACAGAGTCGATCATCGGATCCATCGATGAGGCACCCCGACCACTCTCTTTCACCTCCTTGGGTAACCTCCCTTGGAGGGCTGCCGGCCATCCGTCGGCCGAGGTTCGCGCGCGAGTGGGCGCTTCTTACGCCCGATTCAAGCGATCCAGATGGATGTTTTCTTCTCCACCAGCATCATGGCACCCACCGGGACGATGTTCATCTGCGGGAGCCTAATCTTTGCGCCCACAACTTCATTAGCCTCCCCTCTCTCGGAAGACCTCTGGGTGCCTTCAGGGTGCATGTGTGCGGGACAAGTTCATGCGAGATTCTACTTTTGAACGGCTAAGTATTCAACCCTCAATCCCTTTAATAATGCAATTTAAATTCTCCATTGATATTTTTGCAAGTCATCTTTTTGGCCCTCGGATTGCTCGGGGCTCGCGGCCTTCCCCAGGAGCAGCATTGGCGGCCAACCGGCCCTTCCTCGCAAAATGTTCATGGCTAGCCCTTAACAACGAGGCCCCGCTTGTTAGCTTGGGGTTCTTTGGAAGAGGAGTTCGTCGGCTATGCTCGAGCTGCCGGGGGCTCATTCTTTGCCCATTCGACCGAACGTGATGGCTCGACCTAACGTCCCTCGGAAAGGGGCGGACCCCTCCCCAGGCGCGGGGTTGAGACTAATCGTGTTTCGGTCGGGTGCCGGGTGAATGGGCTGGGGGCTCTTAACGATTATATCATGTAAATGACTAAGACGCCTAGGGCTCGACTCGGTGTCCACACCGGGCTGAGGGTGCTGTTGATGGCCCCGAGCCATCCTACTTCGAGGAGTTAGACACGCAATGAATAGTCGGTCATCGACCATACGTTCATTTGCTACGTAAACTGATAAGCGCTAGAGAGCTTCACTGGAGATCCCCGAGGAATCCGTTCCGGCTTCCAGCGCTTAGCCACGATGGTCATAGACATACCAAGTGATCGTTTATCTCCCCCAATCGCCTATTCGCCTTCTATATGGCTAAATTGTCGAGCTTGGTTGGGAGTTCTCCGAATCCGTACGTTGAGGCCCTAAGCGCACGACTTCGAAGGTAAGACACAAGGTGAATGGGCGGTTGTCTCTTCACGTGCTGACCCGATGCGAAGGGATAGTCTTGCTTGAGCTCGGCCAGGGAGCCCTCGATTCATTCTATTGAAGGCCTACGTCGCTCGGCCTGATGCGCCATAGCGGAAAGTCGGTTCTTCAAAATATAATTTTGGACATTTTCGTGAATCGAAGACCACATTCAAGAGAAGTGAGGTTCAATATTATGGCAAAGATAAAGTCTTCATTACAAAAGGGGTTGAAGATCATACGGAGTTCGGGGTTCCCTAAAGCTACAAGTCCATGTCGGCGATGATCTTCTCGGCCGTCGGCTCCATTGCGGCATAAATGCCTTCAATGTCGGCCTCGGTGACGCCGGCGGACCGGCCACCCTTCGGCGACTACCTCGACTTCCACGTGGGGTGTACAGCACCGAGGATGTGTGCCGTTGCAATCTTCGCCACATCCGGACATAGGATTGAAGAAGCTTGCTAGTCAAGAATGAGTGCATCCTCGATTGTCTGAGCCGACACTAATTCTTGATCAATCTTGGTGGGGAGCACCCAAAATCCATCCATGTAATATGCCCGGCGCATCTCAGCCACCTCCGCACAAGCTTTCGGGCCGCCAGGCCTCTCGGTGGAGGCCGGCAGTCGGCCTACTCAAAAAAAAAAAAAGGGGTCGATCAAAGCACATGCCAAAACGAGAAAATAAAGGAAAAGAAGGCGGAGTCGATCTGGCGGTTAGCCTCCTCTCGTGCTACCTCCACCTCGGCCAACCTGGTCATAGTCTCGATCTTTGCCACTTCGGCCCGTTTGCATTACTTTTTCCACCTCGGCCTTCCCGCTTCGGACACCTCCAACCTAGCCTTGGCATCATCAAGGGCGATGACCAATTCTTGGAGAAGGCTTTTGGCATTACGCGGCGGGTGCGAGCTCCTCGGTGTCGGCTCGAGAGGACGACCCCTCGAAAGCGGCTAGTGAGTCCATTTGACACAATGATGCGGAATGCTCGGTAAAGCGGCGGGGCTTACCTAGTATTCAGCTGTGAATTTAACGGCACACCGGCATGGTACGCTTTCTCCACGGGTTCCAACGTTTCCACCTCCGACACCCTGGGTGAGGCTCGGCCCTTTCGAGGAAGTTGGTGAGTGTCCATTTCCCCTTGGGTCGTCGTCACGACGGGAGACGGATCTCCACAATGTCTCCCCCGTCTGGCGAACGCGGGAGGCTCCACATCCACACGCCATAGGCGTCGGCACTGCTTGAGTGAGGCTTTTGATAGAAAAACAAAAAGGAGACAAAAAAGGGGAGAGAGCAAAGCGCATTTTGAGTAAGGTCCGAGGTCTAGAACATCACGAGAACATTTGCTGATCGCACTTGTTTCCACTCCGAGTTTTCGCTCAGGTTTCGAAGAACTCTGTGAGGGCTCCATGAGTCATAGTAGGGTTCGAGCGGAAAGCAAGAAGCGGGCGCGAGCTTGGATGCGAAAGTTTGGGAATTTTTGGCGAGAGGCGTGAAGAAGAGGAGGGGGTCAAGAGCGGAGATTAAAAGGAAGCAATGATGGGCTGGCGTGCCACCTCGGAAACCAAGCGGAACCATTATCGGTGCATGCGAGCATTCCGGGTGCCTCGACCCATCCGTCTCCCCTAGCGACCATGTCATCTCGTTGGTGGAGCAGGCCATCGGTTACCGGGAGCGGCTCCACGGCACCACATGGTCCGTCGTGTGCTCAGGAAACCACATCTTGAACCCACCACTCTACCCAAGTGACAAATCTCAGCAGCCGGATCCATGAGCCGTTGGGAAAGAGTAGGGGACACAGGCTTGATCGGCCATTGCGCAATTTTGGTCTTGATGACCGTAATGGGATGTGAATGGCTCTGCGATTCAAACTATCGATGGTCTACATGCGTGACGCATTCTCCGGTCGGGATTAACCGTCAAACGACTTCCCTGCGTGGGATCTTCCTTTGACCTCGGCGATCGCAGTCGGCCTCCAGGGCTATGGCCTTACACGGCTCGGTCATTAGCCTCAGGAGCTAGGACTAAGTCGACTTTGGGACTACCACGGACCTCGGGTAGTTCCAATGAACTCGCAACCACCACCGGCCTTCGGGCAATGGGCTTGCCGAGCTCGGCGATCGCCATCGGCCTGCAGGCTATGGCCTTGCACGGCTCGGTCTCTGGCCTCGGGGCTATGACTAAGTCAGTTTGGGACTACGTGAGCCTCGGGCAGTAGTCCCCTGGCTTCGACATCCACCTTCGGCCCTCGGGCAATAGGCTTGCCCGAGCTCTCAATCGTCGTCGACCTTGGGCTATGGCCTCGCAAAAGCGGCGCGGGCTAGAGCAACAGGCGGGTGGCTTCGCCAGACCACCATCGATCTCTACCATCGGTCTCGGACAATGATTTGTGTGAAGATGAATGAAAAATAGTACATCGGGCTTGACCCTAGGCTGGATGCTCCATCGACCCTAGTCTCGGGGGCTACACACAGCGGTGCACCTAGGCGGTGCACTGGCTGAAGCATGATCAGGGCTTCGGGAACTCATTTGGAGTCTATGACTGGAAGAATTTAGACCTAAGGTCGAATGTCCCATTGACCTTAGACTCACAGAAGCTGCACACAGTAGGTGCACTAAGCCCGATCGAAATGCTTTGGGAACTCGCGAGAAGACGGCGACCATGAAGAACTTGGACCCTAAGTATGGATGTCTCATTCATCCTTAGCCTCGAGGGCTTTGCTTTGTGGGAGTATCGGCTCGGTGTAGCTTGCAGGAGCGAGTTAAAGTCGGCTGAAAATCGAGATCGGGGTCCTTGGACGGGGTTGGCTTAGCCCGCTCTCTAGAGTGCGTCACACCGACCTCCCTAGGTCAGACCTTAGTGTCCTTTCTCAGCTTGGCGCTCGGTGTGCCAACCTCAAATCTCCTTGGGAAGGAATGCTTGCCTTGCAAGGTTCGCGAGGAGGGAGGCAAGGAGGGGGACAAGCCGACGAAGATAATGTCACCGACAAGACTACACGATAGTACCAGAAGGACGGATCCCAAGGCAGGATAGAGCATGAGATGCCCACGGCGCGCGGGACAGGGAGGATCTCTATTTACTTTTGAGGTATTGTTTGTGCTTTGCTTTTTAGTCTTCAATCTTAGCTTTCGTGGCCCCCAAGTCTTGTTGTAAGCACCCCTTGAGCTATAAAAGGGAGGGCAAGGTGAACGAAGGCGAGGTATCGCTTTTGATCGCCTTGTGAGTACTCTTCTCTAGGATCTAGTCTTTGGGAGTTAGATCCAATCGCTAGAAGCATAAAGAACTCTCTCCATTGTAATCCTTGTTCATACACTACCCGAACAAGAAACGATGCACGTAGGCCTATTATCCTCTGGGAGGAAATGAACCAGTATAAACTCTCTTGTTTCTTGGCTCGTTTGATACACCGAGTCGACCATTGGATCCATCGGTGAGGCGCCCCGACCACTCTCTTTCACCTCCTTGGATAGCCCCGGAGGACTACCGACCACCCCGTCGACAATTGCTTAGCCATGCTTAGAAACTTAGTATCATTTCATGTGGGAAAGTTAATGATTCACTTATATCCCCTTAATGGATAATTAATGGTAGCTCATGATGATGATCATGATTGATTAATTAATGAATTAATGGTCAACTAAAATTTGATTAATGGTGGGTTGTGAGCACATGGTTTGATGATTTTTATGGGTGTGCTCATGACAATTAAGAACCGTTCACGAGCTCTTGTTGTGAAGCATTAAGCATATTAACCATGCCGGCATGGGCAACGGTTGGATCTATAGTAGCATATTCAACAGGGAGACACCATGGTGGTTTGTTTTTATTGGTTAATCATGGCGGACAACTAAGTCCATAGGTGACAGACAACTAAGTCCATAGTTTTTGGGCACTATGTAGTCTCCTGCTAGGTGCGGCTATTACGAGACGGAGTGTGTAGTGGGTGTCATTACATTTAGCGTGTTATGTGAAGGGTCGTGTCACAATCTCTATTTGGGTACTTTTTAGTATCGTGACGCATGGTTGACATGATGTTGAGATTGTGTCTTGTGGGTAAATTTGTACAACGTGTGACGGTCCTTAGCGCTTAAATCCGACCATCAATTCTGTATAAATTGAACAAATGATGGACATCAACGTAGGCGGTGGGATTATTTACTAACTCTTTCCATGAGTGTTGGTGATCATTTGTATGTAGGTGAATAATAGATCGAAATTAAGTGAAATTGCACTTTCGTGGCGAAGAAACACAATTCGACCAATCAACGCTCGCCACATCGGCTTCCCGCGAATCGGAGGGCCCACAAGACGAGGTGAAAGCGGCCTTAGAGTGGGTCTAAACACCCAGAAACATTAAGGGCCCACATGGAAGTGGCCGATGAAGTTCGGTGGAGAGGGAGCCGGCCGGAGGTTCGGCCGAACCACACACGAGGCCCTCTCATCTCCACGAGACCATGTGGCACTCCCTCGACCACTCACAATGGCTATCGGGGGGTTATGGCGGTTGTTAACCGCCATTACAAGCGCCATTTGGTGCTATATAAGGAGGTCGTCTAACTTCATTCAACACACCTCAAGAAGATCAAAGCTCCACTCCAAAGGCGTAGTACTAGGTCTCTAGTGCTTAGAAAATACGGTAGAGAGTGAGGGGTAGTTTGAGGAGTGTCGGGTATCTTGACAGCGACCTTCGACTTTGTACCTCGGTGGATGCTTCTTCTAATAAAGTAAGTGTTTGCGATTTACTATGGTTGCATTAATTTTCATTGAGTGATTATTTCTTGCATTTACTTACGGGATCATCGTCCATTCATGGATGCTCTAGTCTAAGACCCCATGAAAGACGTTCTTGGCCGAGACTAGAGTAGTATTCGATAGTGTAGACGTGGTGTCTAGGCCGAGTTTACCTTTGTTTGCCGCGTATTCCACGGGTTGTAGAGGTAGGCGGCAGGTGATGACATCCTGTCCGTCCTTTATAATCCTCACGTTGGGGTACGTCATAGAGTGAGGGGCGAGTCACTCGGTAGACCAAGTGTAAGTAGGTGCCCAAAGTAAGTAATTAAAGTAAAGCAATTATCAACTATCTAGAGCCACAACCATAGAAATCCTTTCTATACCTCCGCCTACCTATTCTTGGTGTCCTTGGATGAACCTAACCCATAGATAATCCACACCATTCCTCGTGAATTCGATACCGTTAGAATACTCCCGAGTGAAGTGCTACAATGGTATTCCGTGTGCTTGTGGATTTTATCGTGATCGTAAGAAATATCAACATACACCTCGATCGAGTAAAACTATTCGAATAGCCATACCCGTGGTTATGGGTGGGCCTAGCAATGTTTTTGCGATTAGTCCCACACTACTCAATAATGATGATAAATTGGTGATGATAAGTTGTTAGCTCCTATAATGGAGTTTAGATGCATATTTGGGATTGGTTGTTCGAGTTGGTTGGGCTTTGTGCGGCATTGGGGTGTTGTTCAATGTTGATTAATATTGATGACTAATTACTCCTACTTGTTTTATAAATTCACATATTTGCTAAATGCTACCTTGTTGGTATTTCTTACGACCACGGATAAAATCCGTGGCAGCACATGGAATACCATTGTAGCACTTCACCGAGGAGTATTCCAAGGGTATTGAATTCACGAGGGAATGGTGTGGATTATCTAAGAGTCGAGTTCATCCAAGGATACCAAGAATAGGTAGTTGGAGGTATAGAGAGAATTCTATGGTTGTGGCTCTAGATAGTTGGTAATTTCTTTACTTTAATTGGTTATTTGGCGCCAGAAGCACACTCGATCTGCAGAGTGACTCCGACTACAAGCTCTACGATGTACCCGAACATGGAGGATTACAAAGGATGGACAAGGTTGTCACCACCTTGCCGCCTACCTTTACAACACGTGGAGTACGCGGCAAAAAGGTAAACTCTGGCCTAGACACCACGTCTACGCTATCGATTACTATTCTAGTCTTGGCCAAAACACCAGAGCTTTATCGGGGTCTTCGAATAGAGCATCCATGAATGGATGGTGATCCCATAAGTAAATGCAATAAAGTAATCACTCAATGCAAAGTAATGCAACCATAGTAAATCGCAAACACTTACTTTATTAGAAGCATCCACCGAGGTACAAAGTCGAAGGTTAGTGTCGAGATACCCGACACTCCTTAGAACTACCCCTTACTCTCTCTTGATTTTCTAAGCACTAGAGACCTAGTACTACGCCTTTGGAGTGGAGCTTGATCTTCTTGAGGTGTCTTAATTGAAGTGAAGTTTCCTCCTTAAATAGCCTCCAATGGCGGTTGTAATGGCGGTTTGTAACCGCCATACCTACCTAACCGCCATTGTTGAGGGTTAGTAAGTGTGCCACGTGGTCGGTTGAGGGGAGAGGAGGCAACCATGGTTGGCCAAATCTGGTCAGCCCTTCTCTCCATCGCCTTTCAGCAGTCACTTACATGTGGGCCCTTAAGGCCATTCCGGATGTTTGACCCCACTTTAAGTTAGTTTCACTCGACTTGTGGGCCCTACAATCCGCGGGAAGTTAACATGGTGAGCACGAAGTTGTGTTTCTTTGCCACCGGAGTGTACTTTCACTTCATTTTGATGTGTTATTCACCTGCATACAAATAATCACCAATACTCATGGAAAGAGTTTAGTAAATAACCCGCCGCTACGTTGATATCCATCGTTTGTTCGGTTTATGCAGGACTTGATGGTCGGATTTTGTAGTTATGGACCATCAACAAGCTCCCCCCACACTTTGCCCTTTGCTCGTCCTCGAGTAAAGGTTGAGTGCTAAGGTGAATCGTGATTTATTTTGATACAATGCTAACATACAAGTTATTCCAAAACTTACCCGTATCGTGAATCGAATGTGTTTACCATGATATCCTAAGTTATTGAAGAATGGAACAGATGTAGGTTTAAGTTACTTTTATTTCTTACGCTTAAATGACTTGGGGTTTTCAACAAGTTTTAAAAAGAAAAACATAACTTTACTCCTCACGATGATTCTCTCAAGTCTCTTAATGTGTTTTAATTCCTCACTAGGGCAATTCTTGCCTAATTTTTTTCCTACTTCTAATAAGGCTTATGTGGAGCTCAAGGTAGGGAAAATCATAAGACATACTTGCACCAAATTTTTGTAAAGTCAAAGAGAAGATCCTAGAAGAATACTAGTCATGTAATCATGATCAACCTTGCATATATATGTGGATACGGATATATGAGTGGAAGTTAGACGGAAAGAAAATTGATTTGGTGACTCCATAGTTTGTATGATCCTCCTCCCTATCTTTTTATTTTAGAGAACATGGCTATGAATACATACTATTTTTATCATTTTACTCGAGAAGATTTGTTTATTCTTTTTGTAAGCATCATGAATTTTTTTACTATCACTTTGTATATATTCTTATAGCTCATGTCTCATTTGGCATGGATAGGAGGATTGAGGATCATAAATATTTGGAGTCTTTATTTTGTGGATGACTAAAGGTGGATGCCAACTCCGGAGTAGAAATTTGCATATGGTCGGGAATGAAATATATTTTTGGCTAGACCTCTTATGTAGAGGAGAGCAAATTTTATATGGTGGATATGCACAAGACTTAGATCATCGAAAACACGAAAAGTTTCTAACGAGTGTCTAACTATTTGATCAAACTCAAAATGACTCCAAGTAGCATATGTATAAGGTTTAATCATGAGAATCAACATATGGCTCTGGTGAAAATAAAACATCATCGAGAAGTTGCAAAGTTATTGTTTTTGAATTTTCAAAATAAACTAGTGAAGCATTTTATGTAGCATGAGACAAGGTTTCTTATTACCGGACTATATATCATTAATCAATTACTTGAATAACATATTTTCCCTAAATATTTGATTTCATAGATTACTAGTGAATGTCATAGGAATAAAGTGTATGTGAGCCAACCAAAATATATCATGTTTCCAAGGATAGATTATTATCTTTTAAGTTCATGCTCATAGTGCTAAAAATTAAGAAAAAGGGTACTAGAGAGTTAGGAATTGCAAACTTGTACAACGAGGAGAGGACGATAATGAGTGGGGCCTATCTTGGTTCGGTCGAGCCATAGTTTGGCCGAACCATAGTAGGTTCCAATCTCGATGTGTTTTCTTGTATTATCACTGTGCCAAAATGAGCAACAATGTGGTAGTGGTCCGAGAGATTTTGCGTGTCACATCGAGGACACCCCACACTTATTCTCGTACCTGCAACTTTATTCGAACAAAACACAAGTGGAGAGAAAAAAATTCTCTGGTGTGACAAAACGGAGAACTTTATTTTATTTTATTCCATTTAATCAAGGTGCTTACAAAGAAGGGAAATTAAACTGAAAATTAAATAAACTAAGGTGCTTGAAAACAAAGTTAACTAGGGAAGGTCTTTAAGGTGATGGAGCACGATAGAGTCATCCTTCCTACGGCCTTAAAAAGTTTCTTAACTTTAGAGCAAAGGCTGCGGCGGAGGGTATTAAAATCGTCCTTTAGATCGGCAATTTCAATGCCACCCTCACAACTAGGTCGCGCAGACCTCCTATTCTCGGCTTGTAAATCTTTTATAGTTGAGGCTAATTGCACATATGGGGGCTCAGTGGGGGATTTCTCCCCACTCTCTCAAACAATCTGTCGTCAATCCGGCAGTTGGAGGTGGCAAAATGTGCCGCCCTCACCTGTCGATAGTCGGCGAGAGTCAATGGACTCCGTCGGCCTTCTTCTCCGGAGTGAAAGCCGACTTCAACACTTTCCCATAGCCCATCGGGGGTGCGCACCCCATGGACTTGGAAACGTTGTTGGAAAGGTGGGCTATCCAAATAGAAGGACGGCGGGCTCGGGTGGCTGCCTTCTTCCCATTTGCACGCCACCATGCCGCGCGGTGATCCGCTAGTTGAGAGGACGGACCGAGAGTATCATCTCCATGGAAGAGAAGAGTTTTCACCGGCCATTTGGGTCCCGGTGTCGCCGGAGCAGTTCTTTGTAGGAGGTGCAATGTCAGGGATTGCCCTCTCGGACCGCATTGGCGAAGGAGTCTGCGTGCTCAAACGGGGCGAGGCTGGCCAGCCTGGTTCGGCCAAACTAGGGATTCGGCCAACCCTTGTCGGGGCCAATCGGCGATCGGGTGGCATGATGGCTAGGGCTCTACCTCGGCAATGCGCACTTCTTCAAGCATATAGTGGCTAAGATCAACGAGGCGGTTCATTTGGAGTGGGCTCCCCATCAAGATCAAAAGTTGAGGTGGAGGAAGTGAATGGAATTAGCCCCTTGCCACCATTGGGTTGAACTTGGATGAATGGAGGAGAATAGATTAGATGGGGATTTTAAAGGAAAACTTTTCTAACTACCACTGAAAAACCTCGAATCGAGTCAAATTTGAGACAGAAAATAGGTGGTTTTTTTAGGTAAAAATGAAGTGGAGCGGTGCCGAAGGTGGTTCGGCCGAAGCTGGGGTTCGGCCAAACCCTGTGGGCCCCACTTTACTCCAAATTTTTATGAGGGAAGGAATAAACTAAGGGGAACAAGAAAATACAAGCCTAGCTAAAAAAATCTCGAGAACTCGGGCAAAGCATCTAAATCAAACAATTTAATAGCATCTACCTCCTTCTCTAGATTTTCAACGGGATCAAAAAACTTTCAAATGATGACCATTTACCTTAAAGATGTTACCTTAGTCATTTTGGAGTGCGATTGCTCCGTGCAATGACATGTTAATGACGGTGAATGGTCCTTCCCATTTGCTCTGGAGTTTTCCATGACCAAAGAGCTTGACTCTCGAGTTGAATAACACAACCTTGTCCCAGAGTTTGAATTCCTTTGGCTTGATCTTGCTTGTATGTCATCTTTTTTGTTCTTTCCTTATAGATCATAACATTGTGATAACTTTATCTCTCCATTCCTCTAGCTCGAAGAGTTGCATCTTCCTCAGGCTCTGGCTTGATTAAAGTCTATGTTCCATTTCCGGATAGCCCATCGCCCTATGTTCCAACTCGATAGGTAAATGACATGTTTTTCCATATACGAGTTGATAGGGTGACATGCCAGTGAGTGGCGTCTTCGAGAATGCTTTTTATTTGTTTGTTCGATGTTTCAGCTGACCGCTTGTTTGGGGGTGGTATGGGTGGCTATATTGTCTTTGGGCTCCAAGCTCCTTGAAGAAGTTTCGGAAAGTCTTATCGATGAAATGAGACCCTCCATCACTTATCACCATCCTTGGTGTTCCGAACCAAGCAAAGATGATTTCATGAAACATCTTCCGGGCATGCTTGGCGTCAGTAGCTCTGCATGGCATAGCTTCAACCCATTTGGATATGTCGACGGCCACCAGGCTTCTACCCACTTGGATCGTAATCGACGGCAAGAAAGGTAAACTCTAGCCTAGACACCACATCTACGCTATCGATTACTATTCTAGTCTTGGCCAAGAACACCCGTCTTTATCAGGGGTCCTAGACTAAGAGCATCCATGAATGGACGATGATCCCGTAAGTAAATGCAGTAAAGTAATCACTCAATGCAAAGTAATGCAACCATAGTAAATCGCAAACACTTATTTTATTAGAAGAAGCATCCACCGAGGTACAAAGTCGAAGGTCAGTGTCAAGATACCCGACACTCCTCAGAACTACCCCTCACTCTCTACTGTATTTTCTAAGAACTAGAGACCTAGTACTATGCCTTTGGAGTGGAGCTTTGATCTTCTTGAGGTGTCTTAATCGAAGTGAAGTTTCCTCCTTAAATAGCCTCCAATGGCGGTTGTAATGGCGGTTTGTAACTGCCATACACTGCCTAACCGCCATTGTTGAGGGTTGTAAGTGTGCCACGTGGTCGATGGAGGGGAGAGGAGGCAACCATGGTTCGGCCTCTCTCCACCGCCTTTCACTGGTCACTTACATGTGGGCCCTTAAGGCGGTTCCTGAATGTTTGGCCCCACTTTAAGTCAGTTTCACCTGACTTGTGGGCCCTCCAATCCGCGAGAGCCTGACGTGGGGAGCGTCGATTGGTCGGAGTTGTATTTCTTCATCACGGGAGCGTACTTTCACTTCATTTTTGCCGTGTTATTCACACCATACAAATAATCACCAACAATCATGGAAAGAGTTAGTAAATAACCCTACTTTGCTACGTTGATGTGCATCATTTGTTCGGTTTATGCGAGGAGTTGATGGTCGGATTTTGGCGATTAAGGACTATCAACGGTTTGCAAATGAAACCCTATTATTGTCATCCTTTGTATTCTTGTGCACTTACATATTTGTTGTGTGGCTTGTTGAGTATTCCATGTACTCACCTTGCAATAACCAATCAACCTTAGTTGAAGAAGGATTTCGAAGGAGAAGACCTTTTGGCTTAGATCCCGTCGAGCTCGTGGGAGTGGAGTTGAAGGTTCGCTAGATTTTATTTTCCTCTGTAGTTTTTCTTCTTGGTGAGGACTAAGTGCCTCTTTTGTACGTATGTATCGCATTAGTTTATTTATGATGAATATATATATTAAATTGTCAATTTGTGTACAACGGTTGATTCTGGACGAGGATTGTATGCATAAATTAGTTTGGGAATTACTAGTGAATTCCTTCTAGATCGATGGCTAGGTCCGTTTGAAGTTGATGTTGTCGGGCGGGCGATTCCGAATCAAACATGCAGAATTGCATTGCTTGCCTTCTATGGACCAACGGTGACATGGTAATGTTGGAGTAGACTTGGGAAAGGTCTTGGTTTGGTCCCCAATCATCTTTTTTTATCATCCATGCATTGCTTGTGCTCGTCTTTTTTCCTTCACCCAACCAAGTATCTCTGCAAACGAGAACACACAAAACACATGGTGCAATAACGTTTGTTCAAATATATAACATGTACATCTCACATAGAAAATATGCACCTTTGGTTGATGAATCCATAAGGTCGCCATGGTCATATCCGAGTTAGTAATGTCTTCATCATCCTCCCCTTCTTGATTAGAAACTGTCCTCGGTTTCACCTTATCATTAAGCTTTGACGAAATTATCTTTACCTTTCACAACATAGGGCGAGGTAGACTTCTTGATGACCATATGGTTGGATTCTAAAATTTTAATGCACGGGGGACACTTTGTTGTGTTGTGCAGACCATGACACTTCCCTTCACATGCGGTCCTCTGGACAACACATCTCATCATGAAAAGGAGGTATATTCAAATTCAAACAAATATATACTCTATACACATTATACTCTCCTTTATTATCATAATTGCCAATAACATGAAAAACAACATGAGAAGGACATGGCAATTCAAACCTAGCAAATAATTTCATCTCTAAACAGTTAAGTGGACAAAGATCGTCAAATTGAATATAGTCCCATGTATATAAAGAAGATAGCAATATATGCTCTTCATTCTCGCTAGCAATGTGAATAACATGTTTAAAATCAACACTCAGTGGTTTCACTATGGAACTAAGATGTTCATTCACTAGTTGTGGCATGGATATAAGTGAAGCATCGCACAACACTTCTTTTATCATCGAAACAACAAGTAAATTGTTTTGGTGACAAAGGTATTTCAGCATTTATTTCCACTATGGGTGGCTCTAATGTAGCATAAGTAGTGGGCATATTTGCACATCAATATCTATGCATACCTTTGGTTAATGTAGCACCATTATCATTACCTTTGCTCGGTCTATTTCTCTTCACCCAACCAAGTACCACTTGCAAACAAGAACACACAAAACTCATGGTGCAAGTAACATTTGTTCAATCTATAACACATACATCTCACATAGAAAATACTAACCTTTGGTTGATGAATACATTAAGGAAGCCATGGTCATATCCGAGCTAGCGATGTCCTCATCGAGATACCACCGTAGCACTTCACCTCGAGTATTTCAAGGGTAACGAATCACACGGAATGTGTGTGCATATCTATGAACAGGATTCAACTAAGGACAACAACGAATGGTAGGATAAGGATAGAGAGGATTCCTATGGATTAATTAACTAAACATAATAAAGGTAAAACTCTATCGATTGCTTCGTGCATCGGTTCACCCTAGTCTCGCCAAGAGACTTTGGCTAGTAGCTCTATGATGTGCCGGACGTGGAGGGATACAAAGAACGGAAGGGCTATCACCAAGCAGCCTACCTCACTTTGCTGTCCTCCTTGGCAACAAGTCATCATAATAGTCATCATATTCAACATAAACATCATAAACCACCATTTTTATGTCCCATTTTCATAAACATATTTAAAATAGAAGCATATACTCATGACACTCCACTATGTCGCTCTTGACCATGAGCACGACAAATCAATTAGTTTGAGACTCTATAGAGGGTGTACAACATTAACCACATGATATGAATTCTCTGGTTTGTCTTGTGTCGGCCAAAGCACTACCACACTCTACACATTGAGTGCATTGTAGAGGTCACAACAAGATCATTACATTGTCTACTATCTAACCTTGCATCACCGACGGTAAGTGTGAATCCACCCCGGTAATGGCCTAGAGCCGTTTGGTGATGGACCCATGCCTTAAGCCTAACACCGTGGCAGTAAATACATATGTTTCCCCACAATACACTATACCATTGTATTGGACAAACTTAGATGCCTAGACTACCCTCATTGGGCAAATAGGTAGCTCCTCGACTAATGGCTAAGACTAATTCCTACTACTTCAGCCTACCATATGCAAAGTTAGACAAGTATCCAACTTAATAGGCCAAGGTTACCCCATTGTTGATTGTCCTTAAGTACCAAACTTGACCATCAACTGCTGCATAAAAGAATACAAAATGAAATATCAAACTTAGTGGTAGGGTTATTTACTAATCATTTCCATGAGTGTTGGTAAAAAAGATTTATATGCAAATAATTTTGGATGAATTACACCGTCATACAACGAAATGTACTTCCGGTCAATCGACGCGAGTATATGGATTAGAGGGCCCATAAATTTGTGGAAACCGACATATTGGAGGCATATCCACCGTGCACCGTCATAGGGGCCCACATGTCAGCCTCAAAAGACCAACATGGTCATGAGAGGTGGTGCTGGTTCGGCCGAACCAAGGCTAGCGCCCCTCCCCACCGACTTGCACGTGGCACTTCCCCCATTGGCTACAAATGACGTTTAGGCATGTTAACCACCTTAACTATCTACCTACAACAGTCATTGAGCTGCTATAAAAGGAGGACCTCACTTCACACAACACACAACAAAGTGGAGTAGAACTCACTTTCATACTTAGGCATCTCTCTAGTAGATTACTTGAAAAATATGTGGAGAGTGAGGGGAAGTTACGGAGGAGTCTTTGAGTTGTCGGTGCTCTCTACTTTCTTGTACCTCGGCGAATTGTTCCATAATAAAGTAAGAGTTTGAGATTTCCTTTTGGTATTAATTTACTTGATTAAGTAAGATATATTCTCATTGTTGCGGAGTACGTCGCTTAGTATTTACAATAAGTGCTCTAGTACTATGACTTTGGATGAAGAAAGAAGTTCATGCATGAGGCTAAAGTAGTTATCGATAACATAGACGTGGTGTCTAGGTTAGAGGTTACCTTTGTTTGTTGTGTGCTCCACAAAAAGTGAGGTTAGCGGTAGGTGGTGATAGCCATGTCCGTCCTTTGTATTCCTCTATGTTTGGTTACATCGAGAGAGCTATAGGCTGGACTCGGCTTGCGGACACTGGGAGAACTGGTGCCCAAAGCAATTGATAAAGTTTTTCCTTAACTTAAGTCTCGGCCTTCTTTCACACGATCTCCAAGTGGCCCCCTTCTAATCCTCCCATAAGGTAAGGACCCAAGGTTAGTCACATTTCATCCACTTCCATTTTATTATGAAATGAAATAAAGATGTTTGACTCCTAGGTTTTAACCTGTTGCGTCCCTTTTACTTTCACCATTTTTCTTGTTGTTGTTTACGCACCCAGTACAAGAAAAGTGTGGGGTGATCTCGCAATTGTCATATAACCCTCTTCCATGATGCACCACAACTCGACACACACATGAGAAAGATGTAGCAACCATGATTCACAGAACCATAGGCATGCTCGTCTTCACACTCACATAGAGCGATGGTTTGCATGTTTCTCCCCAAACTCTCCCTTATTTCTGAGTTAATAATTTCTCACCACAGAAACTATCTGAATATTGAACTCAAAAATTAAAATGAGCTTGGATGTTTCAACTAGAGTATATGATTTTCCTGCAATTGTCTTGCATGCTTTTATTCCTTACATATTACTTGCTGCTTGTGAATATATATCTATAGGAACACATGTCATCTAAATAATTCATGAATGAGAGATTACCTAGAAATAGTAACTTTGCTCTTCTTTGTTGTGTCCTTGGGAATCTTATGAAAAAATTGTGTAACTTTACATACTCTCCATTGATGTTATATTTCTACCAAAGCCATATGTTGATCATATTGCAAAGCTTATATATATGTTGCTTGTTAACATTGTGAGTTTAGTCAAACTGTTGAGGCCCTTCTTAGATCTTTTCATACTTTCATGATCAAGATCACATTCACCCACTATATTTGCTCACCCTCTACACCGGAGGATTAGCCATCCATCTACCATATGCTATACTTCTACATTGAAGTCCGCATCATTCATCCATCCACCAAATAAAGACTTCACATGATTATGGTTCTCCTTCAAATTATCCATGCAAAGTGAGACATGAGCTAGAAAACAATGATGTTGAGAAAATGAGAATGAGACAACAAAATATTCTCGAGCATGAAAAAAATGAAAACTAAAATAGCCATATTTTCCAAAATAAGTGTAGGGAGGAGGATCATACAAAAAGGAGTCATCATTAAGTTTTCCATTTTTCCACTCACATGATCATGAATGTATGATTAGTTATCCTCTTGGATCTGATTTTGACTTTACAATATATGTGATGCAAGTATGTATTTCTTATTCCCTACCGTGCGCTCCACATAAGCCTTGTTAGAGGTAGGATAAGAAAAAGGCAAAATTAATGTCTTGGTGAGAAATTATACACACGAGCGATCCGAGAGAAAACAATTGATGAGTAAAAGTAGAGTTATATTTTGAGCAAAACGAAAAACCCTTAGATGTTGATCATAAGGAGTGGAGCTAACTGGAATCAAGGCCATTCCATTCTTCAATCACCCAAGATGACATGGTAGACACTTCAAGATTCACAAGTACAAGTATGGCTTGGAATAATTACTTTGGAGGTATCATTACAAGGGATTCATATCTATGTTGTAATCCATGATCTTTACTCATGACGAGTAAAGGCTAAGTGTGGGAGTGTTGTTGATGGTCCTTAAATACCAAATCGGACCGTAAATTCCTGCATAAAAGCAAATGAAATGAAATACCAAACTTAGTGGTAGGGTTATTTACTAATAATTTCCATAAGTGTTGGTGAATATTTGTATGCAGAAAATTATGGACAAAAACCACCCGCCATGTGAAGAAACACACCTCGCGAGTCAAACGTGAGTACAAGGATTGAAGGGCCCACAAACCAGAGCAAAACCGACATAGTTGAGGTCTATCCACCATGCACAATAGGTGTGTCCGGGGTTGGCTGAACTAGGGTTCAGCCGAATAGCCCATGGCTCCCTCATCCTAGCCTTACCAAACCGTTGTGGGCTTACCATAGACTCCCAATGGTGGTTGTGGTGGTAATTGTCATTCCCAACCGCCATTGTACACTATAAAAGGAGGAGCTCTCACTCTCAAATTGCACAAAAGTGGAGTACAACTCAGTTTCATACTTAGGCATCTCTCTAGTAAAGTATTGGAAAATAGGTAGAGAGTGAGGGAAGTTACGGAGGAGTGCGGGAGTTGTTGGCACTCTCTCCTCTCGGTACCTCGGAGAATGCTACTTTTAATAAAGTAAGTGCTCGATATTTTTTGATATTTAATTATTTGCTTAAGTAAGATATATTCTCATCATTCCAGGTTCGTCGCTTAGTATTTATATTAAGTTCTCTAGTACTAGGACTCAAAATAAAGAAGGAAGTTCATGCGCGAGGGTAGAGTAGTAATCAATAATTAAGGCATAGTGTCCAAGTTAGCGGTTACATTCGATTGTTGTGTGCTCCACGAAAAGTGAGGTACGCGACAGGTGGTGACAGCGTTGTTCGTCCTTCGTATTTCTCCACGTTTAGGTACATCATAGAGCTATAGACCTCTTTAAATAATAACTAGTGCCTTGAAGTTTTCACGCCGTCACTCGCGCTTTCACCGCTCTAGCCACAAACGTCCCCAATCTTCACCGCGACATCCTCGGAGCCCTCGCGGAACACTGCAAGCAACTCTCTCGCGGCGCGGCTTCATCCTGGTGATGTTGACCTCGGTTATTCCTTACAGTGCGCCATCGGTGAGTACCCCGAGGTAAGCCCCATCGGCTATAACTCCTTTCCTTGCTGTGGATTTGTTTTTACTTTTCATGATTTGCCCTTTTTCATTGTAGCATCTCACCAACCAGATTGCGGTCCCTAGCCTTGTTCACCCCAACCGATTCTTCCTAGGCCCAATCGGCAATTCGGACCCCACGAGTTCATAAACGCTGAGACCAATAGGGTTCCTTTTAGATTAACAAACCTAGTTTGGTACATTGGGCTAGAACTTTCAAGTCTTGGCCATCCACCGACAAAACTTGGCCGAGTGGTACAACAGGGTATCGGCTAGCACAAACCCTAGCCCGACCATACCCGACATGTCCAAAGATCAGCCCATCTTTGTCGCAACCTATTTTTGGTCCAATACTCTCAATGCCTTCTTATTCAATCAAGGACCGATGACACCAACTCTCCTGGACATAACCATGATTACCATTCTGGATATCACTTCATCGGATAACCCGTTAGCTTGAACACCAAGGGCCAATTTTCTTTTAAGACCGGGCTATCGGCGGCTGGGATGGCTTCATCTCTCGAACATGGGAACCGGCCCCCTAGACCCTAGGGAACATGCAGCCTTCTTGCTTGATGTGGTTGGAAAAGTTTACGTTCGTGGTCCAAGTTGTGGCCCTACAACCAACTCGCGGCATGTAGCCGAAGCCCTAGTAGAGAAAAGGCAACTTCCTTTGGGCAAATATTTGCTAGGATACCTCTACGAGACTCGAACTCGCATCGGCTAAGATTGCCATAGATTCTTCTATTGGCACTTGGTGGCCCTTGGTGGCTATTGCAAATTTGGCTCAACTTGCATACTCACAAGGTTGCTTAGAGGCCATAACTAGTGGAGGCCGATTTCCAAAGAGCACGGCCGATCACGAGATGAGGATGGTGATGAGGTCACAACAAGCCGATGCATGTCTTTTGGAGAGGTGGCATCTTCATATGTTGGATCAACACTATCGGTGACCTCTTCGGGAGACTAGTTCGGAACTTCTACGAGGATTTCCAAGGGATTCAAGGATCTGGTTTGCCTATCACCACTCACGAAGATTTTGAGCTCCCAAATGACTTCAGATTCGATGAGATCAGTTCTGAGAAGTTTGACAAGTCCATGGAAGTCTTCACGCTGCCATCTCCCCTTGTATCCTCCCGGTCGGCATCCACCGGGGAAGAAATATCCAAGTTTCGTATGAATTTTATCACCCAATGAGTGCTGCCAGACAATTACGGATGGGTTAGCTGCCGATCGGCTTGTTCTTTGTGGACAAGATCCAAACTAGGGGAGAGATCACTTCGGGCCTCATGATGGATAGACTGCTAAACATTCAAGGCTCCTCACTTGGCAGTATTGACAACATCGAATTGGCTATAACGAGGAGTAGGGCTTTTGAATGATGGTGGATAGAGTGGAAGAAACATCTTTTCACCAATCGACCTCAATGTACTCCGACTACTATGTTCCCGAGTCGGTTCCACAAGTAAGCATTCTTTCTTTTGCCAAATTCTTGATTATTGGTTGTCACTCTTCAATATTTAACCACACCTTTCTCTTTTCTTGTAGACTACTGACTCCTCTCCTCC
This sequence comes from Oryza australiensis, assembly GCA_019925245.2. Classification (NCBI taxonomy): domain Eukaryota; kingdom Viridiplantae; phylum Streptophyta; class Magnoliopsida; order Poales; family Poaceae; genus Oryza; species Oryza australiensis. Next base: position 1,910,305 of record JAIFGZ020000017.1, on the reverse strand, counting down.
TCATGCCAACAATACTGGAGCAACCATCTGCTATGTTGTCGGAATTATTCCAAATGGTGGTGAACTGGTGTTAACGGCAAAATTTGGTAAGCCACCGGAGTCCTCATTGGCTTAAGGTTCAAATCAGCTCGAGCGTATCGGTTTAGAGTATTGGTCAGCCGATGGAGATTTTCCCTTATCAATATCTCCAGCAGTCAGATTCTTATTAGATTCGGTTTGGGAAGATCTTATCTAGAAGAGACAAAGTTCGAGGAGGATGCGGCTTGTATCTATTAATTAGGAAGAGTTTGTTAGCTTTCTATTTTATCTTTAGGAAAGTGTGTTAGTGTCCAATAAGGACTCGATTTGTTTCCTTTTATCTTTATAAAAGTTTGAATTGTAATCTGTTAGGATCTTTGTCAGCTGCAGGGTATAAATATTTAAGCTCGGGGTTCATGTAATCATCCTCACGATCAATACAACTCGGCGCATTGCCACCCTTTTACTTTTGGCTACTTTGTTCATCATCCGGCGGGATTTGGCACTCAACGCGGGGCTGCATCGGCTTTGATCTCCGGCGAAGGGGTAAGTCCAAAGTCCCGCCCGACTGTGTATATCGTATCTATCTTTAGTTTCATTACCATTCATTGATACATCGGCTTAGTTAGGACTTTCTGGGTTAGGTCCGATATTCGATCAAGTTGATGTTTTTGTAAACGTAATGTCGCTTTAGGTAGATTTGTTATATCCATCACATTAGACAGATCTATTGGCTCATCGAGTATTAGATTATCATATACAATCTCGTGCTCCATTGGTTAGGTCCAACCTACTAGGTTGTTATCTCTTGTTAAGCCGATAGGTTCATGCTAATGTTTCACCGGAGGGTTAGCTAGTCTTATCATATGTCTTTGTTAATCTAGTCATAGTATCTCAATTTAGCTCTATCGGTTGTTTCTCGCCTTAGGGTCTCTGCCGATACCGGCTAATCGTTTACTAGATTAGATTAGTTTAGACATCTACCACCTGAAATTTAGTCAAGGGCTTGATTGTCTAGATATTGCGTTCTTTCCATACATAGTGCTATATCAATTCAGTTTGACCTACTAAGTCATGATTAGAATCGTAGTCTCTAGCCTCACTGATGGCTACCAATAAGGGTTTCGTTGGGGTTTTAGCCTACGAATTATCGGACATTGGCATCGGCTAGAAACACACAATCAGTCGTCAACGGTCATTGTTTTGATTATCGACCTATTGGCCAATATGATTTATGCTCGTTGTTTTGCATATCTTGTTAGTGGTAGGATCAAACTTCGGCATGCCCGCACTTCATCAATTTTAGGACCTGTCTGGAGCTAAGCGGATCTCCAAGGCCGGCGTGTGCTCTAACGTCAACACATCTTTCGGCACCACGGCGCGATACGGATTTGGCGTCAACAAGCTGGTTTCTTCAAAGATCAGCTACGATGCCCCCAAGACGGCCTCTTTGCTTCATGGTCAAACCCGCCAGCCAATCCCCCGAAGCGGGAAGAAGGAAGAGGACCAAGCCATCGGCTACAAAGAAGAAAGCTCCCAAGAAACAAAAGATAGCTGCAGTAGATGATCTGTCGTCCCTAGACTCGGACGTGGAGGAGTTCCTCAATCAAGAAGAAATGGAGGAAGCCATCAACGATGCTACTTGCCGATACAAGTGAAACAAGAAGAACCATGCGAGATGCCGCCAACCGACTGACCCTCCTCAAAAACTCCAACTCCTCCAAAACATGAACCTCGTCCTCGCGGTATGTACTTTCTTGGAATTTTTCTTCCTTTGAATATTCACATTTCAATTCTTGAACAAACTCCTTCACTTTGTAGAAAAGAAATTGGCCACAAATAAGAAACCGGATCCACCTCCATCGAATCGTAAACTGAAAACCTTTCTCAATTTTCAATTAGCGATGCCAAACCAAATTTGTCTTTCTTTCTTTTTGTGAATCCGTCTCGCTCTCGGCACCCGCCCCAAATGAATCTAGTGAGCGAACTCCATCGGCTAGGGGCAGCCATCACGTTGAGGCAGAAGGAGAAGCAGGTCCTGTCATCCCTGTAAGCACTTTCTCTTAACTCCATATCTGCTATTTTAAGCTTTCCAACACTTAACAATCTCAACGCTTTCTTTTTCAGGCTCTAGCCGATATGTTCTCCTTTGACATAGGGCAGTTATTGGATGATGAGGAAGAGACCACAAGTAAAGCTCTAGCTCCTCTTGCCGATGACTTGAAGGCTAAGTCGTTAGACATGGCTCATCGGCTAGAGAGCTCCTTGGACTACCTAGTCGTCAATTGCGGGCGATCAAAGCTAGGTTCGAAGAGATACAAGATCAAATCCCAAATAACCTTGCCGACATCATCTCTCAAGCAGCATACCTTGAGCAACACCGACACAAGCTGGAAAGGGCACGACAAAGGATTGCCGATCGGTGAGAGAGAAAAGCTCTTGAAGCCACCATCGAAGCTAATCGGCAATCAATCACCGCAGAAAACCAAGCTTGATGAGATGATTGCGGGGCCAAGTTCAATTCAGACCAGCATTGATCGGCTACAAAAACGCAAGGAGGAGCTACTAGCTAAGCTTGAAAAGTGCAACACCGAGATAGCATCGGAGGAGCAAAAACTTGCCGATCTCCCCAAGGCAATCGAAGAGCAAAAATCCAAATTGAAAACTACTGTCAAGCATTTGTCAGATCTTACAAAGTCTCTAAAAGTGATCCCTGAAACCGATGCTATCGATGCCCAAGCCATAGAAGACATAGAACAAATTAGGCAAAGGGCTATATCGGCTATCAACAAGGCGGTGTCCGGATGAACTGATCCATGTAATAGGAACTAGGAGCATGAAACTTGCAAACTTTTATGCCGATTCTTGTAAATCCTTGTGAACTTTTGTGATGACTCTTGTAATATATCTTGCGTTGAAATTTTTTGAAGTCCACATATTTTTGTATGCATGTATGTATGCCCTCTAATTTTACAATGTTAAACATTGATAAAATTATGGCTTGACATAGGGCGATATCGCAAATATCGGCCATCACACATCGGTAGAACTCAACGATTATGGTAAGTTAAAAAAGACTAAGGGCGATATGACTTATATCTGCCATCTAAAGGCGATGTCAACACATTGGCTACCATGTATCGACATGTCACGCCTAGAAATTCAGACCAGAATTTCCGAAGTTATATGTGTAATAAAATCCTGTCCCGAGGACCAGCCAGGTACACATACGATAATTGTTGATATTACGGTTCCACATCTTAGAAACAATACAAAAAGATTACAAAAGAGCAGTGGAAAAGAAAAAGAGCCGAGCCTAAGCTTGACGGCCACGCGGCTTCGACCACTCCACGGGCGGCTTCCAGTGTAGGACCGACCTACTCCACATCGTCTTCTTCTTCTGGCTCGGATTTTGATGAAGGGGCAAAGATGAGTACTTCCACGTACTCTGCAAGTGTAACATCCTGAAAATCGAAGAAATTAAAATCGGAACGTAAAAATTGGAACATACAAAAACTTTTCCTTGTTGCCTTTCTCTCGTGTTTGTTGCTTCTTATTTGCCAGCTCAGTTGCATAAATTTAGTTGTGATCAATTCCTCTCGATGTTTGTGAATGGTTTGGATTTTGTTGGGAAGAAGATCTCGAAATATAGGGTTAGGAATTTTTAAAATAAAATCGGAAAAGGGATGCGGACTTATGAAAATATGTATTTGAGAAATAAAATATTAATTGGTGATTATGGAAGATTAATTAGGGAATAAAATAGACAATAAAATATTTTAGGGGATTTACATGAAATCTAGGAAATTTTTGGAATTAAAAATAGTGAATTATGAAATTAGGAAAAGGGATTTAAATAAATATGAAAAATATCTTTGTAATAATAAAAAGTGGGGAAAAAGTTGAAAATATAATATTAAAAATTTTTCTGGGAATATTAGAATTTATGTTGAATTTTTAGAGTGGAAGAAAATAGAAATGGGAAATTAGAAATTAAAATCGGGAAATTATAAAATGACACTGTTCATTGATCATCAAGTGCTCGACGCCGTACCCGGCCCCGGCCGCGCGCCGCGCGCGCAACGCCCGCGCGTGCGCGCCCTCGCCCACCCCTCCCTCTCCCGTTGCTTCGGACCCGCCGCGCCTATTTAAAGCCCCCTTCCCTCCGTTTCCCCACACCGCCGCCGCCTCTAGCCATCCCTCTCTCGCTGGTCCTCCTCCCCTCTCCCGAGCACCGCAAGCCGCCGCCGTCGCCGCCGTGCGCCGAAGCCACCGCGAGCCGTCGCCGCCGCCCGGAGCATTGCCACCATCCCTCTTGTCTCCCGTCGCCGGTAAGCCCCAAGCCGACGCCGCTTTTCCCTCGCGCTAGCGCCGGCCGCCGCCCCTTTTTCTCCCGAGCGCCGGTCGAACACCTTGAGCCCAATGAATAGTGCACGAGAGAAAAAGAAAAGAAAAAAAGAAAAAAAGAAAAAGGGAAAAATAAAAATAGAGAAAATTAGGAAAAATTATGGAAAATTTGGAAAAATATTTTGAAAGGACTTGAGTGAAATTTTGGGCAAAAATAAATTATTTTCTTGTATGTTTTCTCGGTGAAAAACTTGAAAATCGAAATCGGACTTTTTCAAAATTTTGTTTCACGTCGTTTTTAAATCCGGATTTCGTTTAATTCCTTCTCGCCATTTAAATATGCTTCTCTTTTGTGCTCAAACCTTCAAAACCTCGAGCATAAATTCCTCCGCTGATATTTCCAAATTTATTTCTCAAATAATTACGATCGTCGTCTTTGCGAAGACCCTAGGGCATCGACTTAATTCCAAAACTCGGATTTTTCCCTAGCAACCCTTGTCCTAACTCAAGTAGAATTTTAGGCTAAGTATTTGGAGTCGTTTTCATGGTTTTTATGTTTCTTTTCGATCTTTCGGTATTTTATTGAGTTCTAATTGAATTCAATTGATCTTTCGCACGTACGGATAGCACCGAAGAAGCAAGCATCGACTCCGTTGAAGACCCCGCTCAACAAGTGTGCGAGCAAGGCAAGTCATCGCACTCTTTGAACATATTGATCCCAATTGCGAAACGATGTCATTTTAAACTTTAAACATGCATGCTATGCACACAGGAATTACCTATACTTGTTATGACATACCTTGTTATTGATTTCCTTTAGAATTATTCCTTGTGACCCTCGATGTGATACATACAACCGGAGAATATCTTTGGTAAACTACTTAGATTCATGCATGCTCATGATTTTATGAAGAGCTTTATGCTTGGGCAACTACCTGAAGGGTTACGCGGAAGCTACGCTAGCCGAAAACAAAAATTTCTACCGCGCAAACCAGGAACACTTGCAAGTAAGGGCCGATAGATCGTTACCGATTGGAGTAGAGTGCAGCGGAATAGCCAATCGGGGCAATCCGATCCGGAACAGTGTAGCCGATTCTCGGAGACGGCCGATTCACCAATCGCCGATTCGAGTCGTCCGGCCGAGTTCTCACGCCTCGCTCCGATGCGCCCGACCGCAGCCGATCAAGAGCGCGCAACGTAGCAGCGCCTCTACCGGTATCCACACGTCCGGGGACGAACGTCGTACACCCGTGTGCTAGCACGCGATGCAAGGCTAGGGTTTGGCTCGAAAGTGGGAGGGTTTCCGTGGAGATTGATCTCGGCGACTTCTGTTGCACGCGATGCAATTGACGTATCGTAGCTCTCCACCCCTCCCTCCTTTATATAGAGTTGGCCGACCGGGACTAGTGGCCGATTAGGACTCTATTTTGAATCGGATCTCATCCGTATCTCATAGAGTTGGCCGCCCATACGTCGTAAGCCCATAGGACTCTATCCGATCGGATCCCTATCCGATCGAGCCGTATCCGAGTCCAACTCGAATATCTATTCTATCCCCTTAAGCGTGCGACCCTGTAGGTTCATGTATACTCGGTTTCGGCTATAGTCTGACTTAGCCGACCGTCGGCTCGAGTCCAACTCAGCCGACCTATCAACAGGCGCCTAGCGGCACATATTGACACCATAGTATACAAGAATATAATATCGGCTCGAACCCGTAATGTGTACACAAATCCCTTTGCCTCACGATACCGTTAAGCTATAGGCAAGATGTGTGCCATCCCTTCAATAGCTTAACCATTCACTCGAACTGTATTGGATTATCATGCATTGATTGACTCCTCAATCAACATAGCATGGCCATGCATTTCCATAATCCATTACCTCGAGGGCCCAGAGATATCTCTCCAAAGGAGGGGCAAATTCCATCTTGATCACTCACATCCCACTCCATGTTTCATAGCAAACCCGAAAACTACCTTTATAACTACCCGATTACGGAATAGCGTTTGGTAGTCCCAAAGTAGGCTACTACACATGTTGGAATCCATGGTGATCTCGGGACTAAGGACTTTGTACCAACACTACCTCGAGACCAACTAATGGCACATTAATTCCTGTAGTGTCTCATGGTGGGTCTATCCAACAATGTGTTCTCCAACACATATGTCCATGTTTATTGATTTGGTATCTCCATACCCATGATCTATGAGACATGATCATCAATCAATAAACATGCCGATCTTAGAATCATATTTGTTCCAACAATATGATATATGATCGAGGGATCATTTAGAAATAGATTCATACATAAAGAGTCTCATAAATAAGTCACGTACTTATTGATCAATACAAGATGTCTATTTCATGGAACTGAATAACACTTTATTCATAAATACATAAACATTGACGTGATATCCAACATCTCCATGTTGCCTCTAGGGCATATCACTAACAATCTCCCACTTGCACTAGAGTCAATCATGTAAGTATCTAATACCCATTGCTCTTGTGTGCGCCTCATGCTTCGGTTGAGGGAGAGGTTTTGTCGGCGGATCGGCTATGTTGAGATCCGTGTGCACTTTGCATATCTTGACATCACCTCTGTCCACTATCTCGCGGATGAGATGATATCGCCGAAGTATGTGTTTGGACTTCCATGTGACCTCGGCTCCTTGGCTTGCGCAATGGCTCCACTATTGTCACAATAGAGAGACATTGGACCAGCCGTACTAGTCATCACACCAAGCTCGAAACGAATTTCTTGATCCAAACAGCCTCCTTTGCGGCTTGAAGCGGCAATGTACTCGGCCTCTGTTGTAGAATCGGCAACGGTATCCGCTTGGAACTCTTCCAGATGCTGCGCCTCCGTTCGGGCGAGAACACGAACCCGTTGCGATCTATAATCATCCTTGTCTGTTTGGAAGCTAGCATCGGTGTAACCACTTACAACGAGCTCTTCTTCACCTCCATAGACTAGGAACATATCCTTAGTTCGTCTCAAGTACTTAAGGATATTCTTTACGGCAGATCCGTGACCTTCACTGGATCGGCGGTATCTGCTCGTAGCACTCAAAGCGTACGAGACATCTGCGGCGTGTACAAAGCATGGCATACATGATGGATCCAATTGCCGAAGCATATGGAACCATACCCATCTTATTCCGCTCATCATGTGTCCGAGGACACCGATTCTTGCTAAGATTAATGCCATGTGACATGGGCAAGAAACCTTTCTTGGAATCATGCATGTTGAACCTTTTCAACACCTTGTCAATGTATGTACTTTGGCTTAATCCAATTAGCCTCTTGGATCTATCTCTATAGATCCGAATGCTAATATATATGTTGCCTCCCCTAAGTCTTTCATGGAAAAACTATTTTTCAATGAAGACTTGACGGATTCTAGCATAGGGATATCATTTCCAATCAGTAATATGTCGTCTACATATAAGATTAGAAATACAATTGCGCTCCCACTGACCTTTTTGTAAACACAGGCCTCTTCTTCATTTTTGATGAAACCAAACCCTTTGATTACTTCATCAAAACGAATATTCCAACTCCGAGATGCTTGCTTCAATCCATAAATGGATTTCGTAGCTTGCATATCTTTCCGAGCGATTCGGATCGACAAAACCCCGAGGTTGTATCATGTATACATCCTCGCTTAGGTTTCCATTTAGGAAAGCCGTTTTGACATCCATCTGCCATATCTCATAATCGAAATATGCAGCAATCGCTAGGATAATCCGAATAGATTTAAGCATTGCGACGGGCGAGAAGGTTTCATCATAATCAACTCCTTGAATCTGTATAAAACCTTTCGCCACCAATCGCGCCTTATAGATGTGAACATTTCCATCCATATCGGCCTTTTCTTAAAAACCCATTTACACTCAATGGTTTTGACACCATCAATGGATCAACCAAGTTCCAAACTTGATTGTCGTACATGGATTCTATTTCGGATTTCATGGCTCCAAGCCACTTGTTGGAATCGGGTCCCACCATCGCTTCCTCATAGGTCTTAGGTTCATCGTTGTCCAACAACAATATATCACATTGTTCCGCACTGTGTACTGTCGGTGCACGACGTGATCTTTCGGACCTCCGTGGGGCTGGTGTATCTACAACCGGTGGCGCAACACTTTGCACCTCCCGCTGTGGTTACGTGGTCGCTGAAACATTTTCGGTGTTTCTTGAACTTCTTCAAGATGCACCCTGCTCCCCACTAACCCTTCTTGAAAGAAACTCTTTCTCAAGAAGACACCGTGTCGGGCGACAAACACTTTGCCTTGTTCCCGATTATAAAAGTAATATCCCTTAGTTTCCTTAGGATATCCCACAAAGAAGCACTTGTCGATTTGGGTGTGAGCTTGTCGATCAAACGTTTTACATAAGCTTCGCATCCCCAAATTTTGAGAAAAGACAAACTAGGGGTTGCCCTGTCCATATCTCATATGGTGTCTTTTCAACTAACTTAGATGGAACTCTATTTAGTGTGAGCGCAGCTGTTTCAAGAGCATATCCCCAGAAGGATAACGGAAGATCACTTTGGCTCATCATCGACCGCACCATGTCCAACAAGGTGCGATTTCTCCGTTCGGACACTCCGTTCCATTGCGGAGTTCTGGCGGAGTCAACGTGGAACAATTCCACAATCTTTCGGATAATTACCAAACTCTTGGCTCAAGTATTCCCTCCACGATCGATCGTAGAAACTTGATTGTTTTCCCTAAATGATTCTGTAATTCATTCTGGAATTCTTTGAACTTTGCAAAGGATTCGGACTTATGCCTCATTAAGTAGATATAACCATATCTACTAAAGTCATCGGTAAAGGTAATGAAGTATTGATAACCACCTCTGGCCGTTGAGCTCATTGGTCCACATACATCAGTATGTACGAGTGCCAATAAGTCACTTGCTCTCTCACTATGTCCCGTGAAAGGTGCCTTTGTCATCTTACCAAGTAAACAAGACTCACATGTCTCAAATGATTCAAAATAAAAAGAGTGAAGCAGTCCATCCTTATGGAGCTTCTCCATGCATTTCTTATTTATATGGCCTAAGCGACAATGCCAGATAAACGTGGGGTTTATATCATTAGAGAGTTGCCTGTCTGTATTAATGTTATAGATGGGAGACGCTTCAAGATTCAAAACGTATAATTCATTCACCAATGGAGCATGAAAATAGAACATATCTCTGAGATATATTGAACAACCATTGTTCATTGATCTAAAATCATATCCTTCCGCTTGCAAACATGAAGCGGAAATAACGTTTTGACATAGTGTTGGAACACAATAACAATTATTTAATTCCAAAACTAATCTTGAAGGTAGATGAAGTGGTATCTGTGCCGACAAGAACGTAGCAACGCTTGCTCCATTGCCGACGCGCGGGTTCACCTCGCCCCTTCTCAATCCTCTACTTCTTCTCATTCCCTGCAACGATTTGCAAATATGAGCTACTGATCCGGTATCAAATACCCAAGAGTCGAGGTGAAGTAGCGAGATTAATGTCTATAACATTAATACCTGAAGCAGAAGTCGTACTTTGCTTCTTCTTGAGATCCTCCATGTACTTCTTGCAGTTCCTTTTCCAGTGGCCTGTCTCCTTGCAGTAGAAGCAAACGGCATCTGATGCCGCCGACCCCTTCTTGCCCTTCTTTGCATTGGAGGCACTCGCGATCTCATCGGGAGTTAACTTCCTCTTGGTGCAAAGTTTCTTGACAGGTGGTTTGCGCTTTGCCTTCGCATCATCATCACATGATGACCGTTTTTCTGGATACTCTCCTCGCTGTCTTTAGCATCCCATGAAATTCAGCCAAGGTTCTATCCATATTGTTCATGTGATAGTTTAATATGAATGGCTCGAAGCTCGGAGGGAGCGACCGGAGAATCACATCGTAGCCAACTCTTGGCTAAGGGGAAAACCTAGTTTTCCGGACTCTCGATATAGCCAATCATCTTTATCACATGCGGACTGACGGGATTCCCTCAACAAGCTGCACGCAAACAAGGACTTTGAGGTGTTGAACCTCTCGGCCCGAGCTTGGTTCTCAAACATGCCACGCAGTCCCCGAATAATAGTGTGAGCATCGCTGCTCTCATATTGCTTCTGAAGCTCAGGGGACATTGTAGCAAGCATGAGACAGCTTATATCTAGGGCATCATTAGTGTGCTTCTCTCATAAGCCCTCCGTGCGGTTGCGGTGGCATTATTTGGCAAATCCTCGGGATAGGGTACTTCAAGAACGTACTCCTTACGCTCTTGCTTGAGAACAATTCTCAAGTTGCGATACCAATCCATAAAGTTTGTTCCATTTAATTTTTCCTTTTCGAGAATAGATCGCAAATTAAAGGTACTGGGTGTAGTATTAGCCGCCATTTATTCTACAACAGAAAAACAAAGTTTAGCACAATGTTTATGCTATGTCTTTTGTTAAACAATTTAACATAAGACTCCCATTACGTATTTTTCACCTTCCCTCTAGGTTACGTATTGGGTCAAGATCCACATGTTAATTAATTTTCTAGTGAGCTTTGGCATCACGCTAGAAGATTAATAACATCGGTAAGCAACTCCTTGCTAATCACATCTCTATGTGACTCTTGTTGTTGGTGTGGCATCTCCATGCCCCGGCCCCAACCTATGCCCCAAGGCCCAAAACTGTTTTGATAGCCTTGTTAAGTAAACCAAATGTTCCTGCATGTATATGTCGACATATACCCCCTCGTGTTATGATAGAGAATGGCACTCGCTTTGGCGGACCCACCATTGACGAGCATAACGGTGACGGGTGCAACATTTGGAAGGGCATCATTACTACTTAATTTTGCGAGGGATGCTATCCTATCAAACGAACATATCACATATGAAAGCAAGAAGAATAGCATATAGTGAAATAGTATGGCCCCCTTCACATGGTGATCTCCATCTCCATGCCGGTGTAGAGGATCTCCATCTTCATCACCGTTCTTTCGAGTGCCGAATGCTTGATTTCTTGAAACTAAGCTACTACTATAGAAGCTCTAATTGAAGATTACATCGACTCGCAGGTCGTGAAAGAATATTACAAGCATTGCACGTATGAAAGAATATTACAGGGATTGCACATATGAAAGAATATTACATGCATCACATGCATCTCATACATCTCATACATACAATAGGGCCATACCATCTCAAAGCATTCTCTGCAAAAACAAGTTAGGCGTAGAAACGTTTTCTACTTATTGCAGAGCTACGGCATCGAGACGACCTATAAGGGGGTACGCACACGGCGGAAACCATGTCGGCATAATCATATTATGCCGTCCCGATACACTATCAAGGGAGATGGTTTGCGTAGGCGCGAGGCAGCTAACAAGATCGGACTACGAGATAGCTTCGGCATAATCACATTATACCGTTCCGATACACTATCAAGGAACGCTATCTCGAACCCAACTTAAACCGAGTCATATGGAAATTGCTTCGACGTAATCACATTACGCCGTTCCGATACACTATCAAGGAACGCAATTACCATTAACTCTCCTCAACAGATCCCGTAAAACCGATTGATCTAATCAACCCGTGCGCAAAACTTGTTCCGATCCAATCTAAAACCCGAACAAAGCAAGATTAGCTCGATACCCCGAAGGGTTACGCGGAAGCTACGCTAGCCGAAAACAAAAATTTCTACCGCGCAAACCAGGAACACTTGCAAGTAAGGGCCGATAGGTCGTTACCGATTGGAGTAGAGTGCAGCGGAATAGCCAATCAGGGCAATCCGATCCGGAAGTGTAGCCGATTCTCGGAGACAGCCGATTCGCCAATCGCCCGATTCGAGTCGTCCGGCCGCGTTCTCACGCCTCGCTCCGATGCGCCCGACCGCAGCCTAATCAAGAGCGCGCAACGTAGCAGCGCCTCTACCGGTATCCACACGTCCGGGGACAGAACGCCGTACACCCGTGTGCTAGCATGCGATGCAAGGCTAGGGTTTGGCTCGAAAGTGGGGAGGGTTTCCGTGGAGATTGATCTCGGCGACTTCTGTTGCACGCGATGCAATTGACGTATCGTAGCTCTCCACCCCTCCCTCCTTTATATAGAGTTGGCCGACTGGGACTAGTGGCCGATTAGGACTCTATTTTGAATCGGATCTCATCCGTATCTCATAGAGTTGGCCGCCCATACGTCGTAAGCCCATAGGACTCTATCCGATCGGATCCCTATCCGTTCGAGCCGTATCCGAGTCCAACTCGAATATCTATTCTATCCCCTTAAGCGTGCGACCCTGTAGGTTCAGGTATACTCGGTTTCGGCTATAGTCTAACTTAGCCGACCGTCGGCTCGAGTCCAACTCAGCCGACCTGTCAACAGCGGCGCCTAGCAGCACATATTGACACCATAGTATACAAGAATATAATATCGGCTCTGAACCTGTAATGTGTACACAAATCCCTTTGCCTCACGATACCAGTTAAGCTATAGGCAAGATGTGTGCCATCCCTTCAATAGCTTAACCATTCACTCGAACTGTATTGGATTATCTGTCTGTTGATTGACTCCTCAATCAACATAGCATGGCCATGCATTTCCATAATCCATTACCTCGAGGGGCCCAGAGATATCTCTCCAAAGGAGGGGCAAATTCCATCTTGATCACTCACATCCCACTCCATGTTTCATAGCAAACCCGAAAACTACCTTTATAACTACCCGCATTACGGAATAGCGTTTGGTAGTCCCAAAGTAGGCTACTACACATGTTGGAATCCATGGTGATCTCGGGTCTAAGGACTTTGTACCAACACTACTGAGACCAACTAATGGCACATTAATTCTGTAGTGTCTCATGGTGGGTCTATCCAACAATGTGTTCTCCAACACATATGTCCATGTTTATTGATTTGGTATCTCCATACCCATGATCTATGAGACATGATCATCAATCAATAAACATGCCGATCTTAGAATCATATTTGTTCCAACAATATGATATATGATCAGGGATCATTTAGAAATAGATTCATACATAAAGAGTCTCATAAATAAGTCACGTACTTATTGATCAATACAAGATGTCTATTTCATGGAACTGAATAACACTTTATTCATAAATACATAAACATTGACGTGATATCCAACATCTCCATGTTGCCTCTCACTAACACTACCTTAGGGAAGGTAGTTGAGATACGGCATGTGGAGACATGAGCGCCACATTGCCATGAGAATGATGAAATGAGTTTGATGACAATTGAAAGTACTAAACTGATGTTTTAGACTGGGGCGGCTGAATGAATTGGGTGGATTCCGGAAAAGGCAAGTGCCAACCCTGGTCAATTAAGGACCGAGCCATGAGATAGCCGGGAAACGAGCCAGTGCAACCGTACTTCTCGAATGGGTATAGACCTAGCAGAGTAGATAGCCGAGCGGAGGCGGTACCCTTGCATAGTGGTTCTTATGTATGAGATGAGATTTGAAAGGGATGATGGGAAATTGGAATTTATTATAACTTGATGAGTGAAGTCTTCCCTTACCCCAGGTGCGCCAGAACTCCTCTCACTGCTAGAAAATGACGGCTAGAGTGCATGAGGGCTTAAGTTCATGGAGCGGGTACTGCCAAAGTGAGGTTATCGAAAGGCTTTGCCGTGACCGTCACATGTGTTGGGACGTAGGCTCATTTGTCGCAGAGTACGGGTAAAGTGTACATCCACTTCAGTGTGAATGAATCAATCTATTCGAATAGCCGTGCTCGCGGATATTGAGCATCGTGACAAGACTTTCGCTTGGCTAGACTCTAAAATTTAAAATGTTGGGATGGGTTTGCATGATGACTTTTATTCACTGGTGGATCAACTTCTCGAGATGCGAGAAGGGGTGGACTCCCCAGAAAACCATGACGAACCGGAGGCGGGAAGCCATCCTTGAAATCACGATGGATGGTAGACAGAACCGTCGCCGACTTAATGAACTATTGAACTAAAACTTGACTTGGCTAGTTGATAGGCTTGTGAAAAGAGTTGTGAAAATTGGCTTTATGCAAAAGAACCCGAGCCATTCTTTGAATGACCCTATCATATGCATCACTTCCGTGTTGGCTTGCTGAGTACACTGGTACTCACCCTTGCTATACGCACAAACCTTCGGATGGTGGTAACGAAGACTTGGAGGATCCATATGCCTACTACCGGGAGGGCGAAGAAGCCGATGGCGCTTGCTAGGTCTTAGTCTCGGTCTGCTCTGTGGCAATTGACAAGCCGCTGCCTTTATTCCGCTGTCTTATCTAATTTCTACTTTTGGGTTGTATCTGGACCATGAGGTCCTAAGTGTTGGACATTGCCTTCGGGCCTACTATTGTAATAACTCCGATGTAAGACTATTCGTGCATTTGCACCAGATTATTCAGTACTGTATTTCGTGGGTACCAAACTACTCGATCCAGGGAAATGGTACTATGAACACGAAAGATTCCCGTTCCAAAAACGGGGGTCCACTGCAAGTCACGCCGGAAGGGGAGAGAAATGAATGCAAGGAAGACAAGGGTTTGGCTAGGGTTTGCTTTTGCGCAAACAGCAGGGGTTTTCCAAACAAACAGATTTTTGAACACAGACAAAACAACAGTAATTTACATAAATAAAGCATTTTTAATCCAACACTGTCCAACGTTAACCCCACGCTGGGACAGGCCCAAACCATCCACCTATACTAGTCATGTTCAAACAATTTAGGGTGTAAAAGTGTGGGACTAATCATGGAGAGCTTGGTCGATCGCCCCACCACCGCAGGCACGGCTATTCGAATAGATTTACTCTGATCAGAGGCGTATAACTGTACCCACAAGACACAGCCCCACAACATGGTCTCCCATGCGCCGGAGTACCACCGCGGTACCCCGGAAAAGGAACTGTGATAGGACCTTTCATATAACCCCCCACTAACCAAGCGAACCCCACCAAGGTTTCGCCCCCACTCCCGGACCCTGGGAGTGGGCAGCCCCCCCGAGTGCCTCGGTGAATCCGGCAGCCCAGCAACCCTTACACCGGGGCCGACTGAAACTCTATCCCGCTCACCCTTGCCGATGGGTTCGTCAGCTAGGAGAGGCTACACTACGGGACCTACCTTACCCATTTCGGCTTGTGGTTTGCACGGTCATTCTCCCAAGGGGTCCCGTGAACCGGTCATTAACTGCTATGGATGCCGCTAACCAAAACCATGGCGCCCACAGCCCACCATTTTCCATATTTTAGTTATTAGTCCGGTTCACCTAAAACTGATTAATAGTCCTCCGAACAGAAGTTCAGGAGAGATAAATTAAGTGAGAATGACCCATTTAGTGAGCTAGTGAACCTAAGCCAGGCTAAGCATAACCTAGTCCTGAATCTAATCACATTATTTTTCCAAGTTTTATCAAAGGGTTTGGGGTGTCAAACCTAAGGCATAAACTAAGCATAAGGTGTACTATTTCCCATGAAATGACAATATAAAATACATGCAATTTCATAGAAGAAAACAGGTGTTTTAGCAAAATGGGAGCAATATGATACATAATGTGGTATGACTTGCCTTGCTCTTCGGCTTGCGGGACTTCCGCGATGACTTCAAAGTAAACCGGGACGGAGGGACTACCGGGATCTATAAGGCAAACAAGCACTTCAACAAAACAGGCTAAAAAGCTACTAAAACAGGGAACAAAACCATTTTTAATGGATTCTTGGCATTTTAATGAATTTAATAAAATTTGAATGGACTAAAACGGAGGTATGGATTGAAAAGATATGATTTTTAGAAGTTTTCTGGGTTTTTTTTTACTAAAACAGAAAAATCCTTAATCGATTTATTGTGCAATAAATCCGGGGGCGTCGTGGCTAGGGCGACGTCGGCGCCCGAGGGCGACGCCAGCGGCCCGGGAGTGCCGGTCCATGGTGGACCGGGTCCACGACCAGACCGGGCAGTGCACCACGTGGCGCACACGTGGTGCCGAGGTGGCACCACGTGGCTTGCCACGTGGGCGCGGGACGGACGGTGCCGATCGGACGAAGTCGATCGGACGGCCAAGAAGAAAGGGTGCAGCGCGATCGGCCGACGGCCGCGGCGGCGGTGGCGAGGCGGCCGGTGGCGGAGGCCGGCGGTGCCATACGGCGGCGGCGCGGGCGGCGGGGTGACACGGGTTACGTGCGACGGGAACCACGCGTTCTCGCGCTCGGCGCTGCGGGTTCGGTCCGGGGGGAACAAGAAGAGTGGCTCACCGCGGGGTCGTTGGAGTTGAGGAGACGGCGGCGCGAGCGGGGAGACGGCGGGAGCTCGCGACGGAGGGTGGCCGAGGTGGCGTGGGTGCCAGGAAGAAGGAAGGGGACGACGGGAGCTCGCGGGGTGGCTCGGGACGTCGGGATGTCACGGCCGAAGTCCGTCGACGGGTTCTGAAGCAAGAGCACATGGCGCGGGGACGACGGAGAGAGAGAGAGGCTTGAGTGGAGGTGTGGGGAGCTCGGGGAGGGCGAGGGGGTGCTTAAATAGGGAATGGGGAGGTCGGCGGCGACCGGATAAGGGCGCAATTGCTCGCCGGTGCAATTTTTGGGGAATAATGGCCGACGGTTAAATCCGGCAATTAAGGGGCACGGGAGCGGCGGCCGGGCGATTGAAAGCGGGAGAGGCGGGAAGTTAGGCGTGCCTTTAGGGCGTGCGGGAGAGGCGAACGGCCGGGATCCGCGCGGGGCGGCGGCGCCAATGGCGGCGGGCGGCGGAGGTAGGGGCGGGGGCGACAGGTGGGCCCTACCTGCCAGTGTCCCGGGAAGAAGGGGGAGGCGATATGGACTTATTCGCGGTGCAAGAGGCTGGTAGGCCTTGGCCTTTCGGCCGCCGCGAAACAGAGGCGCGCGGCGAGATCGGCGGGCCGATTGGCGCTCGCGCGGGAGAGGATGCGTCGTCGGCTCGGGCCGGTGGCCCACGACCGAAAAGAGCGGAAACGTACGGGAGGAGAGAGAAAGAAAAACCCGAGATTTATTTATTCCGATTTTGATTTTAATTGGTTAAAAATTATTTCGGTGCTTTGAAAATTCCACTAAAAATCATGTTAGTGTATTTTGACATGTAGAATTTAAGAAAAATCCCACCATGCCATTTCCATTTAGCATTTGGCTTTTAAAATTATTTATTCTCTCCAGTTAGCTCCAACGATTTTCTTTTATGATTTTTATTTTGGATTTTTAAAAGGGAAAACACCTCGGGTGTTACAAACCTACTCCTTATACGGAATCTCGACCCGAGATTCGGAGAGGTACGCGAACGAGATAGGGATGAGCGGCCTTTAGCTCATCTTCCCTCTCCCAGGTTGCTTCTTCTTCGGAGTAATGAGACCATTGAACTCGGCGAGAATCTAATAACCTTGTTCCGGGTCCTCCGTTCACCGGTTTCGAGTATCCATGTTGGTTTCTCTACGTAGGTTAGATCTTCCCGGATTTCGATCGATTTGGGGGCTTGTTCTTCCGGAACTATTAAACACTTCTTATGTTGGGAGACGTGGAAAACGTCATGGATTCCCGCCATGATGGGTGGCGTTCGAGTTGGTATGCCACTTCACCTCGTCGCTCTTGTATGCTATATGGTCCCACATAGCATGGTGCCAACTTGCCTTTGGTTTGGAAACGGTGCACTCCCCGAAGTGGGGTGACACGAAGATATACATAGTCTCCGACTTTGAAAACTAGCTCTCTCCAGGCGGTTGTCCGCATAACTCTTTTGACGAGACTATGCAACTTTCAGCCTTTCTCTCATGATTCTGACTTTCTCCTCGGCATCACTTAACACTTCAGTTCCGAACAGCTGACATTCACCGGTCTGATCCCAGAAAAGCGGGGTTCGACACTTTCGTCCATAAAGTGCCTCGAAGGGTGCCATCTGTAAACTGGCCTGATAATTGTTGTTATAAGAGAACTCTGCATAGGGCAGACTCGCAGCACAAGCTCGCAGCATATCTTCCAAAACCTGGTTTACACGTTCCGTCTGGCCATCGGTTTGCGGGTGATAGGCCGTGCTAAAATTCAACCGGGTGCAAGTTCCTCTTGTAGTTTTTGCCAAAACTTAGAGGTGAACTGGCTACCACGATCAGATACTATCTTCTTGGGTACACCATGAAGACACACAATCCTTGCAAAGTACAATTCTGCTAACCTTCTGCCCGTATAGGTGGTAAGCACTGGGATAAAATGAGCCACTTTAGTGAGGCGATCGATTATAACCCAGATAGAATCGTGTTCTGACGATGTCTGGGGTAAACCGGTGATGAAATCCATCCCGATTTCCTCCCACTTCCATTCCGGGATTTTAAGTGGCTGTAATAATCCAGCAGGCCTTTGGTGTTCTGCCTTTACTCGCTGGCATACATCGCATAATGCCACAAAATCTGCTATTTCTCTTTGTATGCTAACCCACCAGAATTTCTCCTTAAGGTCCTAGTACATTTTGGTACTTCCCGGATGGATAGAGTACTGACTCTGATGTGCTTCAGTAAGGATTAACTTTCTCAATTCCTTATCTTCTGGCACACATATCCAGTTGCCAATCCATATGGTTTCATGTTCATCTTCCGTGAAGTCACGAGCTTTTCCCACTCTCATATTCTTCTTAAGCTCAGCTATGTCCGGATCCGAGGCTTGAGTTATGCGAATTTGATCTAAGAGTGTGAGTTAGGCCTCAAGAGCGGCCTCAAATCCGAGTTCAACAATTCCCAGGTTTAGGTGCTCTAGATCTTGTAGTAACTGTTCACATCTCCCTTCTATGTGAATAGAGTTGCAGTAACTCTTTTGGCTCAGGGCATCAGCTACCACGTTAGCTTTGCCGGGATGGTAGTGTATACTGAGATCATAATCCTTGATCAACTCCAACCATCAACGCTGACAGAGGTTCAAATCCGGTTGGGTGAAAATGTATTTCAAGCTCTTATGATCCGTATATATTTCAAAGCGATTACCGACGAGGTAATGTCGCCATATTTTCAGAGCATGAACTACTGCTGCTAGTTCCAAGTCATGTGTTGGGTAATTAGACTCATGAGGTCTCAACTGGCGGGAAGCATATGCGACCACCTTTCCATCTTGCATCAACACACAGCCTAACCCTTGGTGAGATGCGTCGCAATACACTTGGAAATCCTTGATTTGATCTGGCAAGATCAATACGGATGCAGACACCAGTTTTCTCTTGAGTGTTTCAAAACTCTGGTTACGCTCGGAAGTCCATCTAAACTTTTCATCCTTGTTTAACAACTGCGTCAAAGGCTTGGCAATTCTGGAGAAGTTTTTGATTAACCGACGGTAATAACCCGCAAGTCCTAGAAAACTTCTGACTTGGGTGACAGTTTTAGGTGGAGTCCATTTGGTTACAGCTTCTACATTGGAAGGGTCCACTGCGACTCTATGGGCATTCACGATATGGCCGAGGAATTGCACTTCCTTCAACCAGAAAGCACATTTGCTAAACTTAGCATAGAGCTGGTGGACTCTTAACTCTTCAAGTACCAATCAGAGATGGTGCTCATGTTCCTCTTCCGACTGCGAATAGATCAGGATGTCGTCGATGAACACCACGACGAACTTGTCTAGGAATTCCATGAACACTTTGTTTATCAAATTCATGCAAGAAGGCTGGGGCATTTGTAAGTCCGAATGACATGACAAGGTGCACTCTACGGACCGTACGAGTGATGAAGGCGGTCTTGGGAATATCTTCTTCTCGAATTCTTAGTGGTGATAGCCGACCATAGGTCTATCTTTGAGAACACTTTTGCTCCTTTTAATTGATCGAACAGTCGTCAATCCTAGGAAGAGGGTATTTATTCTTAATAGTGACCTCGTTTAGTGTGCAATAGTCGACGCACATCCTTTTGGTCTTATCCTTTTTCTCCACAAAAATGACTGGCGCACACCAAGGCGATGTACTGGGGCGGATATAACCTTTCTGTAACTGTTCATCTACTTGTTTCTTGACCTCTGCCAACTCATTGGCTCCCATCCTATAGGGCCTCTTATGGATCGGAGCAGTGCCAGGGACTAGGTCAATCCGAAACTCTATTTCTCTTTCAGGTGGCATTGTGGTTAGATCTTCTGGGAAGACTTCCGGGTACTCACAAACCACAGGAATATTTTCTAACTTCGCCTGATCCTTTCCTTTTTCTTCGGGCTTCTATGGACCCCCGTTTTTGGGACGGGAATCTTTCGTGTTCTTAGTACCATTTCCCTGGATCGAGTAGTTGGTATCCACGAATACAGTACTGAATAATCAGGTGCGCATGCACGAATAGTCTTACTTCGACATTATTACAACAATAGGCCCGAAGGCAATGTTCAACACACAGGACCTCATGGTCCGAATACAACACAAAAGCGAAATCAGATACGGCGGCGGAATAGAGGCAGGCATGTCATTTGCCACAGCAACGACCGAGCTAAGACCTAGTAAGCGCCATCGGTTCCTTCACCCTCCCGATAGTATGCGTAAGGATCCTCCGGCTCTTCATTCCCGTCAGTGAAGGTTTGTGCGTATAGCAAGGGTGAGTACCAACCGTACTCAGCAAGCCAACACGGAATTGATACATATGATAGGGTTATTTAAGCAATGGCTGGAGTTCTTTTGCATAAAGCCAATTTTCATAATTCTTTTCACAAGCCTATCAACTAGCCAAATCAAGTTTTAGTTCCATAGTTCATTAATCCGGCGACGTTCGTCTACCATCCATCGTGATTCCAAGGATGGCTTCCCGCCTCCGATTCGTCATGATTTTCTGGGAATCCACCCCTTCTCGCATCTCGAGAAGTTGATCCACCAGCGAATGAAATCATCATGCACACCCATCCCAGCAGTTTTAAGTTTAAAGTCTAGCCAAGCGAAAGTCTTGTCACGATGCTCGATATCCGCGAGCACGGCTATTCGAATAGATTGATTCACTCACACTGCAGTAGATGTACACTTTACCCGTACTCCGCGACAGCCCAACAAATGAGCCTACGTCTCAACACATGAGACGGTCACGGCAAAGCCTTTCGATAACCTTGCTTTGGCGTACCCGCTCCATGAACTTAAGCCCTCATGCACTCTAGCCGTCATTTTCTAGCAGTGAGAGGAGTTCTGGCGCACCCGGGGTAAGGGAAAACTTCCTCAATCTTTAGGTTCAATTAATATCGATTTAATTCCACCATTCACAACAAAGGCCGCAACCTCATTCTCATCACATAAACCACATCATAGAGAACCATCTATGCAAGGATACCGCCTCCACTCGGCTATCTAGTCAGCTAGGTCTATACCCATTCGAGAAGTACGGTTGTACTGGCTCGTTTCCCGGCTATCTCATGGCTCGGTCCTTAATTGACCAGGGTCGGCACTTGCCTTTTCCGGAATCCACCGCCCGCTAAATCATTTGTATATCATTTTCAATTTTCCTCAAACTTAGCTCATCATTCTCATGGCCATGTGGCGCTCATGTCTCCACAGGCCGTATTTCAACTACCTTCCCTAAGGTAGTTGCCCGAGCACAAAGCTTTCTTGTAAAATCATGAGTATGCATGGGTCTAGTATAAGCAAGGCTAAGCATTTTTTACCGAAGTTAGCCTCCGGTCATATCACATCGAAGGTTACAAAGAATAAATTCTAATGGTGATCAACATCAATGCGGGGTATATCAAGCATAGGTAGTCATTTGTGTATAGCATGCAATTTGTAATTTGAAGTCAACATCATTTCACAAAGTAGGATCAATATGTTCAAAGAGTGTGATGACTTGCCTTGCTCGCACGCTTGAGGGGTGGTATCTTCAACGGGGTCGATGCGGTCTCTTCGGTGCTACCCGTACGTGCGAAAAATCAATTGATTCGATTAGAATCCCGAGATAACACCAAAAGGTCGAAAAGATTCGAAAAGTCTCGAAACGATTCCAAGCGCTAAGCCCAGATTCCTACTTAAATTTGTACTACGATCGCCCGGAAAACTCCAAGTTTCGCCATCGGGTCGACGACTTAGGGTTTTTGTAAAACGACGATCGTGATCTGTTCGAGAAAACGGATTTGAAAATATCCGCAGAGGAATTGGTGCTAGAGGTTTTTGAAGGTCCGAGTACAAAAGAGAAACATTTTTAAATGGCGAGAAAGATTTAAACGAAATTCGGATTCAAAAACGTCGCAAGACGGAATTTCGGAAAAGTTCGGATTTGATTTTCCAAATTTTTTTCACCGAGAAATCATGCAAGAAAATAATTTATTTTTGCCCAAAATTTTACTCAAGTCTTCACAAAATATTCTTCCAAATTTTCCAAAATTTTCCCTAATTTTTCCCTATTTTTTTCTTTTTCTTTTTTTCTTTTTTTCCCGCCGCTGTTCATTGCCCGCCATCCGTTCGACCGGGTCCGCGAAACAAAGGCGGCGGCGGCGCGACAAATGGGGGCGGAGCGGGGCTTACCGACGACGGCGGGCCTCGGGAGATGCGGTGGGGCACGGGGAGGCTTTGCGCACGGCGCGCGGCGTTGGCGCTCGAGCGGGGGGAGCGGCGGTGCGGCAAAAGGGCGGGGCGCCGGCCTTTTATAGGCGCGGCCGGGAGGGCGCGGCGCGGGCGCGGGGTGGAGAGGGGAGGGGCCCGCGTGGCGCGGGCGGTGGCGGCTGCGCGGCGAATCGCGGGGACGGGCGGGCGCGGGCGTCGGCGCGGCGACGGGGCGCGCGCGCGCGCGAGCGGGGTCCGGCCGGCGGCGCGCGCGCATGGGGCAGGCGCGGCAGCGCGCGTGGCGGCGAGGCGCGGGGTCCGCGCGGGCGGGCGTGGCGGCGCGTGGCCGCGCGGCGGTAGGGGCCGGTGCGCGCGCGCGCGGTGCAGGGGCGGGCGCGGCGCGCGGCGGCGCGGCGCGTGGCGGCGCGCGTGGGCGGGCGTGCAGCGCGTACGGCGTCGAACACTGGCGCAATATGAACAGTGCACTTTTCGATTTTCCCGATTTTCAATTTTAATTCCCCATTTCTATTTTCCTTTCTTCTAAAAATTCCAAAATAAATTCCTATAATTCAAAAATAATTTTTAATATAATATTTTCAACTTTTTTCCACTTTTATTTTCCCACATTATTTTTCATATTTATTTATTTAAAATCCCTCTTTTCTAATTTCAATATTCACCCTTTATTTTTCCAAAATTTTCCGGATTTCGAGTACGACTCCGAATATTTTATTATTTATTTTGTGTCCTAGTTTATCTTCTCCCAACCACAATTACTATTTTATATCTCCCAAATCGCGTTTTCATAAATCCGCGCTTCTCCGATTTCTTTTAAAAAAATCCCGATACGGACTTTCGCATCTTTCGTTTCGACAACTCCAAATCATCCAAAAACACCGAAAGGAGAATTGATCACGACTAAATTTATGCAACTGAGCTGGCAAATAAGAAGCAACAAACCTGTCGAAACTTGGTTTCGGCAATATAATTTCTGGGGTCGCAGTCGAGATCGCCAAGCACAATGGGTTAGAAGAAGAAGAAGATTTAGACAGGTTCAGGCCCTCTCGTGAGGTAATACCCTACTCCTATTTCGGTGGATTCGATCCGCCGAGTGTCTTTATTGATCTCGTGATCTAAAGCTGAAGGCTAAAAACTGATCTCCTATATTAATCTCCGATCTAGAATCGATATCCCTCAAGGGACGCCCCTTACCCCCTTATATAGTTTTGGGAGGAGGGGCTTACAGATCGGAAACCCTATCTTACCCTAAGTTGGTTTCCTCAATCTTACCAAACCGTGACTCTAGGCCGATTGCCTTATCTCTATCGGCAATCGTAACACCCAAGTCATGTTCGGTTTACAGATATGGCAGGCACAATCTATCCCTACCTCCAGTCGGATAAGCTTGCCATGTAGATACCCGATTGCCATAATCTCCACAGTAGCCCCCGAGTCCTTTTCAGTCGACGAGACAGCTCAGCTTCAGACCAAAACAGCACACAGCCAAAAACTTCTTTGACCGAGTGCTTTTGGCGCCGAGTGATTACATCATCTCTGACTGAATCTTCCCGAGTGGCTCCAAAGACTATGAAGGGCTGGAAAATATCCAAAAAATTCTCAAAAATAAATATTTAGGTGCATCTCCCGATGCACCTAATTAGGTGTAGCCCCGACTATGTGGTTAGTCAAAAACAGACTAAGCATATAGTCAAGAACTATCAAAAATCATTCTCATGTAGATGCTTAGCTCATGCTAAAGCAACTTTATTACTCGGCAAGCTTACACTTATCCGAGTGAATTTACCCGAGTCATCTCAGAACAAATAACTCAATCAACCCTTGTGGGTGAAAAGCACTCGGTAAGCTTATGCTTTTCCGAGTGGATCTGCCCGAGTCAACCCGGAACAAATACTTTAATCATCCCTCATGGGAAAATAAGTTTTTTCATTTGCATGAAAAATATGACCAAGTTATTAAATAGCTCCTGCCATTATACCGGTCTCAATCTATAAAGATCTTCACCAAGGTGGAAAAATAGAGAGCATTGATAAGATTACTTGATCAAATGCCAAAAAACCAAACAGCCCTTGTCATCAAGGCAGCTATAAAAACTTAGCTATTGGTCACCTTCCAAGTTGCATCGTGCCAGCTTCTCATGAAGTCAAGCAAACCGCGATATAGAAGGATTTTCAAAGGTACAGGGCATTCAGACACGCGCATATTGCCAAGGCAAATCTGCTTAAGCTCATCCGCTTAAGTCCCTAAGGACACGTGTCGGGCCACACCTTAATGGGCCATAGATTTTCTTATGGGCTCGGCCCAATCACAAGAAAACCTAACGCAACCCTCAAATCCTTCTATAAAGGCACGAGGTCGTCCCCGCCTCTTCGTCTTCCAAAAGTTTCCCCTTTTTGCAGTACTGTTCACCAGTTCACTGCGGAGAACCCTAGACTCGTGCGCTCCCAAATCCATCCATCTAGGAACTCGCTCTTTGCAACAACTAGCTTCCGCAGCCAAATCTCCCAAGTTCCCTTGTCAAAATCCCCACTTTTTCCGACCGCAGATCCACTTCCCATCAACACCACACTCATGGCGGAGGAAAAGAGGATTCCATTCGACCAATGGGCCGCATCGGATGTGAGGGAATCCACCCTCAAAGAGATGGTGAAGCACGGCGTGCTTCCGCCAAAGGAGATCGTGGGTTGGCGCCCGGCGGCGGGTGAGGAATTTTCAACCCCAAACACCGGTGAGCTCGCTGTTTTTACTTCTTTCTTCTATTGTGGGTTCAGCCTTCCTACCTCCGAGTTCTTCCGAGGGCTCCTAGATTACTATGGTCTTCAACTCTACCATCTGAACCCCAACTCGATGCTTCACATCGCCCTCTTCATTCATGTATGCGAAGCATTCCTTGGCATCCTCCCCCACTTCCAACTCTTCCGCCGCATGTTCTATCTCAAGCCGCATCCGAACAAGGACCACCCATGCGTTGTTGGCGGGGCAGGTTTCCAACTCCGCGGATCTCTCCGCAAGGAGTACTTCTCTCTCCCTCTAAAGTCCTCCAATAAGGGATGGCACGCGGGTGGTTCTACATTAGCAACCCCAAACCCGCCTGCGGCCTTCGTCGGTCTTCCCCTGTCCCGGCCAACTTGGAGCACTATTCCAGTTGCCCAAGATTGGGACGAGGCCAACAAGCTGCTTGCGAAGATCCTGGCGATGAAGCAAAAGGGTCTTCGCGAGGAACAGATCACTCGGCACTTCGTCAGGTGCTGACTGGCGCCGATCAAGGAACGGTCGAAGCCGGCCTTCGAGTATGAAGGCGGGAAGGACCCCAATCGGGAAGATCCAGATCCACTCAGCTACGAAATCCTGAAGATCCGGATGTACAAGATCTTCTCGACTGGAATCGCAGTTGAGCGCGCCCTCATTCTGCCAGTTCTTCCCTTCAGCATCCACCGACCTCCTCCTCCGGTAAGCCGACTGATTGCTTCATAGCGTTTTTCAATCTTGATATCTTGTCTCTTAATGTTGTGCATTCTTTTTCTTGCAAGAAAATGCCTCTGTCACCTCCAAGCCGTACAAGGTGTCCCACGATGACGCGCCGCGTCGTCCCGCCAAGAAGCCGGCTGGCGGGATCAAGCTCCAAAGCGATCCAGTCGGGAAGCGGGCGGCGCCGAGTGAAGACACAAACAAGCGGGCGAGTAAAAGGAGGCTAATCATCGAAGATTCGGACGATGACGTCTCGGCTCCTCCAGTCGAGACCCCACCTCTGAGGCGATCGCTGCGGATGGCGCCGAAGATCCGCTGGTCGTCCAGGTATGCTCTATAACCAAAGTCCGAACTTTTTTGTTGAAAGCTTTCTTTATCTTTACCCCACCTGTATTCATTTTCGCAGGAGGCCCCAGGACATAGATCCTACGGGGAGGTGAAGGGCGACCCCGCGGCTCCCGAGGTGCCAAAGCCTGTAGAGCCAAAGCCCCGGAGCCCGCAACCGAGCGTGCACGCTCTGGGCAAACAACCTTCGCCTCCGAAGAGGGATGCCCCGAGGAAGGAGCCCCCGGCTGCCAGCCGGGATGTCCCGACTGGAAGCCAGTCAACGGCCGAAAAACCTCGAGGCCATGGCTCGAGCAGCCCCGATTGAGGGCCACTCGGCGCGAGCTAGAGGAAAGAGGCCAGCCGGGCCGCTCCACCTAAGCGCGCAGCCACCGAAGTCGGTGAGATTTGAATCAAAGTATTCTTTTGCTCTTTCGTTTGAATCTTTCATGTCTTCATTTGCCCTTCTTATTCGCCACCACGGTGGAGGAAATCCCGGGTTGCGTCCTCGAAACACAGGTTCCCCCAATTAAGATTGAGTGGCGGGACTCGGAGGGACAAAGACAGGGCATCATCCTGGACAAGCAAGCCGAGAGAGATGAAAGGGATGCCCTTGTCGAAAGCTTGAACGAAGCGACCCGACTGCTCAACGTAAGCCTTAGTTTTTCTCCTCTATTGTATTATCATTAGTCTTCAGTCGGTCACTCTTCTGATTTCACGCGCAGAAGGAGTACTGCCACTCTATGGCAAAGTCCGAGGTGCTGGAGAAGCTAGTTCCTCACCGAACTCCTTAGAGGATGTTCGGCGAAAGCGAAGACCACTCAAGAGGAGGCCGCGTCGAGGAGGCGGCTTTAAGGAGAGAGATCGCAGAGCCGGGAGGCGAACCTCGACCTTCGAGGATCAATCGGGAGTAAGCCTGTCTCTCCAAATTTCTTCATGATTCTTATGTTAACCTCGGTTGCTGATGATCTTCTTCCTTTGTAGAAAATTCTTCTGAGGTCCATTCGCTTCAAGTCCAGCTGGAGGCAGTCAGCCTCGACAAAGCCAAGATGGAGGCCGAGTTTGAAGGTAAGCCTCTTTGAAGTAACGTTCCTTGCGCCGCTTTATTTCCGAGCGCTTTGCATGATTAGATGCTTTTGGCAGCTTAGAAGGTTAAGACCCGAGCTCAATATGACGTCTTGCTTGAGCGGGTCAAACGAGCCGGGAGGCCCGAGAAGAGGTCGCCAATGCTGCCGCGTCGATCTTGCTGTCTTTATTCCATCAAGGAGTCGGGGCCAGTTCGCTAGAGCCATTAGAAATTTTTGACAAGCTGCGAAGGGCTCTGACCAATATCCGGCCAACATCACTCAGCGGCCAACATGGGGCCGGTCCGGCTCTTGCACGGACCAAGTCCCTTTACCCCAGTGGACATCCACTCGGTCGGGAGGGCTTTGCTGATGGAACCACAGACGAGTAGGCCTTGAATATGCTGAGTGAGGCGCAGGAGGCAGCAAAGAAGATATCCATTGATTTAGTGAACAATTTTTGGATCTGACTTGTCTTTCAAACATTTTCTTGTAAATGTCGTGTGATAGTGATGCTTTGATGTAGAACTTGTGATATATTTAGTTTATTTATGTTAATGCCTTGATCCGAGTTTTTGTGTGAAATTTCTTAAGTAGTTCTCGTCGACTATCACCAAGCCTAGGCTTGATTAGGTCATCGGAAAACTCTCGGTCCTTAGACACCGAACTCAAATCGAAGACCATTAAACAATGATAAACCAAATCATGCACAGAAGTTGATGAGGAAAACTTAAGCTTTATTGACATATGTACAGCCCCCGACTGCTAACTCAAGAAGTCATCTTGCTTGAGGTTGGCAATTATGTACGGTCACCTCAGCGATTATGTACGGTCCTTCCCATAAGGGAGATAACTTGTGACGGTCTTTGGTGGCCTGGATCTTGCGTAGGACCAGGTCGCCAACGATGAAAGCTCGTGCTCGAACGTTACGACTGTGGTATCTTCTGAGCCCTTGAAGATATTTGGCCGACTGGATGAGGGCTGCTTCACGGGCCTCTTCCAATCGGGTGAGGTTATCCACTCGGTCGGGGTCGTAGCGTTCATCGTTGAAGCTGCGGACTCGGAGGGATTCATACTCCATCTCGTTTGGCAACATGGCTTCTGCGCCGTAAACCAAAAAGAATGGAGTTTGGCCGGTAGCTCGACTGGGTGTGGTCCGCAGCGACCATAAGACCGAGGGAAGTTCTTGGACCCACTTGCCCACGTAGGGGTTTAGGCGATCGAAAACGCGGGCCTTGATGCCTTGGAGGACCATGCCGTTGGCTCGTTCGACTTGTCCATTGCTTTTGGGATGGGCAACTGATGCGTAGCAGATCTTGATTCCGAAGTCCTCGCAGAATTCCTTGAAGATGCCTCCCGTGAATTGAGTCCCGTTGTCAGTTATGATTCTGTTTGGGACGCCGAAGCGGTGCACGATGTTGAGGAAAAAGTCTCGTGCCTTGTCAGCAGTGATGGTGGCGACCGGCTTGGCTTCAATCCACTTGGAGAACTTGTCGATTACGACGAAGAGGTGTGTGAATCCTCCTGGAGCTTTCTTGAAAGGGCCAACCATGTCCAGGCCCCATACCGCGAACGGCCAGGAAAGTGGGATTGTTTGAAGCTCCTGGGCCGGGACATGGCTTTGTCGGGTGAAAAACTGGCAGCCTTCGCAGGTTCGTACGACTTTATCCGCGTCGGAGACCGCGGTAAGCCAAAAGAAGCCTTGCCTGTAAGCTTTGCCGACTAGAGTGCGTGCTGCCGCGTGGCTCCCACATATGCCCGAGTGGATGTCTTGGAGTAGCTGTTTCCCTTCCTCGGGTGTGATGCATCTCATTAGGATTCCGGAGGGGCTTCTCTTGTATAGATCGGAGTCAACCATGACATATGCTTGGCAGCGACGTCGGACGCGTTCCGCTTCATCCCGATCCTCCGGCAGCTCTTGCTGAGTTAGGAATTTGATGAGCGGCGTCCTCCAGTCGGCATCGGTCATGGCGACTTCGTTCGCAACTTCTTGGTTGGTAGTTGTCTTTGCCGTGATGGTTGGTTCATAGAGATGTTCGACAAAGACGTCTGTCGGGGCAGCTTCGCGCTTGGACCCGAATTGCGCCAACTCATCGGCGGCCTCGTTGTTATGCCTCAGGACATGTGAGAGTTCGAGCCCGTCAAACTTGTCTTCAAGTTTGCGGACCTCTTGCCGGTAGGCCTCCATGGTGTCATTTAGGCAGGACCAATCTTTCATTACTTGATTGACGACCAGCTGGGAGTCGCCTTTCACGATGAGCCGACGTATTTTGAGTGAAACTGCGAGGCGCAGTCCATGTAGGAGAGCTTCGTACTCGGCGACGTTGTGTGAGGCGGAGAAGTGGAGGTGAAGGAAGTATCTTAGCCTTTCCCCGGTCGGGGAGATCAGCACAACTCCTGCTCCCAAGCCGGTGATCCTCTTGGATCCGTCGAAGTGCATGGTCCAGTGTCGGAGGTCTTCCCGAGGTACGTTCTCTTGTTGTTCAGTCCACTCGGCCAGGAAGTCCGCCAAGGCTTGTGACTTTATGGACGTCCTCGCCTTAAAAGTCAAGTCCAATGGCATTAGCTCTAGAGCCCACTTGGCGATGCGTCCGGTTGCCTCGCGGTTGTGGATGACATCGCCGAGTGGGAAAGAAGTGACGACGGTGACCGAGTGACCCTGAAAATAATGTGCCAATTTCCTCGCGGTTATTAGAACACCATAGAGTAATTTTTGTACCTGAGGGTAGCGAATTTTGGCTCCTGCCAACACTTCGCTAACAAAGTAGATTGGCCTCTAAATCTTCTGTGCCCTTCCTTCTTCTTCGCGCGCGACCACGAGGACCGTACTGACCACTTGGTGAGTGGCTGAAACGTACAGCAGCAAAGGTTCCTGGGCCGAGGCGAGGCCAGACGGGCGGCGTTGTAAGGAATTCTTTAAAATCTTCAAAGGCCTTGTTGGCTTCCGCGGTCCACCGGAAGTCATCCGTCTTTTTAACAATCAAGAAGGGCATGCCTTGTTCACCGAGTCGGGAGATGAAGCGGCTTAGCGCGCCATGCAGCCGTGAGCTTCCTCGGACGTCTTTCTGGTTACTCGGGGGCTTCATGCTTAAGACGGCGTTGATCTTCTCCGGATTGGCTTCAATGC
This sequence comes from Oryza australiensis, assembly GCA_019925245.2. NCBI lineage: Eukaryota > Viridiplantae > Streptophyta > Magnoliopsida > Poales > Poaceae > Oryza > Oryza australiensis. Next base: position 1,879,475 of record JAIFGZ020000017.1, on the reverse strand, counting down.
CACGATGTGACACCATGAAGCCGAGCAGTTTGCCTGATGGGACGCCGAAAGTGCACTTCTCCGGGTTCAACTTCATTCTGAAGGCCCGGATGTTTGCAAAAGTTTCTTCTAAGTCGACGATCAGGTCTTCTTTCTGCTTGGTCTTGATGACAACATCGTCGACATAAGCTTCTACGTTCTTGCCGATCTGCGTTTGGAAGCATCTTTGGATCATGCGTTGGTATGTGGCGCCGGCGTTCTTCAGGCCAAAAGGCATGGTGATGTAGCAGTAGGCCCCAAACGGCGTGATGAACGATGTCTTCAAGGAGTCGGATTCTTTCAAGCTGATCTGGTGATAGCCCGAGTAACAGTCCAGGAAACTCAGGAGTTGGCAGCCGGCTGTTGAGTCAACGACTTGGTCGATGCGAGGCAGCCCGAACGGATCTTTGGGGCAGGCTTTGTTGAGGTCAGTATAATCAACGCACATGCACCATTGCCCCGTCTTCTTGCGGACCAAGACTGGGTTGGCTAACCAGTCGGGATGGAGGACTTCTTTGATGAAGCCAGCAGCCAAGAGCTTTGCGAGCTCTTCCTTGATAGCGTCTTTTCGATCCTGCACGAATCTGCGTAATCGTTGTTTTATAGGTTTGGCGTCATCTTTGATGTGCAAAGAGTGCTCGATCACCTCCCTAGGAATTCCAGGCATATCAGATGGTTTCCAAGCAAAGACATCTTTATTATTTTGGAGGAAGGTGACGAGCGCGCTTTCCTATTTGGGATCTAGGTCGGTGCCGATTACAGCAGTTTTCGAGGGATCCGACGGATCAAGGGAGATCTTCTTGGTCTTGGCATCGCCGGCTCCCGATTTGGCTATCTTCTTCGCGGGGACTTCGCCCTCTGCCGAAGTTGATGCAGCCAATCGGACTTCTTGTTGGCCACGTTATCTCTCGCGAGATTGGGCCATGTCGCAGCTCTCCTTATCGCAGGTGAAGGCTTGCTTCACATCGCTGCGAAGAGTGATGACGCCGTTGGGACCCGGCATCTTCATGCAGAGGTAGGTGTAGTGAGGGATCGCCATGAACTTGGCAAGCGCGGGCCTTCCGATGATGGCGTGATATGCTGTTTCGAAGTCGGCCACCTCAAAAGTGACGTTCTCCGTTCGGAAGTTCTCTCGGGCTCCGAAGGTGACTGGGAGGGAGATATGCCCGAGTGGTGTAGACGATAGCCCCAGGATGACTCCGTGGAAGGGGCTAAGCTTGCCTTTAGTTCAGCCCTCGGGATCTCGCATCTCATCCATGGTCTTGGCAAACAGGATGTTGAGGGCGCCGCCCCCATCGATGAGGACGCGCTTAAGCTCGATGTTACGGACCACGGGATCCAGGACGAGTGGATAGCGCCCCGGGTGAACCACTCGGTTAGGGTGATCCGAGCGGTCAAAAGTGATGGCCACTTCCGACCATCGCAGATATTGAGGGACTTCGGGTTGAGCCGCGTTGACCTCTCGGTCGCTAGCTTCGTTTCCTCTTGGATTTATAGGCTAGCGGCCCCCGAAGATGTGGTTGAGCTCCCGCTGGGTCTTGAAAAGGTTCGGCATTTTCAACCGCGTTGTTCTTCTTGGCGCCCGACGGTCCGGCCTCGTCGGTCGGCTTCTTGTTGAGCTGCGCCACGTGCGTTGCGAACGCTTGTAGATAAAACAGTCCTTCGCCGCGTGTTTATGATTGGGATGATGGGTGCACGGGCGTTCATGATGGCGTCGTAGGCGGCGACTGGGACGGCGTTGAGTGTTGGAGGTTGCGGCCACTAGGTCCTCAGATCGGCGCTTGCGATCTTTCTGGCCTTGGTTGTTGCTGTTGCCGTTGCCGTTATCCTTCTTAGGATTCCGGCTCCCTCCTGCCTGTTTATCTTCCCTCCTGTCGGGCCGGTCTTGACGGGCGGCCTTAATGGCGTCGTTGGACTTCGCGTATGAGTTCGCCGTCTCGAACATCTGTTTCACCGTCTTCGGTGGTTTGCGCCCGAACTTCCCGATTAGCAGCTCATCACAGACTCCCTTCTGGAAGGCGGCGATGATGATGTCATCGGTGATGTTGGGGATCTTGTTGCGCTTCTCGGAGAAATGGCGGATGTAATCCTTCAGAGGCTCATCCGGCTTCTAGATGACGTTGTATAGGTCGAAGTGTGTGCTGGGCCTCTTGAAGGTGCCTTGGAAGTTGGCGATAAAGTGGTCCCTCAGATCGCTCCACGAGCCGATTGAGCCTCTTGGCAGGCTCGTGAGCCGCTTCGGCGAGTTAGCGAGGGCACCGGCGGGTAATTGGCCATAGCTTTGTTGTCGCCACTGCAGCACGATGGCGAGGGTGTATACGGTTAGCCAAGATTCAGGGTCGGTCTTGCCGTCGTACCTTTCAATCCCTGTGGGCTTGAACCCACTCGGCCAGTGCACTCGGCGGAGCTCCCGAGTGAAGGCTGGTACTCCGTCGTCGCCGCTATCGGGTGATCCCCTCCGATCTTCCCGAGTGCGTCGGTCCCGCTCCTGGTAGCGGCGATCGAGGACTTCCCGCAGATCACTCGGCGGGGTCTTCGGTTGGCTGGTTCGGTAGCTGGAGCTGTTGTTGCGGCGGACGCGGTGGTGGACGGGTGGACGTCCATGTCGTTTGTCGCGGGAGTCGGCCGTCTGCTCCTGGTACTTTAGCGTGGACTCGCGGGGTGGGCCTCTTGGCCTGGTCGTCGACCGATCTGGCTCGGGCCTCTTATAGTCTCCTGACCTTAGAGGCGGAAGCCGGCTCTTGTCTGGCGTTTCGGCCACAGATTCAGTCGGCCTTCGTGCTGAGGTGGTGGGGTGGCCGTTAGCTGTGGCTACGACGATGGTCTTGATCTTGTCAAGTATCGGAGTCACATTGGCGGGTGCCGTCTCCATGACGGTGTCCAAGAGGGTGAGCGCGGCAACAGCGTTCTGCTGTGGCGTTTGGAAGATGTTGGTGTTGCGGACCCGTGTTTGGAGGATGGCCTCCTGGGCAGATCGTCCGGCTGCACGTAGGTCCTGCTTCCTCTTGTCAGCCTCGTCCTTGCGTTGTTTCTCCTCTTCGGCCGTCTTGCACTCGTGCTCCATCTTGGCTCGCTCTTCTTCAGCAAGCCTTTGGCCATGGCTGAGCCGGACTCGTCCGGCTCGGCCATGAGGACATCAAAGCACTTCGGCTCATAGTCCATGCGGCCGTCGGAGTTGTCGGCTTTGTCAGAAGGGATGCCATAAAGGTTGTCAAAGCCGGCAGAGCTGAGGTATCCATTGAGCTCCGAAGATGGGCAGGAGCCGAATGATGGGAGGATGACGGCGACCTCCCTTGATCTGGGTAGCCCGGATCTGGATCGTTCCACCCGAGCCGAGCTTGGGGGTGTGGGCTCCTCCGAAGTGGTCGCCGACGACTCGGGAGAGAAGTTTGCTGTAGATCTCGGTGGCGTTTGGTAACCCAAACGGGGCCGAGTGGTCTTCGTCCGAACAGATCGCCTCCGTCGGGGAGGTGAGAAGATTGGCGCAGATTTCGACGGTATTCGGTAATCCGAATGGTGCCGAGTGAAGTTCGTCGTCGGAGAAAGTAGATTTCATCTTGATCTTGAAGATGTGGTCGAAGATCTCGGCGCTATTGGGGAGCCCAAACGGCGCCGAGTGGGTCTTTCCTTCCGACTGGTTTGAATCCGAGTCGAAGGAGGAGTTGTCAAAGAAGTTGGCGGCGAAGTCGCCGAATCCTAAAGGAGATCCCATCACGCTTGTCGGCGAGATTGTTGAAGAAGTCTCGACGCGTGGTCCCCTACCTGACGCGCCAACTGTCGAAACTTGGTTTCGGCAATATAATTTCTGGGGTCGCAATCGAGATCGCCAAGCACAATGGGTTAGAAGAAGAAGAAGATTTAGACAGGTTCAGCCCTCTCGTGAGGTAATACCCTACTCTGTTTCGGTGGATTCGATCCGCCGAGTGTCTTTATTGATCTCGTGATCTAAAGTCAAGGCCAAAACGATCTCCTATATGAATCTCTAATCTAGAATCTGATATCCCTCAAGGGACGCCCCTTACCCCCCTTATATAGTTTTGGGAGGAGGGCTTACAGATCGGAAACCTTATCTTACTCTAAGTTGGTTTCCTCAATCTTACCAAACCGTGACTATAGGCCGATTGCCTTATCTCTATCGGCAATCGTAACACCCAAGTCATGTTCGGTTTACGATATGGCAGTGCAATTTATCCCTACCCCCAGTCGGATAAGCTTGCCATGTAGATACCCGATTGCCATAATCTCCACAAAACCACAAGCGAAGGTTTTTGAAAGTTCCGATTTTTACGTTCCGATTTCCGTTTCTCCGATTTTCAGGATGTTACAGCTTCTCCTTAGCCGAGATCCAATTCAGACTTGCCACTACCCTCAGTGGTTTAGGGGAGCAGTAAATCACTTTCTTCCCTTTGTCATTGGTCAAGGAGATCGTGCGGCTTGCGCAATCGATGAGACCTTTATGACGGGTCAACCAGTCCATCCCAAGGATGACATCTAGGCCTTTTGATTCTAGAAGGATAAGATTGGCTAGAAAAGGGGAATCCTTGGATTTTTATTGCCACTGAAGGGCAAAAGTGGGCAGTGTTCAAATGGTTCCCGGGAGTTTGGACCCGCATGGGTATCTTAAGTTTTAACACCGACAACCCATGTTTTCCCACAAATGCTTTTGATATGAAAGAATGTGTTGCACCCGAATCAAACAGGACTGATGCATTAAAGGAGTTCACATGGAACATACCCAGTATGACATCCGGTGTGTCCTGTGCCTCCTCTGCTGAAGCATGATTCACTCTTGCTTGGATGAACCTGGGCGCGCGTTTTGGCCTTGGACACTTGTCTGCGAAATATCCAGGTTCTCCGCAATTGAAACAGTTACCCGGCTTGAATCCCGAGTCCTTCTTTGGTGGCATTGGCTTGGTCTGCGGTGGCGGCTGGCGCTGTTGGGCGATGTGGGGCCGGATTCGCTGCGGGTGCGGGACGGCTTCCGTTGGATTGGAAATTCCCGGGATGGTACGGGCGATGTTGACGAACGATCATAGTGGTAGGTCCACTCTGACCACCCGGAGTGAAACGCGGCCGCTGGGGATTCCCTTGCTGAGGTTGTGGCCTAAACTGGGTAGCCTTCCATTTTCTGAGCATTTTATTGCGTTGGTCTTCTAGACGGATGGCTTTGTCGACTAACTTCTCGAAGTTGGCGTATTAACCGGAGATGAGTTTGTCCGTTAACTCATCGTATAGCTCGGCCAAGAACTTTTCTTGACGCTCGGCGTGAGTACGTACGTCCTCTGGAGCATATCGCGCTAAGCGGTTAAACTCGTGCAGATACTCGGTGATGGTTCACGTGCCTTGCTCCAAGGATCTGAACTCCCTCTTTTTCTGGGCTACTATCCCTCCAGGGATGTGAGCCTTCCGGAATTTGTGGCAAAACTCTGCCCAAGTAACTGCGGGTGTGTCCGCCCGACGGGTAACCAGGAAGTTGTCCCACCAGGCTGAGGCGGTGCCTTGGAGTTGGTCGGTGGCGAAAGACACCCTTTCCTGGTCCGTGCACTGGAGAAGGTTCAACTTCTTTTCTATGGCTATGATCCAGTCATTAGCCTCCATGGGGTTGGTGGTGCTGGAGAAAGTTGGGGGTCAGACTCGAAGGAATTCTGATAGTTTGTTTTGTGGGGGAGGTGGTGGTGCGAAATGGTCGTGCTGATGCTGGTTCTGCTGCTGAAACTGTTGCATCATTTGCAACTGCATCTGCTGATGCTGCTGTTGCATCTGCATCATTGCAGCCATCATTTGGGTCTGGTTGGCTAGGACTTGTGCCAAAGTGATGTTCTCAGGTGGAGGAGGTGGGTTGTTGGCATTAGCACGGGTGTTGTTCTCAGCTGCATCAGTGCTGTTGCTGCCATTCCTGGTGTTCACCATCTGAAGAAGCGGAACAAACAAGGTGGGGAGAAGGACTAAAACAGATTGGACAGAGAAGTTAATCTTTATTACTTGTTTTGATCTGTTCTTCACTTAAAACACTTAAAACATACCCAACATTCTTAATTGGACAATCCATACCCACACTTGATACAGGTTGACCTCTACCCTCGCATAGCACTCCTAACACACAGCAACTAATCAAACAGAAAAACTAGGAAAACGGTAAACTAAGGGTGGCGATGCTCTAAGGGTTGGAACGGCTTCTGCGGTCGGAGGAGTCAAAACCACTCCCAAGAGAGTTCCTGACTTTCTTTTCCTTCGAGCGGCTTCGAGAGCTTGCTAACCCTTCTATACGTCCGGGGCTCTTGGAGCTGCCGCTGCTACTGCCCTTGCTGCTACTAGACACCGAGATCCATCCTCCTCCTCCGCTTGGGGCAGGGACCAGAGCAAGTGCAGGATCTGGCACTGGGGCGGGAACTGGGGAAGGTGGCAGTGCAGGAGGTGGAACCTTGGGTGCCAGCTACATCCGCACCGGAGCCTTGGTGTTCTTCTGCGGCGTGATCCTGATCCGAAGGATGTTGGGAGGCGGAAGCCCCTTCAGACTGGCGATCTCTCTCTTGAGTCGATCCACCTCATCCTTCAAACTCTTGATCCTTAAGATCTTCTGGTCATTCAGAGTCTTTGCCGCCATATGGAGATCTGCATGCATGTTATCCAGCCTTTCGATCACCGTCCTCATGTGGGAGAAGGTGGTGTCGTTCTCCCCTTTAGCAGATTGGAAGGTGTTGGTTGCTGATGAAGTTCCACGCCAAGGATGGTACCGGTAGGCAGAGTGGCGGAGATGGTAGTCATGCATCTCCCTACTCCGAGCCAGCATTAGATAAGCCGCCTCTTGGCAGGCATGCTCATCTGTTCCTCCCAACGCAGTGACCACCATGTTCGGGATGTTGGTGCCGACGAACCCGTGCACCTCCAGCGGACTTGGTGAGGCAACTCACTGCCGAACGGTGAGACGACAGTGTACTCAGGTGCATCCGGATAGCCCACTGCCAAGGCCATTCTTGCCAGCTCCGCGACGAAACCCTTCAAACCTTGACCGTTGTGGGTGACTGGACGGCCTGCCATCTAGAGAAGTCAAGGTAGGGGATCAATGCATGCTCAAACCCAAGTTAGATAAACGATAAAGGACTCAAGTAAAGTAAACAAGAAAAAGAGGGTTTTTGAAAAACATTTTCATGAGGCTAAGCAAAACTTCCTAAGGACATCCCCTAGATGATGCTGCAAAATAGATGCTTAGTTATAATATAAAATTGGCGACCATTCCCTCCTATCTCAACTTAGGACTTTGACCCCTTAGAAAACCCCATCTTGGCGGCTGAACGAGAGATCAGATGATTTTTCCAAATTTTAACTCTACAATCCTATCACTTAGACTTGACCGAGTTTTCAAAATGCTTTGAGAGAGGCTTAAAATTTTTCCCAATCCCGAGGAAACAAGACCCATTTTCCCGAAACTATTTTCAAAAGCTAGGGCTTATCCATATGAAAAGATTCAGAGGGCTCCTAGGGTTTTTCCGTTTGGCTTTTCCTACAGACTGGAAATTGGCTCTGATACCAACTTGTCACGCCCAGAAATTCAGACCCAAATTTCCGAAGCTATATGTGTAATAAAATCCCTGTCCAGGACCAGCCAGGGTACACATACGACAATTGTTGATATTACAGTTTCACGTCTTAGGAACAATACAAAAAGATTACAAAAGAGCAGCAGAAAAAGAAAAAGGGCCTAAGCCTAAGCTTGATGCTGGCCACGCGGCTTCGACCACTCCACAGGCAGCTTCCAGAGTGTAGGACCAGCCTACTCCACATCGTCTTCTTCTTTAGCTTCTGGCTCAGATTTTGATGAAGGGGCAAGGATGAGTACTTCCATGTACTCAGCAAGTCACGCCGGAAGGGGAGAGAAATGAATGCAAGGAAGACAAGGGTTTGGCTAGGGTTTGCTTTTGCGCAAATAGCAGGGGTTTTCCAAACAAAATAGATTTTTGAACACAGACAAAACAACAGTAATTTACATAAATAAAGCATTTTTAATCCAATACTGTCCAACGTTAACCCCACGCTGGGACAGGCCCAAACCATCCACTTATACTAGTCATGTTCCAACAATTTAGGGTGTAAAAGTGTGGGACTAATCACGGAGAGCTCGGTCGATCGCCCCATCACCGCAGGCACGGCTATTCGAATAGATTTACTCTGATCAGAGGCGTATAACTGTACCCACAAGACACAGCCCCACAACATGGTCTCCCATGCGCCGGAGTACCACCGCGGTACCTCGGAAAGGGAACAGTGATAGGACCTTTCGTATAACCCCCCACTAACCAAGCGAACCCCACCAAGGTTTCGCCCCCACTCCCGGACCCTGGGAGTGGGCAGCCCCCCCGAGTGCCTCGGTGAATCCGGCAGCCCAGCAACCCTTACACCAAGGCCAACTGAAACTCCATCCGGCTTACCCTTGCCAATGGGTTCGTCAGATAGGAGAGGCTACATTACGGGACCTACCTTACCGATTTTGGCTTGTGGTTTGCATGGTCATTCTCCCGAGGGGTCCCGTGAACCGGTCCTTAACTGCTATGGACGCCGCTAACCAAAACCATGGCGCCCACAGCCCACCATTTGCCATATTTTAGTTATTAGTCCGGTTTCACCTAAAACTGATTAATACTCCTCCGAACAGAAGTCCAGCAGAGATAAATTAAGTGAGAATGACCCATTTAGTGAGCAAGTGAACCTAAGCCAGGCTAAGCATAACCTAGTTCTGAATCCAATCACATTATTTTCAAAGTTTTATCAAAGGGTTTGGGGTGTCAAACCTAAGGCATAAACTAAGCATAAGGTGTACTATATCGCATGAAATGACAATCTAAAATACATGCAATTTCATAGAAGAAAATAGGTGTTTTAGCAAAATGGGAGCAATATGATCAATAATGTGGTATGACTTGCCTTGCTCTTCGGCTTGGGGTCTTCCGCGACGACTTCAAAGTAAACCGGGACGGAGGGACTACCGGGATCTACACGGCAAACAAGCACTTCAACAAAACAGGCTAAAAAGCTACTAAAACGGGGAACAAAACCATTTTTAATGGATTCTTGGCATTTTTATGAATTTAATGAATTTTTAATGGACTAAAACGGAGGTCGGATTGAAAAGATATGATTTTTAGAAGTTTTCGGGTTTTTTAGTAAAAAGAAAAATCCTTAATTGATTTATTGCGCAATAAATCCCGGGAGGCGTCGCGGCTAGGGCGACGTCGGCCCGCCGGAGTGCCTTGTCCATGGTGGACCAGGTCCACGGCTGGGCGGCGGTGCACCACGTGGCGCACACGTGGTGCCGAGGTGGCCACCACGTGGCTTGCCACGTGGTCGAGCGGACAGACGGTGCCGATCGGACGAAGCCGATCAGATCAGCAGGCGCGATCGGCCGACGGCGATGGCCGGTGGCGGAGGCGGCCGGTGCCATACGGGCGGCGGCGCGGGCGGGGTGGCGTGGGTTACGCGCGAGAGGAACCGCGCGTTCTCGCGCCCGGCACTGCGGGTTCGGTCCGTGGGGAACAAGAAGAGTGGTTCACCGCGGGGTCGCCGGAGTTGAGGGAGACGGCGGCGACACGGCGGGTTTCGAAGCATGGGCGCACGGCGCGGGGATAACGGACAGAGAGAGAGGCTTGACTGGAGGTGTGGGGAGCTCGACGAGGGCGAGGGGTGCTTAAATAGGGAATGGGGAGGTCGGTGGCGACCGTATAAGGGCACAATTGCTCGCCGGCGCAATTTTTGGTGGAATAATGGCCGGCGGTTAAATCCGGCAATTAACGGGCGCGGGAGCGGCGGCTGGGGCGATTGAAAGCGGCGGGAGAGGCAGGGGAGTTAGGGCAGTGCCTTTAGGGCGCGCAGGAGAGGCGGACGGCCAGGATCCGCGCGGGGCAGAGGCGGCGCCAATGGCGGTGGGGCGGCGGAGGTAGGGGACGGGGCTAACAGGTGGGCCCTACCGCCGGTGTCCGGGAAGAAGGGGAGGCAAACTAGACTTATTTGTGGCGCAAGAGGGCCGGCGGGCCGTGGCCTTCGCCGCCCGCGAAGGAGAGAGCGCGCGGGCGGGATCGGCTGGGCCGATCGGCGTGCGCACGGGAGGATGCGCCGTCGGCTCGAGCCCACGGCCCACGGCCGAAAAGAGCGGGAAACGTACGGGAGGAGAGAGAAAATAAAAACCCGGATTTATTTATTCTGATTTTGATTTTAATTGGTTAAAAATTATTTCTTGTGCTCAAAATTCCACTAAAAATCCCGTTAGTGTATTTTGACACGTAGAATTTAAGAAAAATCCCACTATGCCATTTCCATTTAGCATTTGGCTTTTAAAATTATTTATTCTCTCCAGTTAATTCCAACGATTTTCTTTTACGATTTTTTCTTTGGATTTTTAAAAGGGGAAAACACCTCAGGGTGTTACACGGCATAACACAGCCGAAACATGAATTGATCCAAACACTCGGATAATATTTCTTCAAGTATTTCCCGTTGAGAGCCCTTCCAAAAACTTCTCCATCAAGCCGTTGCAACATGTAAGCTCCCTTAGAACAGACTTGTAGATTTGAAAGGGTCCTTCCCAATTCGGTGACCACTTGCCGAATTTATTATCATGAGTCCCAATCGGCAGAATCAATTTCCAAACCAACTCGCCTTCTGAAAAAGATTTCGGCATAACTTTCTTGTTATAATGACGAGCAATTCTTTCCCTATCTCTTGTCACCATTTCCAAAGCACGCATCCTAGACTGAACCAAGTCTTTCGATTCATCCACCATAAGATTATGATAATCATCGCTGTCAACTCATCTTGTAAATCAGTCCTCCTTAAGCCGATGACACTTTCCCATGGCAAAACAACTTCATGCCCATAAACTAGCTTGTAGGGAGGCACTTGGATTGATCCATGACAAGCCATCTGATAAGACCACAATGCTTTGGCCAATCGGCTATGCCATTGCTTTGAAAATTCAGAAATCTTCCTCCTGATCAACTTAATCAAACTCTTGTTGGATGCATTTGCCTATCCATTAGTTTGTGCATAATATGGTGAATAATTCAACAACTTAATCCCCATGCTTTCTGCAAATTGGACAAACTCATCTAATACGAAGATAGATCCCTGATCGGTCGTGATAGTCTGAGGAACACCAAATCAGTATATAATATGCTCTTTAACAAACTGTATTGCATCCCCAGAATCAACCTTCTTCAACGGTATTGCTTCCAACCACTTTGTGAAATAATCGGTTGCCACCAATATAAACTTATGTCCTTTGCTCGAAGGTGGATTGATCTGGCCGATCATATCAATTCCCCAACATTTGAACGGCCATGGCTTGATTATGGGATTCATAGCAGATGCTGGTGCTCTTTGAATTGCTCCAAATTTCTGGCAATCTTGACAACCTTTATAGTATCTGAAGCAATCTTCCAACATTGTCGGCCAAAAATACCCAGCTCGCCGAAGCAACCACTTCATCTTGTGGGCTGATTGATGAGTACCGCATATACCTTCATGTACTTCTCCCATCACAACTTTCGCTTGATCGGCGCTCAAACATTTTAGCAATACCCCATCAATCGTCCGATAATACAGCTCATCATCCAACAATACATATCTCAAAGCTTTATATCACAATTTTCTCGAAGCCGATTGAGAGGGATTCTTCAAATAATTAAATACGTCACACCTCCAGTCATCGGCTGCAATTGTAGCCATTTCTACCTTGATATCTTGTACCATCGGCTTGTATCCCAATGCCCCCTGAGCCAAATCATTAGCTTCAATGTTCTGCTCTCGAGGAATATGCCTACAAGTCACCAACCGAAAACTATCTATCAATTCTTGGCACTTCTCTTTATAGATCATCAATGTATCATTCTTGCACTCATATTCCCTAGCTAACTGGTTGATGACCAACAAAGAATAACCCATGATTTCAACTGCATCGGCTTTAACTTCCTTTAGGAGTTGTAATTACTTGAGAACTGCCTCATACTCAACTTGATTATTGGTGGCATAAGACTTAATAGTATAGGCAAATTCAAAACTTGCCCCCTAGGTGATATTATGACCAAGACGATACCACAACCATGAGTACAAACCGATCCATCAAAAAACAATATCCAAGGCACTATGTCAACCGAGTCGATTGAGTCATCACGATGTTCGACAATAAAATCGGCTATGGCTTGCCCCTTGACTACTTTGGGCGATCCATTAAGGCATAGATTCATTTTCCAACTCTCCCTTTCAACACCGGAGCTGATAACATGTACTTAATGACATTGGCCTTGCAAACTATGGTGCATTCGTTGGATAACAAATAATGCCTCAACTTTGTGCAAGAGAAATATAAGCACAAGCACAATTTCTCCACCGGAGAATACCTTGTCTCTGCATCCAGAAGCCTTCTGCTTAAATAAAATATTTCTCTCTCCTTGTCCTCAAATTTCTGGATCAAGACCGAGCCGATTGACTTCTCATCGGCTGACAAGTACAACTTGAAAGGTACTCCTTTTTGTGGAGGAATCAAAACTAGAGGGGAACTCAAATATTCCTTAATATTGTCCAAGGTCTTTTGTTGCTGTACCCCCCAAGTAAACTCCTGATCGGTTTTCAATATGACCAAAGGTGTAAAGGGCTCCATCTTCCCACATAAACTAGAGATAAATCTCCTGGTAAAATTCACCTTGCCGACTAGAGATTGCAACTGCTTCTTGTCCCCTAGAGATTGGATATTCTTGATTGCATTGATGCTGCTCTGTGTTATCTCAATCCCCCTCTCGTGAACAAGAAAATCCAAGAATTGTCCAGCCGATACACCAAAAGCACACTTCGTGGGATTCATCTTCAGGCCATATTTTCTTGTTCTTTCAAGAACTTTCCTCAAATCGGCTATATGATCGTCAATATCCCTTGACTTCACTACCACATCATCAATATAGATTTCAACCAACAAGCCACTCAGATCATGAAATATGTAATTCATGGTCCTTTGATACGTAGGTCTAGCGTTCTTCAAACCAAAAGTCATCACAACCCACTCGTGTAAGCCAATTGCACCAGGACCTCTAAAAGAAGTCTTATGAATATCTTCTTCTACCATGAAGATCTAATTGTATCTAGCATTGCCATCCATAAAACTTTAATCTTATGCCCTGAAACAGCATCAACCAAAAGATCAACAATCGGCATTGGGTATTCATCCTTAGGGGTAGCCTTGTTTAGATCTCTAAATCAATGCAAACCCTAAGTTTACCGTTCTTCTTGATGACTGGAACTATTTTGGAAACCCACTCAGCATATCGGCATGGCCGAATAAAACCAGCAGCATACAACTGAGCAATCTCAGCTTTAATAGCATCATACATATCGACTTTAAATCTTCTAGGTGGTTGTTTTATTTCCGATATCCTTGTTTGATAAGAAGCCGATGTTCTACAATCGATCGGCTAAGTCCTAGCATCTCAAAATATTCCCAAGCAAAGCAATCTTTATATTCTTTCAAAAGTTCTATTAGCTTGGTTCTAAAATAAGAAGACAAAATTTCACTGATAAAAGTCGGCCTAGGCCAATCCCCTTGACCTTTATCAACTTCTTCCAAATCAATTCCCGGACACCTTTAGATAATCTCCTTCCCAAACTTTCCCAGACAAGCAATCAATTCCATCCATCTTCCAAAGAGTTAAATCGGCATTAGCAATATTGACTGACCTATCGGCTGGTACGATTTCTATCTTGTCACCTTGCCATTGGATCAAACTTTGATACATGGTCGAAGGAATACAACAATTTTAGTGAATCCAATCTCTTCCAAGCAACAGGCTATATGAACCCTTCCCATCGATGACAAAGAACGTGGTAGGGACAGTTTTGCTACCAATTGCCAATTCTACATTTAAAACTCCTTTGGTTTCCGATGGATTGCCACCAAAGTCTTTGAGAACCATGTTGGTCTTGATGAGATCTGTTGGCACCTTTTTTGGCAAAGGCACGAACACGATCGACACACCTAAACGCCTTGCGGTGATATGGAGTCGCCAACCACCTCGATCTATTAAAGAACTAAAGCAAGATGTGTTTTATAGATTAAACCGGCTAGCAAAGCCGATTTAGATAGAATGATGGATAAACACCTGTCTCGTGGGCGAATGGAAAGTTTTCAAGACAAACATACAAAGAGGTGTCGCACTCTCGCAACAGCGGTGGACGATTTACATCGCAAATCGACAAAGATGGATGAACTAATGTAGAAAAAAGTAAAAGAACAATTCAATTGGCTAAAAACTAGAAACTAGATTGATCTTGTGTTGTGTATGTGTTGTTGTTGCCAATTGACCCGGCCTTGGTCCTTAAATAGGGGTTGGTCTTGCCTTCCACAGGCCCTCCTCCACGTCCAATTCGGGGTAGACACCTTTGGAAACCCGAGACATACCGTATGGAGCAAGGAAACCCGAGTACCAATGAATTCGACTTGGTTTCGGACTCTGCCGGTCAGACCGGCCACATACTGCCGGTCTAACCAGCCCTAAGGCCCGATCTGACCGGCCCTAAGGCCCGGTATGACTGGCCTATACATGGCGGTCAGACTGGCCTTCCCGAAGGAAACCGACAGACTTTCCAAACATTGGCAATTTTTCTATCTCGATTCCTAGGTGCCAATTTTGGGTGTAAACACATGCCCCTGCCTTTTATGATGACCATCGTGAATCTAAAAGCATAGAACATGTTTATCTTAGGGCAATAATCTAATTATTGGTCGTAGGACTTCCTAAGCATCTTGCCAAACACTCGGGAAGTATTTCTTTAGGTATTTACCATTAATAGCTCGCTGAAACCGTTCTTCTTGAAGTGTTTCCACAAAATATGCATTCCCTCGAATGATTCCGCATATCCGATAAGGTCCCTCCTAACTTGGCGACCACTTGTCGAATTCCTTAGATCGAGAACCCAAAGGCAAAATCGTCTTCCACACCAAATCTTCCACTTGGAATGTCTTCGCCTTCACCCTTTTGTTGTACGCTTTAGCCACCCTCTTCTTCTCTTTCTCTATTTCTTCCAAAGCCTTCAAACGTTTGTCGACCACTTCATCAAGATTATCTCCCATCAATAACTTGTAATCTTCAGCCGACAAATCAACTTGCTTTATATACCGAAGAGAGCAAAGATTTACCTCAACCGGTAAAACGACTTCTTCTCCATAGACTAGCTCAAAAGGGGTTACCTTGGTAGCACCATGCTTAGATATTCGATGTGCCCATAATGCCTAAGAAAGCACCTCATGCCACCTCTTGGGATGTTCTTCGATCTTCTTTTTAACTAACTTCAGCAAAGTTTTATTACTAGACTCGGCTTGTCCATTAGCCTGAGCGTAGTAAGGAGAAGAACTCAACAACTTGATACCATAAGATTCGGCAAGTTTTTTCACCTCTTTGGACATAAAAGAAGCTCCTTGATCCGTAGACAACGTTTGAGGAATGCCGAATCTATGTATGATATGCTTCAAAATGGAATTAATTACCTCTGTATGAGTCATATTCTTGAGCGGCACGGCTTCGGCCCACTAGGTGAAGTAATCCGTCGCAACTAGCACGAACCGATGCCATTTCGATGATGAAGGATAAATTTGACAATGAAATCCAAAGCCCAACCTCAGAACGGCCATGATTTAATAATAGGGTTCAACACCGCTGCCGGTGCCAATTGAACATTGCCGAATCGTTGACAGGCTTCGCATCCTCTATAATATCTAAAACAATCATCAATCATCTTCGGCCAATAGAATCCCGCTCTCCTAAGCAACCAATTCATTTTATGGGTCGATTGATGTGTTCCACAAATACCCTCATGTACCTCTCCCGTAGCCACTTTAGATTGATCACTATCTAGGCATTTCAATAATACTCCATCTATATTTCGGCGATACAAATCTCCATCGAGCAAAGTATACTTAAACGCTTGCCGCCGAATTTTTTGATCAACCTTAAGGCTAGGATCTTTTAAATATTGAATCAAAGGTATTCTCCAATCCTGCGCTGTTTCTAGGGCACAGATGTCTGAATCTAAACTCAATTTGGCCTTTGTATCAGTGAAATCGTGCCCCCAGCATCTTCTGGAAGCCCGGTCTGACCGGACAAGCAATGCCGCTCAGACAGCTGATAGTTTGCGGTAAGATTGACCTTAACGCACCGGTCAGACCGACTGCCATTCACGGTCGGACCGGTAGCAATGTTTCGGTCAGACCGCCCGTGGTTTGTATCCCTGCCAATTTCGCTCAAAGAACCATAATTAAGCACCGGTTTCTCTAATATGAAAAACATCCCTTTTCTGATACTATAACCAGATGCTTGCTGAGCAAAGTCATTTGCTCTAGAATTTTCACTCCTAGCAATATGTTTAATGGCAAAATCATCAAAATTGGCAATAATATCCAAGCATTGATCAAGATACCCGTTTAGCGACCCATCGAAGCACTTGTAAACCCCGGCAACTAGTGGTACTCCCACGCAAAACAATCAACATATTCCTTAAGGAGCTCGATTATTTTAACCTTATAATCGGCTTTCATGTTTTTGTTTACAAAAGTTGGCCTTGGAACACTTCCATCCCCCCTATGTCCACTTCTTCTAATGGATCGGCCGATGTAAACCCCTGACCGAGCTTTTCTACCTCATCAAAATCCTCTATGGCCTCCCCAATATCGTTCTTTGTAGACCGATATTCTTGCACTCTCTTTTGTAACCACTCTAAATTGGTTGTTTTATTCATCATATAGAGTAATATTGCCTAGCCGTGCTAAACTAGCCGACTTTACAGAGATAGGTACAAAACCATCCCTAGAAACACTAATAAAATCAAAGCTAGAAAGATCTAACCCTAACAAGCACTGCATATCCCCGTGTTTCCACCCTACTGAAACATCGGCCATTGCAATATCAGCCGATGTGTCCGCTTGAACAATTTCAACCTCGTCACCATCCAATTGAATTACGCATTGATGCAAGGTAGAGGGAACACAGTAGTTGGCATGAGTCCAACAACGCCCCAAAATAACATTGTAATTACCTTGCACGTCGACGATGAAGAAGGCGGTAGGCAACGTCTTGTTACCCACCGTGAGTTCCACAGATAGGATCCCCTTAGCCTCCGTTGATTCACCATTGAAGTCGTTAAGCAGCATGTTGGTCTTCTTCAACTCAGCTTCTTCACGACCCAACTACTTGAATAGGGAATATGGCATCAGGTTCATAGCAGCGCCTCCGTCCACTAGCATCCTAGAGACCGGCTTCCCATCAATATGGCCCTTAAGATAAAGAGGCTTCATATGACGGTTGGACTCGTCGGGTTTCTCAAAAACCGTGTCTCTTGGACCTAATGAGAGTTGAGCCACTTCAGCCTCCTCCATGACACAAAACTCCATGGGCAACATGCACACCATATTGATGTCCATGCTTTCACTTGGTGACGACACCTCAGCCGATTGTTCATTTTCATCCTTCTCTTCTTCTTCTTCCCAAACAACTACCGGCTCTTCACCCTTCGTCGATTTAGACTTCCATGCCTTTATTGGTGGTGGTCGCAACTCATCAAATCTTCTGTCTCTCCATTCTTGGGCCTCCTTTTCCCTCAACTCACTGGCCCAAAGACACTGCAACCTCCTCCTTTGCGTAGCCGTCAAATTCAAATCCTTAGGCATCCACCTTGGATTTCGCTCTGTTCCAGGTGGTATATAATGTCCTCCGTTAATCTTTTGCAAAGAAGAAGCAAAATCAAAACCACCTCTGGCAGATTGTCGGTCAGATCGGCTACGGTAAACGATCGGACCGGCCTTGTATCTGCGGTCAGACCGATCAGAAGACACGTTCAGACTGGCTCTAGGCCGTCGGTCAGACCGGCCATCGGGCCCGATTAGACCGGAACGGGAGCAACGGTTGGACCGGCCAGAGGGCTCGGTCAGACCGGCCAGAGAGTCCGGTCTGACTGTTCTGCTGTACAGAAACCTTCCTGGCTTTGGCTCGATTGCCAAAAACCATCCTAGCCTCGTCTCCGATGATATTGGCACATCATAAGATCCTATCTTGGCAGTAATCACATCCGAAGCCCTCTCCTCAGCCTTAGTGCGCTTATGCGCCCTCTTCTCTCCCCCAAACCGATTTCTTGGTGAAAACCGGGTTCCGTTTGACGAGGACGCACCTCCATAAGATGATCTCCTCTCCCTTCCCCATCCTTGATGAAATTGCATTGGAGGCATATGACTATACATTTGTGGTGGTGTCCCCCAAGGCATGAAGTAAGGAAAAGGATAGCCTGGCGGCGGCATTGGGCAAGGTCCCCATGGCATGACTTGAGGACAGTGCAGGAACGGCGGCTCCAATGCTCTTGACGAATGACCAAATCGCTCCTTAGGAGGCGATCTTGGTCTCCTTCCCTTGTTACGCTCTTTCTCCACGCTTGTTCAAGAGCATATCGAAAGTCACTTTTGGTTTCCGGGGTTTTCTCGATGTTGAAGCCTTACTCTCATTTTTCTTCCAAACCCCAACCTCCGGACTTTTTGGCACAAGCATCTTGGGCCTGGCCTCTCCAACGACAACCTCCTTCCCATTAGTAGATTCGGCTTGCTCCGATCGAATCAACACCTTCTTGCCGTTGAGATCAACGACATTGACAGGGAAAGGGTCACTGTCAAGCTTCATCTTGGAGCCCTCAGTGAATTTCAACCGTCCTTCTACTATGGCCGATTGAACCTGTCGATGAAAAATATTACACTCATTAGTAGAATGAGAATAAGAGTCATGCCACTTATAGTAAAAGCGACGCTTTAATTCTTTCGCCGAAGGTATGACATGGCCTTCAGGCAATTTAATTTGATTCTCTTGTAAGAGATAATCAAAAATTTTATCACACTTGGCCACATCAAAACTATACTTAATCTCACTTTGTCGATCCTTGCGAGGAGTCGGCATCAAGCTATAACAAACAAAAGGTTTATTTTTGTTAGTCCAAGACCACTCAGCAACATACATGTCGTGATCGCCCTCATCAACATCAGAATCACTATCAGGGCAATCAATCATGCTAACATGAGGTTTCTTATCACTGGGCCTAACAAATCTTTTGTATCCCTAACCCGGCTTTCCTGAGCCAGAGCCTTCTGCATGACCTCACTAACATCCAGAAATTGTTGGTCATCTAATCTTTCTTTAATGGGGGCAAGTAAGCCACTAAAAGCAAGCTCATCTAAATCTCTTTCAGTTATATTTAAACGAAAACACTGGTTTCTAGCATCTCTAAATCTCTTAATGTAATCAGTGGCAGATTAATTATATTTTTGTCTAACCGATGTTAAATCACAAAGCCTAAGCTCAGTTTCACCAGTATAAAAATAATCATGGAATTTTTGTTCTAACTGAGCCCAAGTATGAATAGAATTAGCCGGTAATGAAGTAAACCATGTAAAAGAAGTACCCGACAATGATAAAGAAAATAAGCGCAATTTAAAAGCGTCAGAAGTACTAGCCTCTCCACATTGCGCTAAGAACTAGTCTATATGCTCCCATGTGGTCCTATTATCCTCACCACTGAACTTAGTGAATTCAGGAACTCTATAGTCACGAGGATATGGGACATTATCGAAGTAATCAGGATACGGCTTTTGGTAAACCCTAGCACGATTCCTGGGCTCAATTCCAAATGATTCTCTAATAATGTTCCTAATTTGTTCCTCCATATTTTCAGGCCTTGGTGGATTAGGTAAAATCGGCGGCCTAAAAAGCGGTTATTGTGGTGCAATATTGCCATATTAGCCATACCCATTGTCATGCGGGTGTCCTCTATTAGGATCATTGTACTGATTGGGAACGTGCGGAGGAACTTGTGCATGAACAATAGCTACAGGGAGTCATGCATAGGAACGTGGTATAAAACCGAGTGACCCATGATTGGATCTATTTCCTAACCGGCCATGGGCCCGGTCTGACCGACAGTATATGGTGTGGTCTGACCGTCCATGTAGCTGCCGGTCAGACCGGTGAGGGGGGCGGTCGGATTGGCCTATAGGCCGGTCTGACCGAGGTGGGGAAAGGTCGGACCGGGCCATTGACCGGTCTGACCGATGTAGGATGCGCTGGTCAGACCGGCCGTAGGGCTGGTCAGACCAACAGAAGCCGCACAACTTACCCCCTCGTGTTGTTGCGTGATTGCCCCGTCGGTTTTGCTAAATATGTGATGTACAGGGGCTTGACTAGTGCTTGCAACGGAGGCAAACGACAAATCAGCCTTGGGAGGGCCAGATTTAGCACCCATATGAGCATTAAACATCCTATTAAAGCAATTCTCCATAGAAAATTCAATCCTATTATTGATGGCGACGGTGACGAACTCATCCACCGTACTTGCTACGAGCCTTTGAATAGGAAGAGCTAGCTCATCAGTGCTTACATCATCACGGATGACCCTGAGCGGGCCCTCGGGCTTGAGGACGACGCCTTGACCGCCTTGGTACAAGACTTGTCCAAGACCTCTTGCGTGATCGCTTTGTTCCGCTCCTCCATTATCTTGCGCGCCTCTCCATCTAAATCATCTAGCGAGATGTGGATGACGTTAGATGGGCTCACCTCTTGCGCAACTTGCTTCGTCATGGCGGCGTCGAAATTGAGATGGCGTTGAGTGGACGTCCCCAGCGGAGTCACCAAAAATCGTGTTGGCACCTTTTTGGCAAAGGCACGAACACGATCGACACACCTAAATGCCTTGTGGTGATATGCAGTCGCCAACCACCTCGATCTAGCAAAGAACTAAAGCAAGGTGGGTTTTATAGATTAAACCGGCTAGCAAAGCCGATTTAGATAAAACGATAGATAAACACCCGTCTCGTGGGCGAACGGAAAGTTTTCAAGACAAACTTACAAAGATGTGTTGCACTCTCGTAGCGGCGCTGGACGATTTACATCAAATCGACAAAGATGGATGAACTAATGTAGAACAAAAGTAAAAGAACGATTCAATTGGCTAAAAACTAGAAACTAGATTGATCTTGTGTTGTGTATGTGTTGTTGTTGCCAATTGAACCGGCCTTGGCCCTTAAATAGGGGTTGGTCTTGCCTTCCACAGGCCCTCCTCCACATCCAATTTGGGGTAGACACCTTTGGAAACCCGAGACATATCGTATGGAGCAAGGAAACCCGAGTACCGATGAATTCGACTTGGTTTCGGACTCTTCCGGTCAGACCGGCCATATGCCGCTGGTCTGACCGGCCCTAAGGCCCAGTCTGACAGGCCTATACATGGCGGTTAGATCGGCCTTCCTTAAGGAAACTGGCAGACTTTCCAAACATTGGCAATTTTCCTATCTCGATTCCTAGGTGCCAATTTTGGTAAACAAGATCATCTGAACTCCTGCCGAACTTCATGAATGTAGCATATGGCATCAAGTTCACAGCAGCTCCACCATCAACCAACATTTTGGACATCGGCTTGCCATTGACAAATCCTTTGACATACAATGGCTTGAGGTGCCAATGCCCCATTCCTTCTGGCTTCTCGAAGATGCTTGTTCTGGAGTAACACCAATTTGGCCAAGGATTCTTCCATAACATCTGCATCGGCTTGGGTAGCCTCATATTCTGATGGTAGCACAAAAACCATATTGACCGATGCAGAAGGAACAGCCTTCCCCTTAGCCAGCCTTTTCTCTTTATTAGCTTTGACCTCATCGGCTAAAACCACCTTGCTCTTGACACACCACTCTTTCATCGAGTGTTCTTGCTTTTTCTTCTTCAGCCGATGATTGATCTCCGCTTGTACCTCCTGGAAACGTTCCCTGCTCCTCATTCTTTGAACCTTCCTCTTCTGGTTCTTAGTGAAAATGCCAGAAGGACACCATTATGAGTTCATGGTCTCATCTTCATCATCATCAAAATCCTCTTGTGAAAAATCCTGATGAACTGGACCCAGGCTCTGATGAATAGGGAGTTTCCTCTGTTTTGGCTGATTTCCCTTAGGACAATATCGGCTTGAATTTCCAGCATAGTCTTCATAATAGTGCATGCTGGATAGTCTTCTAGTGATGGCAGTCTTATCCCTTCATTCCAGCAAAATTTGAAGAATTCGCAACTCCAATGGGGATCCAAATTGTCATCCTTCTCATAGTACTTCTCTTCCTGCCTATCATGCTTCCTTTGGTATTTGTTGATGATCCTGGCAGAGTTGAGCTGCATTGACCGATAATCTTTTCTATCGGTTGTTCTCCCACTCGTGTGAACCATGTTGACAGGAAAAGGATTACCATCAACTTTCATCGGCTTTTTTGAATCGTGAAACTTTATCTTCACTTGCTCAATAGTCGATTGGATCTGCTGCCTAAATACTTTACAGTCATTAGTGCCATGAGATCCAGTATTATGCCATTTGCAATATTTCCTCTGAAGGGTTACGCGGAAGCTACGCTAGCCAAAAACAAAAACTTTTCTACCACACAAACCAGGAACACTTGCAAGTAAGGGCCGATAGATCGTTACCGATTGGAGTATGCAGCGGAAATAGCCAATCAGGACTATCCGATCCGGAACAGTGTAGCCGATTCTCGCAAGCCAACAGCCGATTCTCGGGGACAGCCGATTCGCCGATGCCGCAGCCGATCCGAGTCGCCGACCACGTTCTCGTTGCCGATCTGCCATAGTCGCCTCGCTCCGATTGCAGCTGATTCGTAGCCGATCAACAGCGCGCAACGTAGCAGCACCTCTACCGGTATCCACACGTCCGGGAACAGAACGCCGAACACCCGTGTGCTAGCACACGATGCAAGGCTAGGGTTTGGCTCGAAGGTGGGGAGGGTTTCCGTGGAGATTGATCTCGGCGCAATGCAATTCAACTGATGTGTCACAGCTCTCCACCCCTCGCCCCTTTATATAGAGTTGGCCTACTGGGACTAGTGGCCAATCAGGACTCTATTTTGAATCGGATCTCATCCGAATCTCATAGAGTTGGCCGCCCATACGTCGTAAGACCATAGGACTCTATCCAATCGGATCCCTATCCGATCGAGCCATATTCGAGTCCAACTCGAATGCTTGTTCTTATCCCCTTAAGCGTGCGACCCCGTAGGTTCAGTATACTTGGTTTCGGCTATAGTCTAACTTAGCCGATCGTCGGCTCGAGTCCAACTCACCGACTCGTCAATAGCGGCGCCTAGCAACACATATTGACACCATAGTATACAAGAATATAATATCGGCTCTGAACCTGTAATGTGTACACAAATCCCTTTGCCTCACAATACCAATTAAGCTATAGGCAAGATGTGTGTCATCCCTTCAATAGCTTAACCATTCACTCGAACCGTATTGGATTATCTGTCTGTTGATTGACTCCTCAATCAACTTAGCATGGCCATGCATTTCCATAATCCATTACCTCGAGGGGCCCAGAGATATCTCTCCAAAGGAGGGGCAAATTCCATCTTGATCACTCACATCCCACTCCATGTTTCATAGCAAACCCGAATACTACTTTTATAACTACCCAGTTACGGAATAGTGTTTGGTAGTCCCAAAGTAGGCTACTACACATGTTGGCATCCATGGTGATCTCAGGTCTAAGGACTTTGTACCAACACTACCTGAGACCAACTAATGGCACATTAATTCCTGTAGTGTCTCACGGTGGGTCTATCCAACAATGTGTTCTCTAACACATATGTCCATGTTTATTGATTTGGTATCTCCATACCCATGATCTATGAGACATGATCATCAATCAATAAACATGCCAATCTTAGAATCATATTAGTTCCAATAATATGATATATGATCAGGGATCATTTAGAAATAGATTCATACATATAGAGTCTCATAAATAAGTCACGTACTTATTGATCAATACAAGATGTCTATTTCATGGAACTGAATAACACTTTATTCATAAATACATAAACATTGACCATGATATCCAACATCTCCATGTTGCCTCTAGGGCATATCACTAACATCCTCTTCCTTAACTCATCAGCCGATGGAATCACATGACCAGCAGGCAGTTGAATCTGATTCTCCTAAAGTAGCAAAGTCAAAGATCTTATCGGCCTTGGTAATGTCAAAGTCATATTTTTCCTCCTTTTCAGAATGTTTGACCCATTGACATGTAACAACCTTCTTATTTCTGGCCCATTCGATTGTTGCCACTTCGGAGTCATCTTCTTCTTTAGACTCAGAGGCATATGCAACATAGCTAACCTTTTTAAATGCCTTCTTGGCTTCTTGGAACCTTTGCTCATGTGTTGTCACCTTCTGAGCCAAATGATCCAAGCTCTCAAAGTCCTGAGCCAAAAATCTTTCCTTGATTGGTGTTAATAGTCCCTGGAAAGCAAGATCAGCTAACTGAGAATCTGAGAAAACCAAGCTATAACATATGTTCCTCATATCTCTGAACCTCTGAATGTAATCTTGAATAGATTCATCATGCCTATACTTGATTGCTGTCAGATCAGACAGCTTCATCTCATGGATCCCACTGTAGAAGTACTTATGAAACTGCTTTTCTAGATCGGCCCAACTTTGGACAGAATTATATGGCAAAGATGAAAACCATGTGAAAGCTGATCCAGATAAGGACAAGGGAAACAACCTAACCTTCAGAGCATCAGTAGCCGATGCCTCACCACATTGAGCCAAGAATCGGTTGACATGCTCATAAGTTGACACGTTGTCTTGCCCTGAGAATTTTGAAAAATCTGGCACCTTGTATCGGTTTGGCAATGGTACCCTCTCGAAGTATTTTGGATATGGATGCCGATAAAAATTACTAGTGTCCTTAGGCTTAAGACCAAACTGTTCCCTGATCACATTGGCAATCATATCAGCCCAAGGCTTCTGCTGAGGTGCTCCTTGAAACTGCTGTTGTATTGGCTCAAACTGGTTGAATTGAGGCAAGGACTGGGGTTGAGTAGATGCCCCTGGCCGATACTACATTTGAGGTGAATGAGGCTGATATTGAAAATTAACATTGCCCCCTATGTGATGTTGAGGAGACTGATGCACCACATGGGCTTGATGATCAGGAACAAATTGAGTCCCGATGGGTTGATGTTGCTGTTGAATTGGTGCCTACTGCCACATCGGTATCTATCGAATCGACTCAATGACCGGCTGGTTTGTCCTGAACATGGCTGCAACTTGGTCTTTGATTAACCTGAGGGATGTTATGTCCTATGTGCTGAGGTTGCTATTTGACCAAAATAAAAGGATTGAACTCTAGTTGCTTCTGTGTCAATGATGATGCAATCGGCTTTCTAGGAGCCGATGCTGATGCCATCGGCTGTTCTGGGACCATACCCAAAGCTGGTTGTTGTTTGTCATTAACCAGAGTCCTATATGGTGGAAAATTGCATTCAAGAAGAAATACCAGCCCCTTGGCTTGATGCTCAACAATCCTACTATCAACCACAAAATTGATCATGTTGTTTAAGGTGTTAACAAGGATCCCCGATTGGTTGATCAGCGCATGATGCACGGCATAATTGATCCGATCTTGTAGATTGTTGAAATCTGTAGGGCTGTCGTCTTGCTTGATGTCCTGAGGTTTGCTTTCCTTGCCAAAACTTGACTCGGGCTCATCATTGCTTGGCAAAGCTACCTTGCACCTTTGAACAACTATGCCCGAGCGAGTTTGAACAAACGAGTGCAAAAACTAACTCTGCAGTTTGTTCATCATCTCTCAAACTCAATCTTATGTTCTGGCGTCAATTTGTCCATGGTGACGGGGATGATGTTCTTTGGGTCAATATCAAATGACTTGATGTCCACCATGATGTCTTGTCGTGTCCCACCAGGCATGCCAAAAGTGTGTCGGTGTAGAAAATACACGCACTGGCCTGAGAGATCTCCTTAACTCTAATGCAGGTCCGTAATCTTGCTTTTGGGGTTCAAGGGCGTGCCAGTTGGTTTGATCCTACAACCAACAAGAAACTTAAAAAAGATAATAGTGTTAAATCCATAAACGATAGCCGATAAGGTATAGCCGATGACGTATCATTTAATATAGAGCCGATGCGACATGCATTGGATCGGCAAAGGGAAAATTAGACCTATTCGATCGGTTGTAGATATCAATAGTATATAATCTAGGTGTCAAAATATATTTAAACCAAGTGACTGGGATAGATCGACAGCTTGCCGAGACAGTATAAATCACTTATGTCTAAAAGTACTTTAAGCCAAGGATTATATGTATATATAGCATAGTCGATGTCATAGATCTAACATGTATCGGCTAATACTCCGATACCACTTTATAATAAGATACCAATATAGATTAAATACATTAAACAGGAACCGATCAGGTGTTAAGATAACCTAACAGATCGATAACAAGCTTAATATATTTTATCACAGTGAGATCTTGATATAAAGGGCAAATTTAGCATATCAAATAAACATGTAGGAAACAATATAACTAAATCAGATAAGATCGGCCTGAACTCCGATACTATCTCTAATAGCAAACATGGGACAAGATAGATATTATGATTCTAGATAGTACTTGGTAGGTCAGACTTAACTCGACGATTTATGTAAACAGGATTAGAGTGTCATAAAGATGTAAGCACTAATCTCGAGAGCACATGCTGCCATAACAAGCTTTACCTCTCATCGGAGATCAAACCCGATGCAACCCAACTCGAAAGCAAGAACTCATCGAAACAGATGAAAGTAAAAAGGTGGCGATGTGCTGAAGGTGTATTGAACTAATTGTTCATGAACTGATTGTTCGTGAACTGATTCCTAGATTACAAGGTCTTGGGTCATATTTATACCCAGATACATGATATGTCCTCGTCGGACACGATTCCTATCTCTATTACAACTCAAAATATGGATAAGTCCCCTAGGTGGACTCTTACCGGTCACAATCTATAAGAAAATTATTTAAAACAACCTAATTAATAGATACAATTGCCTTTTTTGGACTCTATCCATGCATGGCAATCCTCATGAAGCACTTTAAACGAATGTGATGATGATTCCAATACCCTTTTATCGGGATCGGCTACATCGGCTATACATATCGAAATCGGCTACATCGGCTATCCTTGTCCGACTCGGTCTTAGCCAATGAACACCTTAGCCAATTTGGTCTCAGCCGACGTGCACTCTGTCTCCGAGAACCACGATCTCCTCCAAATCCGCTTCGGCTTTAGTTCCAAATCCGATGGTTGGCTTACCAAATTTGGTCGTTAACACAGACAAATGTAGCTATCAAAGTGGGAGGAATGGAGGGATAAGGCTTACCACAATGCTTGGATGTACAAGGAAAGAACAAAAAGATGGCATGGTAAGCGGACCATACACGGTCGTCGACACCTCCCCGCATGGAGCGGTCATGCTTCAGGATGATGAAGGCAATATCTTCAAGGTAAATGGCCACCATTTAAAAGTTTTCTTAGAGCCGATAGAAAATTTAGACCAAGAACTAGACTTAGTAGATTTAGTCGAGTTTGAATCCTTTACAAATGCCCTCCCAGAGTTTCCTTAGCATTGGACCCTGTCCAGCCCATGTTACGTCCGAAAATTCACTATTAATTTCTAACTAATTTGTGCATACAACACTCATCCAGGAATCAGCCGAGGTACACAAATTGACAATTCAATATACAGACCAAACATAACAAAGAAAAGTAATAGCAGTGGACAAAAGATCTAGCGATAGCTTCAGCTTCACTCCTTGAGGCAACTCAACTAGGGTATAAGCCAAACGTCTTGTCCTTCAAAATTTTTATAAGGTTTGATGATTTTTACAAGGTGAATACATGGAATACTCTACAAGACACACAACAAATATGTAAGTGCACGGGATAACAAAGGATGGTAATGTCACACCCTAAAAATCGCTATATAAATTGTTGTGGAAAAAGGAATTTCTAGAAGTAATTTAATAAATTAAAGGAAGTGTTTGAACAAAATCTATGAAAATTTGAACATGAAATTGAGCAAGATAAAATTGCATAAATTGAACATGTGTGGATTTAATTTTTATTAAATTCTTCATGATTAAATATACCCTCTGAAATTTTCTCGGATTTTTGAGAGCTCAATTATTAATTTTAATGATGCAAAGAGCATTTTAGTAATTATTTAAATAAATTAATTAATCATTAAATGATATAGTGATAATTTTGTTAAATACTTGGAGTGTCCATCTATTTTCAAGATTTTTCTTGGAATTATTTGAGCATTGGAAGTATTTATGAAAATTCAAAGATCATTTAAGCGATTAATTTAAAAGTATTTAATTTCCTCTCTTCAATATTTGGGCCAAATTCTGGAAGTCTGTTTTTCCTTCCTCTTTCCAATGTGGCTTGGTCTGCCACTATTCCAAAAGTCTACTTTGCCTCCCTCTTCCAACCGGCCCACAGCAGTTTAAGAAGTATGCTTTATCTCTCTCTGCTACAGTGTCGTCTTCTTCCTCCAGCTTAGGCCTATTCATTCGACGCCGTCGCTTCCCTTTCCAAATTCGGCGGATACCCTGGCCCAAATCCAAAATTGGTTTAGGGATAATCTTTCCTGTTTTCTCCTCTTTCCTTTCCCCTAAAAAATCAACCAAATCCGCAAGGAAATTGATCTCAATTTTCCTTTTCTATTGAACTCCTCTTACCTTAACCCTAGCTTTCTATTCTGGCGATTCCCCGACATGTTGGACCCTGATACCTCCTCCCAAGCCTATAAATAGGATCATTGTGGTCTTTTCTCTTGTTTCTCTTACTTTTCCGAGCTCTTCTAGTGCCATAGTCGCCTCTCCCCAAGCTCGATCTCTCTCCGCCACCCTCGCCAAGCTCCAGCCGTGCCGTGTCGCCTCTTCGGTCACCGTCGCTCTGCACCGTTGTCACCCTTGGCACCTCCATGCCCGTGTGAAGTTCAGCCTCCACTTTCCCGGCTAAAGACCACCGGAAGGCTCCGTCGCTGCCAACCCGAGCGTCGTCGCCTCGGTTGCTCTCTAGCCGAGCCGCATCACCACAAATCTCGTTGTCTTCCGTCGCCTTAATCATCGTTAGCTCCGCAACACCAAGCCGAAGCTCGTCCGTCCCTCCTTTTCCTCAGAAGACTGCTGGAATATCGTCGTCGCCATTGTCCTGAACATCACCGCCACTTGAAGCTCTTCGCCGGCCATCTCCGTGCATCATTCGTCGTCGTTTTTGCGTCGGTAAGCTTCGTCTCAGTCTCCTCTATGTCCCCATGCTTTTGGTTTCCGCGCCGCGCCGCCGCTCACCATTGCCGTTGCCATCCCGAGACACCGCCGTCATGCCTATGTGGCATCCCTCGTGGCATCCCAATCAGCGCCACCTCATCCTCCCTGTCCACTGTGGTGCTTATGTGGCGTCCTATGTCATCAATCCATCTAGATTCAATCTCAACCATCAGATCTATCAGTTCAATTTCAGCCGTCCAATTTCGTGAACCCGTGGACCATCGGTGAACCTGGTCCGTGGACTCGATTCATGGATGATGTCATAATCTCTCTTTTCCTTCAGACCAATATGACGCAATAAATCTTTTAGTTGTTTTCTTTTTAGGTTTAATTGATTAAAACTTCAAAAATTCATAACTAATTCATATGAACTCGGATTGAGGCCGTTCAAGTCCCATAATTCATCTAAAATTAAGATCTACCAATTTATAAACTTTAATTGTACTATTTATTTGGTTTTTATTAGTGTTTTCCTTGTTTTGCGTTCTAGGTTTAGTTTTTTGTAGTTTTAAATTCTAGTTTTAAATTCTCTATTTATTTAAAATATGCATTTATGTTCGAATGTCATTGGGTGGTATTAACCTATTCCTTAGTTATTTCCAAATTAGTATTTAATCCTTTGTTCCTTGATACCTTGGGTTAAAATTTGACTAGTTAAACTTTATATAATGGTTTAACTAGATATTAGGAATAATTGCTTAGCCATGCTTAGAAACCTTAGTCACATTTCATGTGGGAAGTTAATGTTTTACTTATTTTCGTTTAATAGATAATTAATGGTAGCTCATGATGGATGATCATGATTGATTAAATAATAAATTAATGGTCAACTAAAATTTGATAAAATAATGATGGGTTGTGAGCACATGGCTTGATTATTTGATGGTCGTGCTCATGAGAATTAAGGACCGGTTCGCGAGCCACTGTTGTAAAGCATTAACTATACTAACCACAATCCAGGATGGGCAACGGTTGGATCTATAGTGTAGCATGTTCAGCAGGAGACATCATGGTGGTATATTCTCTTATTGTGGCAGACAACTAAGTCCACAGGTAGAAGCCAACTAAATCCACATATATTTTTGGGCACTAATTAGTCTCCTTGTTAGGTAACTGGTCATTCCCTGCCGAAGACAGATGCTTAGTGAGTGTCATTCTGTTGGGCGTGTTATGCGAAGGGTCCTGTCACAATCTCTATTTGGGTACTTTTTGGTATCACGACGCATGGTTGACATGATGTTGAGATTGTGTTTTGTGGGTAAATTTGTATACATCTGATCAGAGTAAAACTATTCGAATAGTCATATCCATGGTTATGGGTGGGCCTAGCAATGTTTTTCGTGATTAGTCCCACACTACTCAATAATGATGATAAATTGGTGATGATAATTTATTAGCTCCTGTAATGGAGTTTATATCTGTGTAACTGCGATTGGTTGTTTAGAGTTGGTTGGGCCTGTGCAGCAATGGAGTGCTGTTTGGTGTTGATTAATATTGATGACTAATTACTCTACTGTTTTACAAATTCTCAAATATTTGCTAAATGTTGTCTTTGCAAATGATACATTCTGGATAACAAACTGGCACTACTGGAGAAGTGATCTTTGATCCACTAGCCAAAGTCCAAAATAGTCTCGGTTCCTATTGGAACTGAGACTAGAAAATGTTTTTAGTCCCGGTTAAAAAAGGCAATGGCTCTCTACGATCTTTAGTCTCAGTTGGTGTTATGAACCAGGATTAAAGATCATCTTTAGTCCCGGTTAGATTCTGGTCAGAATCTGTCAGGCCAACGACCATCTTTAGTCCTGGTTTGTAGGATCTTTAGTCCCGGTTGGTAACACTAACCGGGACTAAAGTGAAGATGTTTTTTTAAAGTCTCTAGTTAAAAATATGGTTTGTTGTAAATGAATGGACATAATTTTGTTGCATGATTCTAATGGCTTGAAATTAATTTGAGAGGATCTGTAATTGAAAAAGGGTGGTGTTATGTGGAGTTGGGTGATTGAAGATAGAAGGAAGCTTTGATCATTACATTGTAATTATAAATTAACATATTGTTATTAACTAGTGATTCTCAATATACATTTTTTATATTATTTTGGTGATAATATACAAATCAGAAGGATCAACAATATTGATAAGAACGTCACTTCTTCGAATACCTTCCATAGTATTGTCAATAGAACCTTCCGTGCCATAGCCTTTGCATATTTCAATTTTAGAGTCCATCGTGTTGAGTTTGTATCCGGTCGAGGTCTTGTTACTGGTTAGATCGTGTTAGAGTCCAGTTCATGCGTTTTCCCCTTCGTTTTCATCAAACCCTAAGCCGGCGTGTCTAGTTTATACGCATGTAACAAGTTTTTGCGTGCATTGTTCCGTCTCGTCCTCTATTTCGGAGTTGGTTTCTAAAATGGTAATAACATTCGCATACGGAGTCTGATTGACATGTTCCATATATGAAAATCGATCAAAAAAATTTTCAGATGCATTCATCCGTGGCTTTGCCACATTCGGCGATTTTATTTTCCCCAAAAACGGCTCAGAAGATTACCTTTCGAGCCCGGAAACTTTTTGTTGATTGTGAGCACGTCTTTTGAATTTTCAACCGGCCATGTCTTTCACTTGTTTAGGCTCAAATTTTCTGTGGTTACCTCTCGTGTACTCCTAAGTCAAGAAAAATATAATAAAATAAAAAGAAAAAGTCAAGTTTTTCCAAAAAGGTTAACAGCAGATCAAAAAAAAAAATAGAGAGAGGCAAAAGAGGAACAATATCCGGAGGAGCACATCAATGTCTAGGATTACCTATATTTGATTAAATTTTAATGTATTACTTATTATTGTTTTAAACCTGTATTTAATGAAATTATGTTGGCCCTATTTAATGCATTATTTAATTGTCCTAGCCAGGACCAAATAAATTTGGAAAATAGCGGGAAATTATCTTTAGTCCCAGTTGGTGGCTACAACCGGGACTAAAGATGAATTAGAAATAGTGGAAAATTATCTTTAGTCCCGGTTGGTGCCACCAACCAGGACTAAAAATTGGATCTTTAGTCCCAGTTGATGGCACCAACCGGGACTAAAGATTCAGGGGTATATATCCTGGCGCGCATCGTCTTCACCGATCCAACACTTAGTTGTTTTCTCCTCTCTCAGCTCTTTCTCCCTTAGCTCTCTCTCCCTCTCTCAGCTCTCTCTCGCTCCCGCGACGGCGATGGTGCTCACGACCAAATTTGGTAACCAAATCCCTAAGTCCAAGCCGAGATTGAAGCGGAATCGGATCGGGAAAGTGATCTACGGGGAAGATGAGGCCATGTCGGCTACGACTCAATCGGCTTGGAAGCCAGTCGGCTAAGGCCGAATCGGACATGGACAGCCGATAGCCGATTCCGATTCAGAGAAGATGGAGCCATTTTCGATAAAGAAGCTTGAAGATGAAGAGAAGATTCGGTTTCCAAATGTTCGTTAAGATATTGCCATCTATAGATAGAGTCCTATAACGCAAATTGTATCTGTAAAATAGGGATTTGTTTAGATTTTCCTCTTGTGATATGACATTGCGGCTGTATCCCAACATATTTTCGTATTTTAAATAGTAGATTAGATACAAACCGTGTCTTACACGGATAGCGTTATTCTTGGGTATAAATAGGACCCGAGACTTCTTGTAAAAAACAATCAATCACATCAATACAACTTCGGCACATCGCCTCCTATTTTCTTTTAGACGAGTTCTTGATCCGGCTTCGGGCTGCATTGATTCGACCCCCGAGTAAGGTAAATTCTCGTCATTAGTGGTTTATTCCGTTGAATCTAGTGCTTACATCGTCATGATACTCTAGGTTTGATGTTGTAGACCACGTAAGTTATCATATACGGCATATAATCTAGAACAATGACTAGATCTATCTCGCCGTCGGCTTGTTTCTCTCGGGAGACAGTAGCCGATAGAGCTAGATCTAGATGTTGGACTAGGTTATATGTTGTGTCTACCGTCTTGAGGGGTTTACATTGGTCTATATAGGTCTAATACTATCTTTTTGTACTTAATGTTGCATCATCTATGATCTGTTAAGTCGCGTTTAGAAGTATTTAGAACTATTCGATTAGATGCCTACTTTTAGAGACAGTGCTGGGGTTTCAGCCAGCCTTACCTCTTTTAATAATCTTTTAGCATTATTTACTATTAGATATATTAAAGCCGCCTCTTATATTAAGAAAACCCCGGCAAATCGGCTGCCTCCCACTGGCAACCCACTTCAGTATCAATACCAGGGAGGCCATCAAGACCGGCATTATTGGCCTCAGACGCCACCTCAGTATCGGCAAGCACCCATGCAGTATGATCAGTACGAGCCGATACAACAGGTTCAAGACAACAAGACTTGGGCCGATTTGATTGCCGACGTTATGCGCGATCAATTCGGCCTTAAGCCAAAAGATTCTGGAAACATGTATCGATATCCATACCCAGAGCACTTTGCGAGGGTACTGTTGCCCAACCGGTACAAGGTCCCAGATTTCTCCAAATTCTCGGGGCAGGACAATACTTCAACATACAAGCACGTCAGCCGATTCCTGGCACAGTGCGGAGAGGCATCGGCTACAGACACCCTGAGAGTTCATTTATTCCCACTCTCGCTATCGGGATCAGCCTTCACTTGGTTTTCTTCATTGCCCTATAACTCTATCCAGAGCTAGGCCGATCTCGAGAAGCAATTTCACAGCTATTTCTACATCGGCAATCACGAGATGAAATTGTCGGACCTGACAAGCATTAGGCAGAAGCATGAAGAATGGGTTCAGGACTACATTCAGAGGTTTAGGGAGATGAGGAACCGATGCTACAGCCTGGTGCTGTCCGATTCCCAGTTAGCCGATTTGGCTTTCCATGGACTGCTGTCGCCAATCCGTGAAAGGTTTTCGACTCAAGATTTTGACAGCCTAGCCCACCTGGCGCAGAAGGTGACGGCCCACGAGCAACGATTTCAGGAATCAAGGAAGGCCGTCAAGAAGGTTGCCCATGTCATCATCGAATCTGATTCACAAACAAGTGACGATGACGCAGAAGTTGCTGCAGCCGAATGGACCAAAAAAAAAGGCCATCGTCTGCCAATGGCTACTTAAAACAGCCAAGGAGGAGAAGTACGACTTCGACATTACCAAGGCCGATAGGATCTTTGATTTATTGCTGAAGGAGAAGCAGATTCCGCTTCCTCCCAACCACACAATCCCATCGGCTGAAGAACTTAAGAAGAAGAAATATTGTAAGTGGCACAACTCCACCTCCCATAGTACTAACGATTGCAAAATTTTCAGGCAGCAAATCCAGTCGGCTATAGAGGCCGGGAAGCTCAAATTTGTCGATTCACCTCGGCCGATGAAGGTGGATGGAAACCCTTTCCCGGTCAACATGGTTCAAGCCGGCCCCAGGCAAGCTGATCGACAGAACAGAATGGCGTACAGTTTAGCCGAAACTATCAAGAGGGTCAAGGCAGAAAAGAAGCTAACTAGAGACCAAGCCGCGCCGATCAACATGGTGCGTCCGCTGGCCGATCGGCTGATCGGCGGCCAATCCGCTGATCGGCGGCCGATCCGCATGGACAGCCGACGCCGCTTTCAACATTTTGGCAGGAGGAGGAGGCCCGGCGCGGCAAACCTTACATCGGGAGCCCGAAGTTACATGCTTCCAATACATCCGCCACCACAACACTTGCGACCCTCATTGGCGTTGCAAGTTTTTTTGATTCTGCTGGAAATTGGGGATGAAGCTGCCGACAATAGACAAATGCCCGGCCTGCAGTGAATACCGTGAGAACGAATATAGGGACCCACCAGTTCGTAGCCCAACTCGATTTGTCCCTAGGGCCGTACATCTAAACCAACGACGGCAAACCGTCCATGATCGGCTCAGGCCGATCCACCAAGACTTCTTCGACAACTAGCAAGAAAATGATGAAGACTACGACGAAGAAGCGGTCGATGATGAGCAATTGGCTAACCCCAAATGGTGCCCTTCTGACCTATTCACCAAGACGTAGAAAGAGAAGATTTCGAGGCCGAAAAGCGAAGGACGAAAGAAGAGGTACAACAAATGATCCAACACCAGCTGCCGGCACGGCAGAAACAATGGAGGCCCAAGAGGAAAATGCATCGCCCGACGAGGGCCCAACCAACAAGAGCGCAGCCGACCGAGCCAGGACGGCGGCTAAAAGCAAAGGAAAAGCTTCTGCATCAGTCAATATGGTTTTCATATTGCCATCCGAGTTTGGCGCCGCACAGGTCGATGCAGATAACGTCGACGACTCCTTGGCCTAGCGAGTGTTGTCCCCAGAACAAGCCATCTTTGAAAAACCAGAGGGGACCGACAATCGGCATCTCAAACCACTCTATGTCAAAGTATTTGTCAACGGGAAGCCGATGTCAAAAATGCAAGTCGATGGAGGAGCCGCAGTCAACCTCATGCCCTACACTACCTTTCGGAAGCTGGGCAAGGGAGCTGAAGATCTGATTAAGATGAACAAGGTGCTTAAAGACTTTGGCGGCAACCCATCGGAGGCCAAGGGTGTGCTGAATGTCGAGCTGACCGTCGGCAGCAAAACCGTGCCCACAACTTTCTTGGTCATCGACGGGATGGGATCGTATAGCCTGCTGCTTGGGAGGGACTGGATTCACGCAAACTGCTGTGTCCCTTCCACAATGCACCAGAGTTTGATCCAATGTCACGGCGACAAGGTCGAGATTGTACCAGCCGATAGGTCAGTAAGCGTCACTAATGCCGATTTGCCATTATGGGAAATCGATGGTATCGACTGTTTGTCCAGCAAAATCTGGCAAGACGATTTTCTAAAGGTGTCCAATCCTGCCATACAGCCTATTGGAGACGAGGAGCCTCAATTATTACTTTTAGGGCAACGTGGAGGGCTCGAGCATCTATGGCAAGGACACCGCGGACGACGACGATGGCAAGCTAGGAAAAGGATTTATGTCGGCCAACGAGCTAGAAGAAATAGATATCGGCTCTGGAGATAGGCCTAGGCCGACATATATTAGTAAAAATTTGTCTTCTCATTGCAGATCCTAGCTTATTGATTTATTAAAGGAATATAAAGATTGTTTTGCTTGGGAGTATTTCGAGATGCCTGGTCTTTGCCCATCAATTGTTGTGCATCGGCTGCCTATCAAGCCGAGTTATCGGCCGTTCAAACAGCCTCCCAGGAGGTTCAAAGCCGATATGTACGATGCAATCAAAGTCAAAATCGTTCGGCTATACGATGTTGGATTCATTCGGCCCTACCGATATGACGAATGGGTCTCAAATATCGTTCCAGTAATGAAAAAGAATGGTAAACTTAGGGTGTGTATCGATTTCAGGGACTTAAACAAGGCTACCCCTAAGGACGAGTACCCAATGCCCATAGCCGACATACTCGTGGATGCTGCTTCTGGCCACAAGATCATAAGTTTTATGGATGGTAATGCAGGTTACAATCAAATTTTTATGGCCGACGAAGATATTCACAAAACTGCTTTCAGATGCCCAGGAGCAATCGGCTTGTATGAATGGGTTGTCATGACAGTTGGGTTGAAAAATGCTGGAGCAACTTATCAAATGGCCATGAATTACATTTTCCATGATATGATCGGCTTCCTGGTAGAGATTTATATTGACGATGTCATTGTCAAGTCCAGGGAAGCAGAAAATCACATAGCCGATCTTAGACAGGTTTTGGAGCGAACAAGGAAATATGGCCTCAAGATGAATCCATTGAAGTGCATGTTCGGCGTGTTGGCCGGGCAATTTTTAGGGTTTCTTGTTCATGAGAGAGGGATCGAGGTTACACCAAGGAGCGTTAATGCTATCAAGACAATACAACCTCCGAAGGACAAGAAGCAAATGCAATCTCTGATCGGCAAAATCAACTTCATCGGGCGATTCATAGCCAATCTTTCAGAAAAGATGGAGCCGTTCACACCATTGCTTCGGCTGAAGGCCGATAAAGAATTCACTTGGGGGGTAGAGCAGCAGAAAGCATTGGACAATATCAAGAATTATTTAAGCTCACATCCAGTTCTGATTTCTCCACAAAAAGGGATACCATTCAAGCTATATCTATCAGCCGATGACAAGTCAATAGGCTCAGTCTTGATCCAAGAGGTCGAAGGGAAGGAAAAGGTCATCTTTTATCTCAGCCGACGGCTATTGGATGCAGAGACATGGTATTCACCAGTGGAGAAATTGTGCCTTTGCCTATATTTTTCATGTACCAAGTTAAGGCATTATTTGTTGTTCAATGAGTGCATAATAATATGCAAAGCCGATGTAGTCAAGTATATGCTATCAGCTCCAGTGTTAAAAGGACGAGTTGGAAAATGGATTTTTGCCATAACGAGTTTGATTTAAGATACCAGCTCCTGTGGCAGTTAAAGGACAAGCTATAGCCGATATTATAGTTGAATACAGAGATGATTCAATCGGCTCAATAGAAATTATGCCATGGACTTTGACGTTTGATGGTTCGGTTTGCACAAGTGGATGTGGTATCCGCTTGGTAATTATATCCCCAAGGGGGGCAAGTTTTGAATTCGCATTCTCAATCGACCCCCACGCCACAAACAACCAAGCCGAATACGAAGCAGTCCTCAAAGGATTGCATCTTCTCAAGGAAGTTGAAGCCAATGCCATCGAGATCATGGGGGATTCACTGTTGGTCATCAGCCAGTTGTCAGGAGAATATGAGTGCAAAAATGATGCGCTGATGGTCTACTATCAACGATGCCGAGAATTGATCGACAGTTTTCGGCTAGTTACATTGAAGCATATCCCCAGGGAGCAGAATGCAGCAGCCAATGATTTAGCTCAAGGGGCATCGGGATACAAGTCGATAACAAAAGATATTGAGATAGAGATTGCCACCATAACAGCCGACGACTGGAGGTTTGAAGTCTACAATTATTTACAGAACCCTTCCCAGTCGACTTCAAGGAAATTGCGCTACAAGGCTTTAAGATATGTCTTGCTCGATGGAGATTTATACTATCGGACGATTGATGGCGTACTATTCAAGTGTCTCAGTGCCGATCAAGCCAAGGTGGCTATTGGAGAAGTGCATGAAGGAATCTGTGGCATGCATCAATAGGCTCATCAGATGAAGTGGCTACTGCGGAGAGCAGGGTATTTTTGGCCGACGATGCTCGAGGATTGTTTCAAGTACTACAAGGGCTGCCAGGATTGTCAGAAATTCAGAGCTATACAAAGGGCACCAGCATCGGCTGGAACCCAATAATAAAGCCTTGGCTGTTCAGAGGTTGGGGAATCGATATGATCGGCCAGATCAATCCACCCTCAAGTAAAGGACATAAATTCATATTGGTTGCAACCGATTGTTTTACAAAATGGGTAGAAGCAATTCCTTTAAAGAAAGTTGATTCAAAGGACGCAATCGAGTTTGTTAAAGAGCATATCATCTACCGATTTGGTGTCCCGCAAACAATAACAACGGATCAAGGATTTATCTTCGTATCGGACGAATTTGTTCAGTTTGCCGATGGCATGGGAATTAAATTACTCAATTCTTCGTCGTATTATACTCAGGCCAACGGGCAAGCAGAAGCTTCAAACAAGAGTTTAATCAAGCTGATAAATAGAAAGATCTCTGAATATCCCAAGCAATGGCATAGCCGATTAGTCGAGTCACTATGGGCCTATCGGATGGCTTGCCATGGATCTATCAAGGTCCCTCGATATCAATTGGTCTACGGGCACGAAGCAGTCCTGCCATAGGAAAACATCATCGGCTCCAGAAGGATTCAGTTACAAGATCAGCTTACAGCCGATGATTACTATAATCTGATGGTAGACGAATCAGAAGACCTAGTTCTGTCATGGATGAGGGCCTTGGAAAAGGTAATTAAGGATAAGGAATGTGTAGCCCGTCATTATAACAAAAAAGTTGTGCCTAAATCGTTTAAAGAGGGCAAACTCGTTTGGAAGTTGGTATTGCCGATTGGATCAAGAGACAATAAATTCGGCAAGTGGTCACCAAATTGTGAAGGGCCTTTCAAGATCCACAAATGCGTCTCTAAAGGTGCCTACATGCTAGAAGGATTGGATGGAGAAGTGTTTGGAAGAGCTCTAAACGGTAGGTATTTGAAAAAATATTACCCAAGTGTTTGGATCAATTCATGATTCGGTTGTGTTTCTGCTGATTTGTGTCAGCCGATGTTTGTGTCGTACAAGCATCGCCTTTACGACATTTTTACGCTAAGTTTTTTCCCCTAATTTTCTACAATCGGCTACGTTTGGCCGACAGCGACAGAGTTAGTGGATTGAATAATTTTGTTAATGCTGAAGGACATCATAAACAAAATTAGGGGGCATATATATACACGAGCCAGGTATCAGACATCAAGAAGGCAGATGGCAGGATTTTTCAAATTTTTTATTAGACATCAAGAAGGCAGTATATACACGAGCCAGGTATCAGACATCAAGAAGGCAGACGGCAGATATTTTTAAAATTTTTGACTATGACAACAACATGATTAATGGGATCAGCAATCATACATTTCATAAAGAGGGTGTAAGCCGATTATAAAAGATTGACCATGTAGGCTGATTAAAAAATAGTATTATTTATAGTTTGTGCCCTAGCAGACTATTACAATCGGCTCATTGCTTAAGGAAATTTGCTATGGCCGACAACGCCTTGCGCCGGATTTCATCAACCTCCTCAATCGCCTTGGCATCGGCCGCGTCAGTCCTGGCCACCAGCTTCATCGCCTTTGTCAGGTCTGTGAGATAAGACACGGCCGCTTTGATGCTCGATCGCTTGTCTTCGATTTCCTTGGGCAGGACGGCCACATACTCCTCTTGTATTTGTATTTCAGTGGTGATTTGGATGAGGTCGTCTATCATTTCATCCCTGCGTATGCGAAGCCGCTCAAGTTTGGCAGCCGTCTCCGTCTTCAAGGTGTCAAATTCGGCCTTCTTCGCCTTGTTCTCCTCCTGACTGTATTTAATGGCAGCCGTCAGCGATTGGTTTGCTTGGCTAACGGCAATGCACTGCTTGGCCCACTCATATTTCAGCCGGTGCGCCTCAAAGAAAGTTGCTGGCACGATTGCGTCGGCCAGGTCGTCCGGGAGTCTAGTTTGAATTTCTTCAAACCGAGCTCGGACGGGGCCACAATCGGCCACCAACGTATCTAGGGAACCTTCCAGCCGATCGCCGATATCGGCCAGTGTGGATCGCATGTCCTCAACCAGCGGCACCAAGGCTTTGTCGGCTCCTTCGTCCGGCTCCACAAACTCCGACAGGTCGAAACCTAGTAGATCGGCTACGCTCTACAAGAAAAGGAACAGGTAGAAGGTTAGCAAGGGTCATCAAGCCGATTGTAAGGGGTAAACAAAACTTACTGGGATCGCTGGAGCCAAAGTGACTTCATCATCGGCATGGCCGCCACCTACAGCCGACAGAGTATGTTCACTTGACACCTGGGGGGCAGGCGTCGGAGTGTGAGGAGGCTGAAAAAAGAAGTTAGTTCAAGAATCGGCTAAATAAAGAAAAATATGTGGAGTCAAAAAACTCACCGAACGAAGGGGAGTTGTCTTCTTCTTTGTGGCTAGCTTCTTCCTCTGCCGATATAAAAAATATAGTGAGAAAATTTCAAATGAAGACATTAGAAGACCAAGTGTTGAAAGTTGCTTACCGGCGTCGAACGGATGGGACGTCTTGGAGGACTGGAGTTTTTGGGCAGACGCCTCGTCGGCCGATGGGGTCTGTGCGTATTTTTCAGAAGAGCTCGATTCGGCTACAGCTTCGTCGACCGCGTCTTCGACCTCCTCGTTCTCCACTTCTTCGTCGAGCATCGCATTGACTACTGGGTCGATTGGGGACAGGTCGTCGGTTGTGCTCGGCTTTTGCTTCTTAGTAGGCTTTTTCTTCAGCGCAGCTGGCGCAGTGGTAGCCGATGGCTTGCTTCTCTTCGTCTGACGGAGCGGCTCGCGAGTTTGGCCATGGAGGAGCGCGCCCACTTTCAGCGCATTGAGGCCGATGATCGATGGCGCCAGCCCACAGCCGTTTGGCAATATACCTAGGCCATAGCTAACTCCTACCCCTGATCGGCTGACTCATGGAGGAGAGGAGTCATTTGTCTGCAAGGGTAAAAGCATGAGTAACAAGATGTGCATATAATAAGCTGATAAAGAAAAGAGGAGCTATGAAGGAAAAGTCTTACCGGTGGAATCATCTCAGGATCGATGGTCGTCAGGTATATGGAAGCCGATTGATGGAAGAGATGTGATTTCCATTCGGCCCACCATCGGCTAAAAGCACTCGTCCTGGTGACTGCCAGCTCAATGACTCCAATGCGGTCGAGAGGAGGACCGGGAAGACTCATTAGCTGATGCATCATTATTCTGCCATCAATAATGACTCTGGCTTGAATCTTGTCTGAAAAGAACAGCCCAATCGGCAATTGGCCCAATCCAAGCTATCTTGCAGCGGCCGACGGATGGTAAAACTCGTAGGTCTTCTGGATGTTTCGGCCTTGGTGGATGCCAACCGGCAGGATGCATGGGGATATGGCAGTTATGAGGATTTCCCTCGGCTTCTCAAATTTTGGATTATTGATCTCATCGAGCCGAAGGTCGTCTGGCCACTCAACATGGCTAAACTTTTCATAGGCAAACCAAATCATGGAATCGGCTAAGAATCCATTGTAGAAGTTGCTAAACCAATCTTTGAAGTATTCAGCCGATAGCTTGGAGCCTCAGTAGGTGGAGGCAGCTTCCCTGTATGACACGCATCGCCGAGTCGTTATTTCTTCATCATCATGGTAAATCGGCTCGGCACGTGGGAAATCGGCGTCAAGCAAACTTGGCCGATTGGCGACCTTGTGAGTGTATAGATTGAGCCATATCTGCAGCAGCCACCAGGGGCCTCCAGTGTCGATGGATTGTTTCAAAGCTAGCTTGGCCGGTACATTGCTAAGCATCTGATACAAATAGCCGAGCAGGTATTTCCCTAAAGGAATTTGTTTTTTCTCCACTAACGCCTCGGCTACGTGTTGCCAGTTGGTGGTCGGCCCACAGCTTGATCCTCAAAATAGAAATTTCTCCAGCCACATCATCAGAAAAGCTGTGTGTTCCCTGCTGAAGACTGGGCCGTCCCTCATGTTCATCGAAATATAGCCGCTCCAGCCGCCTATGCTCTTAGTCTTGAAGATGTGTTGGCATTTGATGCTCAGATCGGAAGGATTGGTGGCCGATGTTATATCTAAACCAGTTAGCATCACTATATCCATCGAGTCGGCTTCATCGACCCTTGCCTGAAGAGGAAAGCGTTCATTGTGTCCGACCAGAAATAGCTGGCAGCCGATAGAAGGGGTTCATCCTTAAGCATATCGGCTAAGGTTAGCGCTATGCATTGGCCGATTCCTATCTCATCCCAGAATGCTTGCTTGCTAGCAGCCATCCTAGCATACCAAGACGCCTAGGATTTATCCGTAGATGGCCATGATTTGAAGGCTCCCGTCCAATAAGCTAGATCTGGAGTTGAAAACCTAAACAGGATCCGATCAGTTTCGGCATTAATGAACTCAATAGGGTCTACGTTGCCGATCGGCCCTAACAACAATTGGTCGGGGTGAAGGAGGCTGGGAATCGTGATTTGGTGGGTGAGGTGCTACAGATCATAGAGAAGAAATGATGAAATCAGAAAAGGGGAAAAAGAACCAGATTGCGATAAAAGAGCAGGTTT
This sequence comes from Oryza australiensis, assembly GCA_019925245.2. NCBI lineage: Eukaryota > Viridiplantae > Streptophyta > Magnoliopsida > Poales > Poaceae > Oryza > Oryza australiensis. The sequence continues at coordinate 1,836,462 of JAIFGZ020000017.1, read as the reverse complement.
GAGCCGATGGGAACTTACCTCGGGGTACTCAGTGGAGATCGTGTCGGACGGAGCGCTTGAAGAGGCCATTGGTGTCAAAGGATGTTGCTGTGGGGTGCGCACCGGCGGGATTTGGAGCAGTTCCGACGAGGTCGCCGCGAAGTCACCGAGGAGAGAGGAAGAAGAAGGGTTTGCTAGCTAAGGCTTGAGTGCGGAAAAGTGATAGCGTGGCTTGTTTTGGCGCCGGGCGAGCAGTATTTAAAGAGTTTTTTGGCAGCCAAAATGGATTTGGGCGAAAAGTGCGCAGGAATTTGAAAAAATTCAGCAAATCCACGATATTATCTTATCACGGACTTGGGGGCATGTGTTAACAACCAAATTTGGTACCCAAATCCCTAAGTCCAAGCCGAGATTGAAGCGGAATCGGATCAGGAAAGTGATCTGCGGAGAAGCTAAGGCCATGTTGGCTACGACTCAATCGGCTGGGAAGCCAGTCGGCTAAGGCCGAATCGGACATGGACAGCCGATAGCCAATTCCGATTTAGAGAAGATCGAGTCGTTTCCGATAAAGAAGCTTGAAGATGAAGAGAAGATTCGGTTCCCAAATGTTTGTTAAGATATTGCCATCTATGGATAGAGTCCTATAACGGCAATTGTATCTGTAAAATAGGGATTTATTTAGATTTTCCTCTTGTGATACGACATTGGGGCTATATCCCAAGATATTGTCATATTTTAAATAGTAGATTAGATAGAAACCATGTCTTACATAGATAGCGTTATTCTTGGGTATAAATAGGACCCGAGACTTCTTATAAAAAACAATCAATCACATCAATACAACTTCGGCGCATCGCCTCCTATTTTCTTTTAGACGAGTTCTTGATCCGGCTTCGGGCTACATCGATTCGACCCTCGAGTAAGGTAAATTCTCGTCATTAGTGGTTTATTCCGTTGAATCTAGTGCTTACATCGTCATGATACTCTAGGTTTGATGTTGTAGACCACGCAAGTTATCATATACGGCATATAATCTAGAACAATGTCTAGATTTATCTCGCCGTCGGCTCGTTTCTCTCGGGAGACAGTAGCCGATAGAGCTAGATCTAGATGTTGGACTAGGTTATATGTTGTATCTACCGTCTTGAGGGGTTTACATCGGTCTATATAGGTCTAATACTATCTTTTTGTACTTAATGTTGCATCATCTATGATCTGTTAAGTCGCTTTTGGAAGTATTTAGAACTATTCGATTAGATGCCTACTTTTAGAAACAGTGCTGGGGTTTCAGCCAGCCTTACCTCTTTTAATAATCTTTTAGCATTATTTACTATTAGATATATTAAAGCCGCCTCTTATATTAAGATCTCAATCTGGTTAAATGCCTTAAGTCAGTATCAGTCCGTTGGCATCAGCCGATAGCCGATTGATCTAGGTTTAACGCATTTAGGTTAGATTGATATCTTTTCATAACACACATCGGAGTAATAGCCGATACACATTAGACCTGCAGCATCAGATAGGTTATAAATACATATATTTGTTACCCTGATGTATATTTAGATTAAGTGATTTATACTGTCTCGGCATAGCCGATCTATCCCAGTCACTTAGTTTAAATGTGCTTCGGGATAGCCAATATATGTAATCGATTCCCTGAGCTGATCCGATAGGATCTAACTTTAACCTTAACACATGTATCTGTTTATTATTTCTTATTGGGTAGTAGATCAAACCAATTGGCACGCCTAGTTCATCACAGGTAGCCAAGGACGGACCTGCACTGGAGTTAAGCAGCTCTCCCTGGCCAGCGCGTGGGAAAGATTTCTCATCAACAGGTGGGAGGTGAGGAGATGGCGGCGGCTCAGAGGTGGCCGTGCCGCCTTCCCCTCCGTAGGATCCGGTGGGAGGGGAGGTGGTAGCGGCTCGAAGATGGCGGCGGCCCGGCGGTTCGGAGGTGGCTGCGATGCGGCGGCTCAGAGATGGCGGCAGCCTGGCGGCTCGGAGGTGGCGGCGGTGCCTCCTCCCTTTCCTCCTCCTATTCCTCGTCCTCTCCAGGAGCGGCGGGCAGCAACGGGCCACGGGCGGGGGCGGGGGCGGCGGCAGCGACGTCCCCTCCGCCGGATCCAGCGCTGTGCATTTCTTTTGGAGAATTTATACTTGAATTTGATATGTGATATATGTGTATCTATAATGTTCTATAATCGAATTTTGTGATGTTCATTACTTGATTTGTGATGTGAATTTGTGATGTGGAGGAGATTTGAGGATGTGAATTTGATTTCTACTGCAAAAAACAACGAAAAAACAAAAAAAACACTTGGGGATGTCGGGAGCATAATATATAAACAAGCAACAGGAGAAAAATTAAAAGAAAAAAACCTTTAGTCCCAGTTGGTAGCATTAACCGGGACTAAAGATGACGAAGCCAGCCACGTGGCGTCACCATCTTTAGTACCGGTTGGTGTTACCAACCCAGACTAAAGATGTATTTTTAGTCCCTGTTATTTCAACCGGGACTAAAAAAGCGATATTTTATCGCGTTTTCGTAGTCCCGGTTTAAAATCTGAGATTAAAGGAGTTACAAACCGGGACTAAAGCCCCTTTTTCCAGCAGTGTGGTGTTATATGTGATTTGGCACTCGAAGTCCGATAGTGATCACCTTATCCTGCACAGATTCACTTAGCTCTCCAACGATAGAAGAACGCCTGTAAAAAAAACATAATTTACATTGGTTAGCTTCAGTACAGAAAAACACAATCAGAAGAGGAGGCCCGGGAAGAAGGGAAAAAGAGGGAGGAAGAGGAGACGTTGGCCACGGGCTGAGAGGGGAGGAGGACTTTGGATGGATTCGGCCCAAAGGAAGAAGAAGGGGATTTATTTTTAGTTTCTCTTTTTAGAAAACTCTATTAATTGTTTTTATTGTTTTTGTTATTTTATAATTATTTTTGGTGGTCTTGAAATTCAAGTAAAAATTGAGAACACATTTTAGATCGAGGAGAATTTAATAAAAATACTCCGGGCCACATTCGAATTTTTCTTATACGTATTTTAATGGTTGTCATTTGTTTTATGATTTTAATAAATTCTATTATTCCTTTTAGGTAATAATTTTTAATTTTTGGTGAATTTATCAGGACATGAGAAATATGTACTTGCACAATGTGGACCATGAATCCAATACAATCCGTACATTCCAAATTCATGATACTTCCAAAAGAAATACAAACACCAAAACAAACAAACGGAGTCTTAGTATAAAATATACATATGTGTATTGTATAATGCGTAATGTACCCACATGAGTATTAATTATGCACGAGTAATTAAGTATTACACATATCGCTTTACATAATTGATCATATTGCGTACACATGAGTATTAATTACACAACTAAGAGAAAACAAAGATATGCATCACAGTATCAAGAACCAAATGATAATATTCTAGATAACGAACTGGTGTTATATGTGATTTGGCACTCGAAGTCCGAGAGTGGTCACCTTATCCTGCACAGATTCACCTAGCTCTCCAACGATAGAAGAACGCCTGTAAGAAAAACATAATTTACATTGGTTAGCTTCAGTACAGAAAAACACAATTTATTTTTCTAAATGAAAGATAGATATATGGCAACGTAGTTAGTTCACCACTATCTCATAGGCCATGTAGTATTATACCAGAAGTCTTGAGCGTTATTATCAGTGTGAGGAATTGTCCTTTAGTGACATAGTGAACAGTTTGCTTTTGCAGCCATGAAAAATATAAGAGTAAATTTTACATTGACCCACATATTTTGATCAAGGTTTTATATATAATGGACTAGGGTTAACCCAAGTTTTCACTTAACACCACGCATCTTTACAAAGTTTTCAGTTTTGACTAGTGGTTAAGCATACCAAGGAAATCTGTGAGAGAACTTTATATGATTTATTCAGGGATACATAGAAAAGGAACACATTGCATGTTTTCTTCATTCCTTTTAGTGTGAATGATATCTAATCAACTAGTTCTATTTTCTAGTTATTCATGTGCCACTCTGTATAGATCAACTTGTGCCACTTTTAAACATGTTCACATCACTATTTTATTAGTGTGATTTGCTGAAAAAGTTGTTTTGTTATTTGCTAAAGAAGCCAATTTGATGGGATTTTCTAAAGATGTTTATCTAATACTATGACTAAAAGTAATGGTTTGAACTACTGACAACTTCCTTTGTGCTTAACCCTGTTCCAAAGTGCTAACTAGTGAAAACATGTGGTGGTAATTGAAAAGGTTGCTTTGGCCCTTGTCGATTGTGAAACTTTTGGCCAAAATACATGGTCCATTGTGAAACTTACTCAAAATATAATCCAAGAAAAACAATATTATTTCCTATTTGCTCACTGTAGACTAACATTAGCTGAACAACGCATAGTGATACTAAAGTGGATTTAATTGCAAATGACCCTAGAGTAACTAACATAACTTGTCTCATGTTTAAAGTACTTTTTTGTATACCATATGACAGTCAATTTAATAACAATTAGAATGCATCACTACATACAGCCATACAGGACATGGATGTGTTTTAACAATTCTCTTATTCCCTCGATCTCACCGCTATACACTATATATGATGATAATTTGGTAATAACGTCTGTGTAAATTGAACAATTTAACAAGCTATGCATGCAACATAGACACTCAAATAGATATTCTACGCATTCATGAAATCTACTCTACTGCGGAACGTCAAAAACTCGCACCCCATTGCATCTCCATTGTGATGTACCAAGATAAACTTAAGGATGACATCAGATGCGCGCAATATTTGTTTGTATGGGAATTAAACAACATGTATCTATGAGTGTATATTAGTGGAATAATGAATGCAGAATTAAACACCTATGCATAGCTGGACAAAACGTTATCTAGCTAGTATATTAGTGGAATAATGAATGCAGATACTTTTCACAGTAGGGATAGCATATTTGAAAAAGAATTCCATTTAAAGAATTCTTCTTCTTGGAAAAAATAGAAGTTATTTGAATCGTAATATCAACATTAATTTTACTCCCTCCGTTTTAGTGCAAAATACATGTCATTCTCACATTCCTTAGACTGAGGTTACATTTCCTTCTAACTATGCCACCATGTTAGCCACAATAGTACTCCACATAAGGAACTTTAACGTTTGCTTTGTGCAAAAATGATTAGGATGTAATTAATAAGTGTAACAATCGTACTTTGTCCTACGTCTATGAGATTTGATAGAGTGACATGCAAATTGAAACAAAAGGAGTAACAAAAGTTAAAAGTATATTTCTATTATTTTAGAGACATTATGTTTAGGATCAATCTACTTTTGTGGAGATTAAAAAATACTCAACTCGCGAAGTACTACAGGATAGTATGTGCTTGGCAAAAGGCATGTTACAAAGAAAGTGCACCTAGAATATATCCAATGCAGCAGAGGAAGCTTGGTTAAAAATGGGAAGTTGTTTCCAAATAATTGGTTGTCAAAGTGAATAACAATGTATGTTGACAGGATCCGCCCCTGGCTATGCGTGCAACATTGTCATTCAAACAGATCGTTAATGTAGCTGATCTACTCATCATTACATAACCATCGATGTACCGATAAAAAGGAAGGAATGCACTGTATGCCACATATTTATTAATGAAATTCAGTTGAAGATTCGAGACCACTAACTGTGGTTATTCTTGCCAATAACAACCCTATCCAACTGGATACCCATTAATTGTCTAGCATGCCGAACTGCCCTTAATCCCCTACTTGTATAGAGTAGTCGTCGATAGATGCAGGTGGCTCCCCTTATGGTTACAGATAATGATGCTAAATCATCTGACATAACTATTACAATTATATGTGTTCTGTTGTAACGTAATTAACACTTAGGACATTATATTTGGTCAATATTCTAGGCTTAGCATACGGGAATTAATTGTCCAGCGGATACCAGGATGGTAGTAGGAGAACATAATCACTCAAGTAGATATTCATGCTAGAAGTAGAGAAACTGACTTTACGTACTGCAACGTCACAGGCTGATCAATTTCCCCTTATTACATAGCCATTACGTACTAACAAATAGCAAGGATGACATCGGATGCCTGATATTTCTTAATTAATTAGATTATACCAAGATTGTTTTATCTCTAGACACTATTACACAAATCGTCATAGGTGTCGATTGGGAACCGGTAATAGGTGTCGGTTTCCCAACCGTCAACTATTGGTCGGCACCTTTGCATTCACTTATAGGTGTCAGTTTAGGAACCGGCACCTTTGAGGATGCCCGAACAAAAAAAGCCTTGATGCATCGGCTCGATTCGAGCCGATGCATCGACTCGCTCCCCTTCAACCCATGAACCCAACAATACACATGTTGCTGCTATTGATACAAAATCAACACATCAACACAACTGAACAAATCAAATCAACAAATCAACATAGTGGTCAATATGATGCGGCTGCTGCTGTTGATACAAATCATCAAGTGAATAAATCAACAAGTGAACAAATCAACAAATCAACAAATGAAGAACACACACGGCGCTGGCATTACTCCTTCCCTCCCGCTGCTGCTGCCGCACGTCGTCGAAGGCTGCCGCCTCCCCTCGCCGCCTGTCGCTTGATCCGACCGCCGCCGCCTGCACAGGATCCGGCCGCCACAGCCCACACCGGATCCGGCCACCGCCTCCCGCACCGCATCCGGCCAACGCTCCCCGCACCGAATCCGCCTCCCTTTGTCGCCTCCCGCAGCCTCCCGCCGACCCAGCCTCCGCCGCCTCCCGTGCGCAGCCCCGGCCTCCCACAACCTCTCACCGACCCGGCCTCCCGCTGCCTCCCGCACGCCGCCCGGCCACCGGCGCCCGGCCTCCCTCGGCCTCCCGCCAACTCGGCCTCCGGCCACCTCCCGCACGCTGCCCCGGCCACTCGCCGCCTGGCCTCCCGTAGCCAGAACCGAGAGATGAGAGAATGGGTGAGAAAGAAAGAGATAAGGATGAGATGAATGAGTGGATGAGAACCGAGAGATTGATAAGGACAGTACGCAGCTCGGCTCGGACTGACGCGGCTCGGCTCGGTGGTTTAGGTGTCGATTTTTTTAAAAAGATACCTTTAATATATTATAGGTGCCAATTTTTTTAAAAACCGGCACCTATATTGTAGGTGTTGATTTTTCTTTAGAACCGACATCTATTAGGTCGACACCTATGCATGTTTTTAGTATTGAGATGTGTATTCTTGCAATAACAATCCTATCAATTTGGCTGCCCTATATATATATATAGTTGGCCTGTGTGTGGCGCGCCGCATAGCCCATCCGTGTGGCATGGCCGAATCTCTAATTTGAAAACTCAAATTAAAATCTGAACCGTTCAAATTGTTCTACATATTAATATCGCCTTGTAGACCAAATATAAAATTTAGTCTACAAGGCGATATTAATATGTAGAATAATTTGAACGGTTCGAATTTTCAATTTGAGTTTTCAAATTAGAGATTCGACCATGCCACACAGATGAAGCGTGCGGCGCGCCACACAAGAGCTCAAATATATATATATATATATATATATATATATATATATATATATATATATATATATATATATATATATATATATATATATATATATATGTGTGTGTATGTGGTCAGCTGATCAATATCCCCATTTATAACCATTATGTATCAAGACAAAAGACAAACGTAATGATCACACCACATGACCGTTGTTTGATATATAATTAGTGGTGCCTTCTTTTTGTTACGGGGCAAACCCATGTTACAATAATATGCTAACTCTAGCATATATCCTTATTAATTACAACGACTCTAAATCCTGTTGTAACATAGCACAACCATGTTATAACATAAGAGAATTTGTAGTAATGACAATCTGCAGTAGTATTCATTGTCTCGAATGCTATTCAATAATACTTACCACGTTACTTTACAGCAAACTCTAGCGTTGTTTTTTCTTATATCTCACAGAACATAAATTAATTTGGCACCATGAAATCACACTGACATATTCTGGTCTTATTTATTTAATCTACACATCAAGACAGATATATCAAGGTCGACTCTGTAGTTCGGTTATCTTGTAGCTAGTGTGAACCATTTAGGGTCAGTTTTCAAGACTTGAACAAGAATATTTGCATTAAAAATATATATGTAAGATGCTCAAGTATTACTATCAAATTTAGAAAATATTTTACACACGGAAAATATTTGGTCCCACTGGCATATGCAACTGTTATGTACACATTGTAATACATATGTAGATTGAGGTCCATATCCCGAACGTATATAAATGGTTCAACAGAGATCCAGTGTCACTCCACACCACCAATTACATCAGATAGTCCGTGCTAGGTGGACACAGTGCATTGAGCAGGAAATTTAATTTGATGCCATTTCTAGTTGCACATTTTGTAGTTAGATGCTCTAACAAGCATGGCTGTGAATCAACTTAATGAATGTCTAAAATTCAAAAGGTAGCCATCATAGTACAGATCTAACAAAATTATTTCAACTACAAACACAGCCATAAACACATCCTACGGAAGAATATTTAGCTTAATTTTTCGAAGTGTTATTCCTAGTGTAGGTGCTTGGTCGTTTAATGCATTTAAAAAGGGTATTCTTCTGTACATACCTGCAGAATGAATGTTACTCTTAAGCATATAGATTTTACTTTTATGATCTCTGTAAAACACCTTGTGATACCTTTTTTCTTCGCTTTAATATAAAAAAGTAATTGCTGGGCCAAGCTTGCCAGTGTTTCCATTAGACAAGTTCAGAAACCTTTAGTTGCAAATTGAAAAATTCATGGCCCTAGTGAACCGGCTAGACATTTACAGTCTGTGATGTATTTTACAAAAGCTACAAAATTTAACACATGGTGAAAGTTTTTCTTAATTCTTGCCGTTTCTCTAAAGCTCTTTATTATAGCGAAGTTCTAAAACATGCATGTATTACGATTGTCCACACGGATGTACTTTAGCTATAGTGAATAAAAAGAACGAGTCAATACAGTAGGATAAATCTGCTAGAATATAATGGCTACATGTATAGCTATATCCACATTAAAAATATACAGTCCTCAGATCCATCAACTGCACTAAGCAAACGAGTACTAAAATTAAAGTATGGACATATTTTGAATATTACCTTGTGATGTTCTCTTTAGAAAACAGCAAATACAAACGGTCAGGTTTGTCATGAATAAATTCCGCAGCAATTATGTCCTTTAGTATATCTTCGTCATGTAGAATTACTTTGGCATCAGACTGCACGATGTTAAAAATTGATCGATTCATATCAGAATTCGTAATGTAGAGAACTTTGCAAGTAGATTAAAGATATATTGTACCTTGATCATGGTTGACCTTATCAGTTTTTCCTGGAAATCACGGGACCAATCAAAGCACCCTTGGAGGTGGTCTAGATCTTTAAGTTCGAGCAACGCTGATCAAAGATGAGTATATATTAGTCTTTGGACAAAGTAAGTAATTCCCTTTCTAAAAATGAACATTTAAAATTCGGAGTTTATTTAAAGGTAGCCATGATAATAAATAAGAGTTTTACCCCTTTTTTTAATAGCCCAAGACTAAAAGAGCATCCTAATTTAAACGGACCAAACAAAATATAACAAATAATTGTCCTCTTTTCTGTGATATTTCATACCTCAAAACACTTTCATAAAATGACACAAGATGATCAACCCAAAACATAATAATTAATTAATAAACAAAATGACAGTTATACAGCTTTGCAAAATGAATAAGCTGGTGGTTGGTACTGCTTAATTAGGAATATGTATTCATGAATGTCTTGCTTTTCAAAATACTATATAGCATAGAATAAATAACAAAACTCCTTCTGCATTAGATACAAAATAAAATTAATAAAAATGGAATGACCAGTAAGTTATATATGTGCCTATACATATGTTGAATTATTATCCATATATATGGGACTAAGCATTTGTACAACAACCCAGCACCATATATAGCCTGTCCACTTCAGAGTCCACTTGCAGCAATTTAATTAACTGTCCATTCACCAACGAACTAATGGCCAGATCTGATCACAAGAGTCAACCGAGGACAACACATCAGAGTGCATTGTACTGGAGTTACAATGTTGACACATGCACGGCTGTACAAATTAAAATGCCAACAGTTCCATCAGGTGGCTGGTGTGAAATTCGATCAGAGTTTGATTAATAACCACAAACGGGAATCCTTATCAGCTCATCGCTGCTGGTTCCTATAGAACCGGGAGTGAGAAGTATATATCTCAGCCGGCTCACTCGTTTGGTCGTGTTTTTAATTTTTTATACAAATAGCTTGGATCTAGTAGTCCATCGAATAACTATGCCAAATCCATTCAATCCACCAGAGGCATGTGTTAACGATGATGCGTAACTCATCAACGAAGTGTCAAAGTTAAAAATTTGAGCCAACTAGTGATGTTAGTGCAAGTGACTTAAGGGCTCTTCTTGAAGGAAGGAATTAAAATAATTCCTATGAAATTCCTGCATTCCGTAGGATCCCTTAAAATAATTCCTATGACACACACATACACACACCACTACCAGAATTTTGGAGTTTGCCTAGTGTCCAGGACACTAGGTAAAGCCAGTATTACACTCGACAAAAGGTTTGCCGAGTGTAACACTCAGTAAAGAGCTCTCGGCAAAGAGGGGGTCGGCAAAAGGCTATTTGCCGAGTGCTAGGCTACGGGCACTCGATAAAGACTTTGCCTAGTGCCTGGCACTTAGCAAAGTAGTAAGGTTTGCTGCCTAGCACTAGGCGAACATTTTTGTTTGCCTAGTGTCTGGCACTAGGCAAACCTTACTACTTTGTTGAGTGCCACGCACTAGGCAAAGCTATAAATGTTTGCCTAGTGTCAGGCACTCGTCAAATAAAAAATGTTTGTCTGGTGTCAGGCACTCGGCAAATAAAAAATGTTTGCTAGTGCCAGGCATTAGGCAAAATATGACAGCACTCTGTCACATCGCACCCTTTCCCGAGCTAGGCCCGCCTACATCTGGAAGTCACGCTGGGCCCGCCTACATTTGAAAGCTCTAGACTGTCCTCACGTCCTAACACAAGTCTTTTCTACGCACTTTGTGCTCACTCATACGCAGCCAGGAAGAACTTTCCGGTCGGTCACCATCCTCAAATTGCCTCAAGCCAAGCATGCTTAACCTCAGATTTCTTTGGAGATGAGCTTTCAAAAATGAAGTTACAACTTGCTGATATAAGTATTCTATTAATCCTATTAAGCCCTAGGCCAGGATGTTACATCCACACCCTCTTAGAAGATCGACGTCCTTGTCGGTCAACCCCAGACCAGGAACCTCCCCTCTTGGCCACGTCCGTCGTCCAGTGCCGGCGCATGTGCCATGCCGTGTCCCCTCGGGCCCACGCGCCATGCGCACCATGCCCGCGCAACGACCCACCACGTGCCCGTGAAACCGAGAGGGTCGGCTCGATACCACTCTGTCACGTCCCACCCTTCCGGGAAGCCGGCGGGGGTGGCGGCGGCGCGGCCGGGCGGTGGCCGAGGCGCCGGCGGGAGGGCGGTGGTGACAGCGCGCGTGTGTGTGCGGTGTGTGTAAGTGTATGAGCTAGCTAGTTGGGCGAGTGAAATTTTTTTTGGGACCGTTTTAAGTTTTGGGATTTTTTGCATCAATTTAAAATTTTTTAATTATTTTTTATTTAGTAGGGAATTATTTTGCCTAGTGTAGCACTCGGTAAACCCCTTGCCGAGTGCCCGGCACTACGCAAAGAAACCCTTTGACGAGTGCCGTCTTGCACAGGCAAAGGGTTTGCCGAGTCTGCCGACTAGGCAAAGTAATTTCCTACTAAATACAAAAATAATTAAAAAATTTTAGATTGATGCAAAAAATCTTAAAACTTGGAATGGTGTCATGTATGTTATATATTATGTCAACAAAAAGTTTTGGAGCCAAATTATAAATTCAACCATCATGGCTCTAAATTTGTGATATCAGTATAAACTCTAATATTCGTATTCGGAGATAGTTTGGTTTATTAGCGTCGTATGTGACAAAATGTTCGAAACCTTTTCATTTTTTTACCACAGCCTCAATGTTTTATTTCATGATACTTTGACAAATCTCGTGATTTTCGGACTTTATTTGTTTTTTTAATAATTTAAAAATCGATCAAACTTTATTTGACTCATGGTCTTCCTAAATAAGATCTTTGAAATTACTTTCTATTTTCTAGATATAACCTCAAAATGAACTCAATAACATAAATATTATTTTTAACATATTGAATCACTTATAGTTCAAATGTGGCACTAGTGAAGAAATTCCTATAAATACAAAAAATATTTAAATATAGCAAATAATTAAAAAATACAGCAAAATTTAACATGTAGTAATTCATGTTGTATATGGAAGGAGAAAAAGTTTGGAGGGTGTTATTGAACAAAATCTTAAAATTTTGCCGAGTGTCTCGACGAAGCACTAGGCAAACCCTAACCTTTGCCGAGTGCCTTGGGGATGCACTCGGCAAACTTCAATTTTAGCCGAGTGTCTAGATTTGCCTAGGGCAGCACTAGACAAAAATAAAAGTTTGCCTAGTGCCCCACTTTTGCCGAGTGTCACACTAGGCAAACAAGAAAGTTCGTCTAGTGTCAAACTTTACCGAGTGGCACTCGACAAACTTTATGCATTCGGCAAACTTTTTGGCATTAGGCAAACAATAAGTTTTCGGTAGTGCGTGCGCGCGCGCACACACACACATATATGATTTCTCTTCATAGAGCAGTTATGCAAGTTACAAGAGGAAAAAATATCATGAATAGCATACTGAAAGATTTGGATTAATGGATAATGCTATAAAGCTGGAGCTATCATATAATAGAGAAGGTATTGTAAATGTATGCTAGGTATGAGACCATTTTTCGTGGTTTCACCTGCGTGCAAAAACCCATGCTGCTCTATAGATAGCTGTACGAATTTGCAGATGTTGCCAACTCTAAATGTCATGGAGTTGAAAATGCGATCAGTTGGAGGGTTTAGGGACTAACTAGACCAAACAATGAAGGATTTGTATGACATAGTTTTAGACATTACTATTGTGTGCAAGAACCTGGGCCGCACGTACTTATCCGAATGTGAGTAGAACTTGCTGGGAGGAAAATTATAAGAGAAGTCTCCATGTACAAGTATCATGAGAGCCTCAGTATCGTCTTGGTTTAGCCAAGCAGTTGCAACCAGTGACAGCAAATTCGTTTCGAAATTTCGGAAATTTCAGATGTTTTGGTAATTTTGGACCCCATCGGCAAGTCTCATCATCTCGACTGAAATTTTCAGGGTTTTTTTTCAAAATTTTATCGAATTTGGTCAAAATTTATTTAAATTGAGTCAACATTTGTTAAAATTTTAAAAATTTAGGTCCAAAAAGTGCTACCAAAATTTTCACCAAAATAAAAAATGCAAACCCTAATTGCAACACCTTGTCGTGCAGTGACGGTGACGGAGCTATGTAGAACATTGCGGGGTTGGCTGACCCCATAGCATTTTCGTAAACACCCTTATGAGTCTATTTTTAGATGCAAATCGATTAAACTTTACAAAAATGACCCCACTAAAATATAGAGTATAAATTTTTTTCACCATTATTGTCGCGAGACACTTTTTTTAAACAAAACACATAAGATAGAGTATGTTCTATGATATAGCAGAAAAAAATACAAGACTACAGCCCTCGGAAGCCATAGGCAGAAAAAAGAAAAGTAAGGAAAGGAAGAAACTCGTTCGGTTAAATTGGGACATCAACGTGAGCAAACGCTCAACTCGAGCCTCCACAACAACCCTATCTAAACCAACTCACACTATGTAGCCGACAAATCGAAGCCTTATACGACGGCACCCACCAAACCTATACACAACTGGCCGTCGACTCCTTACGGCAGAGCTCCCAGTAAACTGGACATTAGGGAAGACAGACCGCACTGCACCGAAAGGGTCCCCGCCATGCGGTACCCATCGCCGCTATGCCGCTCCAATGCTAAACCTCGTCTGACTGGGTGAAAACCACCAGATCCGGATCTCTCATAGGACGCAACGCGTGGGGGCCTCACCACATCCGCCGTTGGACGCCACCTCGCCACTTGCGGGGGCCACGTCACGCTCGCTGCTACACTCCTCTTCGTGGCAGCCACGCCACGTGCGCTACTGTACTTCTCATCCCGGATCTGTTTCTTTTATCGTTGTCATAACAAGAGAGAAGTTGCCCTACTCCTCCCAATCTCCATCAAACAGCTGAGCCGCCACAGAGAGTCGACCTGGCCTCATCAACCCTCATTAAGCTCTCACACGCCAGAGAGGTTGTCATCGGCTGAGGCTTCCCAAGATCCTAGGCCGCCGTTGCACCTCCTCTCATCGTGTCGCCGTACCCGCGCCTCCGAGTCTATCACTGCCCACCACTGCACCGGCGCCCCCCTTCCGGCCAATCTCCCCGTGCCACCACTGACTGCTCCTCGTCGTGTTGCACCTGCCACCTCCGACGGCTGCACTTCCTCGCGATACTCCGGCCACTGGCCTCCACCACCAACTGCCGGGCCTCTCCGCGCCACTTTGTGTTGCAACCGTGAGCCGGCCGCGCCTCGTCGCGTCACGCCGGCCCCCGCACATGCCACACCTCGCCGATCACCTTCGCTGTCGGTCATGTTTCCGCTCCGCACGCCCTTCTAGCAACCTCTTCATGTTGTAACATCCGTACTCCGCCCTCTCCAAGCGCTAGATCCAAGCACGTGCCTACCGAATCTTGGCGCGCTTTTTCCTCTTTTTTCTTTTTTTCTCTTTTTTTCCTGTTTCCCTTTTTTCATTTTTCTTTTTTTTCTTTTTTTTCTTTTTTTCTCCGCCGCGGGACACTTGAACCCCGTGATATTGCTTAGTATGGTGAGTCAGAAAGTGAATGTTAATTGACCTGTTGGCGATATGAATAGTGTTAAGATTGGGTAGCATCGACCTACGTAGTAGTAGAAAGAGGCAAAGGGCCAGCAGATAGATCGAAGAATTAACTCAATACACGCGTGCTTAATCCTATGTTGAATAATGAAAAGTTAGATTACCCTAAAATCTAGCGTCACCCTAACACGGAAACATCAATTAATCTAGTCGGAACACAAATCGATCGTATATGCCACTCTAAACTCGTGGAAATCAAGGTACCAAAACCTAAGAACTCAGATCAATCTATGAAAACTGAAGAATAAAAGCCGATTTCCCACCTGTACTATTCTCATCCAAGGAACGGAGAATCCGTTTCAGAATGCGATCACCAGTAGCAAGAATATTGCTTCTGATGTTGATCATGTTTACACCTAGAAGGATGCAACAACAGATCCCCTCGTTGTAGGTTAATCTCCGAATCGCCACCACGACGTCGTCGGGTCGCAGCGAAGATGTATCCACGGAAAAACAAATCCTACGGGCAGTCGGCATCGTACCCGTAAGAGCTCGAAAAATCTCCTGCGAATGGCGGAGCTTCTCGCTCTATGCTTAGTGGCGGCGGCGGGGGAAGAGGTTTGGGGGAAAGGGTACGTAGGTTAGCTGTCTCGCGCGAGAGTCGAGGCGCTTCGGCGGGGGCGATGTATACCTAGCTTCTAGGGCAAGGAATGACGAACGATCTGATACGTCTGATTATGATCTAGCGGTCGAGAAAGTTCACGTCTCGATCAGAGAATTAAAGCAACCAGTGAGAACGCAGGGTGGCACCAGCTGTTAGTACAGCCTTTAATTTTCGCCAAGCATGTTAAGTTTTCTTTTGGGTAGAAAAAATAAATTATGTTAGATTAGGGAATGTATTTTCGGCTTCCCAAAAAAAATCTTCCTTTCTTAATCCCTCCGTTCAGGCGTATTTAAATTTTAGCAAAGCAAATTTTGAAGATTTTTACCAATAATTAATTAATTAACTAATCAATGTATTTTTGCAAAGTTAACTTTATGTATTTAATGGATATAAATTATAACATTATATGTATACTTCAAAGTACTTTATTGGTATTAATAATATAGATACTATGCGAAACTAGCTAATAGTCTAATTTTAATCATGTAGACTTTAAACTTAGTGTGAAGTGAGCGTAACTCAACTGGTTAGGTTCTTTATTGTGAAACTAACCCACACGAAATAAGTTCAAGACTTTACATGGATATCTATTTTGAGATGTCTGCGTAAGCTACCCTTTCCGATATAATGAGTACCGGATCTCTCAACGTTTTTTATTTGATGTGTGAAATAGATTGATCCTACGATATATATTTGATCTTAAATTGACCAGCGAGAAATGTCCACTTTATGTATATGCCTCTTTTAAATAGCTAGGGATAGGCCCCGACTGCTAAATTTTGGGAAAAGGATAAGTCTATTTTACACTCTCAAACTTTAATGTTTGTCTAAGATACACCATCGAACTACAGACTCGGGTATAATACACTCTCACCTAACAATACCAGACAATTAACTCCCTGTATGGTTTTAAACTGGTTTTTGGTACAGTTGGATACCACATAGGATGCATGTGTATACACAAATGGCCCACCTCGTGGAGAGATAGGGAGTCTCACCTATCATTGCCACCACATCTTCTTCCTCTCCTCACTTTCTCTCCTGCGTCCAAAACGAGCTCAAGCAAGAGCTCTTACTTTGCGCATCGTCTCCTCAATCTCTATCTCACCTAGCGGCCGGCGAGCTCTCGTTCCACTCAGGCTGATGATGATGTCGAGCTCGCCTCCCGCGCGGCTGCGGACTAGCGTCGGATCTTGTCGGAGATCGTCTCCTTTGCTATTGGCGTTTGTCTCTCCGTCTTCTTTACCTCTACAGTGATCGTCTTCTCCCGGATCTGCAATGATGGCATGGGCCTGAATCTCGATGCCCCCATCCCCGCGCCGCCACTTGCGTCGGCGCGCTACATCGCTCGTTCACTGCATGCGCTGTCGCAACTTCTTCTCCGCCGCCAAGTCCTCAAGCAACCCGTCCGTTGCCCAGACCAGGGCGGCGAGCTGCTCGGGGAGGGGAGCTCGATGGAGCTGTGGCTTTGGCGGGGAAAGGGTGGGGATTCGCAGGTAGAGGTGGACCTTGTGCTCGAGCTCACCAACACTTCGAGAAGGAGGCAATCGAGGGTCGAGGAGGCGGCGGGAAGCCAGAGCTCAAGCTCGCCGGTGCATGGAGGAGTAGGCGCTCGGGAAGCCGGAGTTCGAGCTCACCGGCGACGATCTCATGGCCAGTATGCAGTCGTTGGCAGAGGCGGGGTCGAGGAGAGAGATAGGGCAGTTGCCGCCGAAGGACAGTAAGAGGCCGTGGATATCAGTGGATGAGAGAAGAGATAAGGAGATGTCCCTGACAGTGACAGTGAGAGTGATAGAAGAGGAAGAGGGTCTCAATGACATATGGATCTATTATTTTTTTAATAACTTTGCTAACTTAGATTGACACGTAGATGTCACATAAGCAAAACATCACTCTGGTTTAGTCTGGTTTAGTCTAAGGGGGTAAATTAAACAGTTTTGATAGTTGGTGATTGTTGGATTCCCGGTTTTGTATTTGGAGGGTGTATCTTAGACAAACCTAAAAGTTTGAGGGCATAAAATGGACTTATCCTAACTTAAAATGCCTTTCAAAGTTTTTTATGTGATACCTTGTACAGGGAGTAGTCCTCACCAAACATTATTAGTAAGACCCATGATTAGAAGGGGAGCGTAGCCTTTTATGGGGAATCCTATAACACTTAATATCCACATCAATACAGTGTTAACACAAATTGTTTGGAAATTGGACATAAGGGTTAAATAGAAATGCTTAGTGCATAGTACATATGTTCAACTGGACTGTGTTGGTCCATTTGGCTCTCCCGGATTCACTAATGTTACCTTTTTTTTGAAAAGATGTGTAATCTGATGCAGGTTATTACGTACATTAGTACAAGTGTACTAATTGACTCCCTATGATGCAGCAATAAGCAATACTCCCTATGAAGACCGTCATGCATTTACAATATATATGTAAGTAATTAGAGCAACACGCATACAGTTGGTCACAGGGGATCTCTATTTTCATTATAGGTTGCTAATAAACAGCAAATGCTAGGTTTACACGTGGATTAGTGGTTATTTCTTTAAAGATGTTGAACTTTCGACTTTGGGGCCGATGCCAATTCATCCTTTTTTTTACGTCGCTGGATGGTTGGCTATGTGCATGCAGCTAGTGCATTATATTAGGTTTATCTAAAAAAATGACTACAACTAATAAGGAAGCAACTTCTCTAGCTGTGTTAAATTATTAACCGGGATAATATCTACACGTTTAAGTCCCTCCCTATTATCTGACCCTATAGCACGATGTAGCGGAGGCAGCGGCAGTAGAAGCGGTTTAGGCAAGGGAAAAAAATGCTTTGGGGAAAAATCATTATATATGTAATATACATGAAATGACAACCGGGCAGATTTGTTCGATTGGAAATTGGTGTTCGAGCAAATTTACATATCGATGATAGAGTTAAAAACTAGCAGCCTAGCCTCTGGAATACTTTCACACATTAGTTATATCACAGGGTTAGAATTAATGTGGCATACAGTTAGTACAACTTTTTTCTGGCCATGTTGATTCTCAGAGCATGTACAACCCACAAACACGGTCTGTCTATAAGTTTTTGAAATTAACAGCACAAACACCTTACTAGACACCTCATACAATCCACATGCCGATGCTATCGATTTGGTTGTCTATAAGTTATTTAATGTTTGCATGTAACCATGATCAATCATGAATACTATTTCTATATACTATTGTGTTGCTAATTGATACAAAACAAATCCTATAAAATGATATATTAAATATAATGTAATATAATATATTTGACAGATCAAATATAATATATGTCTTCTTCCCCATAAATCAAATATGATTGAAACGGCTTGTGCATTCAGTCTAGGCTTGTGCATTCAGTCTAGAATCATTCAGAGGCAACACGACACAAGCAAATGATCACAAGTTTCTGAAACTAGCAGAACTGGAGGAATCGGGGAAGATCACCCATGGAGGAAGGCATGTATGAAGTTGTCTTCGGTGCGATAGATCTAGACAACGAGGAAGGGGATGGGCCACCGGCAGCATGGAAGAGGGCCGCCGCAAGCCGGATCCGCGGCTGTTGCCGCGGACGAAGTTGCTTCGCGCCACCGTCGCCGCCGCTGAAGACGCCACTGGACCCTTGCCCATCGGACCCAGAGCAACAACCTTGTTCTTCCTGGATGGGAGGTTGCTGTTGGGCTCCATCTTGACGGCGACGAATGGCGGCGAAACTTGGAGAGGACAGGAATATATGGTATGGGCATAGAGGATTTTGGCGCAAAAAAGGAAATCGAGCATGCCACAATTGGATCCCGCGCGCTCGGCTTGGAGACGGCATCCCCATACAACACGTCTCTTGGCTGGCGATGACGTCTGGGAGCACCAGCCGAGAGCGTTGCCTCACGAGACGACGGGCTCTCTCTCTCACCTCATTCAATTAGGGGCGCTATGGTGTTTTCCATAAAAATTAAATTATACGGTCGAGCCTTATAGTCCTGCTGTACATGCCCTAACACACTAGGGGTGTACCGACCCTACCTGGTTAGGTCGATGAAGTGCGGTTTCAACTCTTTTTGGTTTTCGAGAAAACTAAAGTTTATGACCAATAATTAATCTATCTTATTCTAAAAGTTCATTAAAATCCCTACAAACACACCTAAACCGTCACATGTCACTCCTATTATAATAATAAATCTAAAAAAACAATTCTATATTCCCTATAAACACTCCTAATATTCAGACGATGTGAATTAATAAATTCCGACATCATCATAATTTTCTAAAAAATATATGAATTTTTTAAACATTCCCTCCAATTCAACAAATTTATTATTAATAATATTTTTTTAGATTTATAAACCGAACACCTAAATATTCGATTAAAAACTCCTTACTTTTTAATTCACACTTAGACCTATTTTCTAAACACTTTCTTACGAGATGATAAAGCAGGTTATACATAATTGATTATAAGGATGCATTTATTATCAAATATTAACAAACTTGGATAACTTAACTAAGCGTGCAATGTCGATGAAGGGAGAAATCATACTTTAGAAGTGTGGCACAAATAATACAATTGATATTCCATGTTTTCCGAACATAATGTAAGATGCATGCCCGCGCATTTACGCGGGCTACCTTTCTTTCCTAGTTAACATAAAAATGCATAATATACTATGATTATCATACCAATATATTAATTTTATGGCTACTAGGAATACGTTTTTAAGAAATCAATGGTCAAAGTTTAATTTGGGGAACTTAGAAAAGTGAATAAAGGGAGGAATTTGGAGTATGATTTTGTAATTCTTCCTTGCTGGAAAAGATTAAAAATTCTGGTTGCGACCTGCATATCCCATATTGGCTTTGAAATATATCACAGAGAATGTTCAACAATTCTTTCAATCATATAAGCTAAAACAGAAATTTAACCAAAGTAAATTATTGAACCTACATTAATTATTTATAGCTGCATTAATTAATATAATTAACGGAGAGAACATATGTAGACGTTTAATTAGTCCCGCACTACATTATATATTGCATGTTTAGCTAAAAATGAGATTCTGGGAGACTGGACAGATCAGTGCTGCGACAATAATTAATATCCATCTTTTTATCACAGCAAAATGAACGGGTGAGCTTATTTAGTTTCAAACAATACGATTATATATCGCTACATCTTAAGTGTACAGTTTGACGCAATCGTCTTTCTCTGATACCAGTGACCTTTCGAAACTCAATTCAAGCAGAGGCATGCTAGTATATATCCAGTACAGGGGCAGGTGAAGTCTGTGGAAGTCGGCAGGGTTAATAGTCTAGAAGGCTACAGAGAAACTGAGAAAGGAAAGAAGTAGCAGTAGAGCTGAGGATACGAGCATGGTGCATAGAAGGAAGAAACATGGAGGAAAAGGAAGATTGACAAGAATAAGAAGCCCAGCCGGCCCCAGGTCCCGCAGTCATCGTGTTTCTGGTTTAATAATCCTTGATGCTACACGAATCGGTGTCGTGTTCGATGTGTTCCCTCAGAAAAAAGGAAACACAGAAACAGTGTCATGCTCGCATGTCAGGATGCTACACATCCCCTCCATTTCAGTACATAGTATTTACTAAAAGGACACATCCGGCCTATTACGAATATGAACCGATTAAAATTCCTTACATTTTAGAATTAAAAAAACATATATAAAGAGAACTTTCTAGTACTAGATTGTTTTTTCTTGATCTTGTGCCACAATTCATGCCGCTGCTATTTGCTTGATAATGTCTAATTCATGCCGCGCAGCTTTTGAGTATGGGTTATAAGACAATGTCATTGCAAAAATTTAGACCATTGAACTACTCTGAAGATGGTCCATCGATCTAACGTATAATGGCAAAATGTAGGCTTAAGTTTAAAGGCACGGCTGGCCGAGAGACAGTATAGAGTAACAGAGACAGTGAACTATTCTATACTGTTTTCTTTTCATTGCAAAATATA
This sequence comes from Oryza australiensis, assembly GCA_019925245.2. Taxonomy (NCBI): domain Eukaryota; kingdom Viridiplantae; phylum Streptophyta; class Magnoliopsida; order Poales; family Poaceae; genus Oryza; species Oryza australiensis. The sequence continues at coordinate 1,814,867 of JAIFGZ020000017.1, read as the reverse complement.
AACTTATTTTATATTGATCGCACAGTTCTTGTTGGCACTTGCAAAATCTACGGTATGTTGCAGCTAGGCATTTAGTCATGCTTTTCGACTTGTATGTGCTAAGCTTATAGTGGATAATGTCGTTTTAGTCCATAACATATCTTAAAATGATGAGTATTTTGAACACATACCTATATATATATCTATGGTGGTGTATGTGTTTACTATATCTGTTTGGGTTATTTCCATGTTCCAAAAAATATTTGCCACCGTATATTCAGATCAGATTGTATTCAATACTTATTATTGTATTTGAAATACTTCGTATTTGATTCATATCTAATTTACTCATATTCATGGTCATGTTGAGCTAAAAATGAGAAAACCAACATGGTGTAGATGTATCAGCATGCATTATAGTCATAAAATCCTGGTATCAACGGATTGAATCAAGTCATAAAATCGTGATCCTCTTAAAATCTCTGTCAAAGTTCATGCAACTGCATCTCCGAGCGTGCATGCATGTGTGTGTAAAACAGACACCACGATTTGAACCGTGGTATTATTCACCCACAACTCCAGCCATCACCAAATCAACTGGGTGTGAATGAATATCCCAACGATTTTGTGCTGAGCTTGGACCATTAGCAAAATGCATAATCTCACTGAAACTACGTACCCTCAGGAAAGTTACAGTTCAAGCGCATAGATTCTGCAAATCAAATATGTGAATGGTTCCCAATGATTTTGCTACGACGATGAGCCAGATGATGTGGTTGTCAAGCATTTTAAGCACAGATGGTACGAAAACAGTAGAGCAGCCACACACATGCATATACGTACGGTGATGAACACTACAAACGGCGGTCGATTGTCTAAATTGACATAAGAATTAATGTACGTAGGATGCCCTAGCTAGACGTTTTACAACAGCCCCTCTCGCCGAAATATGAATTCAAAGTCATCGATAAACACTGAAAATGATATGCTGCTTAGATGATGATATTAATTAAGTCCTTAAGCAATTAATTAATATTCAGATGGAAATTAAACAGAATGAACATACCGAACAGAAAGAGGTTGTTTACCCGAAAGCGCTGCGCAATGGAGCAGGTACGGTGGAATCATGTTGACATCCGCATCCTGACGTCATGCTTTTCCTCATACTCGATGCGACGTTCGCCTCCGAATGACTTGCTTGATGCATGCATGCCTCCCGATCAACATATCCGCCATATCGTCTCCTGCCGGAGGAGAGGACAATATGCGCGCAGTTAATGGACGCAGACACACACTGTCCCTGGACAGCGCCATTAACCTATATGTGCATCGATGGTCAAACCAACCCGATCAAGTGTACAGTTGTGGCCATCCGTTGTGGATCCTACAATGTGCTAGTATGCACTGCAAAGCGGACATGAAGAGATATGGGTCCAAACTGTGTAGCCTATAATTTAAATTAGGCCTTAATTTAGATATCAAAGTCAGCCGATTCGTGCAGACAACAAAGGATATCATGTGTCCTTAAAAAATTTGTCCAGCTGGCCCGTTCATTTAGTTATACAAACTTTTAATTGCAAGTCTCAGGTCTTATATCTAGGTCCACTAGTCCCCGGCCGACACTATTATATATTTGTCAGCTGATCATTGAAGTGCTATAGGGCTGACATTATATCGATGCTCCAGTAGAAATTCATTTCTTTTTGTTCGAACTATATATATTTATATGAAAAATATGTATTTTTTAAGAAATATTGCAAAAACCATTCAAATATCACTCTGAGTTTAAGATTCTCCCAATAAGACGATTTGTTGCAAATCCTGCCATCTTGATATTCCTCCCCAAGTGCCGCTACTCACATGTTTTTCCTCTTTCCATTTTTGTTACATGACCTAGCGCATCTTTTGATGGGCATGGCCTCAAACATATTTTGTTTCTCAACGACACAATCGCACCGAGCACATCTTACTCAGCTTGAATTCCCATGCATGAAGCAAGCGCAACAACTCGTCTTCTAGCAACCCCGATGTCCAAGAGTGAAGACTCGTGATCACCGTCGTCCAACGACATGTTAAAATGTTGAATGCCATAAGTAGGGATGTCGAATGCCACGGCCATATCATCGGCCTTGTCCGACATGAGTAACGACCACGACTTCTTACCTGATACTATTCAGATGATGTGTGTGGGGTTTGTGGCTATGAGAATGGGCGAGCATTGACAATTATGGGGGAATTTCAAATTAAGGTGAATTAAAGGAGGGTTATTTGCATTTATATGGGGATGTTAAACGCAGTGTGATATTTAGGTGTTTTTTATAATTTTCCCAACTTTTTAATACGTCTATTGTATAAAAGATATTAAACGTGGTTAATTTAGTCTGCAAGAAAATATGTATATATAGTACCTAGTACTATATTTCAAATCTAGATTTAAATCGTTTCAGCGGGCACTACGTAGTTAGTTGACCAGATCGATCGTAGTTACCGCTGAAATTCGCATCCCCGGTTTCCACGTAGGTGGTAGTGTCGGGTGAGATTACCTCCAGTGAACGGCGCATGGACGAGTTGAGGACGACAAACTGTAGTTAATAAAAGTCCATGGATCTCAGGGAGTCAGCTGCACATATTTAATTACGGTCGTATGGTGTATTTTATTTACCAGAAAAAAAGTAGTGGTCACCGTGTATAAATTTATGTGTAGAGGTTGTGTGCACGACAAATACTCTACGTAGCATTTAATGATGCCGACATCGTAAACTGAACTAAATGTTCCGATCCGGTTAATACGGATGCTATATTAATTGGTATATATAATAGTTTGGAAGAAACTAAACGTCCGATTGTCTTTTAAATATCAAATGTTTTAGTTGATCACCGATAATACTACATTAAGTTATACATATACATGATGAAAAAACAGTCATTAAAACATTTAAAATTTTTGTGAAATATAGACATATCGAAACATGTCGCTATCACGTATAAAACGTTAAGTGTTAACAGATTAAAATATATTTTTTTATCAGAAATAATTATACGATAACTTGTTGTAAAGATTTAATTATAAAGAATACAAGTGCGTATGATCGGATCGTAAATTGGATAAATGGTTTAATTAGAAGAAAAAATGTTTTAAAGGTTGCTAAATGTGGAGAGAAGAGAGAGTAGGTGCAGTTAGTTGCGTGAAATTTATGAAACACGATGAAGACACACGTTGAAACACTAACGAAGAAGTGGTCTTTGATTCATTTGCCAAAATTCATAATAGTCCCAGAGCCAATAGGAACCAAGACTAAAACTATTTTTTAGTCCCGGTTAAAAAAAGGCAACGACTCTTTACGTTCTTTAGTCCCTGTTGGTAAAGATCATCTTTAGTCCCAGTTCACTTTTTTATCAGATCGTGTCAGGCCGCCGGGGATCTTTATTCCCGATAGGTGTTACCAGCAAGGACTGTTATTAACCGGGACTAAAGGTCTAAGTGATCTTTAGTCCCTGCTCGTAACACCAACCGGGACTAAAGTGAAGGTTTTTTCATACTTCTTCTTTCTCCTCCAGCTCGAGTCATTCTACGAAGGTTTGTAGAAAGAAGGAAGGTACAGTCAAAATTTTTTATGAAATTGTTTTGGTGATAATATACAAATAGGAGGGATCTACAAGGTTAGCAACTTTATCCTTTATGATCTATGCTTAGTATATTACATTTATAGATATACTTCTATTCATTTTTATCTCTAAATAGGTTTTTAAAAAAAGATGAAAGGGAAAATTTGTTTGGGGAAAATTATTTTACTTCTTAAAATTAGCAACTCCATCCTCTACTCTAATGATGTATGCTTAGCATATTACATTTGTAGTATATTTATATATACATTTATTTCTAAAAAGGTTTATGGAAACCGATGAGAGAGAAATTTTGTTTAGGGAAAATTATTTTATTTGTAAAAATTAAGAACTCCATCCTCTAATGATGTATGCTTAAAATTTTACATTTGTCGGTATATTTCTATATATTTTTTTATCTCTAAGAACATTTATGAAAAATGATGAGAGGAAAAATTTGTTTACGGAAAATTATGTTATTTTTAAAATTAGAAACTTGTGGATAAAAATGTTATAAAATAGATGACAAAGGAAAAATGTAGAAAATTTGATAAAAGATTAAAAACTAAGATAATTTAAAAATCGTTAAAATAGTTAGAAATAAGTACACTAAGTACATTAAGTGCAATAATTTTAAATTTTATTAAGTACAATACATTACATATATGAGATTATTATATAATTATTGTCTGATTATTTATATATAATTATTGTAATATTATTTAAATAGTTTAACTTTCGTTGATTTTTCTTATGATTTTTGTGCATTTCATGTAGATGAATCGATAATCGATGTACACCACGAACTGACGGTCGACAGAATTTATTTAAGACGTGTATTATTTTGAGTGTGGCCAATGCCAACAAGTATAAGGTTTTATATGTTGTCCATGCAAAAATTGCAAAAACTAGAAGGAGTATTCTACATCAAGAATTATTCATGCGCACATATTTCAGTCGGGATTCATGCCTCACTAAAATTATTGGACATCACACATAGAGAGGTAAGGGTTGCAATGGAAGAAGATGAAGAAGAAGATGACAACATTGTAGACTGTGGACAATACGGTGGATTTGAAGAAAATACATCAGACGAGGCGGACAGGGATGTTGAAGATAACGACGGTGTCGATGATCTTGATCAGATGTTGCGCGATGTACAAGAGGACTACGAAGGTGAAAAGGAGATGTAGAAATTAAAACGTATGTTGGCAGACCACAAAACGTCCTTTTACCCAGGATGTGAACAGGGGCACAAAAAATTGGGTACCACGCTGGAATTCTTGCAACGGAATACCAAAAATGGTGTCAGTGACAAGGCATTTGGCGAGTTATTAAAACTTGTGAAGAACATTCTTTCAGAGGGAAACAAACTGCTGGAATCAACATATGAAGCTAAGAAGTTAGTTTGCCCTCTAGGACTGATGGTACAGAAGATACACGCATGTCAGAATGATTGTATCCTCTATCGCGGTGAGGAGTACGAGAACCTAGAAGCATATCCGATTTGTAAAGCACTTCGATACAATATTATACAAGATGATCAAGGCGAAGTTGACGGACAATCTTCGAAGAAGAGAGTTCCTGTTAAGGTGATGTGGAATTTTCCTATAATACCATGGCTCAAGCATTTGTTCAAAAATAAAGAGCATGCAAGAATGATGTGCTGGCACGCAGAAGAACGCCAACAAGACGGGATGCTGAGACACCCCGTCGATGGATCGCAGTGGCGAAACATCGATAGACCATTTAAAGACTTCGGAGAGGATGCACGAAACATAAGGTTCGGTTTAAGTACAGATGGTATGAAACCTTTTGGAGAGATGAGCAGCGGCCACAACACTTGGCATGTTACGATGTGTATCTACAACCTCCCCATTGGCTCTTCATGAAGCGGTAGTACAATCTGATGCCAATTATTATTCAAGGCTCAAAGCAACCTGGTAACGACATTAATGTGTACCTGAGACCATTAGTCGAAGATCTGAAACTGCTATAGAAGAAAGAAGGTGTCCCTGTGTGGGATGAGGACAAACAGGAGCAATTTAACCTACGAGCGTTGCTGTTCGTAACCATCAACGATTGGCCTACATTTAGCAATCTATCTGGACAGTCAAACAAGGGGTACAAGGCTTGCACCCACTGTATGGATGAAATCGAAAGTACTTATCTTTAGTCCCGGTTGTCGACAACAACGGGGACCAAAGTTCCCGGGATATATATATAGCATAGTGCGCACCACCATCCAAACACTTAGTCGTTTCTTCGTTTTCCTCTTGCGTCGAGCCCTTAACCGCCGCCTCGACATCTGCTCGCACCGCCGCCATCGTCTCGTCGTTGCCGCATTCCCTAAGTTAAGACCGATCTCCTAGTCGCCGCATTCTCGCCCTCGCCGTGCCACATGCCGCCACAGCACCCGTCATCACCGTCGCCGCAGCACGCCGCACCCGTTGTCACGTTGCCGCCACACGCCGCCGTTGCCGCATGTACCTTGTTTTTCATATATATGCATGTGAGATATATATGTGTCGATGAACCCTAATTCTTGTGGATGAAATTTGTATATATATTTGTGAATTGATTTGTGATATTTGTGAATTGATCTATATATATTTGTGAATATTTGGCCTTACTGTATATATTTGGGATATATATATATTTGTGAATTGATTTGTGATATTTTGAATTGTGAATATGAATGTGAATTTTAACTAAATATTTGAATGGATATTTTTGAATTGTTAATGTGAATTGTGAATATTTGAAGTTTAATGATATTTGAAGTTTAATGTGAATTGTGAATATTTGAAGTTTAATGTGAATTGTGAATATTTAAAGTTTAATGTGAATATTTGCTCAGCTAGATGAGGAGGGGCGGTCGGAGTTGGAAAAATGGCGGGCATGCGAGAGTGGAGCGGCGTGATGGCAGTGGAGAGGGAGAAGAGGGAGGGCGGCGTGAGGGGACAGAGGAGGGAGCCAGGGGAGGGGGAAGGGCCGACCATGGTGGAGCTCGCCGTTGATGAACGATATCAAAATCCATCATAAATTATTGCGGGATTGGTTGGGGAATTATGGGGAAGTGGAGAGGATGTGGTGGGGATTAATTCCCCTCAATCAATTTTGGATTTTGGCAAGGGATTTGACAAAATCAATTTTGGATTTTGGCAAGGGATTTGACAGGATTTGCGAAGGGGCAAAGAGCTACTGTTCAGGATAAACAGTGAAGGCTGGCTGGAGGAAGGAGGCGACATTGTACCGTCAGGGAAGAAAACCAGACTTTTCCTTCCTTACAGTTCTGGGCTGATTTGAACATGGGAGGCAAAGCAGACTTTCTGTGTAGAGACAGACCGGCTGGATTGAACAGAGGGAAGCGAATCAGACTTCCAAAATTAAATTAAATTACTTTTCAATTTAAATTAATTGCTAAAATGATCTTTGATTTTTTATAAATACCTCAAATAATTTCAAGAAAAATTCTGAAAATAGATGGACACTCAATGTAGTTAATAAAAAATAACATCATTTAATGATTAATTAATTAATTTATTTAAATAATTACTGAAATGCTATTTGTATTATTAAAATTAATATTTGAGCTTTGAAAAAATCTGAGAAAATTTAAGAGAGCACTTTAGGGCATGGAGAATATTTCAAAAATATTTCCAGCCATGATTTTTAAATGAAATTTTTATTTCCTTTATTATTTTTCTTGATTAATTTTCTTTTAATTTTATTTAATTTTTAGAAAATTATTTATTTAATGATTTTTAATTCCGAACAAAAATTTGGGCGTGACAGCCATACATTGACTGTATATATTTGCCGTACATTATTATATATTGGTTGTACATTGACTGTATGTATTGGTTATATATTGGACTGTATATGATTTATGAACCCTAATTATTTTTAAGTTTATATTGTATCGAACGATAGTTTACTTTGGTTTGTGGACTATACGTAGGGCATGGGCACGACTCCGTAAGAGGATCCGCAGGATTTGGAAAGAAAAACTTGAAGTGAGAATGAAATTTCCAGTGAGTACATTCTTCAAAATTATATTGAATCATTAATTTGTTCTAAAATAGAAATTATATTAAATCTGTCGTCGTATCTCCCTTAGTGTGCAAAACATGCGCAAGGGACGAACTTGTGTGGCTACTACGTCTGTGACTATATTCACCGCCTAGTTCATGTACCCACATGTCCCGAGGATACGGATGTACGTATAACAATTATTCATATATTATGTCTTGATTTCTTATTGATTTATATATTTATTTATCATTTTTTTCAAATGACAGATTATTTGCATAAGGGACAAATTCCCCCATAGTGAATTCATAAAGGCTGCTCAAGAAAAACTGATGGGATTTATCAACAAGCAGATTATTGATCCTCCGAGAGAGTTCTTGTGTGATTGGGATGGACATTCTAACTTTGAACCTATATCATAGATTAGATTTTGTAATATACGATATAGAACATTAAAAATTAATTAGGAATATAATATATGTATATATATGTGTGTGTATATATTTTGGTAATACATGTATATATTTACTTAAGTACATATATGTGTGTAATATATATATATATGCATATTGCATATATATGTATAAATATATATATTACATATATGGATAAATTACATATATATTATGCATATATATGTATTTACATAAATATATGCATAATATATAAATAAGTAGCAAGCAGGAGGAGTAAAATTTAAAAAAATGAAAAAAACTTTCGTCCCGGTTGGTAATACCAACCGGGACTAAAGATGGTGGAACCAGCCACGTGACGCCGCCATCTTTAGTCCTGACTATTTCAATCAGGACTAAAGAAAGGCATCCTTAGTCCTACTTTCGTTGTCCCGCTTGCAACCCGAGGCTAAAAGGGGTTGCAAACCGGGACTATACATGCTTTCCTAGCGTGAAACATGCTTCGTGACATATAAAACATTAAGTTTTAACAGTTTGAATTTCATGTTTTTCTTTTATCAGAATATAATATGATATCTTGTTGTAAGATTTACTTACAATGAATAGAACGATGTGATCATGATCAGAGAATTAGTTTAAGAAAGAAAATATTTAAACAGAGAAGGAAGGAATGATAATAAACTAGCTAGCTGTAGCTTCCTGCATGAGGCCGATTTTTGTTCGTGAATCAGTCGCCCGAACCTAAGTATTCTCGTAATTGTTTTAACCAGGTTTTTCCTCCAATCACTACAATAGTCATCCTTATCTCAAATGGACGACAACCCTCATCTGTGTCGGGTATGGTACTCGTCATGACGCAAAGATCACTGTTGTGAGAAGTCATCTCTAGTAACCAAAGGCCCATCACCGATGCACTTATCTTTGTCGGGCCTAAACTACAGCCCATCACCGATATGTTTGACCCAGAAGACCAGTAGAACAAGGGCCTGTCACTGATGAAAAAATCTCAAACGGGCCCTAATTAATGCCCATCACGGATGACTAACATCTCAATCGGGCTTTAACTTAAGCCCGTCACTGATGACTAACATCTCCATCGGGCTTATGTTAAAGCCCGTCACCGATGAGTTTTTCCAAAAAAAATTATTCTGTTTTTTGGCTAGTCTCAGGCCTTTGCTAGCCATGCCTGCTGCAAAAATGAGAAAAACAGAGATATTCCCTTTCACACACATTTAACATTCACATACTTCTGACATTCTCATATCTATTCACATACACATCCATTATTCACATATTTCACGTTGTAAGTATAAAACACATTTGACAAAATTATAATTTAATAATATCATAAGTGTTACATATTTACATGTCTTTCACATTAATTTTGAAATATTCAAAAAAGTTCATCATGTCCTGGACTTTAACCTTGTATTCTACACATTCCTTTGGGTTGCACTATGTCGCGAACAATAGTCTACTATCTCTTCTTTAATCCCCTCAAAGCTGGTAGGCGTAGACTTGGATATATTGTCCTACATGTATATAGTTCAAAATTAGTCGATCGATATAATTCAAAGTAGTTAATATATATCACAATTGAGATCACAAACCTACAAATTCGACCGAAGTATTGAACTTTTTGTTATACAGAATTTGCATGTTGTAGCACACATGGAATCCGCATTGGTCGCCTATTTGTTGTTTGATGGGAAATTCAATTTTGTGGATTAGGTTTTTTTTCCTTTGATATGCCGGCCTTATTTCTCCACATATGGTCCTCACGCTTCGTTGATTGCTTCTTGGATCGGGGTCCAGTCATACGCCTTAGTGATTTTGGAGTTTATGTAGTGACATGTACTCCACTTTAGGGATGGCAACGGTGCGGGTTCGGTTCGGGTAGAGTCTCTGGGCACCCAAAACCAAAACCCAAATCTAAAACCCGAAACCAAAACCGAAACTGATTCGGGTGAAAATCCATCACCAAAACCGAAACCCGCGGATACCCAAAATCCGACGGATTAACCGAAACCCAAATTTATTAACCGTGCGTGGGTGGAGGAGGCGGGTTGAGGAGGCGGGTGCACCGTGCACGCCGGGGGACGGCCGGCGGTGGGCGGTTGGGGCTCGGGGACGGCCGGCGGCGCCCGCGCGGGGACGGCCGGCGGCGCGCGCCGGAGGGCGCCAGGGCCGGGGGACGGCCGGCGCGCGCCGGGGACGACCGGCGGTGGCGGGGCTGGGGCACGGGGGCGGCGCGCGCGCCGGAGGGCGTTGGGGACGGCCGACGCGGCGCGCAGGTGGAGGAGACCGGCGCGCTGGGGGACGGCTGGCGCGCGTGGTGCGCCGGTGGAGGAGGGCGGCGACGGCTAGGGTTGGCACCGCGGCAGCAGAAGCTCAGGAGTTGGCGCCGTGGGCTGGGGGTCGGGCCGGTCTCCCTGGGGATGGAATCAGATGGGGTGGGGTCGTGGGGAGTGGGGAGATTTTCAGGTCGGGTTTGAGTTATCCGTGGGTTACATCTAATAACCGAACCAAACCCGAACTATTTCGGGTATCCGAAACCGCAAACCCGTGGGCAAGAAATAGGCACCAAAACCGAAACCCGAAACACCGAAACCCGCGGGTACCCGAACCAAACCTGAACCATTGCCATCCCTACTCCACTTTGGTGTAATAACTAGAAGGATCCAATGAGTATTGCGGCATTAATATATTGAAAGTTAAATACTGAAGCAATACGTGTCATGCAATTGCATATATTTAGGGTACTGACCTACTATTGATTATATGCACACATAAAGTACTCCTTGTCTTGGTGGTCCAACAAGGTCTCAAATATGTAGTCCACCATGCCCTTCTGGTCGTTTTGAAGATTGGCGATTGTGACTAATTATGAATCCAGAAAGGGCATTTCCGGTGCATTTCTCTGACACCACTTCCAACTATACCTACACACAAGACAAACGCTCTTATAAACGTGTTATAAGGATTGTTGTTACCAAAATTGAGAAACACAAGGAGTAGCACTTAAGTAGACTTGTGTCCACCGCTCGTAGTCTATAGAGGTCGAACATATCCTTGAAGTCTATGACAATATAGTTTTTTGGCCCAAAAAATGGTTGTCCACCGTGATGGCCTATGATGTCACTATCTCTATTCGTCCTCCTGGCGTTTGACTTCTCCATGTAGTAGTGGTGGAGCTCCCTGCAAGCGTTGCCCATTGTTCGTAGGGCGTTGTCTCCAACCAACGACATGCCTAGTTGGAACAACGACGGAGGAACACTCTTGCTCATCTCTAGCTTCTTCGGAGCTAGACACGAGGGTTGCGCCTTGTCTTTCACTCTTCCTCTCCCCCTTGGAGCAGGTTTTTTGTTACTTATCTGCGGAGGAGAGGAACACGCCTTCCTTGATTTCTTCAGCGGTGGGGGATTAATGGCCGTGTTGTCGGCCTCCATGTCACCTTGTGGAACAGCGGGAGCTGGAGGGCCTTGAGGGGCTGAAGGAGCAGGTGCCGGTCGGGACGGTGGTCGAATGCTCGCTGTAGTGGCTGACCTTGGAGTCAACTTGATGTGAATGAGGTCCTTGGGCCATTGGATAAAACTTCCACGTGCAGCTCCTAGGGTTAGGATCTCGTCGTTTGGTGGATGCTGCAGTGGCAAATGGGCCCATTCGTTCTTCACCGTGTCAATTTGCACTTTCTCCTGGTTGGCCATCAGTTGCACCCCATGGACTCTTGTATATAGGGTCGGCTTAAAGGTATGTCCCTTGGCCACCGGAACCGTGAAGGTCGACATCACCTTAACTGTTAGCACACAGTTAGTCGGTTCCTGTGATAAATTCATTCATATTTTTAAAATACTATATTATAAGGATTTGTTAAAAATGTTACGCATTGTGGCCGAGAGTTTTACCGTTATGTCATCGATGATGGCTGGGACTGGTTGTGGATGTTCTGTCGCCTCAGTTGATGCGCAACTGCTCCACCTTTGTGTTGGACTCTCTCGGTGCAGAGCGGCGGCAAGCTCGGCGGCCTGCTTTGCTCGCATATGTTCCCTGATTTGGGCCTCCACCTGCTCCAGCTTCTCCTATAATTCGAAGCTTAGCTCGGCTCTGACCTGCTCCCGGATCTTCTCAGCCAGACATGTATCTTTCTCCGCCTTTGAGAGGGCACGCTTCTTGTACTGCCCTGCGTATTCTGGAAAGCCATATTTCCAGGGACGGTAGCACCAATGCCCCTAGTCCATCCACGATATTCGTTGATGCCCAACACTTGAGTGAGGATGTCATACTTGCATCTAGAAGAGCAGGCCTCTTGGGAGGACTGTCTCACGGCAACCAACTCTTTCTGCAGTACAAGTGAGATCGATATAAATCGAGAGTACGATCTGTGTAAAGAAAATAAACATATTAAGGTGAGACACTTACAATATTTTTGTATACTTGCTGATCTTAGGCATTTGCGAAGATGATTGTTCTATCACTGTTCTTCACAGCCCTTGCCCTTGCCCAGCTCCTTGCCCTTGGGTGCGGGATATCGACATATGGCGGCGGCGCGTTCGATGCCTCTGCCGCTTCATCCTCTTTCTGCCATTGCTCGATCTTTCCAGCATATCCTCCGGTGCAGAGCTAGTGCAGGTTCAAGTTCTTGGTCTGTAGTGCCTGATAAGCCTCATTTTTGGCTCGGAATTCATCGGTTGATTTCTTCTTGAAGAACTCCTCCTAGACGGCTTACGTGATGAAGGAGTAGTCCCCGAAAGGCTTCCCTCCGCTAGGGTTGAGGACATACTCGTTGACCAGCTTGGACTTAAAGTTATTCCAAGTGTGTCCAATTGTATTGAAGGCTATCTGCTTTAGCCTGTCCTCATCAGCTGCAGGATAGTCGAAGCTCTCCTTGAACTTCAGCCAAGCAGTTTCCTTCTCGATGTACAACACGTCCTTGATGTGATCAACCAAGATGCTGAACGTCTGCCTCCCTATTATCCCGCATATCGACCTAAACTTCTTGCACACATTCTTGGGTGCAAACGACTTTCCTAGGAGGTTCACCTCTGTTATGGTGTACCTCTCCCTTAGGATTTTATTTCCTCTCTTAGGGGCTCATGTCCTTGTGGATCCACTAGTTGTCGCCGACATTGGTTCGTCATGCTGAGACATCGTCTAAATAGCTTACAAAATCACAAAATGAAAAAAAATTAAATCAAGAAGAAGAGGGATTGGAAAGAAATGAAAAAATAATTAAATCAAAATTCTCAAACTTTTTGAATTTATTTTTGAAAGGAAGGACAATAAATATTTGAATATAATTTTGAAAGGGAGGAGAATGAATCTATGAATTTATTTTTGAATAAATATATTTTCAATAGACTTCAATAAATATCTTTTTGTCATTGTTCACACGAAAAACAAACTACGATAATACATTTTATTTTAAATTTATTTTTTATAGGCATGTGCACCTATACACCAATATAACAACTCCACCAATCTATACACCAACTAACATCAATACAACTAACACATAATAGGCCAGCCACCAACTAACATCGATACAAATTAATCTCTTCATGTGCATCTATACAACTTCATCTCTGCATGTACATCCATACACAGAACAATTACAAACAACCAATATACACTAACCAATATAACTTCATCTCTGCATGTGCATCTATACACAATATCATCATGTTTAAAACCCTAGCTCTAAGCCAAAACCTACATAGTAGTGCGGCACTCAGTGGACTTACCTGGGCACAACAGCGAGGGAGGGCGGCAGCGACGGTGGTGACGCCTCAGACGACGGCGCTCGGGCTTGAGGACGACGACGCTCGGGCTCGGGTGTGAGGGACAGTGACGGTGGTGATGCCTCATATGGCAGCGGCGGCTCAGGACTGCGTCACTTGGGCTTGGGGACGACGACACTAGGGCTCGGGTGCGAGGGACAGTGGCGGACGACGGCGGGCTCGGGCGTGAGTGACGACGTCGGTCGCGAGGGACAGCGACCGACGCGAGGGACGAACGCTAGGGTTCTCCTTAAGAGACTTTGAGTGAGGACTTAGAAAAATTTCGAATCGGCGCACTCTGTTATAAGATTCGAAGCACATCCATGACGGGCTTAAGTTTAAGCTCGATACAAATGCAATCATCTCAATCGGGCTTAAACTAACGCCCGTCGCAGATGATGCCTGAATCGACGCCCTAGGAAAAACTCTATCTGTGACTGACATAATTAAGGCCCATCACCGATGAGGTCATCCGTGACGGGCTTAAGATTAAGCCCAATTAGTATTGACATCATCTATATCAGGATGTTTAAGGCCCGTCACCGATGAGGTCATCCGTGACGGGCTTAAAGATCAAGCTCGATTGGTACCGACATTCGTTATGGGCTTGACTTAAGACCCGCCACTGTTATAATTTTTCCATTTATTTATAAATTAATTTTATATGTGTATGCTCTTTCTTATTTTAGCATTGTTGAGTTGTAGTGTAAATAATTTAGTAAACTTCAATAATTCACTAAATTTATTTATGTCACTAAATAATTCAGTAAAATTCAATAATTTATTTAATTCACTAAATAATTCTCCAAATTAACTAAATTCAATATATAAACTACTATTAACCAAATTTACACAAAAGAGTTCCTAATACAAATAGTTCATTCATTACAACAAATAGCAAAACAAATAAGTACAAAGTCATCAGTCACAAGGTTATGTCTTTCATATGATCTGAACGAGCATATGCCACTTCCTATTGGGGATCATCGTCAAGGTCGATGTGAGGTCTTATATGAAGATTCTGATTGTATTCTTCTTCGTCGACGACATTGTCAACCTTGACAATTCGACGCTTTCCATCCCTAACGATGTGCATCATCTTGTTTGCAGGGTCTTTTATGTAGAATATCTGCTCAACCTATTTCACAAGCATGAATGGTTCATCGACGTATCCAACCTTGGATAGATATACTAAAGTGAAATCTTACTTGTCGACTTTGACACCAGTAAGTATATTCAACCAACGGCATCGAAATAATGGGACTTAGAATCTCACGTAGTTCAGCTCCCAAATCTATTCAATGCGGCCATAGTAAGTGTTTGACCCAACTTGATCCTGGAATGCATCTATACGGACTCAGTTGTTCTGTA
The DNA here is from genome assembly GCA_019925245.2 of Oryza australiensis. Lineage (NCBI taxonomy): Eukaryota > Viridiplantae > Streptophyta > Magnoliopsida > Poales > Poaceae > Oryza > Oryza australiensis. The sequence goes on along the minus strand of JAIFGZ020000017.1, from coordinate 1,799,689 downwards.
TTGTGCTTTTGTCATTTTGTTGTACGGTGTAAAACGTGTAACTGTTAATATCGTATCCTTGCCATGTGTCTATCTCCCAACACGGTCCCATCCCCAACAACCGTACTGTCTCATTTGATAGAATGTCTCTGATAGCAATTGGCAAGATCTGTGTGATGAGCACGTCGCAATCATGAGACTTCATTCTAACCAGTTTTAGGTCATCCAATTTAACGTACTTACTTATCCTTGCTGAATAGCCTGATGGAACTTTGATATCTCTGAGGCATTACAACATTGCGATCTTCTCATCCTTCGACAATGTGTGGCAAGCTGGAGGGAGGTACACTCTCCCTGTCTCTGCATCTGTTACAGGCAAGAGTTCACTACGAATATTCATCTCTTGTTGATCAAGGCGTGCGTTCAAGTCGTCCTTTGTCTTCCCGAGATTATTCAACAGTAGCCCTACCAAACTCTCACACACATTCTTTTCTACGTGCATCAGATCAATGAAATGACGGACCTCGATATCTTTCCAGTAAGGTAGTCACCAAAATATGGATTTTTTCTTCCACATACCCTTGTTTGTAGCCTTACTTCAATTTTTCCCAAACTCATTAGTTAGGTCCTTGACCATGTTGTGGACCTCATCTCCGGACAAATCCTTGGGTGCAGTCTGAAGTTCCCTCTTACCATTGAAAAGTTTTTTTTCTTCTAAATGCGTGATGGAGTGGGATCCATCTCCTATGACCCATGTAAACCATCTTTCTGGATTTCTTCAGCCACCTACTGCGTGTATGTTCCATACAGTCAAAGCATGCCTTCTTTCCTTTCACGGTTTGTCCATAAAGATTACCAAGTGCAAGATAGTTATTAATGGTGCAGAACCATAGAATACGTAGTTTGAAGTTCTCCTGACCGTACGCATCCCAAGTTTTCACACATTCTTTCTAGAGAATCTCAAGGTCATCGATAATAGGCTCCAAGAACACATCAATATCATTGTCAGGTTGTTTCGGTTATTGGATTAATATGCACAGCATAATATATTTTCTTTTGAAGCACAACCATGGAGGTAGGTTATAATTTTCAATCAAAACTAGCCAAGTGCTATGAGAACTACTCATGTCTCTGAAAGGATTCATGCTTATGGAATGGCGGCTGCCCCATACACTTGTTGGCCCATGTTCGTTATCCCCCGATTTTCCTGATCGGGATGGAAGGATATTCAACAACAGGGCAGAGCGGGTGAAGGCCGAGTTGTGGGTAAGTCTTCATCAAACCACGTTCCTCAAAACATCACATTCATTGGACATTATTGAAATAATGATTGAATACATCGTGTCTATATGCAAGATTTTTTCAGATGCCAGGCAGGATACGAGGCCAGAGCGGCTGCAGCGGCTGACAAAGCCTATCGCAAACTCGTGACTGATATGCATTACGAGGCACGCGTCCAGGCCATCATAGCATACAACGCTGCCTACAACAACCTGAAGGTCACCAAAACCGAAGCAAGAACCATGAATCTGACAAAGGAACAATACATGCATGTATATATAACACTGTATTTTTCAACGATTAAGTACACTTGATTTGATCTAAGTATATATCATATACTTGATGACGTGTAGGTGCTTGTTTGGTGGTGTGGCCAGCTTCTCGATTGCTGGGAACGCATGGTGGATAGGTGGTGTGCGGCCGAGTGGCAGGAGATGCACACCGCTTGCCAGGAGCAGCGTTTGATGATGCCAGGTGCACCACACCACCAAGGCAGCCTTAGCCTAAACCAGTATGCAGCTAAATGGGTACGCGAATTCATTTTTTCATTCCAACGTCCAATTCTGCATAGTTCCTAATCATATTGTTGTTTTATTTGCAGTCGGCATAGCCTGATGGCTAGCCTATCTCCCAGTTCAAGGCATGGGCTTTGGCCCACAAGGGCAAGACGATGTCCGATGTCGACTACAACCCAGAGGACGGGCCCTCGGAGTACACCAATGCGACCGTCTATAGCCGCCTCAGTGATTACACAACGATGGCAAGGGAGGTCCATGGGCTAGAGTTCGATCCTTCCACCCAAGATATTGATGGAGAAGTCATCATGAGGGTGGGAGGAGGCAAGAAGCATGGGCGGTACTGGATTGGCGACAACATACTCAACATGGCCAGTATACCCACTCTGTCCCAGCTTTGAGCAAGGAGCACGAGCTCAAGCTCGGCCATACGCCCACGGCTGATTGCTACACAGTCCGAAGTGCAGGAACTCCGGGTTAGAAATTTTTGTTTTATGCTCAATTCATTGATATTTGGAGAGTGTTTGCTTCGCATTGTAACATTAGGATGGAAAATTGTAGGACGAGTTGCAAGAGGAGAAAAAGAAACGATGGGAGATGGAGGTGAGGATGGATGAGATGTATCCGTATGTGCAAACTCTTAGTCAGAACATGGGCCATCCTGTGATATTGTCGGTGGTATTCACTCCTCCACAGCCTGTTGTAGGCACTCCTGTGAGTCACTTGACAACCTTGTATTTTCATTTCTTATTACCGAATGCTATTCTCTTGACAACCATGCTATTCTTTTTTCCTTTTGTGCAGCCTCAATCAGCGGCATCAAATAACCCTACTAATGAGCAAGGATGTTCGCCACCGTTTCCACCTCGGTAATTTACTCGAACGACTGTTATTGTGGTCCAAACTACTATGTGAATGTGGATTGTGGATTGTGGACTACCTACTATGATTTATCAATTGTTGACTATGTTTATGTATTGTGGATTGTGCTTGTGCTTGTGATTGTGGATTATATTTATGTATTGTGGATTATGAATTGTGGTTGAGGTTGTTGTTGTGATTGTGGTAGTGGATGTGGTTGTGATTGTGATTGTGGTTGTGGAATGATGCTTATGGTGTAAATATGTTATGCTGTGATGTATATTTTGAATTTTTGTGAAATATGTCACCGAACAAATTAAATAGGACAAAAATGGTCACTTTGCCGAGTGCTACACTCGGCAAAGAGGGCCTTTGCCAAGTGTATTAGCCTAAACACTCAAAAAATGACTAAACATGGGGTTCTGAAATCATTTTTTGCCGAGTGCCACGTCTTTCCCGAGTGTTTTGTTGAAAGCACTCGGCAAAAAGCCAAGCTTCACCGAGTGTCTACTGTTTGCCGAGTGCAACACTCGCGAAAATTCGCATTTCGCCGAGTGTTGCACTCGGCGAAGTATGATATTCGCCGAGTGCAACACTCGGCGAAATGCTACTTTTCGCTGAGTGTTACACTCGGCAAACAGTAGGATCTCGGCATAATTAGCCGTCACCGTCTTACCGTCTACCTGCAACTTTTTTTTGCTGAGTATCGATCTGATACTCGGCGAAGTTTTTGCTGAGTGCCCGAGAAAAAATACTTGGCAACACTACTGGAGAAACCATCATTGGTTGAAGAGAAAAAACAACAGTAGTCCCGGTTTGAGTTGCACCTGGGACTAGAGATGATCTCTAGTCCCGGTTTAAAAATTCAATGGCCCTCTAGGAACAGTAGTCCCGGTTCGTGCTATAAACCGAGACTAAAGATCACCTCTAGTCCCGGTTCAAATGTTGTGTGGACCCCTGTTTTTGGAATAGAAATCTTTCGTGTTCTTAGTACTATTTCCCTGGATCGAGTAGTTTGGTACCCACGAAATACAGTACTGAATAATCAGGTGCACATGCACGAATAGTCTTACATCGAAATTATTACAATAGTAGGCCCGGAGGCAATGTTCATCACATAGGACCTCATGGTCTGGATACAACCCAAAAGTAGAAATTAGATAAGGCAGCGGAATAAAGGCAGCGGCATGTCGGTTGCCACAGGCAACGACCGGAGACTAAGACCTAGTAAGCGCCATCAACTTCTTCGCCTTCCTGGTAGTAGGCATATGGATCCTCCGATTCTTCATTCCCACCATCTGAAGGTTTGTGCGTATAGCAAGGGTGAGTACCAACCGTACTCAGCAAGCCAACATGGAGGTGATGCATATGATAGGGTTATTCAAGGAATGGCTGGTGCTCTTTTGCATAAAGCCAATTTTCCCAAATCTTTTCACAAGCCTAACAACTAGCCAAGTCAAGTTTTAGTTCCATAGTTCATTAACTCGGCGACGGTTCTGTCTACCATCCATCGTGATTCCAAGGATGGCTTCCCGCCTCCGGTTCGTCATGGTTTTTCTGGGGAGTCCACCCCTTCTCGCATCTCGAGAAGTTGATCCACCAGCGAATAAGAATCATCATGCAAACCCATCCCAACATTTTAAAGTTCAAAGTCTAACCAAGCGAAAGTCTTGTCACGATGCTCAATATCCGCGAGCACGGCTATTCGAATAGATTGATTCATTCACACTGCAGTGGATGTACACTTTACCCGTACTCCGTGACAGCCCAACAAATGAGCCTACGTCCCAACACATGAGACGGTCACGGCAAAGCCTTTCGATAACCTCACTTTGGCAGTACCCGCTCCATGAACTTAAGCCCTCATGCACTCTAGCCGTCATTTTCTAGCAGTGAGAGGAGTTCTGGCGCACCCGGGGTAAGGGGAGATTCCATTCATCAAGTAAGAATAAATTTCAAATTACCATCATCTCTTTCACATCTCATCTCATCCATAAGAACCACTATGCAAGGGTACCGCCTCCGCTCGGCTATCTACTCCGCTAGGTCTATACCCATTCGAGAAGTACGGTTGTACTGGCTCGTTTCCCGGCTATCTCATGGCTCGGTCCTTAATTGACCAGGGTCGGCACTCGCCTTTTCCGGAATCCACCCAAATCATCCAGCCGCCCCAGTCTAAAACATTTGTTTAGTACTTTCAATTTTCATCAAAACTCATTTCATCATTCTCATGGCCATGTGGCGCTCATGTCTCCACATGCCGTATCTCAACTACCTTCCCTAAGGTAGTTGCCCAACTGTAGAGCTTTTCATAAAGTCATGAGTATGCATGAATCTAAGTATAGCATGGCTAAGCGGTTTACAAGTTATTCTCCGGTTGTTTGTATCACATCGAGAGTTACAAGGAGTAATTCTAACGGTAATCAATAGCAAGGTATGACATAACAAGTATAGGTAACTCTGTATAGCATGCATGTTTAAAGGTTAAAATAACATCATTTCACAATTGGGATCAATATGTTCAAAGAGTGTGATGACTTGCCTTGCTCGCACGCTTGTGGAGTGGTGTCTTCAACGGAGTCGATGCCGGCCTCTTCAGGTGCTATCCGTACGTGCGAAAGATCAATCGAATTCAATTAGAATCCAATATAACACCGAAAGATCGAAAAGAACCATAAAAGCCACGAAAACGATTCGAAGCGCTTAGCCTAAATTTCTACTTGAGTTCCTACGAGGATCGCCAGGGAAAACTCCAAGTTTTGAAATCGGGTCGATGCCTTAGGGTTTTCGCAAAGCGACGATCGTAATTTGCTTGAGGAAATAGAGTTGGAAATATCCGCGAAGGGATTTGTGCTCGAGGTTTTGAAGATTCGAGCACAAGAGGATTAAACGAAATCCGGACTTGAAAACGACGAGAAAGGATTAAACGAAATCCGGACTTGAAAACGACGCGAAACGATATTTCGAAAAAGTCGAATTTTGATTTTCAAATTTTTTTTTCACCGAGAAATCATGCAAGAAAATAATTTATTTTTGCCCAAAATTTTACTCAAGTCTTCACAAAATATTTTTCCAAATTTTCCATAATTTTTCCTATTTTCTTTTTCTCTTTTTCTTTCTTTTTCTTTTTCTTTTTCTTTTCTCTGCGCACTGTTCAATGCCCACAAGGTGTTCGACCGGTGCCAGGGGAAAAGAGAGGTGGCGGCCGGCGCTAGCACGAGGGAAAAAGGGGCGGCGGCGCGGGCTTACCGGCGACGGCGGCTCTCGGCGGTTAGGGCGGCGGGGCTCGGGCGTCGGCAGCGCGCGCAACAACGGCGACGGCGGCGTTCGGCGGTTAGGGCGGCGACGGCGCTAGGGGACAGGTGAGAGAGGGAGGTGGAGAACGGCGGCAAGGTGGGAAAATGGGGATGGGCTTTGCCCCTTTATAGCTGCGGCCGAGAGGGGCGGGAGAGAAAGGGGGCCGGCGCGGCTTCGCACACGCGGCGGTGCCGGGCGGGCCGGGCGCGCGAGCGTACGGGCGACGTGGGCGACGTGGCGCGGCGCGGGACGGTGACGGGCGGCAACGCGTGGCGCGGCGAGGCGCGGGCCGAGTACGGCGGCGAGCGCATGGCGCGGCGAGCGGGCGCGGCGGGGTCCGGGCCTGCGGTGCAGTGCGCGAGGGCGCGGACCGCGGGCGGGGCCGGCGCGGCGGCGCACGCGTGGCGGCGCGGTCGCATGGCGCGGCGGGGCCGAGTATGGCGCGCGCGGCGCGCGTGCGGCGGCGGCGACGCGCGGCGGGGCGCAGCATCGGCCGGTACGGCGCAAGAGCCGATGCGCAATGAACAAGTGGCGTTTCATAATTTCCCGATTTTTAATTTCTAATTTCCCATTTCTATTTTCTTCCACTCTAAAAATTCAAAATAATTCCCAATATTCCTAGAATAATTTTTTAATATTATATTTTCAACTTTTTTTCTTCACTTTTGTTTTTCCACATATATTTTTCATATTTATTTAAATTCCTTTTTCCCAATTTCATAATTCCCTATTTTAATTTCCAAAAATTTCCTAGACTTCTTGTAAATCCCTAAATATTTTTATTGTCTATTTTATACCCTAATTAATCTTCCACCATCCACAATTAATACTCTACTTCTCAAATTCGTATTTTCATAAACCCGCATCTCTTCTCCGATTTACTTTTAAAATTCCTAATCCTGCATTTCGAAATTTTCTTCCCAACAAACTCCAAATCATTCACAAACACCGAGAGGAATTGCTCACAACTAAATTTATGCAACCGAGCGGCAAATAAGAAGCAACAAACCCGAGGAAAAGGCAACGAGCGAAAGTTTTTGTAAGTTCCGATTTTTACGTTCCGATTTCAATTTCTTCGATTTTCGGGATGTTACATGTTGTCGGAGCGTGTCGAGTGCCGGGCACCTTTAGTCCCGGTTGGTAACACCAACGGGACAAGAGATGCTACCTCTAGTCCGTTGGTGTTACCAACCGGGACTAAAGGTGCCCGACGCACCGACATGCTCGACAACATTTGAACCGTCACCTCTAGTCCCGGTTCTTGACACGAACCGGGACTAAAGGTCCTAGAGAGCCGTTGAAATTTTTAAACCATTGCCTCGGGACTAGAGATGCCATCTCTAGACCCGGTTGGTGTTACCAACCAGGACTAGAGATTTTGCTTTATATATCCTTCTTCCTCCTTCATCCCGAGCCAGCCACACTTGTACATCTTCAAAATTTTTCTCAGCTAGAGGTCCGGTACTGCCAAGGTTAGCAACTTCTTTGGTGATAATACACAAATATTTGCTATCTACAAGGTTAGCAACTTCTTCCTCTTACAGATGCGTTGTTTTCTATATATTTTGCTATCTACAAGTCATGTGCTATCTACAATCTTAGCACTTCGCATATTGCGGTTGTTTTCTATACATTTTCATCTCTACATTTGTATGCAAACATGAGGCGATGTTTTCCCGTCCACTGAAATTCACCTCTAGTCCCATTTGTTTTTAAGAATCGGGATTAATTATTACAGTACCCTATTATATTATGTTATATTCATATATAATTATAATTAACATATGTTCATATAATTAACAAAAATATTATAAATTAAAATAATAACATATAATTAATATTTGTCATATTCCAAACTATTTAAAATTTAAATAATAATATATATTTAACATATGGCCTATTTGAAAAATATTTTAAATTGAAATAATAACATATAATTAACATTTGTCGTATTTAAAACTATTTTAAACCATAAACCCTAAACCCTAAACCTTAAACCTACCCTTTTACCATTAACCCTTAACCCAAACCCTAAACCTTATTTTAAACCCTAACCTAAACCCTAAACCATCATGCGGCCTGCGTGATTGGCATGTAGAAGTACTACGAAATGAGCTGGAACATCAATGTCTTCTCCTATGATCTAACATCGTCTCTCATGCTCTTGGAGGTGCTCCGTTCTCATCACTGTAATAGAGCGGTGGCAATCTCTTCTCACTTTGTTCTACCTTGTTCTCCGATTGCTCCATCTCATCCCAATACTTGACACATCATCTTTAAAGATGACACCAAGCTCATCGCATGGCAAGAAACAAGTGTCTAAGCAACACAAATCCGAGAAAGCACCATTCCTTTTCGATTAGAAAAAGAGAGCATCATTCTTGCATTGATCCGAGTAGAAAGAAAAGAATCATACCTTGTAAAACGTTGTTTTGCATCACGGTAAACGAGAATGGGGGGATGGAAGCTCGGGAAGGAGATACTGGAGAAGAGAGTTTCCTCCTCAAGCAGGTAACTATTAGGCCAAAGGCTAGTACAATAAGGCCACCAGTTAGTTCATCAAAAAAGGTTAGATCAATAACAGATCAACAGATAAACAAAGCAGTCTTGCGGCCAAAGGAAGCTCTTGCTACAAAATTTTCTCGGCGATGAGCATGGTTAACCATATGCATGATGCAAGACAAACTGCATTTACCTAAGTTTTTGTTGGGCTCCATTATTTCGAGAGACATGAAGCAAATCTCACACTCCAATGAGTCGGGATCAATGAAATAGCTTATCTTAGTCGTCTCGTCCATATCCGCATCCAGCTGCTCCTGATGATCTGTGGAGAGGCCCCGACGTTCTTCCGATCTTGATCTCTTCAACATGTCATGATCCATCGTAGTAGTCTTCTTCACCGATCTTGATCTCTTCAACATGTCATGATCCGGATCACGGTCTTTTTTCTTGCTTTTCTCCCTTTGCTTCAAAATGTTTCTGTCTTGCTCTTTCTTGAGTACGGCGTAGCGTACTCGTGTATCTCCATCAAACTTTGAATAGCGAGAGATATGGCAATGATTGGATAGTGCGGCTATATATGGCAATGATGGCTTGCCTCCCCGTTCCCGTCTCAATGCCTCGGCGCGCATGAAAGCCGCCGGTGGTGCACGACGCGGACTACCTCTATCCGCCGCCGTGATCGAGCAGTACTACCGCCGCCGCCGCCGCAGCTTTGCTCCCGCCGCCACCGCTGCCGCCGGTCTCCTTAATTTAGAGGTGTGCTTTCTCGTGTTTTAGCGACAATGTTCAAGTTCTCGTTGCTAATGTCTTCTGCCTTATTCTCGTGAATTGCCACATAAGTATTAGCTATTAGAGCATTATTGTCCTAACCACAAGTTAGGATCTTCTGTGAGTATGGAGCATGTCGACGGCCGCTCTCCTCCTCCGCTTGTCTATCATCCCTGAGGACTTTTTCGTCAACCTCGGTCTTACCCTTTTACCTTTTTGTTCATATCTCCTGCAAATGTAATATGATCAAGGGAATTAACTATGAATTCGGTGGATGGTGTTGGTGCCTCCAACGTGGTTCCCCTTGTTCACTGTCAGGAGCTTGGTGCCTTATGAACTTCTTCCTTTTATAGATTTCCTCCAACGTGAACGTTAGAAAACAACCACAAATCTATAAGAGGAAGAAGTTCATAAGGCACTGAACAGTCCCTCGGACAATGAACAAGGGGAACCACGTTGGAGGAGGCACCAACACCATCCACCGAATTCATAGTCAATTCCTCTTGATCATATTATATTTGCGGGGAGCTATGAATAAAACCGGCAAAAGGGTGAGACCGAGGTCGACGAAAAGTCCTCGGGATGACAGACAGGGGAGGAGGAGGGCGGTCATCGACATGCTCCATACTCACAGAAGATCCTAACTTGTGGTCAGGACAATAATGCTCTAACAGCTTATGCTTATGTGGCAATTCACGAGAATAAGGCAGAAGACATTAGCAACGAGAACTTGAACATTCTCGCTGAAACACAGAGAAAGCACACCTCGCACTCCGGGAGACCGGCGACAGCGGTGGCAGTTGGAGCAAAGACTGCGGCGGCAGCGGCGGGTAGTATCTGCTCGATCACGACGGGCGGATAGAGGTAGTCCGCCGTCGTGCGCATCACCGGCGGCTTCCATTGCGCCGCCGAGGCATTGAGACAGGAACGGGGGAGGCAAGCCATCATTGCCATATATAGCCGCACTATCCAATCATTGCCATATCTCTCGCTATTCAAAGTTTGATGGAGATACACGAGTACTACTACGCCGTACTCGAAGAAAGAGCAAGACAGAAACATTATGAAGCAAAGGGAGAAAAGCAAGAAAAAAGACCGTGATCCGGATCATGACATGTTGAATAGACCAAGATCGGTGAAGAAGGCTACTACAATGGATCATGACATGTTGAAGAGACCAAGATCGGTGAAGAAGGTAGGAAGAAAACGTCGGGGCCTCTCCACGATCATCGAGAGCAGCTGGATGCGGATACGGCGAGACGACTAAGATAAGCTATTTCATTGATCCCGACTCATTGGAGTGTGAGATTTGCTTCATGTCTCTCAAAATAATGGAGCCCCGCCAAAAACATAGGTAAATGCAGTTTTGTCTTGCATCATGCATATGGTTAACCATGCTCATCGCTGAGAAAATTTTATAGCAGTAGCTTCCTTTGGCTGCAAGACTGTCTTTGTTTATCTGTTGATCTGTTATTGATCTAACCTTTTTTCATGAACTAACTGGTGGCCTTATTGTACTAGCCTTTGGCCTGATAGTTACCTGCTTGAGGAGGAAGCTCTCTTCTCCAGCATCTTCTTCCCAAACTTCCATCCCCAGCCATTCTGCTCTATTGTCATGCAAAACAACGTTTTACAAGGTATGATTCTTTTCTTTCTACTCGGATCAATACAAGAATGATGCTCTCTTTTTTCTAATCAAAAAGGAATGGTGCTTTCTGGATTTGTGTTGCTTAGACACTTGTTTCTTGCCATGCAGGCGAGCTTGGTGTCATCTTTAAAGATGATGTGCTGAAGTATTGGGTTTGGATGGAGCAATCGGAGAACAAGGTAGAACAAAGTGAGAAGAGATTCTCATTGCTCTATTACAATGATGAGAATGGAGCAGCCTCCAAGAGCATGAGAAAAGATGTTAGATCAGAGGAGAAGACATTGACGTTCCAACTCATGTCGCACTACTTCTACATGCCAATCACGTAGGCCGCACGAGGGTTTAGGGTTTAGGGTTTAAAATAGAGTTTAGGGTTTAGGTTAAGGGTTAATGATAAAGGGTTTAGGTTTAGGGTTTAGGGTTTAGGGTTTATGGTTTAAAATAGTTTTAAATACGACAAATGTTAATTATATGTTATTATTTCAATTTAAAATATTTTTCAAATAGGTCATATGTTAAATATATATTATTATTTAAATTTTAAATAGTTTGGAATATGACAAATGTTAATTATATGTTATTATTTCAATTTATAATATTTTTTGTTAATTATATGAACATATATTAATTATATATGAATATATGAACATATATGTTAATTGTAACTATATATGAATATAACACAATATAATAGTGCATCATGTCATAATTAGTCCCGGTTTTTGAAACCACCGGACTAGAGTTGAATTTCGATAAGGGGAAAACATCTCTAGTCCCGGTTGGTGGCTTCAACCTGGACTAGAGATGCCCACCTACGGGCCACGTGGCTGCCCCGCCATCCGTAGTCCCGGTTGGTGGCTTCAACCGGGACAAAAGGTATGATCTTTAGTCCCGGTTGAATCCACCAACCGGACTATATCATCTCTAGTCCTCTCGGTTGATGGCTTCAACTGGGACAAGAGATGCCGTACCTATATATAGCAAGGGCCCCACTGCGATCCAAACACTTAGCCGTTTTCGCACAAGTGCATCGTCTTCTTCGTCGTCGCCGTCGCCGAGCACAAGGACGCCGCCGCAGCACGTCGTCTTCGCCGTCTTCGTCGCCGTCATCGTCGACGGAGGACCGCCGCGCCGCCGTCTTCGCCGCCGCGCCGCTGTCACAGTTAGCCACCGCCCTTTTTCTCCGTGATGCACGCTAGGGTTAGCCGCCGCCATCGATGCCATCCCCATCGCCACCATTGTCGTGTCCAACGCCGCCGTCGCCGCCCCCTCCCTGATCCCCACGCCGGCCGGTCGCCCCCTAAACCCTTAAACCTTGCCTCCCCCTCCACGCTGCCGGCCACATGCATCCTCGTCGCCGCCGTCGCCTCCCCTCCATGCCGCCGCCGCCGTCGTGGCCGCCGCTGCCGCCGCCGCTGCAGCTGCCGTGCTATATGTTTAAATTTGCAAATTTTGTGAATGTGAATGAACGAGGAGGATTTGAATATGATTTCGATGTGTATGTATAAATTTGTAAATATGATTTCGATGTGTATGTGTAAATTTGTGAATATGATTTCGATGTGTATGTGTAAATTTGTATGGACTTTATATGTAAATGGACTGTTTATTTAAATTTTAATGCATGAATATTGTGAATTTAGAATTTTGAATGTGTATTTAAATTTAAATGCATCAATAGATTTAAATTTGAATGTGTATGTGACTTGTGAAGTTTATATTTTTGAACGAACGAGAACGATAAAATCAACAAACGGATGTGAACGGACGGACAGGACGTACGGACGTGGACGAACGGACGGACGGGCGAACGAACACATGTTCGTTCGTTCGTTCTGTCGGTCGTTCGGTCGTTCGTTCGGTCAGTCGGTCGTTCGTTCGGTCGTTCGTCCGTTCGTTCGGTCGTTCGTTCGGTCGTTACAACGTACATAGGCATGCAATGTCCTCTCTCTCTTCTCTCCTCTCCACTTCCTCTCATCTCCACGTTATCTCCCTCACATCATTCTCCTCTCTTTCTCTCCTCTCCTCCAGATGATCGTACTCACGGACGTCAACGAACGTTAGACCGAACGGACGATAGTTTAGGATTTGGGTTTGGGTTAGGGTTAAGGGTCCGACGAACGGACGTGAACGAACGATAGGTTAGGGTTAGGGTTGGGTTTAGGGTGAACGAACGAACGACCGAACGGAGACGTGAACGATAGATGAACGAATGATCGGTCGTTCGGTCGTTCGTTTGGTCGTTCGGTCGTTCGTTCGTTCGGTTGTTTGGTGTGGATGTAATCCAGGAAGTAACTTCTGAAAAATATCACCATTTGTGTATGTGCACAATTGGATCTAGTGTCTGTCGGATTTCATCTATTTTGCTATGTTTTTTACGTAGACATACATGATATTCCTGAATAATTGATACATGTATTAACCGATTAATTTTTTTTTAGAATTCTTTGATTAAGTCCTCAGCCCACAACAATCAAATAGCGGATCGTGACGAGGAACAGTTTCTCCTTGATGAGATCGCACGAGGAACAGAGTTTTACAACAAGGAGGGACACGAAGATCCAGATCAGTACCTCAACGAGGAGGGGAACGAGGGGGGAGACGAGGAGAGGAACGAGGAGGGGAATGAGGGCTCCGCCTCCGCTGGACAGAAGAGGCCACGCGGCCTCAGCAAGAAAATAGAGGGTCGACATGTCATAATGGAGGTGGCACCTGACGGTCGACCAATTGCCCCGAGGACGCCGCAAGGAAGTTTGTGGCGCACGGCGGATGAGTGGTGAGGGATCACGTGCCCGTAAGCGTTGCCAACCGGAGGCGGTCTACCAAAGGAGGAGAGGAGCAGAGCTATCTCCCAGACTCAGAGAAAGAGATGCTCTGGACGACAATGCTGCAGACGTTCACCATCTCAGACTCAGATCAGGCAAGGGTCAAGGAATGGACGTCGAAGAAAATGGCAGAGCTCTTCAGGAACTACAAGAAACAGTTACACAAGAAATTTATCCTGAAGGGCCAGACACCAGACTTTGACAAGTTTCCAAAGCTCAGAGATCATTGGGATGCTTTTGTTGAGCACAAGACCAGTGAAGAAGCGCAATCTATCATAGAAAAGAACAAGGCCTACGCAGCCAAAAAGAAATACCATCACAGGCTTGGGTCAGACGGCTATAAAAAAGCAATGGAGAAATGGGAAAAAATGGAAGCCGTCCTAGAAGCACGGGATATCGTTCCAGGCACAGCAAACTAGCCCGAACGATCAAAGCACTGGTTCTATGCTCACGGCGGCTCACTTAATCCCATCGATGGCACAGTGATCTTTGGTGATGAAATTCCAGAAGCCGGACGGAGGTTAGAGGAGCGGTGCGGGCCAATTCCTCGGGCTCGTTCAGGGCCCGATAGAGAGAAGGACGAGCTAACGCTCGTCCTCCAAAACCCGAGCACCCGGGCGTACGCGAAGGAAAGGCGTCGTCCCCGGAAATACGGGTTCCAAGCGACATCGACACATACAGGAGCCGAATGAGGTCAAAGCGAGAGAATGATGCTAGATTCACTGAGATGGAAATGAAGCTCTCGCAGATCGATCAGATTGTCGACGAAAGGGTGGCCGTAAGGTTGGCTGAGGAGAGGAGCCAGTGGGTTAGCCAACAGCCGGATCCATCAACAACCACACAACTCCAACGCGGTGGCGGCAAATGCGCGTCTACTGGAAATGAAGGCGAGCTGGCCCCACAAGCTCAACCGGGTCCGCCATGCCCCGTGGATGACATCACACAGGAACCCGTGTGATCTCGCACATCCCGCTGAAAAACATAACAATAAAGGTATGTTCGTACTTTTATGTTGTACGTATATTTTCTTGAATAACTTGTCAATCAACGTTCATTATTAACTAATAAGCAATCTTCTCGAACAGTCGCGTCGGGCATGGCTATTCCAAGAGCCCGAGACGGCACCTACCACTCTCGGCCCGTTCCACCTTCGTACTCGAAGGTTGAAATTGAACTGGTGGAACGTGGCTATGAAGATCTGGAGCTGGATATCCCCGGAGGAGACGGGGAGACGACGCTTGGAGAACGGCTCATGGAATATTTCTCTGGAGGAAGATCTTCATAAAATTCCCCGGACGAACATCGTCTCCTATCGTTCCACCGCCCTCGCCTCACGTGGGCCGCCTCCTTCGCCGCCTCCGCCTCCTGCGTCACCTCTACGAGCACCGACTCCTAAACGGCCGTCTCCAACTCTACCGCCTTCCAACCCTCCTCTGTCGCCACAGCGAGCACCGACTCCTAAACGGTCATCATCCAAGAGCGCGCCGTCAATATCATGCGATCGTCCAAGAAAGACTCAGAGAATTGAGAAGACGCCGCCACCCGCACCAAAGCGGTCGGCTGCTTGCAGGGCGAAGAAAGCGGGCAAAGATGTACCCCAGCTTGGCATGCAGCCACAGAAGCCTCTGGAGTTCAGCACGATTCTAAATATTAGACCTGATTTAAGACAATTCATGCAAGAAGCTGGAATTAATATGGATCAATTACACGGGCGTGCACCCCTGGCGAAGGCTCCTCTTAAATACAAGTTCAACCTTGGAAAGCCTCTCGTCAAGCCGGATCTCGTGAAAAGGCTTCCAACTCAGATGTACCGCTTCCATCAGTGGTACATGTAACGATCCAGCAAGGGTGAAGACATGATAACATAAAAATATTCAATTGACTACTTCTTCGATGGAGATGACTACCTCTATCTCCGATTCGAAGATATATTCGATCTGTACCAACTTGATGCCCTCGACGTCTCACTTCTAACCGCGCGGGTTTTGTAAGTATCGCCATGTTATTTCGTTTCTTACCTCCTTGAATTTAGCTAACTAAAATTCTTTTTAACCGTTGTAGAATGGTGATCCAATACTGCAACAAGCACGAATGCACCAAGCATGGATTCATGGATCCACGCAAAATCAACGACCCATTGGTTGATCAGTTTCCTAATGACACCGTGAACAACATATACAACGCGCTTGTGAAGCAACCCTTCCGGTCCTTCATCCTTCTGCCCTACAATACTACGTAAGTTTTTTCTTTCTTTCCAAACCAATTTCAATTCCGTACATACATAAAGTTTCATATGTGTCATCTAAACCAATTTGCAGATTCCACTGGATTCTGTTAGTACTTGACATGGGTCAGTCGAAGATCCATGTCTTTGACTCAATAGATAAACCAGAGTCCACGTACTCCGACATATTTGAACTATTTAACAGGTAATGTCATCTTACTTTCTATTGCATATATGCGGTTCTCGGATAATTACGTGCTAACTTTCAACTGCACGTAGGGCATGGGAACGATTTCGGGTCAATGTTCGCGGAAATTGGAAAGATAAGCTCTCTGTGCGGATGAAGTTTCCAGTGAGTAACATGCCTGCTCCTAATTTGAGTTGAATCATTATTATGTTCTAAAATATGAAATGCATATTAAATCTGTCGTCGTTTCTCTTTTAGTGTGCAAAACAGTCGCAGGGCACCAACCTATGTGGATATTACGTCTGCGACTACATTCACCGCTTTGTGACCGAAGTCAAAATGTCGATGATCTAGATGTACGTATAACAACAATTCATACATTACGTCTCAATTTCTTATTCACTTCATATATTTATTTCTCGTTTATTCTAATTAATGACAGCTTATGCGAGTAAGAGACGACCTCCCCCATGAGACTTTCATACAAGCCGCTCAGGAAGATTTGATGGGATTTATTAACGAGCAGGTCGTTGATCCCGCGGGAGAGTTCTTCGTTAGTTTTAGTAGCTAAACCACTCCATCCATAGCAAAGTAGATTAAAGACAATTTTTATAAGCTAGCTAGGAAACATGTATGAATATTGTACATATTTTGGTAATATATGTATATTTCCTCTTTTAAGTTCGTTTAAATGTGTGTAAATTACATATTTATGTTTAATATAATATATGTGTGTAATATATATATAGCAGTACTGTTGGAGAAAGGGCAAATTAAAAAAATTAAAAAATCTTTAGTCCGGTTGAAGCCACCAACCGGGACTAAAGATGACGGAGCGATCACGTGGCTCCGCCATCTTTAGTCCCGGTTGGTGGCTTCAACCGGGACTAAATATGCATCTCTAGTCCCGGTTATTTAATCGGGACTAGAGGTCGCCCATCTTTAGTCCCGGATTTGTAGTCCCGGTTTGACAACTGGGACTACTGAGGGTTATGAACCGAGACTAGTGTGGCTTTCTCCAGTAGTGCAAAGAGCTCTTTGCCAAGAGAAAATTTGCCGTGTGAGCTATGCCGAATGCAACACTCGACGAAGTCTTCGCCGATTGTAATCCTATCTTCGTCGAGTGCTTCAAACACTTGGCAAATATGGAATCTCTCGTAGTGGCCTATATGGATGACGACAACAAGCATCAACGCTTTATCTATTTTTATTCGGAGCAAATTTATTTTCAAAATTTGAGACATAATGGATCGATATCATCATGCAAAACAAAGTTATTAATTAATGTTGAGCAAATATTTGGAGAGACGTATATCGTGGACGGCAATTATCGGTGATTTATCTGTATTACTTAAAACTCGTGGTTATGCAATATGCATTTTGCATGTAAGTGTTGACGTGGATGTGGATTAGCGTGTATGACTTAATTACAACACTGTATATGAATGTTTAGTAAGTGTGAATGTAGCTATAAATTTATTATAAAGTTATTGATGTGCACGTGTGGTGATAAAGAAAATGTGCTAATTTTTTATGGGCTTGCAGCTAAATTTTTTTATCATATTCATACACCGTAAACGGTTTTCTTAACCGAACCACTACGAAAATTGTTTTCATGAACGACTGCTTAAGAAATATGTGAAGAATGTATTTTATAGATGGAAACTTAAGATATCTGCCTGTGTAAAGGTTTTTCACGCACAGTTTTTCCGTGCGCCTGCAAAAATAGTCCCGGCGGATCGAGAAACCAGCAGAAAAAATGTTTTTCTGCGGTAGTGATCATAGGAGTTAAGAGAATCAGTATCAGGGTTCACCTTTTCGTCGGTCTATGCCGTATCGCTTTCATCGGTACGGCGAATTTCATACGAAAAGCATGAAAGCCGGCCGGCGATGAACAGTAAGAAATTTGAATTTTGACGATTTCGTGCGTACCGCGAAAACCACGCCAAAAACCGCAAAAACCATGCAAAAACTACGCAAAACACGCGAAAACCGTAATTTAAATTTGAACCAAATCTAAATTCGTGTCGTGCCGCGGTTTTCGCTCAAACCACATGAAAACCACGCCACATACCGCGGTTTTCACGACAAACATCGCGAAATTTATATTTTTTATAAAAATATATTTTTGTGTTAAAATGAATTTTTCAAATTTTTGAATTCTCACAAAATTATTTAAACGAAACCGCGGGGATGCCATGCCGCACCCCACGAAACGGACGAAAACCGCGAAAACCGACGATGCGGTTTTCGCGTAAACGAAAACCCTGATCAGTATAACGATATGACGCTCTTTTTTATGGATTATCCAAGGATGATTACGCTCGTACAAGTAACCATATGTCGCTGTGATGTCAGGAATTCAGGCGTAACGATGGTGTAGGAAAAGATGCGCTACGACTGAATTTTGACAAGGTGACACGGCCTGGTTTGCGAAGAGTCTACTTTTCCGTTATATTTTCGCCTGAATGATTGAATTATGGCGATTGACGAGGAGAGAGTTAGTTCCGTTCTCCTCGAGATCCCGTTCTTGAGTTTGCCACCTGCCAGCTCGTGTGATTTTCTTATTCCTTAGTCAACTCTTCTTGATACTATATATATATCCCGTATTAAATCGGATAAACATGATCGTGATGTCCAAACGTTGAGAATGCTCCGTATTTGCCGGATCTGACTAACAAGATGCAGAAGATTTCATTTGGTTAGTTATATGGACTTTGAGTATCGTTATCTGTCTATTTGGTTGGGTGAGGTCGCATCTGTAATATCAAATTTAAAAACATTTTATATTAACATCCAATTTAATCAACTAGCTAGATTTATTCAGATCACATGCAAAGAATAATGTTAATGCACAAAGTCACTGTAGCATTGATTATCTATATAAAATAACTCCAGCCTTTTTTTACAGCAAATCAGTGGGAAAAAAGAAAAAAAAAGGAGTGAAGGAGCTTCACATTGTCGTCGTCGATGGGCATGAGCTCATGGCTACCGGGTCTGATGGTGCTAAGCTCATGACCATTAGATCCCGCAGCCGTTGGCTCAAAGAGCAGACAGGGGCTGGCAATGAGTCAGGACGAGTGCGTGTGACTGACGACTGCGATGGTGAGAAAAAAGCGGAGACAGGGTAGTGGACGAGCGATGGTGCTCCTCTCGTCATATTTGTGGTGGAGAACTTGTGGCCGCCAAATCTCTGGCATGGAAAGCGGCGATTGTGAGTATTTGTTACGATCATAGATAGATTTATATAAGCATACAGATATTGTTGTAGTATAAATCTAAAAAACAAAATTTATTCAAGAACAACAACTAATGCTAGGCTTAGGCTTCAGAGCGTTTCTATAGATTAATCACTATTGGAGAATAGCACATTTGTCCGAGTTGATAACTCCATGTAGTCTCGGTTGTCAAACCGGGACTATGAATCTGAGACTATAGATCGCTATCTTTAGTCCCGGTTTAAATAACCGGGACTAAAGATGCAGCTTTAGTCCCGGTTGAAGCCCCAACCGGGACTAAAGATGGCGGTGCCACGTGGCTTGCTCCACCATCTTTAGTCCCGGTTGGTGGCTTCAACCGGGACTAAAGTTTTTTTAATTTTTTTTAATTTCTACCTGCTCTTAGCTTATTGCTACTTGTTTAAACACACACACATATATATATATATATATGCAAATACACATATATATATGTGTAAATACATTTCACATATATATATAACACATCACATACATATATATGCAAACAACATCGAAATTATTTTTTTAACGATCGAATACAACAAAATTCACACATATATACAACAAATTGTCCATAAATTTGTTCACACGTATATACAACAAAATACAACAACAACAAGTATTTTTCTCTCGCCGTTGCCACCGGCTTTCACTCGCCGCTGCCGCCGGCTCCCGCTCGCCGCTGCCGCCTTTGTCCGCTCACCGCCGGTGAGGAGATGGCGCCCCGCTGCTACCACCTCCTCCCCCGCCGCCGCCATCTCCTCCCCTTGCTTGCCGAGGGGAGAGGAAGAGGGAGAGGGAGAGGAAGAGGAAGAGGGAGAGGGAGAGGGATAGAGCTAAGGGGAGAGGGAGAGAGATCTGAAAAATGTGCTAAGTGTTGGATCGGTGGAGAAGACAATGCACGTCGGGATATATATAGCCCTGAATTTTTAGTCTCGGTTGGTGTCACCAAGCGGGACTAAAGATAATTTCTCGCTATTTCAATTCATCTTTAGTCCCGGTTGGTGACATCAACCGGGACTAAAGATAATTTTCCACTATTTCTAATTCATCTTTAGTCCCGTTGATGCCACCAACGAACTAAAGATAATTTCTCGCTATTTTTTCAAATTTATTTGGTCCTGGTTAGGGTTAACAATTAAATAATTAGTAAATAGGGCCAAATTAAATTCATTAAATATAGGTTTAAAAAATAATATTAAAATTTAATCAAACATAGATAATCCTAGACATTAATATGCTCTTCTAGATATTGTTCCTCTTTTGCCCCTCTCTATTTTTTATATTCATCTGAAGTTGTTGTTTTTTAGAAAAATTTGACTTTTTGTTTTATTTTTTTTATATTTTTTATGGAATTAGGAACACACGAGAGGTAACCAAAGAAAATTTGAGCGTAAACAAGCAAAAGACGTGGTCTGTAGAAAATTCAGAAGACACGCTCAGAATCGGTAAAAAACTTCCGGGCTCGAAAAGGCAACCTTCTAAGACGTTTTTTCATGGAAGATTTAATTAACATTATCTTGTTTCATAAAAGGTACATCGATGTTTTAGAACTGAAGTATTATATTTTAAGTCTGCTAATCACAATTGGAGTATTTTATTTTATGATGATATGATCTGCATTACCCATTTTCTTCATATTTCTTTTTATTGTTGAGATGTCATAGCAAAAGGTCCTTATATGACTTAAGATGGGGGAAATAGCTTTTTAGAATGTTACTCGCAATCTAAGCTTTTTATATCATAGATTTAATTTATTTATACATGTTTTATGAAGTGATATATGTTAATTATTCCTTACAAGTTTGCTTACAAAGTTAAAGTATAGCTTATATTGGTTTTGATTTGTTCATGAACCATCACTACCGGAATCCTCAAGTTTGCCTAGTATCCAGGACACTAGGCAAAGCCACTATTACACTCGGCAAAGGGTTTGCCAAGTGTAACACTCGGCAAAAAGCTCTTGACAAAGAGGGGGTCGGCAAAAGGCCATTCGCCGAGTGCCAGACTACGGACACTCGGCAAAAACTTTGCCTAGTGCCTGGCACTCGGCAAAGTAGTAAGGTTTGCCTAGTGTCTGGCACTAGACAAACATTTTTGTTTGCCTAGTGTCTGGCACCAGGCAAATCTTACTAGGCAAATCTTACTACTTTGCCGAGTGCTAGGCACTAGGCAAAGCTATAAATGTTTGCCTAGTATCAGGCACTCGACAAACAAAAAATATTTGCCTAGTGTCGCAAACAAAAAATATTTGCCTATTGGAAGGCACTAGGGCAAAATATGATCCTCAGCCGGGCCCACCTACATCCGAAAGCCTCATTTTTATTTGCCTAGTGTCCGGCACCGTGCAAACCTTACTACTTTGCCGAGTGCTAGACACTAGGCAAAGCAATAAATGTTTGTCTAGTGTCAGGCACTCGGCAAACAAAAAATATTTGCCTTGTGCCGCAAACAAAAAATGTCTGTCTAGTGCAAGGCTCTTGCACTAGGCAAAATATGATCCTCAGGCTAGGCCCACCTACATCTGAAAGTTGGGCTGGGCGCCTAGTGCCATCCTCGGGCTGGGCGCACCTACATCTGGAAGGTCTTAGACTGTGCTCACAGTGTCCTCACAGCCTAATACAAGTCTTTTCTACACACTTTATGCTCACTTATATGCAACCAGGAAGAACTTTCCAATCGGTCACCCATCCTCAAATTGCCCTAGACCAAGCACGCTTAACCTCAGAGTTCTCCTCACACACAAGTCTTTTCTACGCACTTTATGCTCACTTATGTGCAACCAAGAATAACTTCCTAATCGGTCACCCATTCTCAAATTGCCCCAGGCCAAGCATGCTTAACCTCAGAGTTCTTTGAAGATAATCTTCCAAAAATGAAGTTGCAACTGCTGATATGAGTATTCTATTAATCCTATTAAGCCCTAGGCCAGGATGTTACATCCACACCCCCTTAGAAGACTGACGTTCTTGTCGGTCAACCACAGGCCAGGAACCTCTCCTCTTGGCCACGTCCGTCGTCCAGTGCCGGCGCATGTGCCATGCCGTGTCCCCATAGGGCCCACGTGCCATGCACCATGCCCGCGTAACTGACCCGCCACGCTCCCGTGAAACCGAGAGGGTCGCCTCGATACCACTCTGTCACGTCCCACCTTTCCCGGAAGCCGACCGGGACGGCGGCGGGGGCGGTGGGCGCCGGCCGGGAGGGCGGCGGCGGTAGGCGCGCGTGTGTGGCGTGTGTGTTAGTGTGTGAGCTAGCTAGCCGGGTGGGTGAAATTTTTTTGGGACCATGACAAGTTTTAGGATTTTTTGCATCAATTTTTAATTTTTAATTTTTTGTATTTAGTAGGGAATTTTTTGCCTAGTGTAGCAATCGGCAAACCCTTTGCCGAGTGCCCGGCACCTGGGAAAAGAAACCCTTTGTCAAGTGCTTGGTACTAGGAAAAGAAACCTTTACCGAGTGCTCGGCACTTGGCAAACCCTTTGCCGAGTGCAAGTGCTACACTAGGCAAACCCTTTGCCGAGTGCCCGGTACTCGGCAAGGGGTCTCCTAGTGCAGCACTCGGCAAAGGGTTTTCGTAGTGCCAGGCACTCGTCAAAGGGTTTCTTTGCCTAGTGCCAGGCACTTGGCAAACTTTTTGCCGAGTGCTACACTAGGCAAAGTAATTCCCTACTAAAAAAATAATTAAAAAAATTTAAATTGATGCAAAAAAATCCCAAAACTTGGAATGGTGTCATGTATGTTATATATTACGTCCACAAAAAGTTTTGGAGCCAAATTATAAATTCAACCATCATTATTGCTTTAAATTTGTGATATGAGTATAAACTCTAATATTCGTATTCGGAGATAGTTCATTTATTAATGTCGTACGTGACAAAATGTTCGAAACCTTTTCAATTTTTTACCATAGCCTTAATGTTTGATTTCATGATACTCGACAAATCTCGTGACTTTAGGACTTTATTTTTTTAATAATTTAAAAACAGACCGGACTTTATTTGACTCACGATCTTCCTGAATAAGATCTTTGAAATTACTTTTCATTTCCTAGATATGACCTCAAAATGGACTCAATAACATGAATATTATTTTTTAACACATTTTATTCAATTATTCGAATCACTTATAGTTCAAATGTGGCACTAGTAAAGAAATTTCTATAAATACAAAAAATATTTAAATATAGCAAACAATTAAAAATATACCATATTTTAACATGTAGTAATTCATGTTGTATATGAAAGGGAAAAAGTTTGAAGGGTATTATGAAACAAAATCTTAAAATTTTGCCGAGTGTCTCGGCGAAGCACTAGGCAAACCCTAACCTTTGCCGAGTGCCTTAGGGAGGCACTCGGCAAACTTTAATTTTGCCGAGTGTCTTGGGAGGCACTCGGCAAACTTTAATTTATGCCGAGTGTCTAGATTTGCCTAGGGCAGCACTAGGTAAAATAAAAGTTTGCCTAGTGTCCCACTTTTGCCGAGTGTCACACTAGACAAACAAGAAAGTTTTCCTAGTGCCAAATTTTGCCGAGTGGCACTCGACAAACCCTTGTTTACCTATTGCCCAAGGTTATGCACTCAGCAAACTCCTTCACATTAGACAAACAATATGTTTTCGGTAGTGCATAGCAAATACAACAATAAAAGACTCATGTGTAATTTAAAAGTTATGACTATTTTTTATAGAAAAATTATGATTATTTAAAATTTATTGATTCTTTTAATTTTAATAAGAAGAGAAGATAGGAGGAACCACGTACATATGTGCGTGCTACTTTCGATGGAAGGGTGGGCCGGTGGAGGGAGAAGAGAGAAATGAGTTCTCTTTTTTTCTGAAAATAAATATAATAATTAAAAATAATAGGTTTTTGTTTAGTACAATGCAACGTGATGGTTTAGAATATTAATAGGAGTAACAGAGTAACATGTGACGGTTTAGAAGCGTGTTTAGAAAGTTTAATATATTTTAATTAGCATATAATAGATATCATAGTTTATTATGTTTTGACGAACCCATTAAAATTAAATGTTTCATTCACGAGAATGAATTGTTTTCAAGTTTCATCTAGCATTTTCGTGTGTTTCATAAATTTTCAAATGCTTCCATGATTAAATTTTCAGCTTCCCCACGTACAATTTAATGTTTCGCCAACGATTAGATTGTCCGTTTTTTCTCCATCCCTAGTTAATTCTGAAACATTTCTTTAGCTATACAAGTTCGGGTTCAAATGTCCAAATGTACAGTACCTTATTTACATCGTTAATAAGCAGTATCCAATAAAAGTTTACACTCAAGCTAAATTAACTATTCACCTATAATTTCCTAGTTAATCTATACGAAACTCACGATTAATATATGGCACATTAGACGTAGTACTCTTTCAGAAATTTCCGCAGTACAGGAACCGCATGTTCGTGCAGGCCTATACGGACAGCAGCCACCGATGTTGGTACCAGTAACGCAGCCGCCGCAACTAGTAGAAGGTTTGCCCAAAACTTGAGCAGCTTGATGGCCTCCTCCAAATAAGAGACAGAACTAGTGTTGCCAGTGGCTGTACTGTGGCCCGGACACTTTGCCGGCCACTGACTCAGCATGAACACAACATAGCACACTAGTAGCCCTGAGACACCGCAAGACACGGAAGTCATCATACACCTGGAGACTCCAGACTCGTCCATGGAGACCGCCAGGTACGCGAACGCCAAACCGGGCACTGCCACTGCGCCGAGCAAGATGAGACCATTTCTGTGGGATTTGATCCTGTCCACGGTGATAACCTGGCTGCCACGGTCGATGTTAATGCTGAACCAGAGGAGCGCCGGGACAAGCTCCGGCACGCAGAACAGCACGACGTTCTCGCCGAGCAACTCTGCGGCCATCGTGTGCACGGCCACCAGGAGCACCACGAGCGAGGCCTTGCGCAGCAGCTCGGACGCCCCTGCGACGCCAGGAACCACGGCGATCGGCAGCCTCAGCAGCATCAGAGTGAGCGCGCCCAGAGTTGTGCTGAGGAATAGGAGAAACTGGGAGGCGGCGAAATTCTCGGTGCGAAAGTGACCCATCGCACATAGCACCCAGTATGGAACAACTGAGATCGCCTTGAGCTGCTCGGCTTCCTCCGTCGTCTTCTTGCCTTCTTCATGGGCTACACTGGTAGAGCTGCTTGTGCCAGGCTCGCTGCCGTTGACACGGCCGCCGATTGCGCTGCCCAGTGAGCCGATGAAGGCGAGCGCGATGAAAGGGAAGACCGCGAGAACGATGAAATTCACGTTGATCACGAGCAGCGACACGTAGGATATCACCACGACGACGGCCGTGTCTATGTAAACTCCGGCGTTCGGGTACTCCACGAACAGCGACTTGAAATGCGGCACCGGAAGATCAAGAACAACGTAGGAGAGCGCGTTCAGAGAGCAGATGACCACCGGAATTATTCGCATGATGTAGGTATGGTCCCTGTGCTCGTCATCGGCCGTTAGCAATGGTTCCACCTGGAAATTCAGAAAACCGCCGGCGGCTGGTATGAAGTGCAGCGGCGACATGCTTACACCCTTCGGCTTCATTAGACAGACTGCACATAAGGTAACAGAAATTAAATAAACGCACAATTCTTCCACGATGATTCCATGAGGACAAACATATTACTACATGGTAAATCCACTACAATATAATCTCTCTTTACATAGAAAAACAGAGCTAAACGAGGTCGTTACTCGTGACAATACGGTTGGAAGCTCTCTATGGAGATATTCCCTGAGCGATGAGCTCTTTCGTTTCGGATATGCACGGTCGTATATGCCGAATGACAAAGAGGCTGTAGAAAAGCAGGCACTGATGATGCTTCGAACGTAGTTGGCTTGACACCACGGTGATGTTACCTCTTTGTTTCTTTGCGTTTCAATTTCATTCCGTAGATAAATAAATGGTTAGAAAAAGTGGACGAAATCCCCTTGTCCATTCGGCATTCTTTGGAAATTCTATGGGATCAAACTGATGTTGATCTTTTCATAGTATTCCTTTTGCCAGTTTCCTAACCTTTGTCAGATTCTTTCTGTGGGCAATATATTAAATATCATCGATTGATGTCAAATTAAACTTATACCACTAGGAAAATTTTTTTTGACTCCGATAGAAGACGTAATTAATAGTCAATTTTATTATTTTTGTTTATAATTATACAGGCAGAATTTAAGTATATTTATGAAGTGACATATCATATATTGATATATTTTTATCAATATTTTTCAAATTTTTTATGATCTTTTAGATGATAGGCACAAAACAAGAGGACGTCCGGATAAAAATCCATCTTCTTTACAAAGGAAACTCTATTTGTCTCTTAATGGGACATTTTCATGTTTTCGTATGTCAACTAAAAAGTCATTAAAAATTAAAATAATCAATATGTTATATATATATCATTCCATAAACATATACATTCAAATTTAATTTATACAAGTAGAAAAAACAACAAATCTATTCTAAAAAGAATGTGTTTACAGTTAAATTTATTTCTTTCTAATTGTATAGTTTGAACTTACATATGTATATATTATACATTGATCTGTCTTAACAAATTTTTTAAAAATTTTTGATGATCTTTAGATGACAGTGAGGGGATGTCTCATCTAGGGACAAAAATCCATCTTCATTTTTCAATGCATATCTATTGATATCTATATGTTTATTGATATAGTATGCTCTTTATTGATATATATATATATATAGGGAAAAGATTTACATTCAGAATTTTGGCTTGGTCATATTTTTTGTGGTCTCTTGGGGCCATTGGAACACGTCTAGTGAATAGATTTATCAAGATTCTTCCCTGTTAGAGGAGCTAACAGGGAAGAATTAGAGGAGCCTTTCACCGAGCATTCAACCAGCTAGCTTGACCCAATTAGAGGAGCCTTTCACCGAGCAGGAGGTCCATAGGGCTATCAAGGCAATGCCAGCCGAGAAGGCTCCAAGGCCGGATGGATTCACGGGGATATTCTTTAAAGCGTGCTGGGATATCATCAAACGAGACATCCTCATGGTCTTTGATGCCATACATAGGGGTCGAACCATGCACCTTAACTTGCTCAACACAGCAAATGTTGTGCTTCTCCCAAAAAAAGGAGCAGAGGGGGTTATGGATTTTAGGCCAATAAACCTGATACATAGCGTGGCCAAAATCTTTACTAAAGTTCTCGCCTTACGACTGCGACCGCTTATGTCGTCTTTTATTTCACTAAATCAGAGCCCGTTCATAAAAGGTAGAAGCATCCATGATAATTTCCTCTATGTCAGGAACATGGCAGGAAGATACCATCGGCTAAGGCGAGCAATCCTGCTCTTCAAGCTAGACATCACAAAAGCTTTCGACTCCATCCGCTGGGACTATCTGATCAGCCTACTACAGCGTTGGGGTTTTCCAGCCAAATGATTAGACTGGCTAAGTGCGATCTTCAATACCGCAAGCTCTCAAGTACTCCTTAATGGCTGTCCAGGGCAACGAATATACCACGGGAGAGGGCTGAGGCAAGGAGACCCCCTTTCACCACTGCTCTTCATCTTGGCCATAGACCCACTTCAGTGCCTCCTCTCTAAAGCAACAGAACTTGGGGCTCTCTTGAAGCTAAGGGGTAGAGGAACCGGTATGAGGATCTCGATCTATGCAGACGATGCGGTGATTTTCGTTAATCCAAAGCGTCGTGACGTCATAACTTTCACAGAAATCCTTAACCGCTTTGGCGCGGCCTCGGCTTGTCACTAATTTCCGAAATAACAAGTTGCGGCTATCGGTGTGACAACATAGATTTAGAAGAGGTCCCCCGCGGTGTTCCGGCAGTAAGAGCACAGTTCCCCTTGAAGTATTTAGGGTTGCCAATTGTTTTGGGAAGAATGTGATCGTCAGATATTCAGCCGGTGTTCGATAAAATCTCAGGGAAGGTTGTTGGTTGGAGAGGAAAGCATATGGGACTGGCCGGGAGAACTACACTGGTCAAATCAGTAATATCGGCGCAACAATTATACCTCCTGACAACCCTTAAGGTCACAAAGGGATCTCTGGAGCAGCTAGACAAACAACGAAGACGTTTTTTGTGGGCAGGGACAGGAGAGGTCACCGGAGGGAAATGTAAAGTCAATTGGGCCAAAACGTGCTTGCCCACCGACCAAGGAGGGCTGGGAGTTTTGAACTTGGATAAATTCACACGGGCACTCCGGCTGCGCTGGCTATGGCATGAGTGGAAGGACCCGGACAAACCTTGGGTGGGTTTGAAAATACCCTGCGATGAGGCAGACATAGCCCTTTTTGTAGCTTGCACAAAAATAACGTTGGGGGATGGTAATACCGTACGTTTCTGGGAATTGTCGTCGCTAGATGGGCAGAGGCCTAGGGACCTCGTGCCGCTTGTCTACAACATTTCAAGGAACAAAGATAAATCCCTACGACAGGGCAAACAGGATGACAGTTGGCTAAGAGACCTCAGCATTGATGCAACCACGCGTTGGTCAGTAGACCTGGTGAGCCAGCTAATAACCCTATGCGGGGCTGTGCGGGGAACTGAAGTGAATGACGCAGAGCCAGATCAGATCACATGGAAATTCACCAATCACGGGTGTTACACGGCCTCATCGGCCTACCGAGCACAATGCTGTTGTGCGACTAGCACAATCTATAGACAACTGATTTGGAAAGTGTGGGCACCCCCAAAATGCAAACATCATGCATGGCTAATAATCCAAAATAGAGTCTGGACGTCAAACCGCTTAGCAACGAGAGGGTGCAGAAACAACGGGCAATGCCCCCTATGTCGCAGGGCAAATGAGAATACACTACATCTGGTGGCTACGTGTAGATACACCATGCGAATTTGGGACCAGGTGACCAGCTGGTTAGGGTACCATCAACTACAACCGACAGAGTGGGATGAGGCCTGGTCAGTGCAACAATGGTGGGAAAATCTGGCATACACGCCTGGAGTTCCGAAAAAGGGTCTACGTTCTCTAATCCTCCTAGTGGGGTGGAAAATATGAAAGGAACGAAATCGAAGAATTTTCGAGCAGAAGGAGGCGACACCACACATTCTTCTAAACATAATCAAAGAGAAGGCCAACCTCTGGGGCATGGCGGGTGCAAAGCACCTAAAAGAGTTAACGCACAACATAGTGTAATGTTCCTTGTATAATTTTCCTTGTATTCACCTCTCGGGGTTTGTTTTCCTTCTTTATTCAATGAAAAGGCATAATCGTGCCAGTTTTTCGTTTCAAAAAAAATTCTTCCCTGTCATTGTGTGTGGACTGTGAAAACGCAAGCTGTGTGGCCTATGTAATTGTAGGTCCATTATCTTAAAAAAAGTAATTGCAGGTTTCTATATCCAAATTTGTTTATATGGCATATTGGCATGTATTGTAATATATCTTGATGTAGACAAACAAAAGATATGGAAAAGGGATAAGCACAAGAGTTGTCCGGGTTGTAGCATTGATGTGATTGGGTATAAGAGTGCATCAATTATTGTATCTTTTTTCTGAGACGATCCATATTAATTTCTATTCGACTTAGTGCTTTATAATCCAAAGAATTTCTAGTCGACTTAGTGCTTTATAATCTAAAGAATTAGTAGTACTGTATCTGTTTTGTAAATTGGCTCCACGGCCAGTCTGAGCACGTAGTTTTGTTGCTATCGAGACTCTTTTTTTCATTTTTTTTACAAAATGAATTAAACCCAGCCTGTACATTTAACCGGATGTACATGGCCTATAAAGGAGTATACGACTACTAGTACTTTCTTTTCCATGGCACTGCCGTTGACTTTACCAAATCAAAGTCCTCGCTGCTCCTTGGTTTCATTGCTTGTCTTGCGCGTGAGTTGCTTGCCCATTCAGTTTAAATCTGTTCACGGTGTCGCGTGGCATGGAACTGTCTCAGAAGTTTCATGGAAGCAGCTCAAAACCTTGAAAGCTCAAGCACGAGTAATTTAATCTGAAACCTTGGAATCCTCTTCTTGTGTGTTTTTCTGATCGTTCCTTTTTCCTTTTGGTAGTGGAGAGTGGTTTTCAAGTGCTCAGGCAAAACATTTCCATGCTTTTGTAGCGATTCTCCAGTCATACTGGACATTCCTCTGATAGCGTACTGCGACTCAAGAATACCGTGTTAGTAGTGTTCGATTAATCGCCGAGGATTTGAGATGGTAAGCACTAAACAGGTTCAATCCCCAGTCATCTGAATTCATCTCATGCATCGTTTTACTCTCTGTTTTCGATTGCACTCCATGCGTCCGTTGCATATGTTGAAACTGTTTGCAGAGCAGATTTTAGTTGGGTACAGGTAGTCAGCTACCAAACTAGCTAGCATACTGCAGATACTGAACTCCTATCGTTATTTAGATGGATGACAAAAAGTGGTTATAAAGATTCACAAGATGATACCCTTCAGCTTTACTTGGTCACCACAACTTTTAGAATGTGAATGACATAGGCCATAAAATTTAGAATCTACAAAGTTCAGGAACCAATACACTGTTGCAGAAAACTTCTAGGGTCAGGTCAGATAGTAGCAAAACCCTCTATGTCTTCATAATCCCCAGACCCTTGATTGTTGCAGTTTTTTTTTTGCACTCTCACAAAACTTTTTCTGTCACAGGATGCTCTGATGAAACGATCCCGCGCATTCGCGGAGGCGGTGGTGATCATGGTGTGCCCGGTGCTTCTCGCGATTGCGCTCAACGCGGTTGACCTGAAGAGCAAGGAGCACGGGCCGGCCATCCCGATCGCCATGCTTATCATGGCAGCCATCACGCTGATATCCGGCACCTTCCCCTTCCTCGCACTCTGCTTCTCCAAGAGGTTCGTCGCCAATGGCGCGTGGAGACTCCCTACAACGGCGACCAACTGTCTGGCCCCGTTCTCCTGTGCGTGCCTCATCGTCCTCGCGTGCTGGATCATACGCCTCATCCTCTCCGAGCGCAGGGCCAACGTTTTTCCCGCCATTGGAGGCGTGTTCTTGCTCTGCATCTTGATCCGTACTGTCATCTACTGCCGTGCACGGACTGACCCGGTTGACGATGCTGAGTTGGATAGTAGGCTGGAGAACTCGCTGGAGTTCTTGGCAGGCCTCACGGCGCTGCTGTTCTTGGGGCTGGAAGGGTTGGCGCTGGAGGGACATAACAACTGCGGACAAGGAGGGCAGCAGCAGCAGCAGCATCTCGCGTTGCCTCTGGGAGTTAGCTTCGTTGCTTGCGTGTTCGGCGTCTTGCTCATGCTCATCGAGACGATCCCGCCTCTCCCGGACGCAGCGGACAACGGAGATGTCTATGCCTTCCTTGTCCAATTACACCGTGATATTTGACTTCGTCATGGCTTTCGCCATCTCGGCGGTCATGTGGTCCATCATGCACGCGATCATGGAGCTGCGGGCGCTCCTGCTGCTGTTACCGCTCTTCCTCATCTTGCTGGTGCGTGCATACGATGTCGCTGTCGGCGGCGGTGGTGGCGGCGGGGGTGGAAACGATGAAAAGCCGGCGTCGCTGGAGCTGACCAAGGTCACATTCACCGGGTTTCTGGCTGTGTCGATACCAGCCGTCAGGACTGGTTCGCTCTGCAGCTCCACCGACTGGTTCCTCATCTTTGCGGCATCGGCCATTGTTTCAGGCTTCGCTTGGAGGCTCCTGACGCACGCCAAGATGGGGACGACGGCCAATTTCGCTTCCTTCTGCACACATTTCTGTATTGCCATTGCAACGGTGCCGTTCACAATTATGGCCGTAAAGGCTCTGCACTGATTTTTATTTTTATTTTTTTTGGTACAAGGGGATAATTTGGAGCGTCACTTTGACCAGCAAAAGCAGAGCTGATATAATCATAACCTGCTATGAGGTTTGGTGTAAAATTTGCAACTCACACTTTCGGTCACAGAAGAATGTCATTTTGGACCGGTGAACCCTAATTCCTCATTCTCTCATTCGTTTTTCTTCCTTCCCCGTCCCCTTCCCAGGAGCCGGGGGGAGAGAACTAGGGGTGAACAGGAAGCTCGTGGCTCGTTAGCTCGCTCGACTCGTGACAAGCTCGGCTCGTTTAAATTTTCTAACGAGCCGACCTGGTTTTAAAGCTCGTTACGGATAACGAGCTTGCTCGAGCTAGCTCGCGAGCCTTAACGAGTCAGAGCACGTCAGCCAGCTAGCTGTCACTTTCTCCGTTCTTTCGTCGTTGA
Source organism: Oryza australiensis (assembly GCA_019925245.2). Classification (NCBI taxonomy): domain Eukaryota; kingdom Viridiplantae; phylum Streptophyta; class Magnoliopsida; order Poales; family Poaceae; genus Oryza; species Oryza australiensis. Next base: position 1,767,161 of record JAIFGZ020000017.1, on the reverse strand, counting down.
TGATCTAAAAATAAGTTAATAAATTTTATGATTTTGTGATGGTCAATATGGACCTAATTCTTTGGATTATAATAGTAATAATATCTAATCTAGTTGCATCATTACATTTGCATTTGCATGGATGATTGTTGATGGACAAATGTTATTATGTTAATTATGGACTTAATATGTCACTTTTTACTTTTTTCTGTAGTATATTTGCATGTTTGATGGACTCGAGAAGAAATGGACATGTAATTTATACACAAATTACACTATATTAATATGGCTCGCGAGTTAAACGAGTTGTCTCAAGCCGGCTCACAAGCAGAGCTGAGCCAGCCTCCTGGCTCATTAGTATAACGAGCCGAGCCGAGCCAGCTCGTTATACTAACGAGCCAAAGTGAACCGAGCCGAGCCGAGCCGAGCCGGCTCGGTATCCAGTCCTAGAGAGAACGAGGCGGCGGCCATGGCGTTTCACCAAAGCGACTAGTGCATGGTGGTCCTTGCATTGTGCCATTCCTGTGTCACATCCTTGCATGACTAGGGTTTGACTAATGATGGGATACGAGCACATGAATGTGTTAGTTGTGCCCAAAATAAGTAAGAACCGATTCATGAGCTACTGTTATGAAACACACTAACCACAAGCCAACATGTTAACGCTTAGATCTGTAGTGTGACATGTACCAACGGAGGACACCATGATGTTACATTGTTTCATATCGCAGACTATAAGACCATAGTGGCAGAATATAAGTCCATATTATTTTTGGTGCTAAGGAGTCTCTCAATCTAGAAAACTGACCACCCTTAATCAAAACTCTCTGTTGGACAGGTCATGGGAAAGGTCCTGTCACGTCCTTTATGCGGGTTTCAAGGCCATGGGACATGAGGTAAAGCTATTTCTTTGGTAAATTTATACACCTTCAACTAAAATAGAACTATTTGAATAGTTGTGCTGGTGGTTATAGATGAGCCTAACAATGTTTTTCATGATTACTCTCATACTGCTCACTAATGATAATAATTTATTAATTAATAATAATTTGTTAGCTCTTGAAATGGAGATAGATATGTATAACCTAGTTTAGTTATTCAGAGATGGTTTGGGTGGGGGTGCAACATTGGTGTATTCTTCATTGTTTGTTAATATTGCACTGTGTTATTTTATTATTCTTATATTTAAAAAAATGCTGCTTTTGTAAATGAGCCATACAATGTTACCTCGTGCATCTGCATATTTGTTGCATATTTGTTGTATGGCTTATGGAGTATTCCATATAATCACCTTACGATAATCAAGAAGGATTCTGACGGAGAAAACTTTCTTATACCCTAGTTAAGTTGCCTGTGAGAGTAGACTAGCTAGATCGTATTTCCGCTACTATTTTGCTTCCTGGTGAGGACTAAGAGTCTCTTTCATACGATTTAACGTTATTATTATGTTGTATCTGTATATAAAATTGTCGATATGTATATCTCCGTTGGTTTCTGGATTAGGATTGAATACACACATTAGTTAAGAAATTATTAGTGAATTTCGATGCATGTGTAGCATTGCTGGTGGCCGTGGCATCTGTCAGAGCGGCGCGAGCAGGGTTTGCAAAACCACCGATAACCGAGCTTACTACGGCTACACGGTAAGGGCTCCAACAGCGATAGGGTTTAGTGAAATTTGGATGAATTCAAATTTTCCAAAAAAGATCCAAAAACTTCATGTAAGTAGTTCTTGAATTGTAGTGGCATATGATAAAGAATTTTTTTAAAGGAGTAGAAAAACATCACATCTGAGGGCGAAATTGAAAGTAGTTTAAAAAATAAAAAAGAAAAGGAAGGAATGAGCCAAAAGTGCACTGTTCAACCAACCCATAAAGACCCAATAGAAGAGAAAATATTCCCATCTCGTTCTCTCTCTCTTTGTATCTTACACGGCTTGATGCTCATGTTCACGAAGGAGTACAACATGATAGGTATATTATTAGTGGAACACTCTATGTCAGTCTTATTTATTTATTTCTTTCGTTTCAAACTATAATTTTTATATTCATGTTGCTTGCGAAACGAACCATCATATCTGTAGTCGACGACATTAAATTGTGACTCTATAATTTCAGCTACATGTGGACATCACTATGTTCCCTGAGGTTGTTGAATTATTATGCTACAAAATGTTAAACTGCTTCAAAGTCAAAAGGTCATACCGAATTTTCCTATTTTACTTCTAAAAATTAGGTTACAAGAATCCTACATATTCTTCTAATTATCCTGAATTTCTCCTGTCTTTTAATTTTTTAATTAAATTCCTGTTGAAATTTTGAAAGTAATTGCGCCAAACTGCACAGTTACCGCACCAAACCGCACGATTACCATGACAAACCACGCGGTAACCAAAAATTCCCGAATTTTTTACTTTTTGACTCTTTTTAAAAGATTATCACAAATAGTCCCTTGACAGTTTTAATTCGAAAAATGGACCCCAAGCTCGGCGCCATTGTTATTGGCGCTGAGCTTACACATCTCGGCGCCGAGCTCGACACCGTTGTTATTGGCGCCGACCTATACTAAAACAAATAACTTACGCAGTACATGACGTTCTTTGACGTTCTTCACGTCATCAAGGCTACGCCGAGCTCGGCGTCAACATCAACGGCGGCGCCGAGCTGGGCGCCAATAACAACGACGCCGAGCTCGGGTCCATTTTTCGAATTAAAACTATGAAGTGCCTATTTGTGATATTTTTTCCAAAAAAGAATTAAAAAGTAAAAAAGTCGGCAAAAAATCAAACACAACATTTCTGCGATTTTCGACGGTTACCGCGTGGTTATCATGGTAACCGTTTTATCGTGGGGGTTGGGTAACCATGTCCCACACGGTTTGGTAAACCTTGGTACCAACGATTCTTTCCGTCATGCTGGTTTCCTTTGGTCCTAATGCTGCGACGGCGCGAGCTGGTGCTTCCAGCGCGGCCATACAGATGGAGGAGGACGGCGAGGTACACCAAGGCAAGTGAGGCGATCAGATGCCAACAACGGCAACCTATTGATGCCTGTCTCCAATCATGTTTTGCTTCCGTCGTGCTGGTCTCCTACGGTTCTGATGGTGCTACATTGTGAGCTGGTAGGTGGAGGTGGACATACACCGAGGCGAGCAGATGCAGGTGGACGCCGACGTACACCGAGGCGAGCGGATGCCAGGAGCAACGACGACGACTGACCGATGCCCGTCTCCATTCTCGCAGCGTTGCTTCCCTGCACGATGGCCAGAGGGCAGCGAGCTCTAAACTAGTAAGTGCGATCTTACCGGATTTGCAGTTCGTGCTGAAATTTTAGCATTCTGTTTACTGATTTGGGGATTTCAAACTAGGGTTTCTGAATTGGGAAAAACCAGGAATTTCAATCTGATTTAGTCATGTTCTTTTCTCTAATTGCTAGCCAAAAACAATGTTGCATTCTGTCTAGGGTTCTTGAATTTGCGGAATTGTGAATTTCAATTTGGTTAATCCCAATCCCCATCCACTGAGTCAAACTGCGTCATAAAACCGAATAATGAAACCCTAATTTGCACGATTCTCACTGATTATGCCGAAGGAGAAAAAAGGAAATAGGTTGGCATAATGACTTCACTGATGGGATGATGCAAATCAAGAGGCTAAGACTAGCTCTAATACCACAATGTTTGACTCTGATTACATAAATTAGATCCTTGCCTAACATGGTCACCTCTGCTACTAATTACGGAATTGATGTATGTACTGACCATTCTAGGAAGCCATTGAAGCTAGGTTGATTTCTCCTTTTATTCTGCCTGCTAGCTTGCTTTTGATGTATTGTCGTAGAGGAAGTAAAAGCTTTGAGATCGCCTGTCGAAACTTGGTTTCAGCAATATGATTTCTGGGGTCGCAGTCGAGATCGCCAAGCACAATGGGTTAGGAGAAGAAGAAGATTTAGACAGGTTCAGGCCCTCTCGTGAGGTAATACCCTACTCCTGTTTCGGTGGATTCGATCCGCCGAGTATTTTTATTGATCTCGTGATCTAAGGCTCAAAGCTCAAAGTTGATCTAACTTCGGATATCCCTCAAGGGACGCCCCTTACCCCCCTTATATAGTCTTGGGAGGAGGGCTTACAGATCAGAAACCCTATCTTATTCTAAGTTGGATTCCTCAATCTTACCAAACCGTGACTATAGGCCGATTGTCTTATCTCTATCGGCAATCGTAACACCCAAGTCATGTTTGGTTTACAGATATGGCAGGCGCAACCTATCCCTACCTCCAGTCGGATAAGCTTGCCATGTAGATACCCGATTGCCATAATCTCCACAGTAGCCCCCGAGTCCTTTTCAGTCGACGAGACATCTCAGCTTCAGACCAAAACAGCACACATCCAAAAAATCTCTTTGACCGAGTGCTTTTGGCGCCGAGTGGTTCCATCATCTATGCCTGAATCTTCCTGAGTGGCTCCAAAGACTGTGAAGGGCTGGAAAAATATTTAAAAAATTTCTCAAAAATAAATATCTAGGTGCATCTCCTGATGCACCTAATTAGGTGTAGCCCCCGACTATATGGTTAGTCAAAAATAGACTAAGCATATAGTCAAGAACTATAAAAAATCATTCTCATGTAGATGCCTAGCTCATGCTAAAGCAGCCTCTTTACTCGGTAAGCTCGTGCTTTATCCGAGTGAATTTGTCCGAGTCATCTCAGAACAAATAATTCAATCAACCCTCATGGGTGAAAAGCACTCGGTAAACTCTTGCTTATCCGAGTAGTTTTGCCCGAGTAATCCCGAAACAAATATTTCAATCATCCCTCATGGGAACAAGTTCTTTCATTCATATGAAAAATACGACCAAGTTATTAAATAGCTTTTGCCATAATACTGGTCTCAATCTATAAAGATCTTCACCAAGGTGGAAAAATAAATAGCACTGATAAGATTACTTGATCAAATGCCAAAAAACCAAACAACCCTTGTCATCAAGGCAGCTATAAAAACTTAACTGTTGGTCACCTTCCAAGTTGCATCGTGCCAGCTTCTCATGAAGTCAAGCAAACCGCGGTATGGAAGGATTTTCAAAGGTATAGGGCACTCGGACACGCGCATATTGCCAGGGAAAATCTGCTTAAGCTCATCCGCTTAAGTCCCTAAGGACACGCGTCGGACCACACCTTAGCCGGGCCGTAGATTTTCTTATGGGCTCGGCCCAGTCACTAGAAAACCTAGCGCAACCCTCAAATCTTTCTTTTAAAGACGTGAGGTCGTCCCCGCCTCTTCATCTTCCAAAAATTCCTCTTTTCACAACACTGTTCATCAGTTCATTGCGGAGAACCCTAGACTCACGCGCTCCCGATCCATCCATCAAGGAACTCGCTTCGCAACAACCAGCTTCCGCAGCCAAATCTCCCACGTTTCCTTGTCAAAAACCCGACCTTTTCCGCGGATCCACTTCCCATCAACACCACTCTCATGACGGAGGAAAAGAGGATTCCGTTCGACCAATGGGCCGCTTCGGACGTGAAGGAATCCACCCTCAAGGAAATGGTGAAGCACGGCGTGCTTCCGCCAAAGGAAATCGTGGGATGGCGCCCGGCTGCGGGGGAGGACTTCCTGACCCCGAACACCGGTGAGCTCGTCGTTTTCACTTCTTTTTCTATTGCGGGTTCAGCCTTCCCACCTCCGAGTTCTTCCGGGGCTTCGGATTACTATGGGCTTCATCTCTACCATCGAACCCCAACTCAATGCTTCACATCGCTCTCTTCATTCATGTATGTGAAGCCTTCCTTGGCATCCTCCCCACTTCCAACTCTTCCGACGCATGTTCTATCTCAAACCACATCCGAACAAGGACCAGCCTTGCGTCGTTGGCGGGGCAGGTTTCCAACTCCGCGGATCTCTCCTCAAGGAGTATTTTTCTCTTCCTTTGAAGTCTTCCAATAAGGGATGGCATGCGGGCTGGTTCTACATTGGCAACATAGAACCCGCTGCCTTCTTTCGTCGGCCTTCCTCCCGTCCCGAGTCCATCATGGAGCACATTCCTGTAGCCCAAGATTGGGACGAGGCCAACGAGCTGCTTGCGAAGATCTTGGCGATGAAACAGAGAGGTCTTCGCGGGAACAGATCACTCGGCACTTCATCAGTGCCGACGGCGCCGATCAAGGAACGGTCGAAACCGGCCTTCGAGTATGAAGGCGGGACGGACCCCAATCGAGAAGATCTAGATCCACTCAAGTACGAGATCCCGAAGATCCGGATGTACAAACTCTTCTCGTGCGGGATTGCGGTTGAGCGGGCCCTCATACGCCAGTCCTTCCTTCGGCATTCATCGACCTCCTCCTCCGGTAAGCCGACGGTTGCTTCATAGTATCTTTCAATCTTGACATCTTGTCTCTTAATATTGCACTTTCCTTCTTCTGTAGGAAAACGCCTCTATCTCCTCCAAGCCATACAAAGTGTCTCATGACGACGCGCCGCATCGCCCTGCCAAGAAGCCGACTGGCGGGATCAAGATCCAAGGGGACCCGGTTGGGAAGCGAGCGGCGCCGAGTGAAGACTCGAATAAGTGTGCGAGCAAGAGGAGACTGATTATAGAAGACTCGGATGACGACGTTCCGGCCCCTCCCACCGAAACACCTCCTTTGAGGCGATCGCCGCGGACGGCACCGAAGATCCGCCGGTCAACCAGGTATGCTCTGAAACCGAAGTCTGAACTCTTTTGTTGAAAACTTCTCTTTATCTTTACCCCTGATGTATTCACTTTCACAGGAGGCCCCAGGACATAGATCCTGCCGGAGGGAGCGAAGGACCGACTCCAGCCGCCACTCCCGAGGTGCCAAGACCAGCAGAGCCAAAGCCCCAGAGCCCGCAACCGAGTGCGAGCGCTCCGGGGAAACAACCTTCGCCTTCGAAGAAGGATGCCCCGAGGAAGGAGCCCCGGCCGCCGGCCGGATATCCCGACCGGAAACCGGCCAACGGTCGGGAAACCCGAGACCGCGGCTCAAGCGCCCGACCGGGGCCACTCGGCGCAGGCCGAAGAAAAGGCCGCCCGGCCGCTCCACCTAGGCAAGCGGCCGCCGAAACCGGTGAGACTTGTTTCGAAGTGCTCTTTTACTCTTTCAATTTGAATCTTTCATGTCTTCATTTGTCCTTCTTGCTTGCCACCACAGTAGAAGAGATTCCCAGGTTGCGTCCTCCGAGACACGGGTTCCCCGATTAGAATCGAGTGGCGGGACTCGGAAGGCGAGAGACGGGCATCATCCTAGACCGGCAAGCCGAAAAGATGAAAGGGATGCCCTTGTCGAGAGTATGAACGAGGCGACCCGGCTGCTCAACGTAAGCCTTTGTCTTTCTCTTTAATTATGTCATCATCATCTTTCAATCGGTCATTCTTCTGCCATTGTGTGCAGAAGGAATATTGCCGCTCTATGGCAAAACCTGAGGTGCTGGAGAAGTTGGTTCCCCACCTGAACTCCTTAGAGGACGTTCAGCGACAGCTGAAGGTCACTCGGGAGGAGGCCGCGTCAAGGAAGGCGGCTTTAAGGAGGGAGATCTCGAACTCGGGAGGCGAATCTCGACCTCCGAGGATTAATCGGGAGTAAGCCCGCCTTTCCAAGTTTCTTCATGATTCTCTCGGTTGTTGACGATCTTCTTTTGTTGTAGAAAATTCTTCGGAGGTCCATTCACTCCAAGTCCATAGAGCGGTCAGCCTTGACAAGGCTGAAATGGAGGCCGAGTTTGAAGTAGTCTTCTTTGAAGTAAAAACTTCTTGTGTTGCTTTATCTCCGGGTATTTTGAATGATCCGGGACTTTTGGCAGCTTACAAGGTAAAGACCCGAGCCCAATACGACGTCTTGCTTGGGCGGATCAAACGAAGCGACGAGATACGAGAAGAGGTCGCCAACGCCGCCACGCCGATCTTGCTGTCCTTGTTCGATCAAGGAGTTGGGACCAGCTCGCTGGAGCCGATCGAGATATTCGACAAGCTGCGGCTGGCTCCCGACCGATACCTGGCCAATATCACCGAAGCAGCCAGCATGGGGGCTGGTCTAGCTCTTGCTCAGACCAAGTCCCTTTACCCCCGAGTGGATATCCAATCAGTCGGGGAAGGCTTTGCTGACGGGACGACGGATGAGCAGGCCTTGGACATGCTAAGCGAGGCGCAGGAAGCGGCGAAGAAGATATCCCTTGATGTAGTAAATAACTTCAAGATTTGATTTGTCTTTCGACTTTGTCTTGTAAAAGTCGCGTAACCGTAACACTCTTATGTAGTACTTGTGATATTTTTAGTTTATTTATGTTAATGCCTTGATTCGAGCTTTTGCGTGAAATTTCTTAAGTAGTTTTCGTTTGGCTGTCATCAAGCCTAGGCTCGATTAGGCCGTCGTAAAACTCTCGGTCCTTAGACGCCGAGCTCAAATCAAAGGACATTAAACAATGATAAACCAAATTATGCACAAAAGTTGATGAGGAAAACTTGAGCTTTATTGACGTGTGTACAGCCCCCGACTGCTAACTCAAGAAGTCATCTTGCTTGAGGTTGGCAGTCAAGGAAAACATGAAGCCTTAGCCGAACTAGGCATAAAATCGTCGAAGATGTTCAATGTTCGAGGAGTTCTCCACCGGGCCGAGTCACCTCAGCGATTATGTATGGTCCTTCCCATAGGGGAGATAACTTGTGTCGGTCTTTGGTGGTCTGGATCTTGCGTAGGACCAGGTCGCTAACAACGAAAGCTCGTGCTCGCACGTTGCGACTGTGGTACCTTCTAAGCCCTTGAAGGTATTTGGCCGACTGGATGAGGGCTGCCTCGCGGGCCTCTTCCAATCGGGTGAGGTCATCCACTCGGTCAGAGTCGTAGCGTTCATCGTTGAAGCTGCGGACCCGGAGGGACTCATACTCTATCTCATTTGGCAACATGGCTTCGCGCCATAGACCAAAAAGAAAGGAGTTTGGCCGGTGGCCCGACCGGGTGTGGTTCGCAGCGACCATAAGACCGAGGGCGGTTCTTGGACCCATTTGCCAGCATAAGGGCTTAGGCGGTCGAAAACGCGGGCCTTGATGCCTTGGAGGACCATGCCGTTGGCTCGCTCGACTTGACCGTTGCTTTTGGGGTGAGCTACGATGGGTAGCGATCTTGATTCCGAAGTCTTCGCAGAATTCCTTGAAGATGCCTCCCGTGAATTGAGTCCCATTGTCGGTTATGATTCTGTTTGGGATGCCGAAGCGGTGCACGATGTTGAGGAAAAGTCACGTGCTTTGTCGCGGTAATTGTGGCGACCGGTTTGGCCTCAATCCACTTGGAGAACTTGTCGATTGTGACGAAGAGGTGTGTGAACCCTCCCGGAGCTTTCTTGAAAGGGCCAACCATGTCCACCCCATACCGCGAACGGCCGGGAGAGTGGAATTGTTTGAAGCTCCGGGCCGGGACATGGCTTTGTCGGGCAAAGAACTGGCAGCCTTCGCAGGTTCGTACGACTTTATCCGCGTCGGAGACCGCTGTAAGCCAGAAAAAACCTTGCCTGTAGGCTTTGCCGACTAGAGTGCGTGCTGCCGCGTGGCTTCCGCATATGCCCGAGTGGATGTCTTGGAGTAGTTGTTTCCCTTCTTCGGGTGTGATGCACCTCATTAGAATTTCGGAGGGGCTTCTCTTGTATAGATCGGAGTCAACCATGACGTATGTTTGGCAATGACGCCGGACGCGTTCTGCTTCATCTCGGTCATCCGGCAGCTCTTGCTGGGTTAAGAATTTGATGAGCGGCGTCCTCCAGTCGGTTTCGGTCATGGCGACTTCGTTCGTGGTTTGCTCGGTGAGAGCTGTCTTTGCCGTGATGGTTGGTTCGTAGAGATGTTCGACAAAGACATTCGTTGGGGCGGCTTCGCGCTTAGATCCGAGCCGTGCGGCTCATCGGCGGCTTCGTTGTTATGTCTCGGGACATGTGAGAGTTCGAGCCCGTCAAACTTGTCCTCAAGCTTGCGGACCTCTTGCCGGTAGGCCTCCATAGTGTCGTTTAGGCAGGACCAGTCCTTCATCACTTGATTGACGACCAGCTGGGAGTCGCCTTTCACAATAAGTCGACGTATCCCGAGTGAAACCGTGAGGCGCATCCATGTAGAAGAGCTTCGTACTCGGCAACGTTGTGTGAGGCGGAGAAGTGGAGGTGAAGGACATATCTCGGCCTTTCCCGGTCGGGAGATCGACAACTCCCGCTCCCAAGCCGGTGATCCTCTTGGATCCGTCGAAGTGCATGGTCCAGTGTTGGGGGTCTTCCCGAGGCACGTTTTCTTGCTATTCAGTCCACTCGGTCAGGAAGTCTGCCAAGGCTTGCGATTTTATGGACGTCTTAGCCTTGAAAGTCAGGTCCAGCGGCATCAGCTCCAGGGCCCACTTGGCGATGCGTCCGGTTGCCTCGCGGTTGTGGATGACATCGCCGAGTGGGAAGGAGGTGACGACGGCGACCGAGTGACCACGAAAATAGTGCGCCAATTTCCTCGTGGTTATTAGAACACCATAGAGCAATTTTTGTACACGAGGGTAGCGAATTTTGGCTCTGCCAATACTTCGCTAACAAAGTAGATTGGCCTTTGAATCTTTTGAGCCCGTACTTCTTCTTCGCGTTCGACCACAAGGACCGTACTAACCACTTGGTGAGTGGTGAAACGTATAGCAGCGAGAGGTTCCCGAGGCTGAGGCGCGGCCAGGACGGGTGGCGTCGTAAGAAACTCTTTGAACTCTTCAAAGGCTTTGTTGGCTTCCGCGGTCCACTGGAAGTCGTCTGTCTTCTTTAGCAGCCTGAAGAAGGGCATGCCTCGTTCGCCGAGTCGGGATATGAAACGGCTTAGTGCCGCCATGCAGCCAGTGAGCTTCTGGATGTCTTTTTGGTTACTCGGGGGCTTCATGTTTAAGATGGCGTTGATCTTCTCTGGGTTTGCTTCAATGCCGCGATGTGATACCATGAAGCCGAGCAGTTTGCCTGATGGGACACCGAAGGTGCACTTCTCCGGGTTTAACTTCATTCTGAAGGACCGGATGTTTGCAAAGGTTTCTTCTAAGTCGGCAATCAGGTCTTCTTTCGCTTGGTCTTGATGACGACATCGTCGACATAGGCTTCAACGTTCTTGCCGATCTGCGTGCGGAAACATCTTTGGATCATACGTTGATATGTGGCTCCGGCGTTCTTCAGGCCGAAAGGCATGGTGATGTAGCAGTAGGCCCCAAACGGCGTGATGAACGATGTCTTCAGGCAGTCGGATTCTTTTAGGCTGATCTGATGATAGCCCGAGTAACAGTCCAGGAAGCTCAATAGTTGGCAGCCGGCTGTTGAGTCAACGACTTGGTCGATACGAGGTAGCCCGAACGGGTCTTTGGGGCGAGGCTTTGTTGAGGTCGGTATAGTCGACACACATGCGCCATTGCCCGTCTTCTTGCGGACCGGGACTGGGTTGGCTAACCGGTCGGGATGAAGGACTTCTTTAATGAAGCCGGCAGCCAAGAGCTTTGCAAGTTCTTCTTTGATCGCGTCTTTTCGATCCTGTGCGAATATGCGTAATCGTTGTTTTATCGGTTTGGCGTCATCTTTGACGTTCAAGGAGTGCTCGATCACCTCCCTAGGAATTCCAGGCATATCAGACGGTTTCCAGGCAAAAACATCTTTATTATTTTGGAGGAAGGTGACGAGCGCGCTTTCCTATTTGGGATCTAGGTCGGCGCCGATTACAGCAGTTTTGGAGGGATCAGACGGATCGAGGGAGATCTTCTTGGTCTTGGCGTTGCCGGATCCAGACTTGGCTATCTTCTTCGCGGGGACTTCGCCCTCTGCCGAAGTTGATGCAGCCAATCGGACTTCTTGTTGGCCACGCAATCTCTCGCGAGATTGGGCCATGTCGTAGCTCTCCTTATCGCAGGTGAAGGCTTGCTTCACGTCGCTGCGAAGAGTGATGACGTCGTTGGGACCCGGCATCTTCATGCAGAGGTAGGTGTAGTGAGGGATCGCCATGAACTTGGCAAGCGCAGTCTTTCGATGATGGCGTGATATGTTTGTTTGAAGTCGGCCACCTCAAAGGTGACGTTCTCCGTTCGGAAGTTCTCTCGGGCTCCGAAGGTGACTGGGAGGGAGATATGCCCGAGTGGTGTTGAAGATAGCCACAGGGTAACTCCGTGGAAGGGGCTGAGCTTGCCTTTAGTTCGGCCCTCGGAATCGCATCTCATCCATGGTCTTGGCAAACGGGATGTTGAGGGCGCCGCCCCATCGATGAGGATGCACTTAAGCGATGTTGCGGACCACGGGGTCCGGACGAGTGGATAGCGCCCGGATGAACCACTCGGTCGGGATGATCCGAGCGGTCGAACGTGATGGCCACTTCCGACCATCGCAGATATTGAGGGACTTCGGGTTGAGCCGCATTGACCTCTCGGTCAGTTAGCTTTTGTTTCCTCTTGGACTCGTAAGCTAGCGGACCTCCGAAGATCCCACTGGGTCTTGAAAAGGTTTGGCATTTTCAGCCGCGTTGTTCTTTTTGGCGCTAGACGGGCCAGCCTCGTCAGTCGGCTTCTTGTTGAGCTGCGCCGCGTCTGCTCGGCGGACGCTTGTAGATGAAGCAATCCTTCGCCGCATGCTTATGATTCGGATGATGGGTGCATTGGGCGTTCATGATGGCGTCGTAGGCGGCGACTCGGGACGGCGTTGAGTGTTGGAGGTTGCGGCGACTAGGTCTTCGATCGGCGCTTGCGATCTTTCCGGCCCCGGTTGCCGTTGTTGCCGCAATCCTTCTTAGGATTACGGCTTCCTCCCGCTTGCTTATCTTCCCTTCGTCGGGCCGATCCCGACGGGCAGCTTTAATGGCGTCATTGGATTTGGCGTACGAGTTCGCCGTTTCGAACATTTGCTTCACCGTCTTTGGTGGTTTGCGCCCGAACTTCCCAATGAGCAGCTCATCACGGACTCCCTTCTGGAAGGCGGCGATGATGATGTCATCGGTGATGTTCGAGATCTTGTTGCGCTTCTCGGAGAAACGACGGATATAGTCCTTCGGGGGCTCGTCCGAACTCGGATGACGTTGTAGAGGTCGAAGTGTGTGCCGGGCCTCTCGAAGGTACCTTGGAAGTTGGCGATGAAGTGGTCCCTCAACTCGCTCCACGAGCCGATTGAGCCTCTTGGCGAGCTCGTGAGCCAATTTCGGGCCGAGTTTGCGCGGGCCATGGGCAAGTAATTGGCCATGGCTTTATTGTCGCCACCTGCAGCTCATATGGCAAGGGTGTATACGGTTAGCCAAGATTCAGGGTCGGTCTTGCCATCGTACCTTTCAATTCCTGTGGGCTTAAAGCCACTCGGCCAGTGCACTCGGCGGAGCTCCCGAGTGAAGGCTGGTACTCCGTCGTCGCCGCTGTCGGGTGATCCCCTCCGATCTTCCCGAGTGCGTCGGTCGCGCTCCTGTAGCGGCGATCGAGGACTTCCCGCAGATCACTCGGCGGGGTCTTCGGTTGGCTGGTTGGGTAGCTGGAACTGTTGCGGCGGACTCGGTGGTGGACGGGTGGACGTCCGTGTCGTTTGTCGCGGGGGTCGGCCGTCTACTCTTGGTACTTCAGCATGGACTCGCGAGGTGGGCCTCTTGGCCTGGTCGTCGACCGAGCCGGCTCGGGCCTCCTATAGTCTCCTGACTTTAGAGGTGGAAGCCGGCTCTTGTCTGGCGTTTCGGCCACAGATTCAGTCGGCCTTCGTGCCGAAGTAGTGGGATGGCCGTTAGCCGTGGCAGCGACGATGGTCTTGATCTTGTCAAGTATAGGAGTCACGTTGGCCGGAGCCGTCTCTATGACGGTGTCCAAGAGCGTGAGTGCGGCGACAGCGTTCTGCTGAGGCGTCTGGAAGATGTTGGTGTTGCGGACCCGTGTTTGGAGGATGGCCTCCTCGGCGGATCGTCCGGCTGCACGTAGATCCTGCTTTCTTTTGTCAGCCTCGTCCTTGCGTTGTTTCTCCTCCTCGGCTGTCTTGCGCTCAAGCTCCACCCTGGCTCGCTCTTCTTCGGCAAGCCTTCTGGCCATGGCTGAGTCGGACTCGTCCGGTTCGGCCATGAGGACGTCGAAGCACTTCGGCTCGTAGTCCATGCGGCAGTCGGAGTTGTCGGCTTCGTCAGAAGGGATGCCGTAGAGGTTGTCGAAGCCGGCGGAGCTGAGGTATCCATCGAGCTCCGAAGATGGGCAGGAGCCGAAAGACGGGAGGATGACTGCAACCTCCCTTGATCCTAGGTAACCCGGATCTGGATCGTTCCAGTCCGAGTCAGAGCTTGGGGGAGTAGGCTCCTCCGAGTGGATCGCCGCCAACTCGGGGGAGAGAAGCTTGCTGAAAATCTCGGCGACGTTTGGTAACCCAAACGGCACTGAGAGGTCTTCATCTGAGTAGATCGCTTCCGTCGGGGAGGCGAGAAGATTGGCGCAGATTTCGGCGGTATTCGGTAATCCGAACGGTGCCGAGTGAAGTCCGTCGTCGGAGAAAGTAGATTGCATCTTGGTCTTCAAGACGTTGTTGTAGATCTTGGCGCTATTGGGGAGCCCGAACGGCGCCGAGTGGGTTTTTCCTTCCGACTGGTTTGAGTCCGAGTCGAAGGAGGAGTCGTTGAAGAAGTTGGCGGCGAAGTCGCCGAATCCTGAAGGAGATCCCATCACGCTTGTCGGCGAGATTGTTGGACAAGTTTCGACGTGCGGCCCCCTACTGGCGCGCCAACCGTCCGAAACTTGGTTTCGGCAATATGATTTCGAGGTCGCATCGAGATCGCCAAGCACAATGGGTTAGGAGAAGAAGAAGATTTAGACAGGTTCAGGCCCTCTCGTGAGGTAATACCCTACTCCTGTTTCGGTGGATTCGATCCGCCGAGTATTTTTATTGATCTCGTGATCTAAGGCTCAAAGCTCAAAGCTGATCTAACTTCGGATATCCCTCAAGGGACGCCCCTTACCCCCCTTATATAGTCTTGGGAGGAGGGCTTACAGATCGGAAACCCTATCTTATTCTAAGTTGGATTCCTCAATCTTACCAAACCGTGACTATAGGCCTATTGCCTTATCTCTATCGGCAATCGTAACACCCAAGTCATGTTTGGTTTACAGATATGGCAGGCGCAACCTATCCCTACCTCCAGTCGGATAAGCTTGCCATGTAGATACCCGATTGCCATAATCTCCACATCGCCTGCTTTGGGTTTAGCACTAGCGAATCCCTTCCAGCACCTGAGATTGATCATGCTCTCGCTTAGAGTTTGGGTTTTGTCAACAGAAAGACCATCTTTGTGCCTCTCCCTCTTGGCACGCCGGTGGGGCTCGGGGGCTCACCCGGATTTATGTCTAGGTTGTTAAACAACTCTTATCTCTTATTTGCTGTTAGAGAACATAACGGTGAAAATTATCTCTTCCCTTATTTGTCTCGGCATCACACCGAAGCGATCAAACCACTAGTACAGATCCTCTTCTCTGTGACGGGCCATCACATGAATGAGATTTACGGACCGTCAACGAAGTCATCTCAAACAGGCCTAAAAAGAGACCGACAAAGATATACACGCACATACTTCTTATATGTGCATAAAACTCGAGCCGGTCACAGATAACAATTATCGGTGATGGGCACAATAAAAAGCCCGACAAAGATAACAAATGTTATCTTTGTGGAGCCCCCATAGAAGCCCGTCACTGATGTGTACCATCGGTGATGGGTCCAAAACAATAGCCCGATTGAGATAACAAGTATAGCCCGATATTATGACCCATCACCGATGAGTGCATTGCTGACCGGCTTATACACTTGTCCGATAAAAATAACTTTCACGGTCTATAAATACCCCTATCACCCATTGTTATGGTTATTTCATGGTTGGGAGGAGGAGGGGGTGAATTTTTGTCTTTTTTCTAAAAAAATTTGAAAAATAGTAGGTCAATGCCCTTTGGCCCCATGGTCTTCTCATCCTCCAGCTTCTGTCCCATTCTCGCCGCCATCTTTGTCGTCCTTTTGATAGGCTCCTTTTTTCATGTTACCTGAAATGCTTAGGATATTTTCGTTGAAGATGGTGTAAAGCTTGTCTGTATTGACAGGTAAAAAATAAGCAAACTTTTAAAGCTTTCTATCGCATACTTTCTTAAATACATGATATTTCATTGTTACTCGGTACAAAGACTTGTATTACCTTGCAAGAAGCTGCTTTGAACACTAGTATAGAAATGGCGAGTGAAAAAGGCTCATCCTCTCCCAGCTGGTAATCAAGATTTCATCGACCGCGACTCGCTCGAGTGTAGCATTTGTTTTTTGCCTTTTGAAGCTCGAGTTTACATAGTAAGCTTAGACATTGCACCACATCATTTTGAATAAGGCGAGACTGAGGTAGACGAAGAAGGCATCGGGGCCCCTTCATAGACCAACAGCAGGATGCGATACAGTTACCGATGAGATGACCAAGATGACCTACTCCATTGACTATGACTCGCTGGAGTGTGGGATTTGCTTCATGTCTTTTGAAGCTCAAGTTTACATGGTACTTCTAGACATGGATCATACTAACGCACGCGTCTACTACTCATCACCACCACCCGATAACGAACGGCTGCATGCATGCATTGCAAAAAGACATGACTGAACTGACTTATGATTTTGGAACAATAGGTGGTCCCCTGGCTTTGAGGGGAAACTCTTCAAAGCTTGCAAACTCAAATCATGCCTCCGTGGCTCTAAGCATTGTGGAGCCTGTTGAAGATGCATGGGTAGATGCTTCGAGGTTTGTAGAATTTTTGAACCAAATTTAGATATTGTTATAATTATTCTATTGCAATTTAGAGATGGAAGGTTCAATTATCCATAGCATATAATTGAACTTTTGACCTATAAAGGAACATATAAACCTAAATATATTTTTTGCTATTTTTTAACCTCCTGATCGATGTACATATAGTTTAATTCAAAATTATTTTTGATAAACGTGTAGAAATTTATTTAATCATTAGAAAATAGTATATAACTTTAAAAAATTTGAAACTTCTATGAAACAACATATACACAGTCTAATTCATTTTAAAAATTTATAGGGGTACATTATGTAGTTACTATAGGTTCGTTCACAAGGGTCTATTATGCAATTACTTAGAAAATAGAAAGCATATGTTTTCCGTAAAACAAGTGGCAATATAACTTCATATGTTGTAATATTAAGGTTAAGGTTATGTCCAAATTTGATGTGAATACGAGTTCAAAAACATTATGTGCTATTCAAACTTCAAATTTTGAGTTGAGTTAGATGAGAGTATTAGAGGAGTGGAACAATTTGTGAACAACTTATAGTCTCACTTGATCAAAACTGATTGATTTTTATGGGAGTGTCATGGACTAAAATTAAAATGTCATGTTGATTTATAGAATTTTTGGACCAAATTTAGATATTACTATAGTTTTTGTAATCCAATCTAGAGATGAAATGTTTAATTATCCATAGCAATCCGTTGAATTCTTCATAAAATTCTTGTATATGGGATAGAAGGAAACATAAAAGCACACACATATTTTTTATTGGTTTTTCAAACCTTATTGAGGGTACATATATTTCAATTTGGAATTAATTTTAAAAAGCACGCAAAAATTTATTTAATTATTAGAAAATAGTAGATGACATCAAAAAAATTGAAACTTCTCTGAAGCAACATATAGGCAGTCTAATCAATTTAAAAATTTATGTGAACATATGTTTTTAAGATTATTTACATTTATACATATTTATTTGTAAACTAAAAATATTAATGAAAAATCGGTAAAAAATTCTCATACTGGGCTGTTTTTCATAATTTTTAGGCCTAATTCAGTCCAATCTTAAACTGTAGCGCACGTGAACCGTTGGATTTACATCAACGGCTACAATCCATTAGGTTTTGATATAAAATAGGAGCAAACCCTTCGGCGCCGCCATCCTCCCTGAACTCGCCTCTCCGCCCCGTCCAGCGCCGCCCCTCCCTCTAGCGCGCGCCGCTGCACGCCCGCCCGTCCTCCGGCGTCGCCTCCCTCCCGCCCATCCTCCGGCGCCACCGCCCGCCCGCCGTCGCCCTCGGCCCGCCGTGGTCCTCTAGCGTGTCACGCCCAGAAATTCAGCCCAGAATTTCCCTGTCTAGGACCAGCCAGGGTATACATGCGACAATTGTTAATATTACAGTTCCACGTCTTAGAAACATTAAAAAAGATTTCAAAATAGCAGCGGAAAAAAAAGGGACCTAAGCCTAAGCTTGACGCTTGCCATGTGGCTTCAACCATTCCATAGGCATCTTTCAGAGTGCAGGACAAAGCCTACTCAACCTCATCTTCTTCTTCGACTTCTTGCTCAGGTTTTGGTGAAGAGGCAAGGATGAGTACTTCCACGTACTCAGCAAGTCATACCGGAAAAGAGAGGGTATGAATGCAACGGGGAAGAGAAGGATTTGGCTCGGGTTTGCCTTTAGCACAAACAACTAGGGTTTTTGCAAAACAAAGGAATTTTGAACACGACAAAACAGTAGTAGTTCTAGTATTTAA
Source organism: Oryza australiensis (assembly GCA_019925245.2). Lineage (NCBI taxonomy): Eukaryota > Viridiplantae > Streptophyta > Magnoliopsida > Poales > Poaceae > Oryza > Oryza australiensis. The sequence continues at coordinate 1,748,657 of JAIFGZ020000017.1, read as the reverse complement.
TTCATATTGAAAGCCAACACTGTCCAACGTTATCCCCATGTTGTGACAGGCCCAAACCATCCAATCATACTAGTCATGTTCCATTAATCAGGTTTTAACCGTGTGGGACTAATCACGGTGAAGTCGGTTGATCGCACATAACCGTGGGCACGGCTATTCGAATAGCTTTACTCTGATCAGAGGTGTACAACTGTACCCACAAGACACAGCCCCACAACACGGCTTCCCGTACGTCGGAATACCGCCACGGTACCCCGGAAAGGGACTGTGATAGGACCTTTCGTATAACCCCTCGCTAACCAAGTGAACCACACCAAGGTTTCACCCCCACTCCTATTCCTGGGCCGTGGGCAGCCCGAGTGCCTCGGTGAATCCGGCAGCCCAGCAACCCTTATACCGGGGCCGACTGGAACTCCATCCCGCTCACCCTTGCCTGGGTTTGTCGGCTAGGAAGAGCTACACTACAGGCCCAACCGTTGCCCATTCTGGCTTGTGGTTTGTACGGTCATTCTTCTGAGGGTTTCTCATGAACCGGTCCTTAAATGCCATGGGCACCACTATTAAAACCACAGCACCCACAACCCACCGTTTGTCATGTTTTAGTTATTAATCTGGTCCACAAAGTCCTCAAATTATCTCTTTCATTTCATGTGTCCAACATAATGTAGTCTAGATGAAATTACCCTTTTAGTGTGCTAGTAAGTCTAAGCAGGTCTAAGCATAACCTAGGCCTATAAGCTAGTCATGTTGTTATCCTAAGTTTATCAAAGGGGTTTAGGCTGGCAAGCCTAAGGCTTAAATCTAACCATACGGTGTAATATTCCCCATTAGATGACATTCAAAAATAAATACAGTTTAATAGAATAAAACAGGTGTTTTAGCAAAAATAGGAGCAATATGATAAATAATAAAGCATGACTTGCCTTGCTCTTCGGACTGGGGAAACTCCGTGATAACTTCAAAGTACACCGGGTCGGAGGAACTACCGGGGTCTACACGACAAACAAAGCACTTCAACAAAACAGGCTAAAAGCTACGAAACAGGGAACAAAACCATTTTAATGTATTCTTGGTATTTTTATGAATTTAATGAAGTATGAATGGGCAAAAACGAGCTCGGATTGAAAAGATATGATTTTTAGAAGTTTATTGTGTTTTTACTAAAACAGAAAAAGTCTTCAATAACTTATTGCGCAATAAGTCTCGGGAATGATATCGGCGGCTAGGGCGACGTCGCGGCCGAATGCGACGTCATCGGCCGAATGCTAACGTCATCGGCCGCGGGAGCACCGGTCCATGGTGGACTAGGTCCACGGCCAAGGAGGGGCGACGCACCATGTGGCACACACGTGGCGCCGAGGTGGCCTCCACGTGGTGTGCCACACGGGCATAGGGAACGGACGGCGCCGATCTGCTGAGGCAGTTCAGACGGCCGGGAGGGGACATGGGCAGCACGATCGGCCAGCGATGGTGCTCGGCTGCCGGAGACCGACCGGCGCCATTCGGGCAGCGGCGCGGGCGGCGGAGTGCCACGGCTCATGCGCGGGCGGAGCCATGCGCACTCGCAAGCTCGGACCGAGAGGGTGGGAAAGGTGTCGACCCCGTTTTTGAGGACGAGAATCATCCGTGTTCATAGTACCATATACCTGGATCGAGTAGTTTGGTACCCACGAATACAGTTCTGAATTACCAGGTGCAAAGTGCACGAATAGTCTTACATCGAATTATTACAACAATAGGCCCGAAGGCAATATCCAATACATATAGGACCTACTGGTCCGGATACAACCAAAAGCAGAATTTAGATGAGATTAGCGGTCGGAAGGCAAAGCATGTCGATTGCCATAGGCAACGACCGGGGACTAAGACCTAGTAGACGCCTTCTCCTCCATCGCCCACGTGGCAATAAGCATAGGGGTCCTCCAGTTCTTCGCATCCTCCATCTGAAGGTTTGTGCGTATAGCAAGGGTGAGTACCCAACGTACTCAGCAAGCCGACACAGAATGATGCACATGATAGGGTCATTCAAAGGATGGCCAAGGTTCATTTGCACAAAGCAAATTTTCACAATTAATTTCACAAACCAATTGTCTAGCCAAGTCAAGTTTTAGTTTCAGAGTATATTAAAACGGCAACGGTTCTGTCTACCATCCATCGTGATTTCCAAGGATGGCTTCCCGCCTCCGATTCGTCATGGTTTTCTGGGGAGTCCACCCCTTCTCGCATTTCGAGAAGTTGAGTCCACCAGCGCACAAAATCATTATGCAATCTCATTCCCATCATTTTAAAATTTATGAGTCTAGCCACGGGAGAAACTTCTCACGCTGCCCATTAACCGCGAGCACGACTATTCGAATAGATTGATTGACTCACACTGCAGTGGATGTACACTTTACCCGTACTCCGCGACTACTCATTGAATGAGCTTTCATCCCTTCATATAGGATGGTCACGGCAAAGCCTTTCGATAACTTTGCTTCGGCGTGCATCCGCTCCATGAAATTAAATCCTCTTGCACTCTAGCCATCTTTTCCTAGCAAGTGAGAGGAGTTCTGGCGCTCCCGGGGTAAGGAAAAAACTTTCACAACATTCTCACTGAACACGTAGGCCGCAGCCTTATCTCAATAACCAGAACCACCTCTTCACTCAAGAACGACTATGCAGAGATACAGCCTTCGGTCGGCTATCTACTCCGCTAGGTCTATACCCATTCGAGAAGTACGGCTGTACTGGCTCGTTCCAGGTTATAAGTCTCATGGCTCGGTGTAACATCCTGGCCCAGGGCTTAATAGGATTAATAGAATACTCATACCAACAAGTTGCAACTTCTTTTTCGGAAGCTCATCTCCTAAGAACTCTGAGGTTAAACGTGCTTGGCCTGGGGTAATTTGGGGATGGGTGACCGACCGGGAAGTTCTTCCTGGGTGCGCATGAGTGAGGACAGAGTGCGCAGAAAAGACTGGTGTTGGTCTGTGAGGGCAGTCTAAGGTCCTAGAGAGCTTCCAGATATAGGCGGACCCAGCCTGAGAAGGGTGGGACGTTACAAGTGGTATCAGAGCCGACCCTCACGGTTTCACGGGGCACGTGGCGGGTCAGTTGTGCGGGCATGGTGCGCATGGCGCGTGGGCCCTGAGGGGTCACGACATGGCACATGAGCCGACACTGGACACACGGACGTGGCCAAGAGGGGACCGACGAGGACGTCGGGTCCTCTAAGGGGGTGTGGATGTAACATCCTGGCCTAGGGCTTAATAGGATTAATAGAATACTCATACCAACAAGTTGCAACTTCTTTTCCGGAAGCTCATCTCCTAAGAACTCTGAGGTTAAACGTGCTTGGCCTGGGAAGGGTGGGACGTTACACTCGGTCCTTAATTGACTAGGGGCGGTACTAGCCTTTACCGGAATCCACTCAAATTCATCCATCCGCCCTAGTCCAAAACATTGGTTTTGTACTTTTTGTTTTTCATCAAAACTCATTTCATCATGATCGAGGCAATGTGGCGCTTATGTCTCCACATGCCGTATTCCAACTACCTTCCCAAAGATAGTTGCCCAAGCATGGAGCTTCTTTGTAAGATCATGAGTATGCAAGAATCTAGTATAAGCAGGGCTAAGTATTTTATCGAAGTTAGCCTCCGGTCATATCACATCGAGGGTTACAAAGAATAATTCTAATGGTAATCAACATTAAGGCAAGGTTTATCAAGCATAGGTACTTATTTGTGTATAGCATGCAATTTGTACTTGAAATCAACATTATTTCGAAATGTAGGATCAAAATGTTCAAAGCGAAGTGTTGACTTGCCTTGCTCGCACACTTGTTGGCCGGGGTCTTCAACATAGTCGTGCTTGCTCCTTCGGTTGCTATCCGTACGTGCGAAAAAATAAATTGAATTTGATCGAATTCAATAAAATGCCGAGAGATCGATAAGAATCATAAAAACGACTCCAAACGTTTATCCTAAAATTCTACTCGAGTTCGGACGAGAGTTTTGGGGCAAAATTCGAGTTAAAATCTAGTTCGGGGTTTTAGGGTTTTGCGAAGCGTCGATCGAATTTAAATAAGGAATAAATTTAAAAAGCGCTAATTGAAGGAATTTGTGCTCGAGGTTTTGGAGGTCCGAGCACCAAAAGAAACATATTTTTAATGGCAAAAAGAAATAGGCAAACTCACGATTAAAACGACGCGAAACGAAATTTCCGAAAAATCCTATTTCTATTTCCAAATTTGCACCGAGAATAGTACACGAGAAAACAATATATTTTTGCCCAAATATTTCCTAAATACTTTTCCTATTTTTCCAGGATTTTTCCATATTTTTCCCTTTTTTCTTTTCCCTTTTTTTCTTTTTCTTTTCTTCTTCTTTTCCTTTTTCCTTTCTTTTCTCTTTTTTCCTATTCCCTCTCCTCTACCTATTCGACCCGGCGCTCTCTCTCTCTCTCTCTCTCTCTCTCTCTTTCTCGTTTCGCCGGCCGGCGCGCAAGAGCGAAGGGGCGGCGGCTCGGGACTCATCGGCGGCGACGGCGACGGCAAGGGAGGCGGCGGGACAACGACGCACGGCGGCTAGGGTTGCAGCGAGGGAAACGGCGTGGGAGAGGGGTGGAGAACGGCGTCGAGGTGGGGGAAAGGGGATGGGGCTTCGGCCCTATTTATAGGCGTGGCCGGGAGGGGAACGGGAGAGAGGGGGACCGGCGTGGCGGTGCGACGAGCGATGCGCGCGCACGGGTTGGCGGGGGCCGATGCGGCGCATGCGGGCGACGCGCGGGGGCCGGGCGGGCGTTGGCGTGTGGCGCGCGTGGGAGCGGGGCGGGCACGGTGGCGGCGCGTGGCGCACGCGGGCGGTGCGGGGCCGCATCGGCGGCGACGCACGGCGCGGCGAGGCGGGGTCTCGGACGGCGGGAAACGCGCGGCGGGCGATCACGGGCGGGGAGGAGGGAGAGAGCTATTATAATCATTTGGTAAATAAAAAGAAATACAGATGTAGAAAGGTATATTTATATTTTTGGAAATAATAGTTTAAAAATGATCCTATGTAGGGTCATTTCCTTTAGCCAACTAGTCGGGGGTAGGGCGCCTACGGTCGCATGGCTCGATACCGCTCTGTGGACCCCGTTTTTGAGACGGGAATCTTTCGTGTTCATAGTACCATTTCCCTGGATCGAGTAGTTGGTACCCACGAATACGATCTGATAATCAGTGCACATGCACGAATATTCTTACATCAACATTATTACATCAATAGGCCCGAAGGCAATGTTCAACCCACGTGACCTCATGGTCCGAATACAACACAAAAACGAATTTAGATACGGCGGCGGAATAGAGGCAGCGGCTTGTCATTTGCCACGAGCAACGACCGGAGCTAAGATCTAGTATGCGCCGTCGCTCCTTCACCCTCCTTGTAATACGCGTATGGATCCTCCGGCTCTTCACTTCCATCAGCTGAAGGTTTGTGCATATAGCAAGGGTGAGTACCAACCGTACTCAGCAAGCCAACACAAAATTGATGCATATGATAGGGTTATTCAAAGAATATGGCTGGGGTTCTTTTGCATAAAGCCAATTTTCACAATTCTTTTCACAAGCCTATCAACTAGCCAAATCAAGTTTTAATTTCACAGTTCATTAATCCGGTGACGGTTCTGTCTACCATCCATCGTGACTCCAAGGATGGCTTCCCGCCTCCGTTTCGTCATGATTTTCTCGGGAACCCACCCCTTCTCGCATCTCGAGAAGTTGATCCACCAAATGAAATCATCATGCAAACCCATCCCAACAGTTTAAGTTTAAAGTCTAGCCAAGCGAAAGTCTTGTCACGATGCTCAATATCCGCGAGCACGGCTATTCGAATAGATTAATTCACTCACACCTGCGGTGGATGTACACTTTACCCATACTCCGCGACAGCCCAACAAATGAGCCTACGCCTCAACACATGAGACGGTCACGGCAAAGCCTTTCGATAACCTTGCTTTGGCGGCACCCGCTCCATGAACTTAAGCCCTCATGCACTCTAGCCGTCCTTTTCTAGCAAAGTGAGAGGAGTTCGCGCACCCGGGGTAAGGAAAAACTTCCTCAATCTTTAAGTTTGGTTAATATCGATTTAATTCCACCAACAAAGGCCGCAGCCTCATTCCCATCACATAACCACATCATAGAGAACCATCTATGCAAGGATACTGCCTCCGCTCGGCTATCTAGTCAGCTAGGTCTATACCCATTCGAGAAGTACGGTTGTACTGGCTCGTTTCCCGGCTATCTCATGGCTCGGTCCTTAATTAACCAGGGTCGGCACTTGCCTTTTCCGGAATCCACCCAAATCATCCAGCCGCCCCAGTCTAAAACATTTGTATAGCATTTTCAATTTTCATCGAGCCTAGTTCAACATTCTCATGGCCATGTGGCGCTCATGTCTCCACAGGCCGTATTTCAACTACCTTCCCTAAGGTAGTTGCCCGAGCACAAAGCTTTCTTGCAAAATCATGAGTATGCAGGGATCTAGTGTAAGCAGAACTAAGCATTTGTACCGAAGTTATCCTCTGGTCATATCACATCGAAGGTTACAAAGAATAAATTCTAATGGTGATCAATATCAAAGCAGGGTATATCAAGCATAGGTACTATTTATGTAAAGCGTGCAATTCGTAATTTGAAACCAACATTATTTCACAAAGTAGGATCAATATGTTCAAAGAGTGTGATGACTTGCCTTGCTCGCACACTTGAGGGGTGGTATCTTCCGCGGGGTCGATGCCGGTTTCTTTAGGTGCTACCCGTCGTGCGAAAGATCAATTGAATTCAATCAAATACCGAGAGATCGAAAAGAACCATAAAGGCCATGAAAACGACTCCAAATGTTTTGCCTAAAATTCTACTTGAGTCAGGATAAAGGTCGCTTTAGGAAAAATCCGAGTTTTGAAATCGAGTCGATTTCCTAGGGTTTTTGCAAAGACGGCGATCGTAATAATTTGGGAATTTAGGTTTGAAAATATCAGCGGCGGAAATTCGTGCTCGAGGTTTGAGGGTTTGAGCACAAAAGAGAAGCCTATTTAAATGGCGAGAAAGAATTAAACGGAGTCCGGATTTAAAAACGACGCGAAACGAAATTGAAAACGTCCGATTTCGATTTTTCAATCTTTGCACCGAGAAAACATGCGAGAAAATAATTTATTTTTGCCCAAAATTTTACTCAAGTCATCCCAAAATATTTTCCAAATTTTCCAAAATTTTTTCCAAATTTTTCCCTATTTTTCTTTTTCTTTTTTTTTTTTTTTTTTTTATTTTTCACTCGGCGCATCAGCTCATCGCGCTAACCGCCGACCGGGACCGGCCAAACAGAGCGGCGGCACGCGACAAAACGGCGCGCGCAAGGGGCTTACTGGCGACGGCGGGCTCGAGGAGGAGCAGTGGGGCACGGAGGGAGTTTGCGCACGGCGGCGACGGCTCCGGTGGTTAGGCGGCGGCGGCGCGCTGGGAGAGGGGAGGAAACGGCGGTGTGCGGCACAAGGGCGGGGCACCGCCTTTTATAGGCGCGGCGAGGCGCGCTGCGCGGGCACGGTGTGCAGGAGGGGCCGGCTCGGCGCGGCGCGGGGGGAGACACGCGGCGGCGCACGGGGAGGCCGGGTACGGCGGGCGCAACGCGGCAACGTGCGGGGTCAGCCCGGTACGGCGGGCGCGACGCGGCGGCGGCGAGGCGCGCGGCGGGCGGGGTCCGCGCACGCGGGCGCGCACGGCGTGGGGTCCGGGCGCGGCACGGCGCGTGGCGGCGGCGCGCGGGGCGTGGGGCGTGACGGGCGGCGTGCGCGGCGGCGGCGCGCGCGCGCGGGGTAGGGGCCGGTACGACATGTACGGCGCCGAACACTTGGCGCGCAATGAACAGTGCCATTTCCGATTTTTCCGATTTTTCATTTTAATTTTCCATTTCTATTTTTCTTTCTTCTAAAAATTCCAAAATAAATTCCCCTAATACAAAAATAATTTTTAACATAATATTTTCAACTTTTCTCCACTTTTATTTTCCCACAATTTTTTTTCATATTTATTTATTTTAAAATCCCTTTTTTTCAAATTTTAATTTCCTCTCCTATATTTTTCCAAAACTTTCCCGGATTTGAGTACGATTCCCGAGAATTTTATTATTTATTTTGTGTCTTAATTTACCTTCTCCCAACCAAAAATTTTGTTTTATATTCCCCAAAACGTGTTTTCATAAATCCGCGCTTTCCCGATTTTTTTAAAAAACCCCGATGCGGCTTTCGCACCTCCATTTTGACAACTCCAAATTATCCAAAAACACCGAAAGGGAAATTGATCACGTCAAAATTTATGCAACCGAGCGGCAAATAAGACGCAACAACCCGAGAAGAAGCAACAAGCGAAGGTTTTTGAAAGTTCCGATTTTTACGTTCCGTTTTCCGTCTTTCGATTTTCGGGATGTTACAAACCTACCCCCTAACAATAAATCTCGTCCCCGAGATTTCTTACCGGTTCTTGAGTAGTAGTGTGTGGGTATTCAGTCCTCGGGAACTCTTCGCTCTCCCAGGTAGCCTCTTCTTTCGTGTGATTGCTCCATTGTACTTTGTACATGCGCCATGACTTGGTCCGTGTCTTCTTTTCGCCTCGTCTAGTATCTTGATTGGATGCTCCGGGTAGGTAAGGTCACTGTGGACATGGATGGTTTCTAACGGGGCTTGCTCTTCCGGTACCCGCAAACATTTCTTCAGCTGCGATACGTGGAATACTAGGTGGACATCGGAGAGGTTCTCGGGCAGCTCCAACCGGTAGGCTACTTCTCCTCTCCTAGCGTTTATTAAGAATGGGCCCACGTATCGTGGTGCGAGTTTCCCTTTGACCTTGAACCTCCGAGTTCCCCGTAGTGGTGAGACCTTCAAATACACGTAGTCACCTTCTTTAAACTCTAATTCTCTTCGACGGGTGTCCGCGTAGCTCTTTTGTCGTGATTGAGCAGTTTGTAATCGGTCCCGGATTAGGCGAACTTTTTCCTCGGCCTCTTTGATTATGTCAGGCCCGAATACGGTTCGTTCATCGGTTTCTGACCACATTAGTAGGGTTCGGCATCGGCGACCAAATAGAGCTTCGTTTGGCGACATCTTCAGACTGGCTTGATAGCTATTGTTGTAGGAGAACTCGGCGTACGGCAAACATTTCTCCCAATCCTTGGTGAAATCCAACGCACAGGCTCTCGGCATATCTTCTAGTACTTGATTTCCTTTCGCCCGTCCGTCGGTCGTGGGTGGTAAGCGATCGAAGGCGAGGTGACTGCCGAGTGCCTCGTGGACTTTACTCCAAAAATGCGACGTGAATTGGGTACCACGATCCGATATAATCCTCTTTGGTACACCGTGGAGACATACAATCCTACTCATATATAGTTCCGCTAGCTTGGCACTGTTGTAGTTAGTTTTTACGGGAATAAATCTGGCAGTCTTAGTGAGCCGATCTACTATTACCCAAATGGAATCGTAACCAGTCGTAGTTTTGGGTAGTCCTACTATGAAATCCATGCCTATCTCGTCCCATTTCCATTCAGGAATCTTGAGCGGCTGCAGCAAGCCTGCTGGTCGTTGATGCTCAGCTTTCACCCTTTGGCACACATCGCACACGGCTACGTATTCGGCTACATCTCTCTTTATATTGGGTATTCTCCCATCAAATCCTGGTACATTTTCGTGCTTCCGGGATGTAACGAATATGCCAATTCGTGGGCTTCTTTTAAGATCAATCCTCTCAAACCACCTCGTTCAGGCACGCAGATTCTTTTCTTGTACCACAGGATTCCCTTGTCATCTACTAAAAACTCCTTAGCGCGTCCAGCGGCCATGCGTTCCTTGATTTCCTGGGTTTCCTCATTCCCTTTTTGGGCTTCTTCTATTTGAGTCCTCAGAAGGGGTTGGATTTCCAGTGAGTTCGCTTCTCCGTGAGGAATCAGGTGCAGATTAAGTCGAGCCATTTCTTCTTGGAGCTCATTGGCCATACCTCCCAATCCCATGTGGTTGGATTGGACTTTGCGGCTCGCGCATCGGCCACTACATTTGCCTTGCCGGGATGGTAATGGATTCCTAGATCGTAATCCTTGATCAACTCCAACCATCACCTCTGTCGTAGGTTGAGATCAGGCTGAGTAAAGAAATATTTTAAGCTCTTGTGATCGGTATACACATCACAGTGGTTCCCGATCAGATAGTGTCTCTAGATCTTCAATGCGTGAACAACCGCGGCTAATTCCAGGTCGTGTGTGGGGTAATTCTCCTCGTGGGGTCGTAACTGTCGCGAAGCATACGCTACGACCTTCCCATCCTGCATTAACACGTCTCCTAGTCCTTGCCGGGATGCATCACAGTACATCACGAAATCCTTCCGGTTGTCAGGTAAGGTTAAGATTGGGGCGGTGGTTAACTTTTCTTTTAGTTGGTGGAAAGCTTTTTGACACTTCTCGTTCCACTCGAACTTCTTTTCCTTCTTCAGAAGTTGAGTCATGGGTCGGGCTACGGTGGAAAACCCTTCGATGAACCGTCGATAATACCTGGCCAAGCCTAAGAAACTCCGAACTTCCGTCACGACTTGGGTGCCTTCCATTCCGTGACGGCTTCGACCTTGGCGGGGTCTCGCTACTCCTCCGGCTGAAACCACGTGGCCAAGAAAAGCGACTTCCTTGAGCCGCTCGCATTTGCTGAACTTTGCATACAGTGGTGCTCTCGTAGTTTTTCCAGCACCAGCCGTAGATGCTCCGCGTGTTCCTCATCGTTCTTGGAGTAGATAAGTATATCGTCGATGAATACCACTACGAATTTGTCCAGGTATTCCATGAATACCTTGTTCATCAGGTTCATAAAATATGCCGGGGCATTGGTCAATCCAAAGGACATTACTGTGAACTCGTATAAGCCGTAACATGTAGAGAACGCCGTCTTAGGAATATCTCCAGCTCTAATCTTCAACTGATGATATCCTGACCGAAGATCAATTTTTGAGAACACTTGCGCACCCTTAAGTTGATCGAATAGGTCACCGATTCGAGGTAGTGGGTACTTGTTTTTGATAGTCACTTCATTCAACGATCGGTAGTCCACACACATCCTCATACTCCCATCCTTCTTCTTGACGAAGAGTACTGGGGCTCCCCAGGGAGAAGAACTGGGGCGTACAAATCCCTTCTCTTGTAGTTCCCTTATTTGCTTCTTGAACTCCTCTAACTCGTTGGCCGGCATTCGATAAGGCCTCTTGGATATGGTGGCGTACGGGCATTAGGTCGATAATAAACTCTATGTCGCGATCCGGGGCATTCCGGGCAACTCCTCGGGAAATACGTCCGGTATTCTTGTACTACGGCATCCCGCCTAGAGGTAGCATGCTGAACACTCCCGCAGCTTGTTCGCATAGCTTCGGGTTTTGATCCATAGTTATGCTCATCGGTGATCCCCATGGGGCGGATACCGTGACTTCCCTTCGACTGCAGTCTATAATTCCATTATTCTTGGTCAACCAATCCATCCCGAGTATGACATCAATGGTTTTGGGTGATAACACCATAAGGTTTGAAAGAAACACCACGTCCCTAATCCGTATGGGCACATTGATGCAAGCATGGGGTACGGTTATGTCTCCCCCAGGTGAGTGTACCAACATAGGCCTCTTAAGTGCTACTTGGTGTAGGTGGTGTTGTTTGCTTACTTGGGAAGATATGAATGAATGCGAGGCTCCAGAATCAAATAAGACTTTAACTGGGGTAGAGTTGATAGAAAACATACCCATCAGTACGCTCTGGTCCTCCTGAGCTTCTTCAGCCCGCACATGATTCACCTGGCCACGTCGAAACCCGGTGGCAGCCTCGTTGGGTAGCGGGGTCCTGAACAGACCGCGTCCTGCAGCAGGGGTAGGGGTTCCTCGGACGGGCGTTGCATTGGCGCCGGTGCGCACAGGTGTGTTGCGTGGTTTGGGGCAGCTGTTGGAGTAGTGCCCGAATTCTCCACAATTGAAGCAGCTCACATTCCTTCTTCCTGGAGCGGCTAGGGTTGGCGTTGGTGTACGAAGCTGAGGTGTAGCTGGCCTGCTGACATGGTCGGGAGCGGGGGAACGACCGGCTGCCGGAACGTTTGGCTTCCATCCAGACGGGGTGGCTCCCTTGGGCGTTGTGGCGCTCCCGAAATGGGCGAGCCATAGCGAGCCTCCTTTTGCGGTTATTTTCTACCATCTTTTGGTCATGTTCAAGCCGAACGACCTTGTTGATGAGGCTTTGGAAACCGGTGTGATCCCGTCCGATCATCGGTCCTCTCACTCGTCATTTAGTCCCTTGATGAATTTATCCATCTTCTCTTCCTCGTCTGTCAGGTCACTTGTAGCGTAACGGGCAAGCTGGGTAAACTTGATCAGGTACTCTTGTACCGAGGTGTTTCCTTGACGCAGCCTGCGGAACTCGTTTTCTTCATCCTCATAACTGCAGCTGGCACGAAATTCTCACGGAACGCAGCCGTGAATTCTTCCCATGTCGGTTCTCCGGCATCTTCAGCTCGCGTTTCCTTGTAGGTGTCCCACCAGTCACTTGCGGGACCTTCTAGCTGGTTAGTGGCGAAGACAACTCTATCGCTTCTCGAACTCGGACAAGGGTTAGCTTTTTCTCGATCACCCTCAACCAGTCCTCGGCATCCATGGGTTCTTCGGCCATGGAGAAGGTTGGTGGCTTAGCTCGCATGAACTCTCCTAGACTTGATCCTCCTCGACTTCCTTGGTTGTTGGCAATCGCTTGGAGTAGCTGGGTCTGTAAAGCCATAACCTCCGCCAGAGTGGAGGGGTTGGGTTCCGGCGGGTTCTCGTTGGTTGCCGCTCTGCTCGCGCGATGTGCCATCTCGAAGAAGATAGATGAATTAAGAGATCGGACTGTTAAGGTCATGGTTCCTAGGGGATTTTTCTTCAAGTTGTTTTTAAATGATCTTCAATCAACAAGCATGGTAAAATAATAGTAAGCTCAAGAATTAAAATACCACAAAGCGATGCTTAGGTTCATCATATTACATCAACGGGGTACACGGACTGTACATACACAGTCCTTCATGCCATGATAACAACAACAACTACATCGTCTAACTGCATTAACTAATTAAGGGGAAATAGAGTGTGGTCCGTGCTGCCGAGCCGTCCAGAACGAGATCAAGCTGGGGTGGTCCTCCCGCCTAGTCGTCCAACCATCCGCAAGAGCCAGGTGCGGGAAGTGGGTGGTCCGCTGCTGAAGCAAACCGGAGTCCCCATGGCTCGGAGGTGGTGGCCTCGGAGTCATGCCGAATCTTCCTGCTCGGTGGCCGCGTACTCTTGCGAGCGGTCTGGCGGGTGAGGGGGCCTCCAGTGTGAGTCAGGCGACGGGTGGGAGCTTCCTCCTCCATTGGATCGGTGTCGCTGGACTCCCATTTGACCTCCATAGGTTCTGCCTCAGACTCCGAGTCGGTGTGGATCTGGATGGGGTTCTCCTCTCCCGATCCAGGCTCGGATGGCACTGCTACGGAGCTCGAGGTGGGTCCCATGGACGTGGCAGCAGTGGGGTCTATCAGGTACGGCGCAGGTTCTGTGCTCAACATAAAAGCTTGCTCCATCATGGCTTGAAAGGTATCCAAGCATGCTGGAGTCATAAGGTAATAGTGGTCGGGCACAGGAGCGGGAGGTGTTGGTACAATTTCGGTGGAAGTACCTGCAGCGTGGACATGACGAGTGCGCAGCTGCTCTTCCAGCTGGTTGACTTGCTGCTTGCTCTTCCTGAGCTGCTCCTCCAGCTCTACCAGGGCTTCCCCACGGGCCATGTAGCGGTCCGAGAGTTGCTCGTATTGCGCACCATTGGCTTGCAGCTGAGTCTGCAGCATGTTTATCTGGTCCCCACAGCCTTGGTGGCTCTCGACCAGATCATTGAGGCGTGACTGCTGGTCGTTGATCTCAAGCAAGGCCTCCTCGTAGCAGTCATCTGCCGTCTCTGCCCAGCGTGATAGACGTGTGACCATCGGGTTGTAGCAGCAGCGGGTGGCCTCCACGGTGCAAACTGGGTTGCCTTCTTCGCGATAGGGATGATGCATGAACTCTGTCACCATGAGTTCGGCACGATGTATCGCATTAAGGCGAAGAAATGCTTTGCGGGCCGCATCTTGGATGGCTGCTTCTGCTAAGTCCCAGTGGTAGCGGGTGTGGAAGCAGAAAGATGTCTCACTTCCCATGCGGGCTTCTATGGAAACGGTTGCCTCCCATGCTGGATATCCTTCGGAGCCATGCCTTTTGGTGTGATAGGTGGGTGGTTCCGGGTATCTCAAACACCACAGCAGGGACTGAAGCTGTGCCACAATCCCCTCGTCTCGTGGGATAGTGACCTCCCAGGCTCCATCATGGTTCGACATCTGCTCTTGAAGGCAACTTAGGGTTAGAGGGAGAGAACTATTATAATTATTTGGTAAATAAAAGGAAATACAGATGTAGAAAGGTATATTTATATTTTCGGAAATAATAGTTTAAAAATGATCCTATGTAGGGTCATTTCCCTTTAGCCAACTAGTCAGGGGTAGGGCGCCCTACGGTCGCATGGCTCGATACCGCTCGTGGACCCCGTTTTTGAGACGGGAATCTTTCGTGTTCATAGTACCATTTCCTGGATCGAGTAGTTGGTACCCACGAATACAAGATCGGATAATCAGTGCACATGCACGAATATTCTTACATCAACATTATTATATCAATAGGCCCGAAGGCAATGTTCAACCCACAGGACCTCATGGTCCGAATACAACACAAAAACAGAATTTAGATATGGCAGCGGAATAGACGCAGCGGCTTGTCATTTGCCACAGGCAACGACCGGAGCTAAGATCTAGTATGCGCCGTCCGTTCCTTCACCCTCCCGGTAATACGCGTATGGATCCTCCGGCAATTCACTTCCATCACCTGAAGGTTTGTGCGTATAGCAAGGGTGAGTACCAACCGTACTCAGCAAGCCAACACAGAATTGATGCATATGATAGGGTTATTCAAAGAATATGGCTGGCGTTCTTTTGCATAAAGCCAATTTTCACAATTCTTTTCACAAGCCTATCAACTAGCCAAATCAAGTTTTAATTTCATAGTTCATTAATCCAGTGACGGTTCTATCTACCATCCATCGTGACTCCAAGGATGGCTTCCCGCCTCCGTTTCGTCATGATTTTCTAGGGAACCCACCCCTTCTCGCATCTCGAGAAGTTGATCCACTAGCGAATGAAATCATCATGCAAACCCATCCCAACAGGTTTAAGTTTAAAGTCTAGCCAAGCGAAAGTCTTGTCACGATGCTCAATATCCGTGAGCACGGCTATTCGAATAGATTAATTCACTCACACTGCAGTGGATGTACACTTTACCCATACTCCGCGACAGCCCAACAAATGAGCCTACGCCTCAACACATGAGACGGTCACGGCAAAACCTTTCGATAACCTTGCTTTGGCATTACCCGCTCCATGAACTTAAGCCCTCATGCACTCTAGCCGTCCTTTTCTAGCAGTGAGAGGAGTTCTGGCGCACCCGGGGTAAGGAAAAACTTCCTCAATCTTTAAGTTTGGTTAATATCGATTTAATTCCACCAACAAAGGCCGCAGCCTCATTCCCATCACATAACCACATCATAGAGAACCATCTATGCAAGGATACTGCCTCTGCTCGGCTATCTAGTCAGCTAGGTCTATACCCATTCGATAAGTACGATTGTACTGGCTCGTTTCCCGGCTATCTCATGGCTCGGTCCTTAATTAACCAGGGTCGGCACTTGCCTTTTCCGGAATCCACCCAAATCATCCAGCCGTCCCAGTCTAAAACATTTGTATAGCATTTTCAATTTTCATCGAGCCTAGTTCAACATTCTCATGGCCATGTGGCGCTCATGTCTCCACAGGCCGTATTTCAACTACCTTCCCTAAGGTAGTTGCCTGAGCACAAAGCTTTCTTGCAAAATCATGAGTATGCAGGGATCTAGTGTAAGCAGGACTAAGCATTTGTACCGAAGTTATCCTCTGGTCATATCACATCGAAGGTAACAAAGAATAAATTCTAATGGTGATCAATATCAAAGCAGGGTATATCAAGCATAGGTACTATTTGTGTAAAGCGTGCAATTCGTAATTTGAAACCAACATTATTTCAGAAAGTAGGATCAATATGTTCAAAGAGTGTGATGACTTGCCTTGCTCGCACACTTGAGGGGTGGTATCTTCCGCGGGGTCGATGCCGGTTTCTTCAGGTGCTACCCGTACGTGTGAAAGATCAATTGAATTCAATTAGAATTCAATCAAATACCGAGAGATCGAAAAGAACCATAAAGGCCATGAAAACGACTCCAAATGTTTTGCCTAAAATTCTACTTGAGTCGGGATAAAGGTCGCTTTAGGAAAAATCCGAGTTTTGAAATCGAGTCGATTTCCTAGGGTTTTCGCAAAGACGGCGATCGTAATAATTTGGGAATTTAGGTTTGAAAATATCGGTGGAGGAAATTCGTGCTCGAGGTTTGAGGGTTTGAGCACAAAAGAGAAGCCTATTTAAATGGCGAGAAAGAATTAAACGGAGTCCGGATTTAAAAACGACGCAAACGAAATTCCGGAAAACGTCCGATTTCGATTTTTCAAACTTTGCACCGAGAAAACATGCGAGAAAATAATTTATTTTTGCCCAAAATTTTACTCAAGTCATCCCAAAATATTTTCCAAATTTTCCAAAATTTTTTCCAATTTTTCCCTATTTTTCTTTTTCTTTTTTTCCTTTTTTTTTCTTTTTTCAGGCGCACTATTCATCTGCGCCAACGCTGACGCCGTGACCGGCCGAAACAGAGCGCGCGGCGCGACAAAACAGGCGGCGCAAGGGGCTTACCGGCGACGGCGGGCTCGGGAGGAGCGGTGGGGCACGGAGGAGGTTGCGCACGGCGGCGACGGCTCCGGTGGTTAGGCGGCGGCGGCGGCGCGCCGGGAGAGGGAGAAACGGCGGTGTGCGGCACAAAGGGCGGGCGCCGCCTTTATAGGCGCGGCTCGGCGTGGGCACGGTGTGGAAGGGGGAGGGCCGCTCGGCGCGGCGCGGGTGGAGACACGCGGCGGCGCACGGGGAGGGCCGGGTACGGCGGGCGCAACGCGGCAACGTGCGGGGTCGGCCGGGTACGGCGGGCGCGACGCGCGGCGGCGGGCGGCGCGCGGCGCGGGCGGGTCCGGCGCACGCGGGAGCGCACGGCGGGGGTCCGGCGCGGCACGGCGCGCGGCGCGCGGGTGTAGGGCCGGTGCGGGCGGCGTGGGGCGGCGCGGCGCGTGGCGCGCGGGTCCGGCGCGGTCGGGCGCACGCGCGGCGCGTGGCGCGCGTGTGGGCGGGCTCGTACGACATGTACGGCGTCGAACACTTGGCGCGCAATGAATAGTGCCATTTCCGATTTTTCCCGATTTTCCATTTTAATTTTCCATTTCTATTTTTTTCTTCTAAAAATTCCAAAATAAATTCCCCTAATACAAAAATAATTTTTAACACAATATTTTCAACTTTTCTCCACTTTTATTTTCCCACAATTTTTTCATATTTATTTATTTTAAAATCCCTTTTTTCAAATTTCAATTTCCTCTCCAATATTTTTCCAAAACTTTCCCGGATTTCGAGTACGATTCCCGAGAATTTTATTATTTATTTTGTGTCTTAATTTACCTTCTCCCAACCAAAAATTTTGTTTTATATTCCCCAAAACGCGTTTTCATAAATCGCGCTTTCCCGATTTTTTTTAAAAAACCCGATGCGGCTTTCGCACCTCCATTTTGACAACTCCAAATTATCAAAAAACCGAAAGGGAAATTGATCACGTCAAAATTTATGCAACTGAGCTGGCAAATAAGACGCAACAACCCAAGAAGAAGCAACAATCGAAGGTTTTTGAAAGTTCCGATTTTTACGTTCCGTTTTTCCGTCCTTCGATTTTCAGGATGTTATAGAGGTCTTCGCTGATAAGGACATCTTTCGAGGGGATTTGTTCTTCCGGTACTCGCAAACATTTCTTCGGTTGTGATACGTGAAAGACGGGGTGTACATCGGAAAGATTTTTGGTGATCCAGTTGATAGGCCACTTTGTCTCTTCGACGCTTATCGGGAAAGGTCCAACATATCTTGGCGCCGCTTTCCTTTGACCTTGAACCTCTTGGTTCCTCTTAGTGGCGAAACTTTCGGGTACCAAAGTCGCCTATTTTGAATTCCAACTCTCTGTGGCGAGTGTCCGCATAGCTCTTCTGCCGAGACTGGGCTACCTTGAGCCGATCTTTTACCAGTAGAACTTTCTCTTCGGCTTCTCTAATGATGTCTGGCCCAAATACGGCTCGTTCACTGGTCTCCGACCACATCAACGGAGTTCGGCATCTTCGTCCAAACAAGGCCTCGTTCGGCGACATCTTCAGACTAGCCTGGTAACTTTTGTTATAGGAGAACTCTGCGTAGGGCAGGCACATCTCCCAGTCCTTAGTATCCAACGTACAGGCTCTTAGCATGTCCTCCAGGACCTGGTTCGTCCTCTCGGTTTGTCCATCAGTCTGAGGGTGATAAGCAGTACTAAAGGCGAGGTGAGCTCCCAACGCCTCGTGAAACTTATCCCAGAAGTGAGATGTGAATTGAGTGCCACGGTCTGACACAACCCTTGTGGGTACTCCATGTAGGCACACAATTCGGACATGTACGGTTACGCAATTTGGCGCCGCTATACCGAGTCTTGACCGGGATAAATCGGGCGATCTTGGTCAGTCTATCCACGATCACCCAAATGGAATCGTATCCGATAGCGCTTTTGGGTAGTCCCACTATAAAGTCCATGCCTATTTCATCCCATTTCCACTCGGGGATCTTGAGTGGTTGCAGCAATCTGCTGGGCCGATGCTCACCTTAACTCTTTGGCATACATCACATACGGCCACATATTTTGTTACGTCTCTTTTCATGTTGGGCCACCAGTATTCTATTTTCAAATCCTGGTACATCTTGGTGCTTCCTAGGTGTAGCGAGTATGCTGACTCATGGGCTTCCTTGAGGATCAGTCCTCTTAATCCTCCTTTCTCTGGTACGTAAATCCTTTTATGATACCACAGGGTTCCATCGTTGTTGGTTGTGAATTCCTTGGCCAGTCCTTCGGTTATGCGTTCCTTGATCAGTCGAATTTCCTCGCAATCCTTCTGGGCTTCCTTAATCTGACTTTGTAGGAGAGGTTGTATCTCCAGCGAACTCAGTTGTCCATGAGGAATCAACTGTAGGTTAAGCCGAGCCATCTCTTCTTGAAGCTCGTTGGCCATATATTCCATCCTTAGTTGGTTGCACTGGGCTTTTCGGCTCAAAGCGTCAGCTACAACATTGGCCTTACCAGGGTGGTAATGGATTCCTAGGTCATAGTCCTTGATTAGTTTCAGCCATCTTCTCTGGCGCATGTTAAGATCTGTCTAGGTAAAGAAATACTTTAAGCTCTTGTGGTCCGTGTATATATCACAGTGGTTTTCGATCAGGTAGTGCCTCCAAATCTTCAAGGCATGCACCACTGCGGCCAATTCTAAGTCATGGGTGGGATAATTCTCCTCATGAGGTCGTAGTTGCCTTGAGACATAAGCCACAACCTTTCCATCTTGCATCAACACGCCTCCTAATCCTTGTCGAGATGCATCACAGTATATAACGAAGTCTTTCCGGTTGTCCGGTAGGACTAAGATCGGGGCGGTGGTTAACTTTTCTTGGAGCTTGTCAAATGCCTGTTGACACTGCTCAATCCATGCATACTTCTTTTCCTTCTTCAATAGTTGGGTTAGGGGTCAAGCTATCTTAGAAAATCCTTCAATAAACCTCCGGTAATATCCAACCAATCCCAAGAAACTTCTAATCTCTTTTACCGACTGGGTGCTTTCCACTTGGTAACAGCTTCGACCTTGGCGGGGTCTACTGCTACGCCTCCTGCTGAGATTACATGTTCAAGAAAAGCTACTTCCTTAAGCCAAAATTCACACTTGCTGAATTTGGCATATAGCTGATGCTCTCGCAGCTTCTCTAGTACCAAGCGCAGATGTTCTGTGTGTTCTTCATCATCCTTGGAATAGATGAGGATATCATCAATGAATACTACCACGAACTTGTCCAGATACTCCATAAATACTTTGTTCATGAGGTTCATGAAGTAGGCCGGGGCATTGGTCAGTCCGAAAGACATTACTGTGAACTCGTACAAGCCTTAGCGTGTAGAGAACGCAGTCTTGGGTATATCCTCAGTCCTAATTTTCAGCTGATGGTATCCAGATCGAAGATCGATCTTTGAGAACACTCGGGCTCCCTTGAGTTGGTCGAATAGGTCATCGATTCGAGGTAACGGGTACTTGTTCTTAATGGTAACCTCATTCAATGACCGATAGTCTATGCACATTCTCATGCTTCCGTCCTTTTTCTTAACAAATAGTACTGGGGCTCCCCACGGTGAAGAACTAGGGCGTACGAAGCCTTTCTCTTGCAGTTCCCTTATCTGCTTCTTAAGTTCGTCCAATTCGTTCACCGGCATCCGGTAGGGTCTCTTAGCTATGGGGGCGGTGCCAGACATGAGGTCAATAATGAACTCTATGTCTCGTGCAGGGGCATTCCGGTAGTTCCTCGGGAAATACATCCGAGTAGTCCTGGATTACTGGCATTCCAACTATGGTAACATGGTGAATATTCCCTAGCTCGGTCACAGAGCATAGAGTCTTGATCCATGGCTACTGTCATCGGTGATCCCCATGGGGTAGTTAAGGTAACTTCTCTTCGTCCACAGTCTAGTACCCCTTGGTTCTTGGTTAACCAATCCATTCCTAGTATGACATCCAAGGTTTGGGGCGGCAAAACCGTAAGGTTGGATAGGAATACCACGTCCTTGATCCGAATGGGCACATTGATGCACGCATGGGCTATGGTCACATCTCCCCCGGGTGAGTGTACTACCATTGGTCTCTTAAGGTCTACTCGGTGTAAATTGTGCTCTTTGCTTACTCTTGACGATATAAATGAATGCGAAGCTCTAGAATAACAAAACTTTAACTGGTGCAAAGTGGATAGAAAACATACCCATTAGCACGCTTTGATCCTCATGAGCTTCCTCAGCACGCACGTGGTTGACCTGACCACGGCGGAATCCGGTTGCATCTTCCTTTGGTTGGGGCGTTCTGAACAAACTGCGTCTAGGTGCCGGAGCAGGGGTTCCTCGTACTGCAATGGCATTGGCTCCAGTGCGGTTGGGGGTGTTGTGCGGCTTAGGGCAGCTGTTGGCGTAATGCTCAAACTCTTCGCAGTTGAAGCAATTGACATTCCTGGCTCCTGGGGCTACCAAAGTGGGTGCCGGAGTACGAGACGGTGTTGCAGGTGGCCTGTGGCAGGGCGATTGGTTGCCACAACGGCTAGCTTCCAACCTGACGGGGTTGCTCCTTTAGGTCGCTGGGGTGTTCCTTGAATCGGACGGGCCATTGCAAGCCTTCTCTTTCGGTTGTTTTCTACCATCCTCTGGTCATGCTCAAGCCTTATGACCTTGTTGATGAGGCTCTGGAAGCTGGCATGGTCCTGACTGATTATCGGTCCTCTCAACTCGTCGTTCAGTCCTTCGATAAACTTGTCCATCTTCTCTTCCTCGTCTGCTAGATCGCTTGTGGCGTAACGTGCAAGCTGCGTGAACTTGTTAAGGTACTCTTGTACCGTGGTGTTGCCTTGGCGCAGCCTACGGAACTCATTCTTCTTCATCCTCATAACTATAGCAGGGACGAAGTTTTCACAGAAGGCAACCGTGAATTCTTCCAAGTGGGTTCGCCGACATCTTCAGCTCGGGTTTCCTTGTAGGTGTCCCACCAGTCACCTGCGGGTCCTTCCAGCTGATTGGTGGCGAAGACGACTCTGTCAGTTTCCCATACTCGAACGAGAGTTAGCTTCTTCTCCATTACTCTTAGCCAATCTTCAGCATCCATGGGTTCGTCTGTCGAGGAGAATGTCAGCGGCTTTGCCCTCATAGATTCGCCGAGGTTTGATCCTCCGCGTTGTCCTTGGTTGTTGGCGATAGCTTGCAGCAGTTGGGTCTGCAAAGCCATGACTTCTGCTAGGGTGGAGGGGTTAGGCTCAGGCGGGTTCTCAGGAGCTGCTGGGGCTCTGCGACGATGCGCCATCTGAACAATGGGGATGAGGTAAGAGACTTGATTTGCTAACGTCATGATACTAAGGAATTTTCTTTGAGTTGTTTGAAGTGATCTTTCAAAGCAAGCTTGGTGGAATAAACTCATTTATGACATAACATTGAACTTCATTATCAGTTCATAGATGTTACATCAGGGGGGATACATTGGACATATATAGTCCATACAACACAATACAATAACTCTAACATCGTTCTAGGGTCTCGTACATAAAAGGGGTAGGGGCATGGTCATTGTTGTCTTAACTCCATCCAAAGCAAGACCAGGGCTGCTTCTGGTGTCCGACTAGTCATCCAACCATCCGCATGATCCAGGTGCTGGTAGAGGGTGATCCTTAGCCGAAGCGAATCGAAGTCCCCATGGCTCAGAGGTAGTGGCCTCAGAGTCATGTCCGATCTTCCTGCTTGGTGGCCTGGTACTCTTCCGGGCAGTCCTGAGGATGATAGGACCTCCGGTGAGTGTCATGCGGCGAGTAGGAGCTTCCTCCTCTGATGGATCTGTGTCACTGAGCTCCCACTTGATCTCCATAGGTTCTGTCTTGGGTTCGGAGTCAGTGTTGATCTGGATGGGGTTATCCTCTCCCGAACCAGGCTCGGATGGTACAGCCGTGGAAATCGGGGTGGGCTCCGATGAGGTAGCAGCAATGGGGTCGATCAGGTATGGTCCAGACTCTGTGCTCAGCATGAAGGCTTGCTCCATCATGGCTTGAAAGGTGGTCAAGCATGCTGGAGTCATGAGGTAGTAGTGGTCGGGCACAGGGGCAGGGGGTGTTGGTGCAGCTGCAGTAGAAGTACCAGCGGCGGGGACAGGGTTGAAGCGAAGTTGCTCTTCCAGTTGGCCGACCTACTGCTGGCTCTTCCTAAGCTGTTCCTCCAACTCAACCAAAGCTTCTCCACGGGCCACATAATGATCAGAGAGCTACTCGTATTGGGCACCGTTAGCTTGCAGCTGGGTCTTCAGCAAGTCGATCTGATCTCCACAGTTTTGGTGTTCCTCCACCAGATCATTGAGGCGTCGCTGCTGGTCATCTATCTCAAGCAATGCCTCTTCATAGCAGTCATCAACTGTTTCTGCCCAGCGGGACAGACGGGTAACCATAGGATTATAGCAGCAGGGCGTGGCGTCCACAGTGCAGACTGGGTTGCCTTCCTCTCGGTAGGGATGGTGTACGAACTCGTCACCGTAAGCTCGGCACGGTGAATGGCATTGAGGCGAAGGAATGCCTCGCGGGCTACGTCCGAAGGGCTGCCTCTATCAGATCTCTGTGGTAACAAGTGTGGAAGCAATAGGGTGTCTCGCTCCCAATACGGGCCTCAACTGAAACTGCGGCTTCCCATACCGGGTGTCCCTCGGTGCCAAGTTTTCTAATCCGATAGGTCGGTGCATCCGGGTATCTTAGTCACCATAGGAACTGCTGGAGTTGTGACACGAATCCTTCTTCCTGCGGAACCTTGATCTCCCAAACTCCGACATGGTCCGACATCTGTTTTGAAAGTAACTTAGGGTCAGAGAGGGATAATATCAAAACAATTTGAGTAAAGAAGATGGGGGACGAGAGTATGAGGGAAAACACATTTGTTTTTGAAAATAGTTTAGATTTGCAAAAATAATCCTATGTAGGGATATTTCCCTTTAACCGGCTATTCAGGGGTAGCGCGCCGCTGGTCTTATCCTGCAGCTTGCATTGCTCTAATACCACTCTGTCGACCCCCGTTTTTGAGGACAGAATCATCCATGTTTATAGTACCATATCCCTGGATGGAGTAGTTTGGTACCAACGAATACAATTCTGAATTACCGATGCAAAGTGCACGAATAGTCTTACATCGAATTATTACAACAATAGGCCCGAAGGCAATGTCCAATACATATAGGACCTACGGTCCGATACAACCAAAAGCGAGAGTTTAGATGAGATTAGCGGTCGGAAGGCAGCGGCATGTCGATTGCCACGTGCAACGACCGGGGACTAAGACCTAGTAGACGCCTTCTCCTCCATCGCCCACCCGGCAGTAAGCATAGGGGTTCTCCAGTTCTTCGCATCCTCCATCTGAAGGTTTGTGCGTATAGCAAGGGTGAGTACCCGATGTACTCAGCAAGCCGACACGGAATGATGCACATGATAGGGTCATTCAAAGGATGGCCAAGGTTCATTTGCAAGCAAATTTTCACCAATTCATTTCACAAACCTATTGTTTAGCCAAGTCAAGTTTTAGTTTCGAGTATATTAAAACGGCAACGGTTCTCTACCATCCATCGTGATTTCCAAGGGTGGCTTCCCGCCTCCGATTCGTCATGGTTTTCTGGGGAGTCCACCTCTTCTCGCATTTCAAGAAGTTGAGTCCACCAGCGCACAAAATCATTATGCAATCTCATTCCCATCATTTTAAAATTTATGAGTCTAGCCACGGGAGAAACTTGTCACGCTGCTCATTAACCGCGAGCATGGCTATTCGAATAGATTGATTGGCTCACACTGCAGTGGATGTACACTTTACCCGTACTCCACGACTACTCATTGAATGAGTTTTCATCCCTTCATATGGGATGGTCACGGCAAAGCCTTTCGATAACTTTGCTTTGGCAGTACCCGTTCCATGAACTTAAATCCTCTTGCACTCTAGCCGTCCTTTCCTAGCAGCGAGAGGAGTTCTAGCGCTCCCGGGTAAGGGAAAAACTTTCACAACATTCTCATTCACAACATCCGAGTTAAAATCAAGTTCGGGGTTTTAGGGTTTTTGCGAAGCGTCGATCGAATTTAAATAAGGAATAAATTTAAAAGCGCTAATCGAAGGAATTTGTGCTCGAGGTTTTGGAGGTCCGAGCACCAAAAGAAACTTATTTTTAATGGTGGAAAAGAAATAGACAAACTCCCGATTAAAACGACGCGAAACAAAATTTCCGAAAAATCCGATTTCTACTTCCGAATTTGCACCGAGAAAAGTATAGGAGAAAACAATATATTTTTGCCCAAATATTTGCCCAAATATTTCCTAAATACTTCTCCTATTTTTCCAGGATTTTTCCATATTTTTCCCTTTTTCTTTTCTCTTTTTCCTTTGTCTTTTTCTTTATTTTTCTCTTTTTCCTATTCCCTTCTCTACCGTTTGACCCGGCACTCTCTCTCTCTTTTCTGTTTCGGCCGACGGCGCGCAAGCGCGAAGGGACGGCGGCTCGGCGACTCACCGGCGGCGGCAGCAGGCAAGGGAGGCGGCGGGACACCGGTGCACGGCGGCGACGGCTCGCGGCACAGCGGGCGCGCTCGGTGGCTCGCGGCGCTTCGACGACGGTGGCGCACGGCAGCTAGAGTTGCGACGAGGAAAACGGCGAGGGAGAGAGGTGGAGATCGGCGACGAGGTGGGGGAAAGGGGATGGGGCTTCGGCCCTATTTATAGGCGCGCGGGGAGGGAACGGGAGAGAGGGGCGGGCGGGGCATTGGCGCGTGGCGCGCATGGGCGCGAGTCCGGCGCGGCGTCGGCGCGTGGCGCGCGCGCGGGCGGGGCGGGCAGTACAGCAGGCGAGCGCGGCGTGGCGAGAGCGGGTCCGACGCGGCGGGCGACGTGCGGCGGCGGCGCGGCCGGGCGCGGCGACATGAGCACGTGTTGCCGGCCGGGCCGGGCGTGGCGCGGCGCGGGCGCGTGGCACGTGGCACGCGCAAGGGTGAGGGCCGGCACGGGCGGGCGACGGCGCGCGACGCGTGTCCCGCGGGCGCGGTGTGGAGGATCGGGGCCGAACACCTAGCAACACATGAACAGGCACTTTCTCCATTTTCCCGATTTTAAATTCTAATTTCCAATTTCTATTTTCTTTCACTCTAAAAATTCAAGATAAAAATCTAATATTCCCAAAATTAATTTAAAAATATATTTGCAAACTTTTCACCCACTTTTATTTATTTAAAAATATATATCACCTTATTTAATTTAATCCTTTTTCTTAAATTCCATAAATCACAATTTTAATTCCAATTAATTTCTAGACTTTATATAAACCCTCTAAAATATTTTATTGCCCATTTTATTTTCTAATTAATATTACACAACCACCAAATAATGTTTTGTTTCCCAAATATATATTTCTATGAATCCACACCCTTTTCCTATTTTGTTTTAAAATTCCCAACTCTAAACTCCGAGATTTTTCTCCTCAACGGAAATCCAAATCATTTGGTTTTTCTCAAACATCAAGATGAATCACTCCCATTATAAACTCCATGCAACAAAGCCGACAAATAATAAGCAATAAACACGATGAGAAGCAATAAGCCAAAAGTTTTTGAGTTCCGATTTTTAATTTTTTGTTTTACATTCTTTAATTTTCGGGTGTTACAAAAGGGTGGCTCACCGCGGGATGTCGGAGATGGGAAAGACGACGGCACGGACGGTGAGGAAGGCGACGGGAAGTGGCTGGGAGGGGCGGCCGAGGTGGCTCGGGCGTCGGGGAGGTGGGAGAAGGCGGCGACGAGGTCCAGGATGGCTCGAGGTGATGGGAAAACACGACCGAAAGCCGACGACGGGCTCGGGGCTTGGGCGCACGGTGCCGGCGAGAGAGAGAGGAGAGCTCGGGTGAGGGCGTGGGGAGGACGGGAGCTCGAGGGCGGCTTTTAAAGGGGACGGGGGTCGGTGGTAGGCCGGGAGGGGGTGTAATTCCTCGCCGCTTAAGAGAGGGAGAGATTTGGGGTTTAATGGTGGCGATTAAATCCGGCCATTAGGAGGCGCGGGAGCGGCGACCAGGGAGATTAAGGCCGGCGAGAAGGGCGGAGAAGTAAAGGCGGCGGCGTCCCGAGGCGCGGGGGAGGCAGGCGCGCGAGATCCGCGCGGGACGGGCGGCGGAGGTCGAGGACGGATCTCGATAGGTGGGCCCCACTCGTCGGCATCCCGAAGAAAAGGAGGGAAACAGACTTATTTTTGGGCGCAAAGGTTAAACGGCCGCAGCCTTCGGTCGGCGGCGAGGAGAGAGGGGAGGCGCGGGGACGCGTGGGCCGTCGGCTAGGCAAACGGCCCACAGGCCGGATGGGCGGGAAAAAGGACGGGAGGAGAGAGAAAAGATTTTTCCCGGGATTTATTAATTTTAATTTCAATTTTAATTGATTAAAAATTATTTCTAGTGCTCTGAAAATTCCAATAAAAATCATGTTAGTGTATTTTGACATGTAGAATTTAGGAAAAATCCTACCATGCCATTTTCATTTAGATTTTTGCTTTTAAAATTATTTGTTCGCTCCAGGTTAATTTCCAACTATTTTTCTTGTGATTTTTCTTTCGATTTTATTAAAAGGAGAAAACACCTCAGGGTGTGACAAACCTACTCCCCTTAGACGGAATCTCGACCCCAAGATTCAGAGGTACTGGCAAAAAGATAGGTATGAGCGGCCTTTAGCTCATCTTCCCTTTCCCAGGTGGCCTCTTCTTCTGAGTGATGAGTCCACTGAACTCGACAGAACCTGATAACCTTGTTCCGGGTTCTCCGCTCACTGGTTTCGAGGATACGCGCTGGTCTCTCCACAAAGGTCAAATCTTTCGAAATCTCTATATGGTTTGGGCTCGTCTCTGTTCTTCCGGCACTCTCGACACTTTTAAGTTGTGAGACATGAAATACATCATGGATGCGGCCATGGAGTGTGGAAGCTCGAGCCGGTAAGCTACTTCTCCTCGACGCTCCTGTATCTGGTACGGTCCCACAAAACGTGGTGCCAACTTGCCTTTCATTTGGAAATGGTGCACTTCCTGAAGCGGGGTGACTCGAAGATACACATAATCACCTGCCTCGAGCGTTAGGTCCCTTCGACGGTTGTCTGCATAACTCTTTTGCCGAGACTATGAGATTCTAAGTCTCTCCCTTACTGTGCTGACCTTTTCTTCCGCTTCGATTAACACTTTGGTCCCAAACAACTGGCGCTCGCCAGTTTGGTCCCAAAAGAGCGGGGTACGACACTTTCGTCCGTACGGCGCTTCGAAAGGTGCCATCTGCAGACGGCTCGATAGCCGTTATTGTAAGAGAACTCGCGTAGGGAAGACTCTTGTCCCATGCTTTCCCGAAGTCGAGAGCACAGGCCCACAACATGTCTTCCAAAATCTGATTCACTCGCTCGGTCTGACCATCAGTTTGCGGGTGGTAGGTCGTACTGAAATTCAAGCGGGTGCCAAGTTCCTCTTGTAGCTTCTGCCAAAACTTGGAGGTGAACTGACTACCACGATCTGATACTATCTTCTTGGGTACATGATCCTTGCGAGATATAGTTCTGCCAGTCTCTTTCCTGTGTAGGTGGTGTGCACTGGGATGAAGTGGGCTACTTTAGTGAGTCGGTCGATGATAACCCAGATGGAATCGTACCCTGACGATGTCCGGGGTAATCCTGTGATGAAGTCCATTCCGATTTCTTCCCATTTCCACTCCGGGATTTGGAGTGGCTGTAGTAACCCTGCAGGTCTTTGGTGTTCTGCCTTCACTCGTTGGCATACATCGCATAGTGCCACGAACTCTGCTATTTCTCTTTTCATACTGACCCACCAAAACTTGTCCTTCAGGTCTTGGTACATCTTGGTGCTTCCTGGGTGGATCGAATATTGACTCTGATGAGCCTCGGTAAGGATCAACTTTCTCAGTTCTTTATCTTCTGGTACGCACATCCTTGTGCCCATCCAGATCGTTCCATGCTCGTCCTCCGTGAAGTCACGAGCTTTTCCAACCCTCATGTTCTTCTTAAGCTCAGTTATGTTAGGATCCGAGGCTTGAGCTATGCGAATTTGGTCTAAGAGTGTGGGTTGGGCTTCAAGAGCGGCCACAAATCCGGGTTCGACAATTCCCAGGTTCAAGCGCTCTAGATCCTGTTGTAACTGTTCACATCTCCCTTTATGTGGATAGTATTGCAGTAACTCTTTCGGCTCAAAGCATCAGCTACCACGTTAGCTTTGCTAGGGTGATCGTGTATACTTAGGTCATAATCCTTGATCAACTCCAACCACCTTCGCTAACGGAGGTTCAAATCAGGTTGGGTGAAAATGTATTTCAGGCTCTTATGATCCATATACATTTCACATCGATTACTGACGAGGTAATGTCGCCATATTTTCAAAGCATGGACGACTGCCGCTAGTTCCAAGTCATGGGTTGGATAGTTAGACTCATGAGGTCTCAACTGGCGGGAAGCATAAGCGATCACTTTTCCTTCTTGCATCAACACACAACCTAACCCTTGGCGAGATGCATCGCAATAGACTTGGAAATCCTTGGTTTGATCTGGCAAGATCAATACTGGTGCGGACACCAGTTTTCTCTTAAGTTCTTCAAAACTGTTGTCGCACTCCGCGGTGCACTTAAACTTTTCATCCTTTTTCAACAACTGGGTCATTGGCTTTGCAATTTTAGAGAAATTCTCAATGAACCGACGGTAATATCCCACAAGTCCAAGAAAACTCCTGATTTGGGTGACAGTTTTGGGTGGAGTCTACTTGGTTACTGCTTCCACATTGGAAGGATCCACCACGACTCCTTGGGTGTTCACGATATGACCAAGGAATTGTACTTCCTTTAACCAAAAAGCACACTTGCTGAACTTAGCATAGAGCTGTAGTTTCTTAACTTTTCGAGTACCAACCAAAGATGGTGCTCGTGCTCTTCTTCCTTCTTGGAGTAGATCGAATGTCATCGATGAACACTATGACAAACTTGTCCAGAAATTCTATAAACACCTTGTTCATCAAGTTCATGAAAAAGGCTGGGGCATTGGTAAGTCCGAAGGACATGACCGTACACTCGTACAAACCGTATCGAGTGATGAAAGCGGTCTTTGGGAATGTCCTCCTCTCGAATCCTTAGCTGATGACAGCCTGACCGTAGGTCTATCTTAGAGAACACCTTTGCTCCCTTTAATTGATCAAACAGGTCATCAATCCGAGGAAGGGGATACTTGTTCTTAATAGTGACCTCGTTGACTGCGTGATAGTCGACACACATCCTCTTGGTCTTATCCTTCTTCTCCACAAATATTACTGGAGCACCCCAGGGCGATGTGCTCGGGCGGATATATCCTTTCTGTAACTGTTCGTCCACTTGCTTCTTGACCTCTACCAACTCATTGGCTCCCATTCTATAAGGCCTCTTGTGGATCGGAGCAGTGCCAGGGATCAGGTCAATCCGAAACTCTATTTCTCTTTCAGGCGGCATCGTGGTTTGGTCTTCCAAGAAGACTTCCAGGTACTCACAAACCAGGAAATATCCTCTAACTTCTTCAGGTCTTTTCCTTCCCCTTCAGGTTTCTCCTTGACTGAGATCCTATTCAGGCTTGCTATTCCCCTCGACGGTTGAGGGGAGTAGAAAATCACTTCCCTCCCTTCACCACTGGTCAAGGTGATCGTGTGACTCGCGCAATCGATCACGCCTTTATAACGGGTTAGCTAGTCCATCCCAAGGATGATATCTAGGCCTTGTGATTCCAAAAGGATAAGGTTGGCTAGAAAGGGGAATCCTTGGATTTCTATTGCCACCGAAGAACAGAAGTGGGCGGTGTTCAAATGTTTCCCGGGGGTTTGAACCCGCATGGGTATCTTAAGTTTCAGTACCGACAACCCATGTGTCCCCACAAATGCTTTTGATATGAATGAATGGGTTGCATCCGAATCAAACAAGACTGATGCGGTAAAGGAGTTCACAGAGAACATACCCAGTATTACTTCCGATGCATCTTGGGCTTCCTCTGCGGACGCATCATTCACCTTGGCTTGGACAAACCGGGGTGCACGTTTGGGTTTTGGACACTTATCTGCGAAATGTCCAGGTTCTCCACAGTTGAAACAGTTGCCTGGTTTAAATCCTGAGTCCTTCTTCGGCGGTGCTGGCTTGGGTTGCGGTGGCGGCTGCGCCATTGGTGGACGCGGGGCGGGATTCCGTTGCTGCTGCCCAAAGCGGCTTCCACTGTTTTGGAAGTTTCCAGGTTGGTAAGGTCGATGCGGCGGACGATCATGGTAGTAGGTCTCGCCGACCTCCGGGAGTGAAACGTGGCCATTGGGGATTCCCTTGTTGAGGCTGCGGTCTGAACTGAACAGCCTTCCATTTCTTAAGCATCTAGTTGCACTGGTCTTCTCGACGAATAGCTTTGTCGACTAGTTTTTCAAAATCGGTGTATTCACCTGAGATGAGCTTGTCCGTTAGCTCGTCATCAAGTCCAGCCAAGAACTTTTCTTGACGCTCGCCGTCGGTGCGCAAATCTTCCAGTATAACGTGCAAAGCGATTAAATTTGTGCAAGTATACCATGACCGTTCGGTTGCTTTGTTCGAGGGATCTGAACTCTCTTTTCTTCTGTGCCACAATCCCTCTAGGAATGCGCGCTTTCCGAAATTGCTGGCAGAATTTGTCCCAAGTGACCGCAGGTGCGTCTGCCCGACGAGTGACTAGGAGATTATCCCACCATGCCGAGGCGGGTCCTTGGAGTTGGTGGGTTGCAAAAGACACCCTTTCTTGGTCTGTGCACTGTAGTAGGTCCATTTTCTTTTCTATGGCATTGAGCCAATCGTTGGCTTCCATGGGATTTGTGGTGCTAGAGAAGGTTGGGGGTCGGACACGGGGGAACTCCGACAATTTGTTTTGTGGGGGAGGTGGCGGCGCGAACTGGTCGTTATGGTTCTGGTTCTGCTGTTGAACTGTTGCATCATTTGCAAATGTATTTTTTGATGCTGTTGTTGCATTTGCTGAAACATTGTAGCTATCATTTGGGTTTGGTTGGCTAAGACTTGAGCCAAGGTGATGTTCTCGGGTGGAGGAGGTGGGGTGTTGCCATTAGCCCTGGTGTTGTTCTGTGCTGACTCAGTGTTGGTGTTGGTGCTGCTGTTCCTGGTGTTCACCATCTGAAGGAGCGGAACGAATAAGGCGAGAGAAGGAGTAAAATAGATTGACCGAGAACTTTATTACTTGTTTTGATCTTTTTTTATTAAAATACTTAAAACACACTCAACATCCTTAAGTGAACAACCCATACCCACACTTGATACAGGTTGACCACTACCCCACACACAACACTCCTAACACACAGCAACTAAACAAGCAAGAAAACTAGGGAAAATGGTAAACTAAGGGTGGCGACACTCTAGGGGTCGGAGCGGCTTCCGTGGTCGGTGGAGTCGAAACCACTCCCTTGGGAGTTCCCGTCTTCCTTTCTCTTCGAGTGGCTTCTAGAGCTTGCTAACTCCTCTTTTCCGCCTGGGATCTTGGAGCTACCACTGCTACTGCCTCTGCTACTGCTGGACACGGAGATCCATCCTCCTCCTCTGCTTAGGGTCAGAGCGGGGACCAGAGCAGGAGTAAGGACCGGCACGGGTGCAGGAGCTGGGGAAGGAGGCGGAGTAGGAAGGGGAACCCTGGGCGCCAGCTGCATCCGCACCGGGGCCTTGATGTTCTTCCGAGGCATGATCCTAATCGAAAGGATGTTGGGGGGTGGAAGCCCTTTCAGGATGGCGATTTCTTTCTTGAGGTGATCCACCTCATCCTTCAGGCTCTTGATCCTCAGAATCTTCTGGTCATTCTGGGCTTTGGCTGCCATATGAAGGTCTGAATGCATCTTGTCCAACCCTTCAATCATAGTCCTCATGTGAGAGAAGGTGGTGTCATTCTCCCCTTTAGCGGATTGGAAGGAGCTGACCACCGACGAGCTTCCACTCCGGGGATGAAAACAGTAGGCAGAGTGGCGGAGATGGTAATCATGCATCTCCCTCATCCGGGCCAGCATCAGGTAAGCAACCTCTTGGCATGCATGCTCATCCATTCCTTCCGAAGCAGTGACCACAATGTTCGGGATGTTGGTGCCGACGAAACGGTGCATCTCCAGACGGACCTGATGGGGCAACTCGCTGTCGAAAGGTGAGACGACGGTGTAGTCGGGAGCACCAGGATAGCCTACTGCCAAAGCCATCCTTGCCAGTTCCACGATGAAACCCTTCAGACCCTGACCATTGTGGGTGATGGGACGACCTGCCATCTAGAGAAGACAAGGTAGGGGATCAGTGCATGCTCAAACCCAAGTTAGATAAACGATAAAGAACTCAAGTGAAGTAAACGGAAAAGAAAGGTTTTTGGAGAAACATTTTCATGAGGCTAAGTGAAACTTCTAACGACATCCCCTAGCTGATGTGGTAATGCTTAAAATAGATGCTGAGTTATAATAAGTATAAAATCAGTGGCCATTCTGTCCTATCTTGACTTAGGACTTTGCTCCCTTAGAGAGATCCCGACTAACGGTCGAATAAGATTGCAAATGGTGTTTTTTTCAAATTTAGCTTCAAAGTCCTATCACTTAGACTGACCTGGTTTTTGAAATTTCTTGTTTTGAAAAACGCTCAAGATTCTCCCCGACCCAAGGAAACAGAGACCCATTTTCCCGAAACGACTCCAAATGCGAGGACTTATGCATATGAAAAAGTTCAGAGGGCTCCTAGGGTTTTTCCTTTTGGATTTTCCTACAGTCTGGAATTGG
This sequence comes from Oryza australiensis, assembly GCA_019925245.2. Lineage (NCBI taxonomy): Eukaryota > Viridiplantae > Streptophyta > Magnoliopsida > Poales > Poaceae > Oryza > Oryza australiensis. Next base: position 1,714,992 of record JAIFGZ020000017.1, on the reverse strand, counting down.
CTCTGATACCAACTTGTCACGCCCAGAAATTCAGACCAGAATTGCCAAAGCTATATGTGTATTAAAATCTCTGTCCAGGACTAGCCAGGGTACACAAACGATAATTGTTGATATTACAGTTCCACGTCTTAGAAACATTACAAAAGATTACAAAAGAGCAGCGGAAAAAAAAGGGGCCTAAGCCTAAGCTTGACACTGGCCACATGGCTTCAACCATTCCACAGGCATCTTCCAGAGTGCAGGACAAAGCCTACTCAACCTCATCCTCTTCTTCGACTTCTTGCTCAGGTTCTGGTGAAGAGGCAAGGATGAGTACTTCCACGTACTCGAAAGTCATACCGGAAAAGAGAGGGTATGAATGCAAGGGGAAGACAAGGATTTGGCTCGGGTTTGCCTTTAGCAAAAACAACTAGGGTTTTTGCAAAACAAAGGAGTTTTGAACACGGGAAGACAGTAGTAGTTCTAGTATTTAATTCATATTGAAAGCCAACACTGTCCAACGTTATCCCCACGTTACGATAGGCCCAAACCATCCAATCATACTAGTCATGTTCCATTAATCAGGTTTTAACCGTGTGGGACTAATCACAGTGAAGTCGGTTGATCGCCCATAACCGTGGGCACGGCTATTCAAATAGCTTTACTCTGATCAGAGGTGTACAACTGTACCCACAAGACACAGCCCCACAACAAGGCTTCCCGTGCGCCGGAATACCGCCACGGTACCCCGAAAAGGGACTGTGATAGGACCTTTCGTATAACCCCTCGCTAACCAAGTGAACCACACCAAGGTTTCGACCCCACTCCCGTTCCTGGGCCGTGGGCGGCCCTCCCGAGTGCCTCGGTGAATTCGGCAGCGCAGCAACCCTTATACCGGGGCCGACTGGAACTCCATCCCGCTCACCCTTGCCTGGGTTTGTCGGCTAGGAAGAGCTACACTATAGGACCCACCGTTGCCCATTCTGGCTTGTGGTTTGTACGGTCATTCTTCCGAGGGTTTCCCGTGAACCGGTCCTTAAATGCCATGGGCACCACTATCAAAACCACAGCATCCACAGCCCACCATTTGTCATGTTTTAGTTATTAATCTGGTCCACAAAGTCCTCGGATTATCTCATTCCTTTCATGTGTCCAACATAATGTAGTCTAGATGAAATTACCTTTTTAGTGTGCTAGTAAGTCTAAGCTGGTCTAAGCATAACCTAGGCCTATAAGCTAGTCATGTTTCTATCCCAAGTTTATCAAAGGGGGTTAGGGTGGCAAGCCTAAGGCTTAAATCTAACCATACGGTGTAATATTCCCCATTAGATGACATTCGAAAATAAATACAGTTTAATAGAATAAAACAGGTGTTTTAGCAAAAATAAGAGCAATATGATCAATAATAAAGCATGACTTGCCTGGCTCTTCGGACTGGGGAAACTCTGTGACAACTTCAAAGTACACCGGGTCGGAGGAACTACCGGGGTCTATACAACAAACAAAGCACTTCAACAAAACAGGCTAAAAAGCTATTGAAACATGGAACAAAACTATTTTTAATGCATTCTTGGCATTATTATGAATTTAATAAAGTTTGAATGGGCTAAAACGGTGCTCGGATTGAAAAGATATGATTTTTAGAAGTTTTCTGTGCTTTTACTAAAACAAGAAAAGTCCTTAATAATTTATTGCGCAATAAGTCCCGGGAATGACGTCAGCGGCTAGGGCTGACGTCAGCGGATGAATGCTGACATCATCGGCCACGGGAGCACCGGTCCACGGTGGACCGGGTCCACCGCCGAGGAGGGGCGGCGCACCATGTGGCGCACATGTGGTGCCGAGGTGGCCGTCATGTGGCGTGCCACGTGGGCATGGGGAACGGACGGCGCCGATCTGCTAAGGCATATCGGGCCGGGAGGAGGCACGGGCGGCACGATCGGCGGCGACGGCGCTCGGCGGCGGAGACCGGCCGACGCCATTCGGGCGGCGGAGTGCCGCGGCTCACGCGCGGGCGGAGCCGCGCTCACCGCGGAGACGCCGCAGATGGGGAAGACGGCGACGGCGACGGTGAGGAAGGCGACGAGAAGCGGCGGGGAGGGCGCCGAGGTGGCTCGGGCGCCGAGGAGGCGAGAGAAGGCGGCGGCGAGGTCCGGGATGGCTTAGGCGACGGGAAAACGCGACCGAAAGCCGAAGGTCGGGACGGATCTGACAGTGGGCCCCACTCGCGTCCCGAGAAAAGGGGAAACAGACTTATTTTTGGGCGCAAAGGTTAAACGGGCCGCAGCATTCGGTCGGCCCACGAAGGAGAGAGGGGAGGAGCGGGCGCGCGGGAGAACCGGGCCGTCGGCTCGGCCGGCGGCCCACGTCGGATGGGCGAGAAAAAGGACGGGAGGAGAGAGAAAAGATTTTTCCGGATTTATTAATTCCAATTTTGATTTTAATTGATTAAAAAATATTTCTAGTGCTCGCAAATTCCACTAAAAATCCTGTTAGTGTATTTTGACATGTAGAATTTAGGAAAAATCCTACCATGCCATTTTCATTTAGATTTTTGCTTTTAAATTATTTGTTCGCTCCAGGTTAATTTCCAACTATTTTTGTTGCGATTTTTCTTTTGATTTTTTTAAAAGGAGAAAACGCCTCAAGGTGTGACATAGCGCCACCGTCCAACGTCGCCCTTTGGCACCGCCACCCTACCCGACCTTGCCTCTCCAGCCCGTCCAGCGCCGCTGCCCGTCCTCCAGTGCCGCCGACCGCTCGCCTGCCCGTCCTCCAACATCGCCACTCTTCCGCTCGCCCACCCGTCCTCCGGTGCCACCGCCCGCCTCGTCGCCCTCCGCTCCGCCGTCGTCCTCTAGCGCCACCGTCCATCATCACCCTTCGGCCCACCTCCACCGCTCATTGCCCATCACCAGCGTCCTCCCTCCACCGCCGCCTCTCTTCCTATTCGACTTGCTGCCACCGCCCGTCTCCACCGCCCTTCGCGCGCCTCCGTCGCCCACCGCCCGTCGCCCGTCTCTTGACCTGTGCAGATCGCTGTGGAGGGGTGCATGCATGGGAAGCTGTACAAGGTCTACGACACGTTGCACAAGCTCGAGAAGGCTGAGGACGTCAAGATTTACCTCATCCTCTGCTACGGTGACTTCCAGGTGAGCAGGCCACGCGGTTAAGGCCGAGGGTGCCTCTGACGGCGACAACAGAATTTTCTAGGATCCATGTTACATTTCAAAGCTTGGAAGTTGCAATTAGGCTATATAAGGGAGATCGTGCGTGCTAAGTTTTGAGATTGCATGGATAATTGATACCTTGTAAAACGGTGGATGCACAAATATCTTAATTTGTTATTGTAATTCATAATGCTTCCATAATGTTATTGTATTAATACTGGGAACATTCTTTTGTTCCAACTGTTGAATCATTAGTCAGATTCCATTGCTACATGCCTTTGCTTTCACTGATAAATATCTCTGCTACACTTTCATGAGTGGCCAACAATTTGTTCTGAACATGCACTACCGGAAACTTGTTTTTTGCCTAGTGCCGAGGAGTTTTCCGAGTGCATAACCTCAGGCACTAGGCAAACAAGGTGTTTGCCGAGTGCCACTCGGCAAAGCTTGGCACTAGGCAAACTTCTTTGTTTGCCTAGTGTGACACTCGGCAAAAGTGGGGCACTAGACAAACTTTTATTTTTGTCTAGTGTTGCCATAGGCAAATCTAGACACTTAGCAAAAATTGAAGTTGCCGAGTGCATCCCCAAGGCACTGAGCAAAGATTAGAGTTTGCCTAGTGCTTCGCCGAGACAATCGGAAAAATTTTAAGATTTTATTCCACAACACCCTCCAAACTTTTTCCCCTCCCACATACAACATGAATTACTACATGTTAAAATTTGGTGTATTTTTTAATTATTCACTATATTTAAATATTTTTTGTATTTATAGGAATTTCTTTACTAGTGCCACATTTGAACTATAAGTGGTTCTAATAATTGAATAAAATATGTTAAAAATGATGTTAAAGTGTATTGAATAATGTACGATCGGTTTTTAAATTAATAAAAAATAAATAAAGTCTGAAAATCATGAAATTTGTCAGAGTATCATGAAATCAAACATTGAGGCTATGGTAAAAAACTGAAAAGGTTTAGAACATTTTGTCACGTACGACGCTAATAAACCGAACTATCTCCGAATACGAATATTCGAGTTTATACTGATATCACAAATTTAGAGCCATAATGATGGTTCAATTTATAATTTGGCTCCAAAACTTTTTGTGGACATAATATATAACATACATGACACCATGCCAAGTTTTGGGATTTTTTTGCATCAATTTAGAATTTTTTAATTATTTTTTGCATTTAGTAGAGAATTACTTTGCCTAGTGCAGCACTCAGCAAAAAGTTTGCCGAGTGCCTGGCACTAGGCAAAGAAACCCTTTGTCCAGTGCCTTGCAGTAGGCAAACCCTCGCCGAGTGCCTGGCACTAGGCAAACCCTTTGCCGAGTGTCTGGCACTAGACAAACCCTTTGCCAAGTGCCAGACACTCGGCAAAGGGTTACTTTGCCTAGTGCTGCCCTCGGTAAAAAGTTTGTCGAGTGCTGCACTAGGCAAAGTAACTCCCTACTAAATACAAAAAAATAATTAAAAAATTTTAAATGATGCAAAAAAATCCCAAAACAGGCGCGTGACAGAGTGGTATCGAGCCAACCCTCTCGGTTTCACAGGCGCGTGGCGGGTCAGTTGCGCGGGCATGGTGCACATGGCGCATGGGCCTTGAGGGGACATGGCATGGCTGTTGATGAGAATTTTGATTCCCACGCACCGGCTGAGAGGTTTGCTTTACTCTAGTGCGGTCCAAATTGGTGGTCGTCTCTAGTGTCGTCAAGGGCATGCCAGTTGGTTTGATCCTGTAACCAACAAGAAAACAAGAAGTTGGCATTAAGTTATAATTAGATCCTACCGGATGGCTGAAGACATCGATAAACATATAATTACTATCCTAAAGCACATTTATACTATGTGATTGGGATAGATCGGTAGTATGCCGAGACAGTATAAATCACTTAGGCTAAAGGCACATTAGAATATAATTATCTGCATTGATAACCTAGCCGATACTGCATGTCTAATGTGAATAGGCTAGTACTCCGATACATTTTATAAAAAGATATTAATCTAATCTAAATGCGCTAAACCTAGATCAATCGGCTGTCAACGTAACTTGACAGATTGATATCGGCTCAGGGCGTTTAAGTAGATTGAGATCTTAATATAAAAGGCGGCTTTAATATATCTAATAGCAATTAACACTAAAAGATAAATAAAACAGTAAGGTGGCTAAAACCTGACCTTGTTTCTAATGATAAACATTAAACCAAACATATCTTGTAGTTCTAAAAGCAACTTAATAGTTCGATTAGATGCAACATTAAGTACAAAAAGAAATATTAGATCTGTATAAGCTAATGAAAATCCCTCGAGACGGTGGATATGACATATAATCTAATTCAATCTCTGAATCTAACTCTATCGGCTGCTGTCTCCAGAGAGAAATCAGCCGATTGCAATATAGATCTAGACATTGCTCTAGATTATATGCCGCATATGATAGATTAAGCAGTTTATAACATTGAAGCTAGAGTATCATGACGATGGGAGCACTAACCGCGACGATACAAACCACTTGTGACAAGGAATCACCTTGTTCATGTTAGTGATATGCCCTAGAGGCAACATGGAGATGTTGGATATCACGTCAATGTTTATGTATAAATGAATAAAGTGTTATTCAGTTCCATGAAATAGACATCTTGTATTGATCAATAAGTACGTGACTTATTTATGAGACTCTTTATGTATGAATCTATTTCTAAATGATCCCTGATCATATGTCATATTGTTGGAACAAATATGATTCTAAGATCGGTATGTTTATTGATTGATGATCATGTCTCATAGATCATGGGTATGGAGATACCAAATCAATAAACATGGACATATGTGTTGGAGAACACATTGTTGGATAGACCCACCATGAGACACTACAGAATTAATGTGTCATTAGTTGGTCTCGGGTAGTGTTGGTACAAAGTCCTTAGACCTGAGATCACCATGGATTCCAACATGTGTAGTAGCCTACTTTGGGACTACCAAACGCTATTCCGTAATCGGGTAGTTATAAAGGTAGTTTTCGGGTTTGCTATGAAACATGGAGTGGGATGTGAGTGATCAAGATGGAATTTGCCCCTCCTTTGGAGAGATATCTCTGGGCCCCTCGAGGTAATGGATTATGGAAATGCATGGCCATGCTAAGTTGATTGAGGAGTCAATCAACAGACAGATAATCCAATACGGTTCGAGTGAATGGTTAAGCTATTGAAGGGATGGCACACATCTTGCCTATAGCTTAACCGGTATCGTGAGGCAAAGGGATTTACGTACACATTACAGGTTCGAGCCGATATTATTCTTGTATACTATGGTGTCAATATGTGCGCTAGGCGCCGCGTGGACAGTCGGCTGAGTTAGACTCGAGCCGACGATCGGCTAAGTTAGACTATAGCCGAAACCGAGTATACCTGAACCTACGGTCGCACGCTTAAGGGGATAAGAACAGGCATTCGAGTTGGACTCGGATACGGCTCGATCGGATAGGGATCCGATCGGATAGAGTCCTATGGGCTTACGACGTGTGGGCGGCCAACTCTATGAGATACGGATGAGATCCGATTCAAAATAGAGTCCTAATCGGCCACTAGTCCCAGTCGGCCAACTCTATATAAAGGAGGGAGGGGTGGAGAGTTGCGGCATGTCAATTGCATCGCGTACAACAGAAGTCGTCGAGATCAATCTCCACGGAAACCCTCCCCACTTTCGAGCCAAACCCTAGCCTTGCATCGCGTGCTAGCACACGGGTGTACGGCGTTTTGTCCCCGGACGTGTGGATACCGGTAGAGGCGCTGCTACGTTGCGCGCTGTTGATCGGCTTCGGATCGGCTGCATTCAGAGCGATCGGCTGTGGTGGAATAGGCTGCGGTCGGGCGCATCGGAGCGAGGCGTGAGAACGCGGCCGGACGACTCAAATCGGCTACACTGTTCCGGATCGGATTGCCCTGATTGGCTATTCCGCTGCAATCTACTCCAATCGGTAACGATCTATCGGCCCTTACTTGCAAGTGTTCCTGGTTTGCGCGGTAAAAGTTTATGTTTTCGGCTAGCGTAGCCTCCGCGTAACCCTTCAGTTCAGACATCGAAGCCGATGCAGCCCGAGCGAAAGCAAGAACTTGTTGAAAAGAAAATAAAAAGGGTGGTGATGCGCCGAAGTTGATTGATTGTCTGTTGTTGATATATTTACAAAGAGCCTTCGGGTCTTATTTATACCCAGGCATAACGACATCTATGCAGGACACGGTTTCTACCTTATCTACTATTTACAGTACGACAATATATCGGGACGCAGTCCCATGCCGCATTACAAAACGAATATCTATACAACTTCCTATTTTACAGATACAATTGCCATTACAGGACCTTATCCATAAATGGCAATATCTTTAACGCACAATTTGGAGACCGAATCCAACACTTAATCTTCAAATTTCCTCTCGGGACTGGCCTCACCTATATCTTCACGCGGGATCGGCTATTGGCTATCCTGGTCCGACTCGGACTCAGCCGACTGGCTCCGTAGCCGATTCGGACTTAGCCGATGAAAACCTCTGTTTCCTCGCAGACCGCTTCTCCTTCGATTCCGCTTCAATCTTGGTCCTGAACCTGGGGATTTGGTTACCAAATTTGGTCGTTAACACATGCCTCCCAAGTCCGCGATATGAAAATGTTGCGGATTTTGTGCAATCCAAATTCCAAGCGCAACTCTAGGTCGACTCTGTTTGGGCCATTATGAAAACTCTTTAAATAACACATGCCGCCTGCCGAACAACTCACGTCGTCTACAGCTAACCACTCCAGCAAACGTTTCGAGTCCTCCGGCGACCTCTCCGGCGTCCCCAAGCTCACGACGGTGATTTCTTCCTCCAGTGACCCCAGCGCATTCCCAATGGCATCCTCCGCGCGCTTCGTCGGCCGCATCCCCTGTCGAGTTCCCTGAGGTATGCCCTAATCGGCTAGAACTCCCTTTCTCGTTCATTTCCCTTTATAGATCTGAATTCTAGGGTTTATGATTCTGAAATCCGCATCTTTCCGATTGTAGCATCTTGCTCACCAAGTAGCTATCCCCAGCCTCCTGTAAAATGGCATATACTTTCTGGGGCCGATCGGCAATAAGGACCCCACCGAGTTCATAATAGCCAAAACTAATAGAATGCCCTATAGGATGAAAAACCCAAGTCTTAGCCACTGGGCAGGCACCTTCAAGTCATGGCCATCAATGGACAAGTCTTGGCCGGCATGGTACAAGAGAATGGAGCCGGCCAAGCACAGCCACTGGGAGGAAATTGGGATAGCCCAATGCTTAGCCCTATCTATAGCCGATATGGCAAAAGACAAACCACTGATGTCGGCTGGAGCTTATTTCTGGAACAACACATGGAATGCTTTTCTCTTCCAACAGGGCCCATTGACCATCACCTTAGCCGATGTAGTAATGATAACAAGATTAGATGTCCTGTCATCGGCTAACCCCAACAGATTGGCGGCAAGGGCCAATTCCAATTTAAGACTAAAGCCATAGCGGGATGGAATGGATTTGTGGCCATGAACATGAAAGAAGGACCGATCAGCGACAGGGAGCAACGCTGCCTTTTTAATGATGTGGTTGGAAAAATCCTTTTTCTGTGGATCCAGTTGCGAGCCGATAGCGGATTCGCAAGTAATGGTCGAAGCCCTGGTAGATAAAAAGAAGATCCCATTAGGCAAGTTCTTGCTCGGCTACTTGTAACAAACTTTGAATCAAGCCGTTTCCAAGATCGCTTCCAATGCCAACATCAATACCAGAGATCCTGGTGGTTTCTCCAAGCGTAGGTGGTACAATTGACTGAAGCCCGCTTCCCCCTGTTGGAGCTGATCGAAGATGATGAAGGGGACGAAGTGACCACCAGGAGATGCCTGAGCTATGGCGAAGCAGCAGCCACGCACATTGGATCTAAGCACTCGGCCAAACTGCTAGCCGAATGGTTCATGTCCCTATATGACGGTTTTGCCAAGGACAACCGATGCTGGTACTTTTACAGGGACAGAACAATTTTTGAGTTGTCGATCGAGTTAAACTTGGAAGAAATCAATTCAGAAGATTACCCCAAATGCCGAGAGATCTTCACCACAGCACTTGTGCCATGCATTCTGCCGACAGGGATCCACCAAGGCCGAAATGTGACAAAGACTTATGAATTTTATTATCCGGTGTCGGCTGCTCGGCAATTTGGACTTGAGCAACTGCCCATCGGCTGTTATTATGCCGAAAAGATCAAAACCCGAGGGGTGGTGGATGAGCTGTTGATCATGAACAGACTAATGGAACTGGCAGGCCCACCTCTCGGTAGCATCGGCACTATGGGGCTGTCCTACAATAAGAGCATAGCATATGACAGATGGTGGGTAGAGATCAAGAGACACTTGTTCCATCAACGATCTTCCTACTACATCACATCCTTGCTGCCGGACGAGATCCCCTCAGTAAGCTCTTGACTTTGAAGATTTTTCCTTCTTTGAGCGATCGGCTAACCTGGCTTGCTAACATTTAAGTCTTCCTCTTCCTTGCAGATGACAGAAATGGATCCGCCGAAGGTGAGCAATTCCGGGATCACCATCGAGTACCGCCTAGGCATTCTCCCTGGTGGCTGTGGACTAGCTCCTACGGCGATCGGCTGGGAGGCATCAAAGCTAAAGACCTTGTTGCACGGGCAAATGCGTGAGCCGCTGGCACGAAAGAAGAGGGCTGCCCCTACTGCAAAGTCGTCGGCTACGCCTACTAAGAAGCAGCAGAAGAAGAATTGGCCACTCCAGCCAACAGCCTCCCATCCATCGACCCAAGCGTCAACCAGGCCATCAACGAGAAAGTCATGGATGAGGAAATGTCTCGAGCCGTCGAGGAGGTGACCGAATCAAGTGATTCGAGCCACAACTCAGTGAGCCCACCAGCCAACGACCCGTCTCCTCCAAGCCCTCCTGCCAAGAAACGGCCGGTAAGTCCTTCTCTCGCCAAATCTGGCTCACGAACCATGATCACGTTAATCCTTAACCAAAATTTTCACTGTAGTTCAAAAGGCTAGCTGGTCGCCCTCTACATCCTGCTTCACCAATAGACTTCTAACCCTGTCTTTTCTTTGCTTTGCTTTCCTTGGCCGATCTGAACTAACACTTTGTCTCTTGTGCAGCCTCCTTGGTCTCCATCAGCTGCCCCCCAAGTCTCAAGCGAGCACACTCAATCGGCTGTGGGTAGTCGCAATGCCGAAGATGTTGCTAGACCGACCAGCGAGCACACTGAGGAGGCAGCCACTTCGGTCAGCAATCACGATGGGGAAGCCGTCGCTCCAACCAGCCCGGTGGCCGAGGAAGTGGTCACCCCAGTTCCTGCAGCAAGAGTAAGACTTGTTCCTTTCTTCTCTTTGGACCTTGGATGATCGGCCATTCTTGATTGTGATCTGATCTCTCCATCTCTTTTGCAGGCCCTGGCTGATTTGCTGTCCTTTGACATCAAGGAGTTCCTTGGTGATGAAGAAGGCAAAGCAACCACTCCGGACAAAGCCATAGCCGATGAACTTAAGAGCAAGCTTCAAGACATCCACAATCGGCTGGATATTGACGTGGAGCACCTGGTCGTGGAGTGTGGATCGGCCAGGTCATGGTTCTTCGAGATTGAGGACCAACTCCCCGAGGATCTGGCCATTAAAATCTCTAAGGCCGTCTACATCAACCTGCATCGGCCTAAGTTAGGGCGTGCGATGCAAAGGATGCTTGAAAGAATAGCCCAGGCCGACGTAGCAGCTAGGATCGAAGAGACAGTCAAGAACGTGGAAGCTAAAAAGGCGAAGCTGAACGAACTGATGGCCGGTCCATCGACCTCACGGGCCCGGGTTTCTGATCTCAAACTTGAAGAAGCCAGCCTATTGCTGTAGTTGGAACAATGCAAAGCGAATATCGCTGCCGAAGAACAGCTGCTAGCCGATCTGCCCAAAGCCACCGAAGATCAAAGGAGCAGATTGACGGCCACGATCAAGCATCTAAAAGAGTTGCACAAGATGGCTAAGGTGGTCCCCGGCTCCGACGAGGAAGATCTGGCTGTGGTTGATAATGTGAAGGCCATCAAACATCAGCGATCTCGGCCATAGATGCATTCTTAGGCATGTAATAGGATTTAGATCTCGAAACTTATATTACATTAAGCGTGTTTAAACAATCTTTTGTAATCGGCTTGTTGATCTCGATCTTACTCCTTCTGCCGATCTAAGCTTTGAATGCCTTGAAAAACTTCGAAAACTTGCTAAGTCTGATTCCTGATGTTGTATATGTATATGCCCCCCTAGTTTTGTCAATGATGGCTACAGCATTGATAAAATTAGCATTCTGAAGAACCAAGGCCTGTCGGCTGTATCGAGCCGATTTAGGAAAATCAGAGGAGAAAAACTTAGAAAAAATGGTCTAAAGGCGATGCGTGTATCCCACCACATCGGCTAACATGAATCGGCCAGGCATTAGTCGAATCATGAGTTGATCCAAACACTGGGGTGATATTTTTTCAGATATTTGGCACTGAGAGCCCTCCCAAATACTTCTCTGTCCAATCCTTCCAACATGTAGACACCTTTAGAGACGCATTTGTGGATCTTGAAAGGCCCTTCCCAGTTAGGTGACCACTTGCTGAATTTGTTATCCCTTGATCCAATCGGCAATATTAATTTCCAAACGAGCTCGCCCTCCGCAAAGGACTTAGGCACAACTTTTTTGTTATAATGACGGGCTACCAGCTCCTTGTCTCTAGTTACTTTTTCCAAGGCACACATACTTGATAAAATTAGGTCTTCTGATTCATCCAACATTAAGTTATAGTAGTCATCGGCTGTCAGCTGGTCCTGGAGTTGAATCCTTCTTGAGCCGATGATATTTTCCCATGGCAGAACTGCTTCATGTCCGTAGACCAGTTTATATGGGGGCACCTGGATTGATCCATGGCAAGCCATCCGATAGGCCCAAAGTGATTCAGCTAATCGGTTGTGCCATTGCTTCGGGTACTCAATGATCTTTCTCTTTATCAACTTGATTAAGCTTTTATTAGAAGCCTCGGCTTGCCCGTTGGCCTAAGCATAGTATGGCGAAGAATTTAACAACTTGATTCTCATGCCGTCGGCAAACTGAACAAACTCGTCGGAGACAAAGATAGATCCCTGATCCATAGTTATTGTTTGAGGGACGCCGAATCTGTATATGATGTGTTCTTTAACAAACTCGATTGTGTCCCCAGAGTCAACCTTCTTCAAAGGAATTGCTTCCACCCACTTAATAAAATAATCGGTTACCACCAATATAAACTTGTATCCTTTTCTTGTGGGTGGATTAATTTGGCCGATCATGTCGATTACCCAACCTCTGAACGGCCAAGGCTTGATGATAGGGTTCATAGCTGATGCTGGTGCCCTCTGGATAGCTCCAAATTTCTGGCAGTCCTGACATCCCTTGTAGTATTTGAAACAGTCTTCCAGCATCGTCGGCCAAAAGTATCCTGCTCTTCGAAGTAACCACTTCATCTTGTGAGCCGATTGATGTGTGCCGCAAATCTCTTCATGCACTTCTCCGATAGCAACCTTAGCCTGATCGGCACTGAGACATTTGAGCAGCACACCATCAATCGTCCGGTAATGTAAGTCTTCATCGAGCAAAACATATCTCAAAACCTTGTAGCACAATTTTCTTGAAGCGGACTGGGAAGGATTTTGCAGGCAGTTGTAGACTTCAAACCTCCAGTCGTCGGCTGTTATGGTGGCGATCTCCACTTCAATATCTTTTATCATCGGCCTCTAGCCTGATGCCCCCTGAGCTAAATCATTGGCTTCTGCATTTTGTTCTCGGCGGATATGCTTCAATGTTACTAGCCAAAAGTTGTCCATCAATTCTCGACACTTTTGATAGTAGATCATCAGCGTGTCGTTCTTTCATTCATATTCCCCTGACAACTGGCTGATGACCGATAGTGAATCTCCCATTATCTCGATGGCGTCGGCTTCCACCTCCTTGAGCAGTTATAGTCCTTTAAGCACGGCGTCATACTCGGCTTGGTTGTTTGTGGCGTGGGGTGTGATTGAAAAAGCAAACTCAAAACTTGCCCCCCTTGGAGAAATTGTTACCAAGCCGATTCCGCATCCATTGGTGCAAACCGAGCCATCAAAAGTTAAAGTCCAAGGCATAATTTCTATTGAGCCAATTGAATCATCTCTGTGTTCCACTATGAAATTGGCTATAGCTTGTCCTTTTACTGCCTTGGATGCGTGATATCGTAGATCGAATTCTGTTAAGGCAAATATCCACTTCCCAACCTGTCCTTTAAGTACTGGGGCCGATAGCATGTATTTTACTACATCGGCTTTGCATACCACGGTGCACTCATTGGATAATAAGTAATGCCTTAACTTTGTACATGAAAAATACAGGCAAAGACACAATTTTTTCACTGGTGAATACCTTGTTTCAGCATCCAGAAGCCAGCTGAGGTAAAATATAGCCTTTTCTTTCCCTTCGACCTCCTGAATTAAAACTGAGCTGATGGATTTTTCGTCGCTGACAGGTATAACCTGAATGGTATCCCTTTTTGTGGAGGAATCAAGACTGGAGGTGAGCTGAAATAATCGTTTATATTGTCCAACGCTTTCTGCTGCTCTGCCCCCCAGGTGAATGCTTGATCGGCCTTCAGCCAAAGCAATGGTGTGAATGGCTCCATCTTCTCTGACAGATTGGCTATGAATCACCTGATGAAATTGATTTTGCCGATCAGAGACTGTAGATCCTTCTTGTTCTTGGGAGGCTGAATTGTCTTGATTGTGTTAACGCTCCTTGGTGTGACTTCAATTCCTCTTTCATGAATAAGAAATCCTAAAAATTGCCCGGTCGACACGCCGAACGCACACTTCAAGGGGTTCATCTTCAGGCCATATTTACTTGTTCTCTCCAAAACTTGCCTTAGATCGGCTATATGGTCTTCTATTTCCCTGGATTTAACAACGACGTCATCAATGTAGATTTCTACTAGGGAGTCGATCATATCATGAAAAATATAGTTCATGGCTCTTTGATACATAGCTCCAACGTTTTTCAAGCCGAACGTCATGACGACCCATTCATATAGGCCGATTGCTCCTGGGCATGTGAAAGATGTCTTGTGGATGTCTTTCTCGGCCATAAAGATCTGGTTATAACCTGCGTTGCCGTCCATGAAACTTATAACATTGTGGCCGAAGGCGGCATCCACTAGCAGATCGGCTATAGGCATTGGGTACTCGTCCTTGGGGGTAGCCATGTTCAATTCTCTGAAGTCGATGCATACCCTAAGCTTGTCGTTTTTCTTTAACACTGGAACTATGTTGGAAACCCACTCTGCATATCGACAGGGCCGAATAAATCCGGCATCGTATAGCCGAGTGATTTTGGCTTTGATCGCATCATACATATCGACTTTAAACCTCCTGGGAGGCTGTTTGTACTGCCGATATCCAAGCTTTATAGGTAGCCGATGCACAACAATTGATGGGCTAAGACCAGGCATCTCAAAATACTCCCAAGCAAAACAATTTTTATATTCCTTTAATAAATCAATAAGCTTGGCCCTAAAACGAGAAGACATGTTTTTACTAATATATGTCGGCCTAGGTCTATCTCCTGGACCTATATGAACCTCTTCTAGCTCGTCGGCCAACATAAACCCTTGCCCGAGGTTTCTGTCGTTGTCATCCACGGTGTCCTTGTTGTAGATGCTCGAGCCCTCCACGACGCCTTTAAAGTAGTAATTAAGGCTCCTCGTCTCCAATGGGCTGTATATCAAAATCGGACACCTTTAGAAAATCGACTTGCCAGATTTTGCCGGACAGGCAATCAATACCATCGATTTCCCACAGTGGCAAATCGGTGTTAGCAATGTTAACTGACCTGTCAGCTGGCACGATCTCTATCTTGTCGCCTTGCCACTGCATCAGACTTTGGTGCAATGTAGAAGGGATACAACAGTTGGCGTGAATCCAATCCTTTCCGAGTAGCAGGCTATATGATCCCTTCCCGTCAATGACGAAAAATGTAGTGGGCACGGTCTTGTGCCGACGGTCAGCTCAACATTTAAAACTCCCTTGGCCTCTGAACGGTTGCCACCAAAGTCTTTGAGAATCATATTTGTCTTGACCAGGTCTTTGGCTCCTTTGCCCAGCTTTCAAAAAGTTGCATAGGGCATTAAATTGACAACAGCCCCTCCGTCGACCAGCATCTTGGACATCGGCTTGCCATTGATGAATCCCTTTATATATAGTGGCTTTAGGTGTCGATTCTCAGTCCCCTTAGGTTTGTCGAAGATAGGTTGTTCTGGGGACAGAACTAGTTTTGCCAAGGTCTCCTCGACGTTATCTGCATCGGCCTCGGTGGCCTCAAACTCGGCTGGTAACACAAATACCATGTTGACTGATGTAGAAGCTTTTCCTTTTCCTTTGGCCGCCCTTCTTGCTTGATCGGCTGGGCTCTCATCGGCTGTGATGGTCTTCTTCTTGGGTAGCCACTGTTTCCTGCCCTGTCGACGTTGCTGGTGCTGAATCATTTGTTGGACCTCTTCCTCCTGCCCTTCGCTTTTCAACCTCTGTATTCTTCTTTTTTGCGTCTTGGTGAATAGGTCAGAGAGGCACCACTACGGATTGGTCGATTGTTCTTCATCAGCTTCGTCTTCTTCCTCGTCTTCGTCGTCAAAGAAGTCCCGATGGATCGGGCCCACCGATCATGTACGGGCAGCCGTCTCTGGTTAAGCTGTACTGCCCTAGGGACGAACCGGACAGGATTCTGCGTAGGGGAATCCCTGTATTCGTTCTCTATAAACTCGCTGCATGCCGGGCAGTCTTGTATTGTAGGCAGCCTCATGCCCAATTCCTAGCAGAATCGGAAGAATTCACAGTGCCAATGCAGGTCACAGTCACTGTGGTGTCTGACATATCGCAATTCTACCCGCTCAGGTTCTCTCTGGTACGGCCTGCGGCGTCGATCTTCTTCTTCTGGTTAAACTCGCAGTTGAAACCGGCGTCAGCTATCCATTTGTATTGGCCGACGATCAGCCGATCGGCTAGTGGTATGCACCATGTTGACTGGTGCGGCTTCGTCTCTAGTTGACTTCGGGTCGGCCTTGATTGATATTAATGTTTCGGCTAAGTTGTACGTCACTCTGTGCTACCGATCAGCTCGCCTGTGGTCGGCCTGGACCATGTTCACAGGAAAGGATTGCCATCAACCTTCATCGGCCTAGCCGATTCTGCGAACTTTATTATCCCGGCTTCGATAGCCACCGGATCTCGCCGCCCGAACACCTTGCGTCGTTAGTGCCGTGAGAGGTGGTATTGTGCCACTTGCGTACCTCTTCTTTCGAGCTCCTCGGCCGATGGGATGACATGGTTGGCCGAAGCTGAATTTGCTTCTCTTTTAGCAACAGATCAAAGATTCTATCGGCCTTGGTTATGTCGAAGTCGTACTTCTCCTCCTTAGCCGTTTTCAAAAGCCACTGGCAGACTATGGCCTTCTTGTTCTTCATCCACTCGGCTGCTGCTACCTCAGCGTCGCTGTCACTTGTATCCGAATATGTTTCGCAGAAAACGTGAGCAACCTTCTTGACGACCTTCCTTGATTCTTGAAACCTTTGCTCGTGGGCCGTACCTTCTGGGCCAAGTGGGCCAGGCTATCAAAATCTTGAGCCGAAAACCTTTCACGGATTGGCGGCAAAAGCCCGTGAAAAGCTAGATCATCTAGCGGAGTCCAACAATACCGCATCGTAGCATCGGTTTCTCATTTCTCGAAATGTTGGATGTAATCTTGGACCGATTACTCGTGCTTCTATCTCGATGCCGGTTAGGTCCGACAACTTCATCTCGTGGTTGCCGAGTAGAAGTAATCGTGAAACTGCTTCTCAAGATCGCCAAGCTTTGAACTGAGTTGTATGTTAACGAAGAAAACCAGGTGAAGGCCGATCCTGAGAGTGATAGCGGGAACAGGCAAACCCTGAGCGCGTCTGTAGCCAATGCCTTCCCGCACTGAGCCAGGAATCGGCTGACGTGTTCATAGGTAGACACATTGTCTTGGCAAGAAAATTTGGAGAAGTCTGGCACTTTGTACCAGTTTGGCAGTGGTACCCTCTCGAAGTGCTCTGGATACGGGTACCGGTACATGTGGCCGGAGTCCTTTGGCTTGAGGCCGAACTGATCGTGCATCAGATCGGCAAACAGATCGGCCCAAGGTCTGTTGTCTTGAGCTTGAGGTATCAGCTCATATTTTTCAGACGGTATGGGTCCTTCCCGATACTGAAGTGGCGGTGGCGTCTGTGGCCAATACTGCTGATCATATTGGCCTCCCGGATATTGGTATTGGTTTGCAGCTGGGGACGGTCGAGGCGCAAGTGGCGGCGACTGCTCAGGAAGGAGCCGATGATCGCCAGAATTGTACTGTAGCCCTGGAATGAGGTTGCCAGCCGGCTCAGGTCACCGATTGGTGTCGAACATGTTTGCCAATTGCTCGTGGCTCACTATCCGGGTGTCATGTTCCTGGTGAGAAGGCTGTTGTCAACTCAGGATGAGGAGTGGCGGCCTTGAAGCCGATGTGTGCGCATTCGGCTGGATTGGGACTCCCCCGGGTGAATTCTGCTACCCTAATGGTGGGATCGGCCGACCCTGAGTTGACAGTGTCCTGTAGCCCGGGAATTGGCCATCAGTGAAATAGGTCGGCTCCCTTGGCAGTTGCTCGGCTATCTTCGAGTCGACCACAGTGGCTATCATGTTGTTGAGGGTATTGACCAGTATGCCACTTTGGTTGATGAGGGTGTGATGGACAACCAAGTCGATTCGGTCCTGTAGAGTGTGGAGTGCTGAATCATCTTGTTCATGTTTAATGTCCTCCATTTTCTTCTTCCCTTTCATGTCCCCCTCGGAGGACGTGTTGAGGTCTTCAAGCTTGAATTTGAACTTCTGGAGGACAGCTCCAGATCTGGTTTGGGTAAAGGATTACAGGTAATTAGCCTGCAGCTGCTCAACCATCTCTTTATAGTCGGCTAGTTGTTCAGCCAACAGTTGTTCAATTGTTACCGGGATGACATTTTCCTTATTGATTTCTAGGTTCTTGACGCCAGACATTGTGTCGATCTTGGAAGTGTGCAAATGCGTCCCACCGGGCGTGCCAAAAGCATGTTGATGAGAATTTCGACTCCCACGCACTGGCCTGAGAGGTTTGCTTTACTCTAGTGTAGGTCCAAATTGGTCACCTCTAGTGTCATCAAGGGCGTGTCAGTTGGTTTGATCCTGTAACCAACAAGAAAACAAGAAATTGGCATTAAGTTATAATTAGATCCTACCGGATCGGCTGAAGACATCAATAAACATATAATTACTATCCCAAAGCACATTTATACTAAATGATTGGGATAAATCGGTAGTATAGCGAGACAGTATAAATCACTTAGGCTAAAGGCACATTAGAATAATAATTATCTGCATTGATAATCTAGCCGATACTGCAGGTCTAATGTGAATCAGCTAGTACTCCGATACATTTTATAAAAAGATATTAATCTAATCTAAATGCGCTAAACCTAGATCAATCGGCTATCAACGTAACTTGACAGATTGATATCAGCTCGGGCGTTTAAGTAGATTGAGATCTTAATATAAAAGACGGCTTTAATATATCTAATAGCAATTAACACTAAATTATAAATAAAATAGGTAAGGCCGACTGAAACCCCAGCACTGTTTCTAATGATAAACATTAAACCAAACAGATCTTGATAGTTCTAAAAGCGACTTAATAGTTTGATTAGATGCATCATTAAGTACAAAAAGAAATATTAGATCTGTATAAGCTAATGAAAATCTCTCGAGACGGTGGATACGACATATAATCTAATTCAACCTCTGGATCTAACTCTATCGGTTGCTGTCTCCAGAGAGAAATCAGCCGATTGTGAGATAGATCTAGACATTGCTCTAGATTATATGCCGCATATGATAGATTAAGCAGTTTATAACATTGAAGCTAGAGTATCATGACGATGCAAGCACTAACCCCGACGATACAAACCACTTGTAACAAGGAATCACCTTGTTCGGAGATCGAAGCCGATGCAGCCCGAGTAAAAGCAAGAACTTGTTGAAAAGAAAATAAAAAGGGTGGCGATGCGTCGAAGTTGATTGATTGTCTGTTGTTGATATATTTACAAAGAGCCTTCGGGTCTTATTTATACCCAAGCATAACGACATCCGTGTAGGACACGATTTCTACCTTATCTACTATTTACAGTACGACAATATCTCGGGACACAGTCCCATGCCGCATTACAAAAGGAATATCTATAGATCTTCCTATTTTACAGATACAATCGCCGTTACAGGACCTTATCCATAGATGGCAATATTTTTAACGCACAATTTAGACCGAATCCAAGACTTAATCTTCAAATTTCCTCTCGGGACTGGCCCCAGCTCTATCTTCACGCGGGATCGGCTATCGGCTATCCTGGTCCGACTCGGACTCAGCCGACTGGCTCCGTAGCCGATTCGGACTTAGCCGATGAAAGCCTCTGTTTCCTCGCAAACCGCTTCTCCTCCGATTCCGCTTCAATATTGGTCCTGAACCTGGGGATTTGGTTACCAAATTTGGTCGTTAACAATGGCACATGCACCAGCACTGGACACATGGACGTGGCCAAGAGGGGAGGTTCTTGGCCTGGGGTTGACCGACAAGGATGTCGATCTTCTAAGGGGGTGTGGATGTAACATCCTAGCCCAGGGCTTAATAGGATTAATAGAATATTCATACCAATAAGTTGCAACTTTATTTCTGGAAGCTCATCTCAAAAGAACTCTAAGGTTAAGCGTGCTTGGCTTGGGGCAATTTTAGAATGGGTGATCGTCCGAAAAGTTCTTCCTGGTTGCGCATGAGGACAAAGTGCGTAGAAAAAATTTATGTTGAGCTGTGAGGGCAGTCTTAAGATTCTAGAGAGCCTCAGATGTAGGGATGTGACAGAGTGCTGCCATATTTTGCCTAGTGCCTAGCACTAGACAAACATTTATAGCTTTGCCTAGTGCCCGGCACTCGGCAAAGTAGTAAGGTTTGCCTAGTGCTTGGCGCTAGGCAAACATTTTGCACTAGACAAAGTCTTTGCCGAGTGCCCGTAGCCTAACACTCGGTAAATAGCCTTTTGCCGACTCCCTCTTTGCCGAGAGCTCTTTGCCAAGTGTTACACTCGGCAAACCCTTTGCCGAGTGTAATATCGACTTTGCTTAGTGTCCTGGACACTAAGCAAACACCAGGATTTCGGTAGTGATGTTATTTGTTGTACGCGGCTTTTTCTAGAGATGTTACAACTTACAAGATGGGTTAATTTCTTTATTTTGTGTGTTGCTTCTCTCTTGCGTAGAGTTCTGCATCGCACTGGATTTTGCAGGTGACTGAATTAATCTGCAGTGTCATCCTTTGTTAGAGGATCAGCTATATTGTCTTACGAATGGAGTATTTTCAAATTGGAGTTTCAATGTCACACAATCTTTGTTATTTTGTTTAGAGGAAGATTTGCCCGTTTTATTAAAAATGGCCACTTTCTTTCAAGTTAATGTCTGCTAATATCACGTCCAAAGGATATGCTTTATTTTTTCTATTTTCCTTTTCCATTTCAGTGAGGAGTGATGCTAGACATGCTGAGCCATCTTGCAGCACACCTGCTCATCATCAGCCTACTGCTGCTGCTGTTTCATCTGATGGCCTATTAAAAATGGCCAATCTACTTGTTGCTCCAGTCACTACTGAAGCTATTGCCAGCGGATCAAGCCTAGTGAATCAGTCGGCTTTTCCAGACACTGCAGAAGCTATACCCAACAGAACTAACCAAGTCAACCACTCAGCTGGTCCATTAAATATAAAAGCTATGATCAACAGAACAAGCCAAGTTAATAAGCCGACTCCCCGCGCCGTCCCGGCCATGGTTTTTCACAGGTATGGGTCCTACTAGTACTAGAATACCACCAAGCTGTTCAGCTTGTCTCATGCAAGCCAAGGCTCAAGGTGACACTTATGTTTGTGGTCAGGGTTGTTTAGTTAGCTGTTCGCTCGGTTATACACTACTGAAGAAATTATTTTTTTATGCGGGTCGAAAGGCATCTTTCCATGCAGAAGGCCTGCCCACATGCGCGAAAAGGTCTAGAAAAAGACCATTTTCGCGTGCAGGCGGCCCAACCGCACGGGAAGATCTATTATCTCGTGCGGTCGGCTTAAGCAGCCCGCACGGAAAGATCGATTATCCCGTGCGAGCCACTTTATAGGACCGCACGGGATAATGGATCTTCCCGCGCGGTCCGTTAAATCGACCGCACGGGAAGATGGTCTCCCGTCCGCCCATTATTTTATGTATATTAGTTATTGTCCTCTCTCTCTCCTCTCCTCTCCTCTCCTCTCCTCTCCTCTCTCTCTCTCTGTCCTCTCTCTCTCCTCTCATCTCTCTCTCATTAATATTAAATGCATGGGTCGATCGATAAGATGCAAGTATATATGTATATATATATTTTCGCACGAGAAAGAAAGACATTTAATTATATTATTTTGTCATAAAAGATATAAATGTACGTACACAGATCATGCATGCATGTTTATATACATATCAAGTTTCGTCTCACGCAAATTACAGAAGTCTAGCAACAATTTACAAAGCATTCATTAATGGCGGTGCTCTTTTTCCCACTCCCTAAGTCGTTTGAATTTATCGTTCATCGCCAGCTCACTCTCCAGATCGTAGAAATCACCCAAATGGTTGCAGACATCGCGACGGATGAAGCGGCAAAGATCTGCAACCAAGTTAAGCATGGTTCGATTGTCGAACCGGTTCGCTACAACTGGAACTTTCGTGATCTGTTTAAGGAAGAATAGTACACATACATACGATTAGGAAAATTATACAATATCGATAACGTGTAGAAAAATATATTTTCTCGAACTTACTTGTTCTAACTTAGTAGAGTATCTCCCGTAGATTCGAGCATCTCGCACACGTAGTAGCCGCAAAGGTTAGTGCCTCGGTGGTTGCTTATACCACCGTGTTGAATAAAATTTATTATGTGCGTCGTAATTTGAAATTAAACACGGTATAAAATCTTGGCATATAGCGAGCATATAATTACCGGAAAATTTGTCCTCACAAGAAGCTTCTTCTTTTGTGGATCATTCACCGGTCCACCGTTTCTTACATAATGATGGTGTGCTCTATAGACAAAATAATTGCATGTTTCACTAATCAATTATTTATTCGATAGTAAAAACAGACAAAACGTATTAAATGGTGCATGATAGTACTTACAAATTTAAAATGACGAGGAACTCTTTGAATGTTTTCTAGCTGTAGTATGTCGGATCAAGCACTACGGCCACATGGTCCCGCGGATATACCGAAATAGTATGTAGTGATCACTGTGAAAGAAGAGATATGTTAATTGTAGGTGATATCATAGTAAAATATCGGTTTTACGGACGAATATTACGTACCGCAACGCATAAGGGACCATGAGGACATTTTTGTCTGTGTGCTCCAACATAGCCTTGCCCAAGTAGAATGATACCGCGATCATCTTGTCCTTGTGCATTTGTTTGATGATCACGGCTTTTTGTTTTTTGTTTTGCCTTTGAGCTCATCGGAATCTTCATGAACATGAACCTCGTGTTCCGTCCAGCATATCCTTGTTGGGTTAATGTATGCAGCTGGATAATTGGTCTTTGTCGCGTCTGCGTATTTCATCCTAAGTAATGCAGCGAGTAATAAATTATTCACAAGTTAGTTTGCAAATGAATTTATTAATGACATTAAGTAAGTCTCGATACTTACAGGCAAAACGCAGCAACGAGATTTATATCCATTTTTTCCATCTTGAATAATGCGTGAAGGTCGTTGAAATCGATGACCAATATCCCATTTGGGTCACTGGTGAAAGCATTATCCGGGACCTTCATGGTAAGCATGCTGAGCCCCAATCTGGACGCCTTTAGGTACCAGTCGTGCATTAGCCTGATTTTCTAGGGCATGTCTTCCATGACGTGCCGGGCGAACGGCTTGCCATACTCATACTTTGTTGACACTTCGTCCGAAGTCCAATTTTGCAGGTCCTCCGCTTGGTTCTTCATCGATTGTTCTGACTCCAACAACTTTGACGGTTGATCCTGCGGCTTGTCAGTAGGCCCCCTCCCCCTGAAAGCCAAGAACACTAAGTTTCTCTCGTCTTTGACCATTAATTCCTTGTCATAGCTTGATCGAATCATCTTTGGGATAATCTGACGAGATTGAAGCTTGCTCCGACTTGGAAGGCTTGTTGTTTTCAGTAGGGGCCTTTGAGGTACCGCCAATGCTGACTGTGGTGTCGGAGGAGATTGGTGAATATGTTCTGCGATGACTTCAAGGGCTGACAGCATTGGCGAATCAGGACCTTTATCCTTAGGAGGGGAGCTTGGTGGGGAAGCAAGCTGAGGTGGGGAGCGAGGTGGGGAAGCAGGCCGAGGTGGGGAGTGAGGTGGGGAAGCAAACCCTGGTGGAGAAGGCGATGTAGGCACAGCAGCAATCTGAGGAACCGGCTGTACTGGGGATGCTGACGATGTACCGACCATCAGGATATCTCGTCGATGCCATAGAATGAACTGATTCACCGCATCTCCAAGCAATTCTATCCCTTCAGGTGCTGGAATGTCTAGCTCTAAGCTGTTATGCTCTGCATGCACCTTGGCCACCTGCACCCTTGCATAATCCTCAGGGATTGGAGTGTTGTTAAATTGTCGCCCTGGTATAGCAAGTCATGTACCCACCTCCTTTCTCTTCCCGGCCTTTCCTATCGGCACGAGGAGGCTGCACAGCGTCGGGCCAGTTATGGTATCTACTGGATAGGGTGCTGTCAACTGACCCGATGCTGCTGGGCATTTGTACTATGGGTTCTTCGGATTGCTAAAAGAAGTTAGGGAAGGCTTGGCGATTCTGTGCAACAAGAGAGTAGAAATGCTCTTCAACTTGTTTTGCTATCTTTTCTTCAAGTTTATGTTTGTACCTATCCCTTTTCTTGTAACTTGCAGCTTCCCCAGGAAACCCTTCTTTCCAACTTGTCTTTGACGATACACCCCTTACTCATCCAAAATGTTCGGGGTTGCCCAATGCAGCTGTCAACTGATCGTGTTCCCTTTTAGCAATAAATTCCCCATTCTTCTCCTTTTCAGCAATGTCTTTTAGACTTGTGGTCACACGCTCTATATCCGGATCCTCGAAAAGGATCTCTCCCTCGTCGGTGACCTGTCCCGTGCTGCATGCCCACACCCAGTTTTTGCTTCTTTCTTTTAGTGCATCCACAAGCAGGGGCTTTCCTTGGGCGGCAAACTGTTCTTCGGTTGCTTGCCACTTCTCTACGTGGCCATCGTAGCCGCTAGAGCCCAACCGGTGCGGGTACTTGTTCCTTTTCACGAGGTCGGACATCTTCTTCCTCCGTGCTAAGGCTTCAGGGCTTGTCATCTTCGCCACGAACCTATCCCATTCGACGGGTGTAATACCACCATAGTCTTCGAATGGGGACTTGTTCTTTTGCACGTAGTGAGTGTTCAAGTCCGATTTTCACTACCTCCACCTCCCCCCAATCGTTATTAATGCAAATTCTTTTCCCAGAGCCTCTGAACCAGGCGGATATACAAGCCCTTCTGCAGCTCGTTCCATATGAAGTTCTTCAGTTTGTCATCCACCCGCTCCCGGAATCTATATTTAAAGGGTCGTGGGTTCGCGCACCCGCAAGCGCCGCCGAACTTTGTCATTGCTACCTTGGGCTCTAATGGCTTCTCATCCTGGTTCAGAGAGGTGATATAATATGTCTCCTTGGGGGTTGGTTCTTACTTCTCTGACCACGTCTTCTTTTTTGACGTCCTCCATCACTCGCGGACGTGTCGGTTTCTACCGGATGGACATTGGTGTGTCCATCTTGACTTCGGCAGACCGGACGACAGACTTGGCGGCCTTTCTTTTTGAGCGGCGCCTTGCTTCCATCTGTATGTACAAAATATAACGTTAAACGAGATCCTACGATAGGGATCATAACAATATGGCTAGACTTACTACTTGCTCGATAGGGATGTAGTCGGGGTCTTCTTCAACCGGTGGTGCTGGTGCTTGCATAACTTCGATGAACGGATCGCTTGGTTCATGCCATGTGCCTTCGCTCGAAGACTTCTCCGTTGATTTGATGTTGCGTGCCTCGGAGGGAGCTTTCTCGTTCGACATTTGATCTACGGTTGTTCATAACACACAACATGTGAAATTTGTGAACGCACAACTTGTTATATTATCTAATATTAAGGACATGCATAAAAATAATAGCAAAAAAAACTAAAGAGAAGAAGATTGAAAAAATGTTTTTATTTCCTTCTTCTCTTTATTAGAGATGAGAGATGAAAATACATATGTTTGCCTATTTTGTCCGTGAGAAGAGGTGAGATCGCAGGAGGGAAAGAGATGAGAGATGAGAGACCGAGGAGAGGGAGAAGAGAGAGGGAGATTAGAATATACCGAGGAGACGGTGGGTATATGTGTTTGAAAATTTAAAATCTAACCTACAATCTAAAATTCGTCCTAAAACAAACGACCGAACGAATGAACGACAGATTGTTTCGAACGACCGACCGACCGAACGAACGAACGAACACTCGTTCGTTCGTCCGTTCGTTCATTCGTTCGTTCGGTCATTCGTTCGGTCATTCATTAGGTTGTTCGTTCGTCCGTCCGTTCATCCACGAACGAACGAACGAACACTTGTTCATTGTTCGCTCTGTCCGTCCACGTCCGTCCGTTCATCCACGTCCGTTCGTTCGCTCACTAACGAACGAACAAACGAACACTCGTTCGTCCGTCCGTCCACGTCCGTTCATACGTCCGTCCGTCCATGTCTGTCCGTTTGTCCACGTTCGTCCGTTCGTCCACGAACGAACGAACGAATCGTCGTCCGTCCGTCCACGTTCGTCCACGTCCGTTCGTTCATGAAACAATAAAGCTAACTGGTGAAACAATAAAGCTATTTCGTCCGTGATGAGAAGAGGTGAGATAGGGTTAGGGTAAGAGATGAGAGATGAGATACCGATGAGAGGGAGAGGACAGAGGGAGATTAGATTTGTAGGTCGTTCGGTAGGGGTGGGTCTAAATTTAAAATCTAACCTAAAATTTAAAATTCGTCAAAAATATTCACATGAACTATTCCACATCAATTAGTTCACATCAAAACAATTAATAAAAAAATAACAGTCTATTTTACAATCCATTTACAATAATAACATTTAAAATCCTAAAATAAACATTCCATATTTACATCATCCAAAATATTTTCTATTCAAGACAAAATTCAAAAATAACTCTATACAATTATTCCGTCTGTTTTTAAACAACTGACAATCGGCATTGCTCACATTTTAACATTGCTTCCCATCATGTTGTTTTGCAGAACATTTACAAAGGGTTAGGGTGGCCATGCTATTAGAGTGGATTACGTTCTAATTATAAACATGAAATCCATCCATTCATTCCATTCATCTAACATCCATTCATCATCCATCCAACATCCATCTAACATCTAACCTCTTAAAAAAATCCATCCATTCATTCCATTCTTACCGACCAGTGCGGTTTGGCGTGAGGCGTCGGTGAGGCCGGCGTGGAGGCATCAGGCGGCGGTGGCAGCCGGCGTGGCGGCGTCGGCCGGCGGTGGGGCAAGCAGGAGGCGGTGGAGTGGTGGAGGGGCGGCGGTCTCGGTGAAGGTGGCCGTGCGGGTGGGCCGGCGGTGGTGGGGCCGGCGGTCTTGAGGCTGACGATGGCGACGGAGAGAGAGAGGGGGCGATGAAGGGGCGGACGACGGCCGGTGAGGTCGGTGAAGGGGCACGGACGGTGGCGCGGCAGTCTTGAGGCTGACAGCGGCGACGGAGAGAGAGAGAGGATGGGGCGATGAGGTGAGGTTAGGGTTGAGCAGCGATGGCGGCGGAGGTTAGGGATGAGCGGCGGCGGCGGCGGTGCTGGATATGGCGGCGTAGGACGGCGAACAAGGCAGGGATCCGGCAGCGCCGCTAGATTTTGGCAGCCTGACGGCGCGGTGGTTGTTTGGATTTCGCTTGGGGACTTAGAAAAATTTGGGAGCCGCGCGCGAGTATATATAGGCCACCATCTTTCCGTGCGGGCGGCTTAATAGCCCGCACGGAAGACATTTTCCCGTGCGGGCGTAACCCGCCCGCACGCGATAATCGACCCCCACCTTCAATAATTTGTATCAAATTGGATATTAATGAAACAATTATCAAACTAATTCAAAAAATTACCAAATTTTTCCATAAATCAATCTGTGCTAATTATTGCCTATGGAGAAATTTTTGAATTCAAACAACAATTCGGTCGTCACTTTATCTCCAAATCTAACCAATCCTTCTCAACACTTCTAATCTTCTCTCGAAGAATCTTCGGTTTTATGAGCGTCGTATCTGATAAAATATTCGAAACCTTCTCAATTTTTTACCACAGCCTCTACGTATAATATCATGACATCTAGACAATTTTCATGATTTTCCGTAAATCCAAATTTATCTACCATTTTGTCTTTCACCCATTGGCATCTGAGAACAGAAATCTGAATGTTTAAACCGTAGTCAAGTTCCCATATTTCTTGTATGATCCCGTAGTATGATTTCTTTTGCCCTATTGCGTCCAACACTTCGACACGAACCCCACTATTCTGCGCTGAGCTTTTCTTGTCTTTGTTGTTGGTGTAAAAAGAGTATCCTCCGATGTCATACCCTTGCCATGAGGTCACAAGGCTTGTTGGGCCAGCTGCAAGTCTTTCTACCGTTTTTTCCTCGAGTGATTCACCAAACGGTAGATTTTGATTCTTAAGCCATTGGGGGAAAGTGTGTTTCTGTTCTTTCGAAACCCAATCATCGGATCGCCCAAGATTGCATGCTCTGATCTCGGAAGTGTGTTGCTCAATGTAGGGCACAACGATGGTGAGTTGTTGAAGACCACTGCTGTGTACATCTGATATCGCTTTGTAATCGTTGTCGTAGAAGCATTTTCTTCCCACAGTACCCTTCCCAGATAATCTTCCATCATGTCGAGGCATCGGTATCCCAATGGGGTTGGCATCTTTCATATAATCTAGGCAACACTCGACAACCTCCTCAGTTGTGTAACCCTCTATCATCGAGTCCTCCGGATGAGCACGATTACGGACATACCCTTTCAGAACAGCCATGTATCGCTCGTACGCCCACATTTGATATAGGTATAGAGGACCAAGTTTAATAATTTGAGGGACAATGTGAATAATGAGATGTTCCATCATGTCGAAGTACGATGGAGGAAAAAACATCTCTAGCTGGCAAGCTGTCTCGACTGCGAATTTCTGAAGGGGTCCTAATTCTTCCGGATCAAAAACTTTATGTGATACTCGATTAAAAAATAGCACGCTTTGTTATCACTACCTTGGTGTGCACTGGTTTCACCGCCCTTATAGCAATAGCGAGAAATACCATAAGCATCTTATGACAGTTGTGAGCGTTGTATCCAAAAATCGACAAATCATTCATTGATACTAGTTTCCGTATATTCGACGAGAATCCAGTCGGCACTTTCAATCCATGAAGACATTTACACAAAGCTTTTTTCTCTTCTAGTGTCATTGAGTAGCATGCCGGTGGAATCTCAATCTTACCATTCGTTAGCTCTATCGGGTGGAGATCTTTCCTTATGCCCAAATTGACCAGGTCGTTACGTGACTTCGACCCATCCTTTGTTTTACTAGGGATGTCAAGTAAAGTCCCGATGGTGCTGTCGAACACGTTTTTCTCGAGGTGCATGACATCGATGGCATGACAAATCTCCAGGTCTTTCCAGTACGCTAGGTACTTGAAAACGATTGAATGTTTCTTGAAGGGCAGTGTGTTTTCTACCACTTCTTTCTTCCTCTTGCCTGAAGCTCTCTTTCCCTTGCCGAACACGACATTTATGTTCTTTGTCAGCTTGAACACCGTGGAACCATCCTTTGCTTCGGGGCAGTACCTTCCTCGACAGTTTTGTCAAAAAAGGTAGCCATCGCACGATACCTATGCTTCTGTGGTAAGAAACAACGATGACACGTGTAAACTAACTTTTTTGACGAGGTCAGGTATATGTACGATGTGTTGTCCAGACATATCAGACATCCGATCTTTCCTTTAATCTGTCCGGATAGGGAAAAATTGGCTGATAGATCGTTTATAGTAACGAATATGATAGCACGCAGAGTAAAATACTCCTGGCAGTATGCATCAAATAATCGTAGACCCTCTTCCCACATTTCATGGATATCCTCCATCAAAGGTTCAAGAAACACATCTAGGTCGATGCTAGGCTGTTTTGGCCCTTGTATAAGAAGAGTCAACAAAATGTACTTTCGCTTCTGACATAACCATGTCGGAAGGTTATACATGGTGAGCAGAACTGGCCAAGTGCTGTGCGAGCTACTTAGGTCATCGAACGGATTCATTCCATCCGTGCTCAACGCAAACCTGACATTTCTCGGATCATTTGCAAATTTTGGGTGCTTCGAATCAAAGTTTTTCCATTGTCGAGCATCGGCGAGATGTCGAATCATACCATCCATCTTTCGACCCTCTTGATGCCATCTCATCAACTCGGCGTCGGTGGGGTTCGAGAACAATCACTTCATTTGATCTTTCACTGGCAAGTACCACATCACCATGGCCAGAATCTTTTTCCCTGGCTCGACCAATGCATTTGGTTCGGCAACGTCACTATCGGCGGCATTGTTATCCTTTTTGTACCTACTCGCCCCACAAGTTGGAAACTTGTCCAAGTCAGTGTATTCCTTGCGATAAAGTACACATTGATTAATACATGCATGGATCTTTTCCATACCAAGTGATAATGGACATATCAGTTTCTTGGCTTGATAGGTGTTAGCTGGCAACAAGTTAGGCTTAGGAAGCATAGCTCTCAGGAGACTCATCAAGTCGTTGAAACTAGTATCAGACCATCCGTGCTTGGCCTTCAATCTAAGAAGTTCTAGCACCGACCACAACACTGTATAATCCATATCACATCCCTTTGCTTGATCGTACAAAAGATCTTTCGCTGTTTTCTGCAATGCCTCCCAATTGTTTAAATCTCTTGTTTTCTCTATTAGGACCTCTGGTTCAGTGTGCCGCAACATATCCTCAAGATCAAGATCAATATCAACGTCTGCCTCGTCAAAACCAGAGCCGCCAAAATCACCCGTCATTTCACGAGACATGTCCTCAATTATAAAATTCTCTCGCCTCATCGAACCAAATATCGGATTCTCTTGAGACTTCCTCGTGATAAGTCCAAACGTGTATTTCTCCACAAATCCACGCTGAATTATGTGTCCGAGAATTACATTCGAATCTTTCAACATTTCCGATTCTTGCAGTCCACGCAAGGACAAAAATATCCTTCCTATTCTCCCTCAAAGTGTGTGCCTTAGCCTTATCAATAAATGTTGATGCTTCTCTCATGAACACCGGATGAGTTATCCGTGTCTCATACATCCATATCCAATCCATCTAAAAAAGTGACAGCATAAATTAATATTATATATGTTGTCGTTGTTTCCTAAATAAACAAATTAAACTTAAATCCTACTTTATAACTAAAACCTCATCCACAACAAAATAATAATAATGAGACAAAAGTAGTTAGTAGTTACCAAGAAATGGTTCAATAAAAAACAAAATATTTGACCTACAAATTACAAAAATAGCTCAAAATATAGAACAAATTCAAACAAGTTTAAATATCTTCGCATTCAACCGATGAAATTTTAACAAAATGGAAGCAAATGAAGGAGATGATCAAGCACGTTACCTTTTATATTGATTTCAATTGAAGATTTAAAGTCTAAAGCCTCCCTCAAAAATAAAATGTCTATTATTAAAGAGAGAAACCGAGTTAAAAAGTTCAAATATCTTCGCATTTAACCAATAAAAATTTTTAAAAATGGAAGCAAATGGAAGAGGAGATCAAGTATGGTACCTTTTGTATTGATTCCAATTGAAAAATTCAAGTTGAAAACCTTCCCCCCTATAATTGCCTTTTTTTTAGAGAGAGAAACACCATGGTATAATGCGCAACTGTAGGGTTGAGTGGGAAATTTATGGCGGCATCATCGCATGCGGTCCACTTAATGGCCCCACGGGAAAACGCATTATCCCGTGTGGTTCCTTAAGTGGCCCGCACGGGATAATGCCCCATTATCCCGTGCGGCGATTATGTGGACCGCACGGGATAATCGCATTATTCTGTGCGGTCCACTTAAGCGACCGCATGGGATAATAGCCCGTGCGGTCGCTTAAGTGGACCGCACGGGATAATGCATTATCCCATGCGGTCCGATTGCCCGCCCCTCGTGATCGGTTTTCCGGCGCGGCCTCTTATGGCCCGCTTGGAATCTATTGGGAGCCTCGTCCAAGAAAATCGTTTCTCCAAGTAGTGATATCTATGAATCTTGTGTTGAATCCGATAAACTATCACACGCACAGGTAGCATGTCATGCTTGTGATGTTTTTTTTGTCAGTTACCGATTGACTAGTCATGGTTGTCCTAAAAAAATGTTGTGGTATCTAGAGGGCTTCTTATTTTTGCCATTTTAACTAATGGATACTTGCTAATATTATCTTCATGACGTGTAGTAAGTTTGGATTTGGTGATCCTTGGGAGCGAAAATATCTGTTTGAACTTTGCATTCTGGATATTAAACATATGTGTTATTAACCAATTGTATTCCTCATTAGTGGGGTATTTTTGGTCATGTGAACTTGGATTGGTTATCTTATGTAAGAACTGAGAAGAGAAGCCTATGTGATGTTGGTCCTTTAATATTTTGGTCATGTGAACATGGTATTTTGGCTGTGAACTTATTTATGATCATTTGTTGGTTCTGTAATGAGGTTTTGACTTTAGAGACTTAACTATGAATATAATACTTGGTAGAATGGATGTTATTTGAAATGCAAGATTTGTGTATTGGTTGTATTTGAAATGCAAAATCTGTTGTATTTGGAATGCATATATGAATGCTTTTAAATTTATAAATTGTGTTATTTGCTTGGCCCAATTAAAAGCTGTTTGGGTGCGCCCAAATAAGTATTGGGTAGGCCCTAAACATCATAGAAAAAAGTGGGCTGATCTTTAAATATCCGTATGGGTCTAAACAATACTAAAAAAAACTGGGCTAGCCCAAACTACCACATGTGGGCTCATCGTGAGAAAATTAGGTTGGGCTGGAATTAATAAAATTGGGATAAAATGGCTAGGCCAAAATTCAACCATACTAAGCTCACTATAAGGCTATTCCTATGTGGGCTTTAGCTAGCCATGGTTTAATTTTGTGACATAAAACCCAACGTCATAAAATTTTATGACATCTAAACTAACATCATACATTTATTACTCCAACATCGAAACGTCATAAATCATAGTTTAACGCGCATGGTTTTTGACGCAGGCTTTTTCGTCATCCAGTCATCATAAACGTTAACCTATGACATAAATTGCAGATATTATGACATAAACCCTAACATCTCTTGTAGTGAGATCAGGTGAGATACTCTCAAGTTATTGGTTCACTTATGTACTTGGCTAGTGCTATGACGCCTGACATCTCTTTTGCTATGACCAAACTAAGCTAGTTTGTGTCCAATCTGGGAGATAATCATTGACATGCTCTAGAGAGAGTGATGCGCTATCGGTACTTTGGACTATGAAATTCACTATACCGATCAACCAAGTGTACTAGAGGGTTATAGTAATTCGAATTGGATTTCTGATGCTAGTGAGATAAAAGCCACAAGCAGATATGTGTTCATGCTTGGAGGTGCCATTGTTTTCTGGAAGTCTTGCAAGCAGACCATCTTAACGAGGCCAACTATGGAAGCAGAACTTATAGCATTAGACACTGCCTCAGTTGAGGCCAAGTGGCTTCGTGATCTCCTAATGGATCTAGCGGTGGTTGAAAAACTAATACCGGCTATCTTAATGAACTGTGATAATCAAATGGTGATTGTCAAAGTGAACAGTTTAAAAGACAACATGAAGTCATTTAGGCATGTGAAAAGGCGGCTAAAATCTATCAGGAAAATGAGAAGCTCTGGAGTGATAACCCTAGATTATATCCAATTGACTAAAAACTTCGCAGATCAATTCACAAAGGGTCTTTTATAAAATGTGATAGACAATGCATCTAGGGAATTAGGCTTGTGACCCAGTACATGAGCCATGCTTTGGTGGCAACCTGTCCTATGTGATCGGAGATCCCGTGAATTAAGATAGTGAAACAAGCCATTGCTTGACTGAGAGAAGAGAACCTTTGAATAAGGCTCATTCCTATGAAGGTGCATTTCTCTTCATTTTGTATGGCAGGTTAGTTATACCTTAATGTGTTTCAAGTGGCTTATTAGAATCAAGAGCGTTGTTTATTTGAAGCAAAGATGTTGTTCTATAGAACATCTTTTGAGGAATACACCTATATGAGTTTGACTGTTGATCACAGTATATGAGGGGTAATCTCTAAATACTCATGAAAGGCCTGGAGTACGACTTATACGCTCCAAACCACGGGGGTGTTTTGGCAGCCCAGTACTAGTAAAGGGATTGGTAAAGCTTGGTTGCATAAGACTGTCAATTCAAGGCATAGCCCATTGATAGTTGTGAATAAGTTTAGCCTCTCTCTAGAAGGATGTTCTGTAAAATCAAAGTGTGTTTGATTCTTTTATGGTGATGAACAATTGGCATCTGTGATTATTGGTTTTGATATTTGGAGATTATTGGTGAAGTGGTTTTGGAGATGATCGGATTTTCAGACGGTGGATAGTGGTTGGTTGTTTCGTAGTCCGATCAGACCGGGCATATGCTGCCGATCAGACCAGAGGTCTTTGTCCGGTCAGACTGGGCTTGTGCTGCCGGTTAGACCGACTGACTCAGTCTGATTCTAGATCGATTTCTTGTTGGTTTCAGTTTCGGGTAGTTTCTTTGGATATCTATGATTATTTCGTATTTCTATGCGTATGAATATTGTTGTGTGCTAACAATGAGTCAAGTTGGAGATAGCTTGTGCTCGGATATGGTTTCTTTGTTTAATTTATGTGTAGGTAATCTTTACGCCTCGAGAGAGTATTGCCGGTGATGGATTGGGAGTCAACTTGAAGATAAGGTGACATCCGGATGGTCATATATCATGCGGGATACTTAGGATAAAGATTGATGCATGTGGTTGGTGAAGATTCCGTATGGCATATGATGGAGATATTGTGTGCGTATGGGATGCGGAGTTATATTTTTGGAAAGAGTCCAAAATTGTTACAATTGGAGTTTGTAAAGTTCGTTTCTTGTACGGAACGGTTTCCTAGTGGATTAGGACTTCTTGTATGAGTTGGATTCGTGGCTTTAGGCTGCCTATTTCGTGTATAAATAGAGAGGGAGGGTGTGGCCTCCCGGTGTGCGTTTTAGAGAGAGTTGAGTTGCGAGAAAGTTAGGGTTTTGAGTTTTGTCGAAATTTTGTGAGGAGTGCTATTGTTGCACTTTGTAAACACAGAGAGAAGTTATATATTTTTGATCTACTTCGAGAGTTCTTCGATTTGTGTTTTCTCGGGTGCGACGGTCCAACCGGAGGAACATCGGCAGTTAGACCGGCGGCTTCTCACCAGTCAGACCGATCGGAGTACTGCGGTCAGACCGGCACATGGCGGCGACTTCGGTGACATCCGGAAGTCGACCGGATTTACACCACCGGTCGACCGAAGGTATTCAGCGGTCGATCGACGGTGCAACAACTTTGGTCACATCAATCTACATCAAATTTCGACGGTAACTTTTTATTTTCGCTGAAAGTTTGGTTTTTGAGGATACCAACCATTCACCCCCCTCTGGTTGGCTTAGTTTGGGTATTCGATCTTACATGTTCAACTTCACAGTCTCCATCGAAAAACTAGTATATAAAAGCAACAGCAAAAAGAGAGCAATTTATGTGTGCCTTTCAACATTTGGTGGGGATTGCTAGGCTAGGCCCATTTAATCCCGAGGCCCACATTAATTGAAGGTAGTAAATGTTTAGCCCACATTGGGAATTAAGAGAGATTTACACCTACTTAAATATGCACACTATGTGTGCTCTAATTGAGAGGTTAAGGAGGAGACATAGGAAGCCACACCCGCGCACACGCTCGCTTGCCTCACTGAGATAGGACGGGACAGGACGGGATGGGACGTGGACGTGGTCCGTGGGAAGGCCTATTGAATGGCATTTGCCATTTTGCATTTGTGGCATTTGTGACTGTTGAATGGCAAATCATTCCTGTGACCGTTGAGCAATAAACTAGCCAGTAAAATAATCATGAATGGGCAATTGAAATACCAGTAACAGATCTGTTAAATGGCGGCTTGATGACTGGAAATCAATCACCCAATACTGTCCAGGTTCACTAAATCTGCCTCTTCCTATGCCTATAAAAGGAGGGTCCTTCCTTTGGTTACAAAAAAAAAATTCATCCTCTCTTTCTCTGTTAGCTCACTGTTGTCATCCCATCGCAAGCTTCTGCGTGCACAGATCTTGCGAGAGCAGGTCTCCAAAACCTCACCGGTTGCGATACTTGCACGAGTAGGGAGGCGATCAGGTTTTCGGGTAGCAGTATGTGACTGCTCGTTGTCCTTCTGCTTCCTGGAGGCCGAATGACTACTTCACGTCTTCCTCCTACTTTCCGGAGGCAACTGCACTGTGTTTGTGTCATCATTGCATCGACTACTCCACTGCGTTCAACTTGTTCGTCACTGCATCATATCAACAACACCAACTGAACAGACACAATGTTTGTTTCATCGAACTCTGAGAAAGAAACACCCATTGTCGCCGGCAATGGATCTATCTCTAGGTACCATCTAAATCTTTTCTTGTATAATTTCTTGTTTATGTTTATATGTGTTTTAAACATGAATACGAGTATATGCCATGTATCACTCTTCATAGTATTGTTTTATTTTAGAATTAAATTATACCATAAAATGTCTATATTGTTAACAGTTTGAAGATTCGACGAATCATCATGATGTTCATCTTTTCATGTTCACTAGTACAGATCCTCTCATCTGTGGCGGCCTCTCACATGCCTGTGTTTTGTGGGCCATCACAACGAAGTCATCTCAAAGGGGCCTAAAAAGAGGCTGACAAAGAAATACTCACATAGACATGTTAGATGTGCATAAAACTCAAGCCCGTCACGGATGATACTTATCGGTGACAGGCTCAATTCAATGCCCGACAAAGATAACCTATGATATCTTTGTCGAGACCCAATAGAAGCTCGTCACTGATGTTCATCATCGGTGATGGGCTCCAACTTGAGGTCCGATTGTGATAATAGTTAGGCCTAACACCGATGAGTGTCATCGGTGACGGGCTCCAACTTGAGGCCCGACTGAGATAATAGTTAGGGCCGGCACCGATTGCAGGCTATAAACACCCTAATCACCTAGTGTATTGGTTATCCCACTATACACTATTTTTGTGGGAGGAAGAGGGGGCGATTTTTCTCTCTTTTCCAAGAAAATCGGAAAGTACAAAAGTAATTGAAAAATAGTAGTCAATTTTCATAAACTTAGTAAATACTTACCTACGAAATGTTTATCTAATATTTTTCCACATTTTTGTAGCTCAGGGATGGATCGAAGTTGGATGTATGAGAAAACGAGAGACTCCATGAAGTTCAGTAGGTTGGTCAGTGACTCGAAGAAGCCTCTATACGTCGGATGCAAAACAAA
Organism: Oryza australiensis; assembly: GCA_019925245.2. Lineage (NCBI taxonomy): Eukaryota > Viridiplantae > Streptophyta > Magnoliopsida > Poales > Poaceae > Oryza > Oryza australiensis. The sequence continues at coordinate 1,677,982 of JAIFGZ020000017.1, read as the reverse complement.
ACACACCAAATTATCAGCTACCTTGGAGATAATGAAGTTGAAGGAAAGTAGTGGATGGACAGATAAGAGTTTCACAGAGCTTTTAGCAATTTTGAAGGCCATGCTTCCTGATGAGAACACATTGTCCAAGACGACATATGAAGCAAAGCATGTTTTGTGTCCTCTGGGGTTAAAGGTCTGTAGAATTCACGCTTGTCTAAATGACTACATACTATACCACAAGCAATATACGAACTTAGATGCTTGTCCTGTTTGCAAGGCTTCTCGATATAAGAGAAAGAAAAGTGCTGACGAAGGAAAGAAGTAAAAGCGGGGTGGTTCGATGAAGATTGTGTGGTATCTACCTATTATTGATCGTTTCAAGAGAATCTTTGCCAACCCCAAGGAAGAAGAATTAGTATGTTGGCATGCCACAAAGAATTAGTACGTTAATTGAGACCTAACTCCACGGAGTTCCTCAACGGAGAGTAATTTTCTGAATCCAAACTTCGAGAAAAATCCTTGTGTCTCGTGCGCTATCTCTTTACTTCCTATTGCATATCTATATTGCCTGTCTGTACCTTCCTATTGCCTACTCTAACTTTGTTGTAGAAGTAGCTTGAATTTGAATTCAGATCCTTTTAAGTCACAGAACACCAAAAGTTTCGGACAGCCTGAGCTAACCGAAAGTTCCGAAGTTCAATATCGAAAGTTCGGTGCCTGTGTGTTTTAACCGCTGCATTTTAGAGAAAATTTCAGGGTCGCCTATTCACCCCCCTCTAGGCGACATCTACGAGCTTTCACTTGCCATACCTTATCAAAGGATGAGAAGATCGCAATGTTATCATGCTTGAAAGATATTAAAGTTTCATCGGGCTATTCAGCGAGGATAAGTAAGTACGTTAAATTGGACGACCTAAAACTAGTTGGAATGAAGTATCATGGTTGCCACATGCTCATCACACAAATCTTGCCAATTGCTACCAGAGGCATTCTACCACCCAAAGTCCACCACATGATCCAACGTCTCTGTGTCTTCTTCAATGCAATCGGTCAGAAGGTTATAAATCCTAAAGATCTAGATGGATTGCAGACCGATGTTGTCAATACCCTCTGTCACATGGAGATGTTTTTTTTCGTTGTCTTTCTTTGATATCATGATTCATCTCCCTGTTCATCTTTTGAAGCAAACAAAACTATGTGGCTCAGCTTTTATAAGAGAAATGTATCCGTTCGAGAGGTACATGGGAGTTCTGAAGTCGTACGTTCAAAACAGAGCAAAACCAGAGGGTAGCATCATTGAAGGTTATACAACCAAGGAGGTTATTGATTTCTACGTCGATTACATGTCCAAGGCCGATCCTATCGGAGTTCCATCGTCTCGTCATGAAGAAAGGTTGTCAGGTGTCGGCATAATAGGCAAGAAAAGAATTGTGCCTGATCGAGCCTCCTATGTGCAGGCTCATTTCACCCTGCTCCAACATATGATAGAACTTGCCCCATACTTTGAGGAGCATTTAGAGAAAATTCGACAGGAGAACTTGGGGCGATCGGATATGTGGATTAACAGAGAACATAACTCTCGGTTCAATGAATGGTTGAAGAATCGTATTACGATGTCGACGGATGTCTCAAATGAGACAGTACGATTGTTGGGGATGGGACCGTGATGGGAGATAGACACAAGGCAACGATACGATATTAACGGATACACGTTTTACACCATCAAACAAGATGACAAAAGCACAGTGCAAAACAGCGAAGTCCGTAAAGATGCATTGCAGGACCAAGTTGGGTCAAGCACATACTACGGCTGCATTGAACAGACCTGGGAGCTGAACTACATGAAATTCAAAGTCCCTTTGTTTCGTTGTCATTGGGTGAATATACGCACTGGTGTCAAAGTCGGCAAGGAAGGTTTCACTTCAATAGATTTATCCAATGTTGGATACACCGATGAACCATTCGTACTTGCAAAACAGGTCGAACAGATTTTCTACATAAAAGACCATGCAAACAAGAAGATGCACATAGTTAGGGATGGCAAGCGCTGAATTATCGAGGTTGACAACATCGTCGACAAAAAAGAATACAACCGAGAATCTTCATGTAAGACCTCACATCGACCTTGACGATGATCCCCAAGAGGATGTGACATATACTCATTCGGATCATACGGAAGGCATAACCATGTATTGATGACTTTGTACTTATTTGTTTTGTTATTTCTTGTAATGAATGAAGTATTTTGTATTAACAAGCCTTTTATAAAAATTATTTAGTGAATTATATGAAAATAGTAATTTTTATAGTGAATTTAGTTGTTTTGATGAATTATTTAGTGAAATAAATAAATTATTTACTAAATTGTTATACTTTACTGAATTATTTAGTGAATTATTATATTTTACTAAATTATTTTGTCTACTGACCACTACTAGAGAAGTGGTCTTTGATCCATCTACCAAAATGCACAATAATCACGGTTTCAATAGGAACCGAGACTAAAAAAATTTTAGTCTCGATTAAAAAGTGCAACGGGACTTTATGATCTTTAGTCCCGGTTGGTGTTATTTTACCCGGGACTAAAGATATCATCCGTGAAAGGCTTTAGATTAAGCCTAATAGAGATGATGTCATCTCAATCGGGCTTAAGCTCTAAGCCCGTAACGGATGAGATCACCAGTGACGGGCCATAATTATAGCCCAATAGAGATGATGACAGTATCATCAGGCTTAAACTTTAAGATCATCGGTGACGGGATTTAGATTAATCTCGATTGAGATGATGTCATCTCTATCGGGCTTAAGCTTAAGCCCCTCAACGATAGAATTTTTCCATCGGGCTTTAAATTTTTCCTAGGGCGCCAATTCAGATCTCATCTGTGACAGGCGTTAGATTAAGCCCGTCACAGATGTGCTTCCAAATCAGGACGCCGATTCAGATCTATACATTAGCGTGAAAAAATTCTAAGTCCTCACTCACTCTCAGAACCCTAGCACCGCGTCGTCTCTCGGAGCACATCTCAGAACCCTAACACCGTTGCTGTCTCTCGGAGCCCGTCGTCGTCCCTCGCGCCCTTTTGAGCCCGACGCCATCGTTCTCCCTCGCCTCCACCGAGCGCCGTCGTCCCCGAGCCTGGCCACCAAGCACCGTCGCTGAGCCTGGCCACCGAGCGACACCGCCCCTCTCCCTTTCTCTAGGTTAGTCCATCTTCCTGTGCTCCCGGCGCCGTATAGGTTGTATAGATCTGAGATGAACTGTAATATTGGTGTTGTGAAGATCTGAGATGAATTAGGTATATTTGTGAAGATCTGAGATGAACTGAGATGGTTGTGTTTGTGTATTTGTGATGAACTATTATATTGATTCATACTGCTAGGGACGGTTGCATTATGCAGGGATATTCTGTTATATTTGTGATGAACTGTTATATTGATTCATACTGTATAATGGAAATATTTTTGTGTTACATTCTGCTAGGGAAATGTTGTATAATGGAAATACTTTTACATTTGTGTTGCATTCTGTATAATGGAAATGTATAATGGTTGCATTCTGTATAACCGCAAAAAAGCTAGGGATGACTGTTGATGCTGTATAATCTTGGTGCGGCTGGCAAGGAAATAAATTCAAAGATTCAAAAATAAACGGTTGTATAAAAAAGCTTGTATTTATAGTATATGGCTGTATAAAAAAGCATGTATTTATAGAATATGGCTGGATAAAAAACTTGTATTTATAGTATATACTAGTATGTACTATATACTATATACTAGTATATACTATATAGTATAAGGAGATTCAAAAATAAATTCAAAGATTCATTCTCCTCCCTTTCTTTTCCCTTTCAAAAAAAAATTGATAGATTAATTATTCTCCCTTTCAAAAATAAATTCAAAGATTAAAAGATTCAAAAATAAATTCAAAGATTTATTCTCCTCACTTTCTCCTCCCTTTCAAAAATAAAATTCAAAGATTTATTCTCCTCCCTTTCAAAAATAAATTCAAAGATTCATTCTCCTTCCTTTCAAAAATAAATTCAAAGATTTATTCTCCTCCCTTTCAAAAATAAACTCAAAGAAGTTATTTATGCAAATCAATGAGCCCTTCATTCTCCTCCCTTTCAAAAATAAATTCAAAACGTTAGAGAATTTTGACTTATGACAAATTAAACTAGAATAACTTTCAATTACAATGGATGATGTAGTGGTTCAAGGTATTGGCTGGAAACAAAATTCCAAAACAAATTGTCTTGATTCCTATGCGTTGGGAGTAAAGAAAAATTTTGTTTTCACTCCTCTTCTTCTTTCTTTCTTTCTTTCCAACCCCTCTTCTTCTTGATTTAATTAATTTTTTTCATTTTGTTATTTTGTCGCCGACAACTAGTGGGTCGACAAGGACATGGACCCCTAGGAGCGGAAATAAAATCCCAAGGGAACGGTACACTATAAGAGAGGTGGACCTCCTAGGACTGCCGACCGCTTCCCCGAATATGTGCAAGAAGTTTTGGTCGATCTACGGGATAATAGGGGGCAGACCTTCAGTATTTTGAATGATGACATCAAGCAAGTGCCGAATGTGGAGAAGAAAATTACTTGGCTGAAGTTCAAGGAGAGCTTCGAATATCCTACAGCCGACGAGGATAGGCTAAAGCGGACGACTTTCAAGAGGATAGGACTAGCTTGGAAAAACTTTAAGTCCAAGCTGGTCACTGAATACGTCTTCAACCCCAGCACCCCGGACCATTCAAGAACTTCCCCTTCATCACGCCAGCCGTGTGGGAGGAGTTCTACGAGAAGAAATCAACTATCGAATCCCGAGCCGAATCGAAGACACCCAGAATTCACAGCCGACCCTAGAAACATGAAAATGTGTTTGTGTACGGATGGCATGAATCCTTTCGAAGACATGAGCAGTTCTCATAACACTTGGCCAGTTTTGATTGCAAACTATAACCTATAATCATGGTTGTGCTTCAAAAGAAAATACATTATGTTGTGTTTGTTAATCCAAGGACCTAAACAACCTGGCAATGATATTGATGTGTTCTTGGAGCCTGTTATCGATAATCTTAAGACTCTGAAACAAGGTGTGGAAACTTGTGATGCGTATGGTCAGGAGAACTTCAAACTACGTGTTCTATTGTTTTGCACCATTAATGACTATCTCACACTTGGCAATCTTTGTGTACAAACTATGAAAGAAAAGAATGCTTACTTTGACTGTATGGAACATACACGCATTACGTGGCTAAAGAAATCAAGAAAGATGATTTAAATGGGTCATAGAAGATGGCTCCCGCTACATCACGCATTTAGAAGAAAAAAGAAACTTTTTAACGATAAGAGAAAACTTCAGCCTGCACCGAAGGATTTGTCTAGAGATGAGGTCCACAACATGGTCAAAGACATAACTAATGAGTTTGAGAAGAAAAGAAAACGTAGTAAGGCAATGGACCAGGGTAAGTTAATTTGGTGAATTATTTAGTGAAATAAATAAATTATTTACTGAATTACTGTACTTTACTAAATTATTTAGTGAATTATTATATTTTACTAAATTATTTTGTCTACAATCACTACTCGAGAAGTGGTCTTTGATCCATCCGCCAAAATCCACAATAGTCCTGGTTCCAATAGGAACGGAGACTAAAAAAATTTTAGTCCTGGTTAAAAAAGACTAACGATATCATCTGTGATGGGCTTTAGACTAAGCCCGATAGATGTGAAGTCATCTCAATCGGGCTTAATCTTTAAGCTTGTCACGAATGATCTCATCTATGACGGGCTTTAGATTAAGCCCGATAGAGATGACATCATCTCAATCGGGCTTAAACTTAAGCCCGTAACGGATGTTCTTCGAAATCATTTAGCCTAGGATGTCGATTCATAATTGTAGGGCCCTCGCGCAAAAAATTTCTAAGTCCTCACTCACTCTCAGAACCGTAGGGCCCTCGTGCCGTCGCTGTCGCCGTCCTCTACTCCACCACCGTTGCCACCGCCCTCCCGAGCCCGGGCCGCCATCCCCGAGCCTGGCGCCGCCCTCCCTCACGTCCTCCCGAGTCCAGCGCTGCCATCCTCCCTCGCCGCCCTCTGCTCCCTTGCCCTCGTCCTCCCTTGCCCGAGCGTCGACACCCTCTGCTCCAAGTAAGTCCACCTAGCCCCCTCACTGCCTGCCGCGCCCGGTTATATAATTTGGATGATATGTGGATGAATTTGCACAATGGTTTGTATAATTTGGACTGTTCTTGAGCTTGATTGATTTGTTAACAGTGGGTTGTATAATTTGGATGAATGGATTATACTCGTACTGTTGGCTAACTAAAATTGATTTGCACTTTTGTATGACTTAATGGGTGCACACTGTGTTGGTCATTAAAGGAAAGATGCAATTACCTTTTAGTGAATTTTAGCCGCCGACCCTAGAACGTTGTGAATTTCATAGATTTCATGAATTTTATTGTCAATTTTGTACAGTAGTTTTAGTGAAACTTAGTGAATTCTATTGTCAATTTTGTATAGTAATTTTAGGGATAAATTATTATGCATTTATGGATTTATGTATGTATGGTATATTGCAGTATTTAAGTTAGTGCATAGTGAAATTTTGTGGATTTTGAAAAAATATTTGACACCTTGTGGGCCTGCCAAGACAAGGAGTATATTTTGTGCGCCTATAATCAATAGTAAGTGTGTACCCTAAATATATGCAATTGCATGACACATATTGCTTTAGTATTTAACTTTCATTATATTAATGCCGCAATGCCCATTGAATCCTTCTAGTCATTACGCCAAAATGGAGTACATGTCATTACATGAACTCCAAAGTCAGTAAGGCCTATGATTGGACCCCGATCCAAGAAGCAATCAATGAAATGTGGGGATCATATGTGGAGAAAGCAGGCATGCATAAGAAAGCACAAAAAAGTCTCATCCACAAAATTGACTTCCTAGTCAAACAGCAAATTGACGACCAATGTGGATTCTATGTCTGCCACAATATGTGAATTCTGTACAACAAAAAGGTGAAGACTTTGGTCTATATACATATATATATATGTATATATATATCGATTAATTTTGAAGTATGTACACGTAGAAAAATATATCCAAGTCTGCACCTACCGGCTTTGAGGAGATTAGAGAGGAGATAGCGGACTTCATTGTCCGCGACATCGTGCACCCCAAAGGAATGTTTAGAGTACGTGGTTAAAGTTACAGGATATTATGATATTATTATAAATTACAATTTTGTCAAATGTGTTTCTGTATATACTTTGCAATGCTAAATAAAATTTTGTTCCAATTTATAACTTGGTTTTGCAGGTTTTGATTCTTATCACTTGAAATATATGAATAATGGATGTGTATGTGAATGAATGTGTGAATGTCAGACGTATGTGAATGTATGTGAATAATGTATGGAGTGAATGTTAGATGTGATTTCTGAAATATATAAATGGGGATATTGGGAAAGGGAATATATATATATATATATGTTTATCTTATTTTTACAACGGGCATGGCTAGCAAAGGCCTGAGACTAGCCAAAACTACATAATATATTTTTTGTTTAGAAAAAACTCATCGGTGACGGACTTTAACTTAAGCCCGATGAAGATGACATCATCCGTAACGGACTTAAGTTAAAGCCCAATTGAGTGGTTAGTCATCCGTGACGGGCGTTAATTTGTAGCCCCATTGAGTTGTTAGTCATCGGTGATGAGCGTACCTTAAAACCCAATTGAGTTGTTAGTCATCGTGACGGGCTTATGTTAAAGCCTAATATAGTTATTAGTCATCGCGACGGGCTTTAGTTGGGGTCCGATTGAGATTATATCATCAATGACGGGTCTTTGTTTGATTGGTCTTCTGGGTAAACCTATCGGTGACGGGCTTTAGTTTAGGCCCGACAAAGATAAATGCATCGGTGCCGAGTTTTTGCCCGCTAGAGATGATTTCTCATGTCGCTGACCTTTGCATCGTGACGGACGCCATACCTGATACAGATAATGGTTGCTGCCCGATTACGATGAGGGTAATCGTTCCCAGTTTCCCAACCGTTGTCACCTGTCGGATTTTCCATTGGGCGATAATTTTAATTGGCAATGATGTCAACCATATAACACCCATTGATCGATGTTTGGTGCAGATTGAGCATAGTATTTTGCACTGTGGATACAGTTACTTAGATTTTTTGCAAAATGCAAGTCGATTTCGAGGTACAGTATACTACAGCAATCTGACACATATCGTTTTCGTATGAAAGAGATTTACATTAAAAACAATGACTTGGTCATATTTTCTGGTCTCTGTCAAACATGGTGGCACGGTCTACTGTATAAGAGAAATTTTCCTGGGACCTTTTTCAAATGAACGGTTAGATTTAAGTGGTACCTTCTGATACCTTCTAAGTATGATAAAAGCCCCCCACTGTATAAATATATCAAGATTCTTTTCTGTCGTAATCTGGACTACGGAGACAGACACAAAGCTGTGGTCCTAGATGTTGCTATAATCAAAATTGTTTATGGCATGTACTGTAATCTAGATGTAGATAGGGCAAAGGGGATAAGCACATGGTTAGGCCAGCTTGTTGTGTTTTAAGTAAATGATTGTTTTGTTCGTCTCCCTTTGTAGCATTCATATGATTGGGTACAAGAGTTTATCAATCATACTGAGCTTTTTGGGTGATCCATATCACTATCCATTAGAATTGGTGCTTAATAATATAAACAAATAGTACGTAGTAGTATTATATTTGCTTTGCGAATTGGCTCCATTGCTCAGAGCATCACGAGGCTCATGCTAATATGTTTTTCTTCTCACGACAATACCATTGACTTCACCAAATCGAAGTCTTGGCTGCCCCTTGGTTTGAGTGTGTTTGCCGCGTGAAGGAGTTGCTTGTCCATTTCAGAAGTTTCATGGAACCAGCTTAAGAGCTTGAAGGCTCAAGCAGGGTATTAAATCTGTAATCTTGGATTCTTCTTGTTGTATTTCTGTTTATGCTTTTTCTTTTCTTTCTTCTCATATGTTCTTGGGGCTCCCAAGTTGGGAATATGATCAGTCTACCTTGAGAGTGAGGCGATGAGCTAGGCAAAACACCACTTGACAACGTTTGTATCCTTTGTTGCGATTCCTCCAGCTCATATTGGGCATTCCTCTGAGGGAGCTCTTGGATTAATTGCCGAGGTGTTGAGATGGTAAGCAGGCGGAATCCCCATTCATCAGAATTCATCACCTGCCATCTTTTTTCCCCTCTATTTCAGCTTGCATCACATGGGTCCATATGCATGGCCTGAAGTTGATTCGCTATCAGAAAAGTTTTTAGTTTTTCTGTTTGGGTACAGATACCAAGAAAGCATAATGCAGATGCATAGAATACACAAAAGTGTTAATGATTAAGATTCATAAGATGTTCCTCTCTAGCTTTAAATTGCCACAACATTTAGCTACGAAAAGAAAGACAATGACGTGAACGATAAACCATGCTACAACTTAGTATCTTTCTTCAGATTCCCCCCTGAAATGATTCTTCCAGTTCGTTATTTGCACTCGAATTCTTAGTTCTCACACAACATTTTTTTCTGCCAGGATGCTCTGATGAACCGCTCCCGCGCTTTCGCGGAGGCGGTGGTGATCATGGTGTGCCCGGTGCTTCTCGCCATCGCGCTCAAGAAGGCTGACCTGAAGAGCGAGGAGCACGGCAGCGCCGTGCTGGTCCTCATGCTCGCCGTGGCAGCCGTCACCCTCGCATCCGGCACTCTCCCCTTCCTCGCTCTCTCCTTCTCCAAGAGGTTCAGTGACCACACGTGGAGACTCCCCGCCAAGGCGACCACCTGGCTGGCTCCCTCGTCGTGCGCGTGCCTCGTCGGCCTCGCGTGCTGGATCATACACCTCATCCTCTCCGCACGCTGGGCTTACGCGTTCCCCGCCATGGGCTCCGTGTTCGGTCTCTGCATCTTGATCCGCTCCGTCAGCTACTGCCGTGCACAGGGTGACCCGGCTAATCTGGTAGCTGCCGATGAGAATCAGCTACCTGTCACCAGAGCTGCTTTACAGGATGCCATGGAACTGGAACGCAAGCTGGACGAGTCGCTCGAGTTCTTGGCCGGCGTCACGGCGCTGCTGTTCCTGGGGCTGGAAGGGCTGGCGCTGGAGGGCCAGATCAACGGCGGCCAGCGTCGTCTCGCCGCGCCCATGGGCATATGCTTCTTCGCCTGCCTGTTCGGCGTCTGCTTCATGCTCGTCGAGACCATCCCGCCTCCCACGCCGAGCAGGGAAGACACGGGCTGCCGCGCCAACATCGTGAGGAATCTCACCGAGATATGCGACGTGTTCATGGCTCTTGCCATCGCTGCGGTCATGCTGTCGATCATGATCGTGCTCGTGAAGCTACTGGCGCTGCTGCTGCTGTCCCCGCTCTTCCTGATGTTGTTGGTGCATGCGTTCGATGTCGCCGTCGGCCGCGACGGCGGCGGAGAAGACAATGTGAAGCCGGCGTCGCTGGAGGTGAGCAAGGTCACGTTCACCGGGTTTCTGGCCGTGTCGATATCAGCCAGGACCAGACGTGGTTCGCTCAGCACGTCCACCGAATGGTTCCTCATCTTTGCAGCGTCGGCCATTGTTTCAGGCTTTGCTTGGAGACTCCTAACGCACGCCAAGGTGGGGAAAAGTGCCAAGGATGCTTCCTTCTGCACCCATTTGTGCATTGTGCTTGCCACGGTGCCATTTACAGTTATGGCCGGACAGGCTCTGAACTGATTTTTGTACTAGGAGATAATTTGAAGGGACACTTTGATAATAGCAAAACTTAATGAGTAAACTGGCATCCCTTTAGTTAATTTGTCTAGATGTTGCTAATTACTTTGGCAAAAAAAATACAACACGACTTTCTGTTACAAAATTTTGTCATGTTTTAGAGTTAAAATTATAAAGTCATGATATCCTTAGCAAAATTTTACCTATTTATAATGTCAATAACAAACGATAAATATAAAGTATATATGGCAACAAGTTGTCGTATATTATTCCGTGGAAGAATTGCGGTACAATTATTGGGGTGCCGTGTTGGGTTATTTAAAGCCAAGGCTGAGAAAAAGAGTAAAATAACGATGTCCACAGAGGCTGTCTTATTCATGTATTCTATCCAGTTTGATTAGCTGTCCCGACACTGAGAGCTGAAGCTGCGTAGCAAGTTGTATGCATATATGATCATCTCTGACATATCCATAATTCCATATATAATCAGCTCCAATTAATACTGTCATATTTCTCGGGATATTACAGGCAAAAGATCAGGAGAGGAGAAATTCCTCATGGAGTTAGAGCTGGTGTATCTGTATCCGGTGACCTTGGTGCCGGCAGTCGTCGGCCGGTTCAGTACCCTTGCCTCGCCATTGCTGAAGGAATTTGAGGAACACCACCTGCAATTCACCAGCATAATCCCGCTCTTCTTCTTCTACTCCTACATCAGCAAGTTCCTCTCCGACCTGCTGGGTCAGCCACTGCCTCTGCTCAAGCTCTTCGCCCTGGCGCTGCCGCGATTCGCGAGCCGCAGCACGAGCCATGCTAGCTTGAGGATCTACATGGACACAGCCGCCGTCGTGCTGATGTCCTACCTGTCTCTGCTCAAGATCAACCTGAGCTACATATGGCTCGCCGTCTTCCCCTCCCTCACGCTCGCCTTCATCGCCGCGCTGTTCAACGAGGAGCTTCGCGGTGGCACCGGCGAGGTCACAGTCACAACCAGTCCTAGCGGGAGAGTAGCCGTTGACGAGGAAGAAGATGACAGGAGGAGAAAAGATCACTGGCTCAAGCTTAAGGCGATGGCGGTGGTGCCCTACTGGGTGCTATGCGTGGTGGGGCAGTCTCATGAAGGTGAAAGCTTTGCGGTGTCCCAGTTCCTTCTCTTCCTCGGCTCTACGCTGGGGGCGCTGGCGCTGATGGTGGCACGGCTGTCGAGGCTCACCGGAGCAGCACCGGGATTAGCGCCGGCGTCGGAGCTGCTCCGCAGGGCCACGCTCGTGGTGCTGCTGGTGACGGCGCACGCGGTGGCCGCCGAGCTGCTGGGCGAGGCCACGGTGGTGCTGCTCTGCCTGCCGGAGCTCGCACCGGCGCTCTTCTGGTTCAGCCTTCACCTCGACGGTGGCAGCTCGCCCGTCACCATCAACGGCATCAAATCGCACAGGAATGTGCTCTTCGTTCTCGCTGTCGCTGTCGTCGCGTACCTCGCGGCCGCCATGGGTGAGCGTGGCCTGTCCGTGTGCACCATGACGATGGTGTCTTGCGGCGTTTCAGGGCTGCTGCTCCGCTGTGTTGTGCTCGTGCTCGGTCAGTGGCTGGGGCAAGGTGAGACGGACACTGCCTCTTTGATGGAAGCTGTCCATCTGCTCAAGTTTTGGGCCAACACTTTGCTGGCAGTGGCTGCTACGCTGCTGCTGCTTTCGTTGCTGACTGCTTTCCAGCTATGCCTGCGTGAACCAATGTTTGTGACAGTTGCAAAATGTTTCAGCGACTATATTGACAGGTTCCGCCAAATGCTAGTTTAGCTGAAGGGACAAGAAAATGTATTTCTTCTGACATTGTTGACATATCTAAAGATTTTAGCAGATATGAGTTATCTTTATCTGTTCTCTCCTAATTTCTTTAGCTGAAGGGGCAAGGACTGCTGCCCATTGTGTCCAGGACTCAAGTTCCCAATCCCTGTAGGGTGGGATGTAAAACAACATGTTGTAAACTGTTTTAACTTCTCCAATCTTAATAAAGATCAGTCGTTGCTCTTCTTCGCCGCTGGCCCAGCGGAAAAAAAGACTTAGTACACTAGACTTACCAAGACAAACAAAACCTCATGTTCATAACACAAAGCCATACTTGAAGAACTGCAGGTACCATATAAGACTGTGTGCTGTCCATGATTCGCAGTCCAATAGTCAGAAGGCCACCAAAATACCATGGCACATAAACGGACTTGTTTTGGTAGATAATCATCAGGCTGCCGAGCTAATACTCCATTCGTTCCAAAATATAAGGACTTCTAGGATTCAAATGTTATACAACAATATAAGCATTTCTACACTGATTCCCATGATTCCAATCATAGCAATGATTCCGAAGCCAGTCAGATTGTTGCAAAGAGAATCCAAGTAATTGAAAATTCAAAAATTGACAACTAAAATGACTAAAAGGAAATATTTTGACCTAACCTTCGTATTTGCTAGACCACCTAAAAATGTTAATATTTTGGAATGGAGATAGTACATTAGTCTACCCCTCCCCTGTGTCACATATAAAACAGCTGGAAATCAGCAACAACCCTCAAGAAACAGAGACTCCTCGGACAAACATCCCAGTTCCGCTTTTATGTTGGAATTGTGTCTTATATCACCATCTGTAAGGCTTTAACTACTTACATGGCAGAAGAAAGCAAAATTTTTTAACATTAATATATTATAGAAAGCATATTCAATAACTAATCAACAGGAAGACAAACCTGATATAGATGTATCAAAATTCCAACACATGCATGTTTGCGGTTTTACCACAAAAATTATATTAAGCTAAACCCAGAGTACATGAAACCACCTCTATACAAACAAACTTAGGAGTTTAGCTCTTTTACCTTCATCAACAATCAGTACCTTAGTCGGAAGGGGTATATCAGGTAGTAGAAATACAGCACATAAAGGACCTTTGGGAAAACATGAATATAGCAACAGATCCCTTTCATGCACCAAATGGTAAGAAATGATGTCAGCAGATTAGGTATCAATCATATGCTCTTTGTAGTCTCCAAGAGGGAGCGCAGATCAATTCATTTCTCAGGCCTAACCTCTTCAGCAGCTGGGTACTAAGTTGTGTGTATAGAAGGTGGGAAGCAGCAGGTCTAACAATAAGTAAATAGCAACATAGCTTATTTTAATACTGATCAGACACATTACCTGCCACCCGAAAAGAAACATATTTCTGTCCTTAACAGAGGGATCTTAACTGAACTGAAGAATCATGCCACACGTTGGCAAAGGATGGTCTACTAGACTAGATAATATACAATAGTTTATATCAAGATAAATGAGTGAATAAGACAGTCCTGTGAACTTGGTTTCAGAAGATAGAAATCAAGGCCAACCCCTGTTCCGCTTCAAAAAAGAAAACAAATGAACTTATCCCATCTCCAGTAAGGCAATAATACTGTTAACGGGTGAAGTCTATTTTATACCCCCCAAAGAAAACAAAACAAAAAAAACCTACAGCTCTTGCCAAAGTAATCAACCCTAAACCACAAAGCCAGACATTTTACACCCCTTTGCATAAAAAACCGGTTAAAATACCACTAAACCATGGAGCTGAAGGTGATAAAATAAACTTTACTCTTAACATGTTGTCATTTCAAGGTGTAAAATACCTCAAATTAGAAATAACTTGAATTCCCTGTTTATTCTCCCTTTTCATTACGTATAATCATTACCTTATTGCTCAGAAAATATAAACCATTATTACACCAATAAGCTAACCGTTGATCAAAAGATATTGCCAATTGTATCAGGCTAGCATAGCAGTACCTATCCTCAAAACAAAAGTTTGATTCAGCAAATAATATTAGGACAATGGCAATTCTTCCTTCACCCTTCTGAATCAATTTAAGCGTGCCCAAATAACAATAGCTGCAATGGGTATTATAGCAAACTACTATGTACAAGAATCAGACCGCATCAGTACATTCTACTGTAATTTTCGTCAAGCGATTCAACGAAAATAAAAAGATCATGTTCAATCGAACTTCCGTTTCAATTCGACGAATTTGTGGCTGTTCCACGAGTCGCCAGAAGCGAGTACCACGGAACAGAGATCCCATCCCCCCCCCCCAACCCATAGAATCACAGGCAGGTACATATATACAGAAGCGGCGGATTTCAGACAAGAGAAACGAATCCGGCGACGCCAGAGACGGGATCAAGGCAGGAGGAGAGCGAACCGTCCGATCCCCCACCCTCAGCAGACGGTGGGGACGAAGCGCAGCGCCGCCACGCGCGCGGCGAGGAGGCCCGCGAGCCTCCGCACGGCGAACTGGGTGCAGTTGGAGAGCGCGATGAGGCACATGAGCTCGTACACCACCCCAAGCGCCGCCTCCGCCGCCGACCTCCGCGGCGCGGGGACGTCCGGCTCGCCGGACGAGTCCTCCCATCCAGCCCTGACCCGGACCCCGGGTTCCACCACCACCCCCCTCCTCCTCCTCCTCCACCTCCGCCGGGGCCGAAGAGGTCGCCGTCGTCCACGGAGAAGGGCCCGCCCACGTCGGAGGGAGGCTTGGAGCGGCGGGTGCGGGGGCGAGTGCGCGCGCGGCGGCGGACGGTGGCGGTGGCGGAGGCGGTGGAAGGGCGGCGACGGATGGTGGTGGTGGTGGTGGAGGAGGTGGTGGCCGGGGGACGGGCGAGGAGGAGGCGAGCGGGCGGAGGAGGAGGAGCAGCGGCGGCCTGGACGAAGGCGCGGCGGCGGAGATCTCCATGGTTGGTGGGTGTGGTGCCGCGCGATCGGAGAAGGGAAAAGGAAAGGAAAGGAAAGAGGTGTAGGCAAGTGGGGGAAGGTTTCGTGTGGCGGCCGGTGACGGTGAGGACAGGGGAACGGACACGCGGCGGCGAAGAGGGAGGGGGTCGGTGTTTGGATTCCGTCCTCGCAATTCAGCCGCTGGGATCTTTCTCCGTCTCGTGTGATCGTGTCTGCTTGCTACGCCTGTGCGGCTCGCAAGTTTATTTTGTGGTTGTGGGAAACCGGGAACGAGTAGGCAGGGTTTTGCAGGTCGTGGATACTGTGCAAGATTTATACGGATAAGTTGGCTCTCATCTAGATCTATAATTAGTGGATAATATTTAGATAAATTATTTTATACAAATTTCATATAAAATTTAAAATTTTAAGCTATTATGATTTAATGTATAAACTATCGTATGTTTAATGTTAAACAGAGCTGGTTTTGACAATCAGAATCCTAATCCGATCGTGACAAATTGATCGTGAAACAAATCAACTTGGTTTTTTCGATAAGTTTTGGCGAATAATTTTGCCTCTAAAGCCTTGAGTTTGGGTGCGACACTTTCTAATTATCAAGCATGTAAATTTGAAGACATACATGAATTTACAAATATAGTTCAAGAACAATAAAAAAATAGTGTTATGGGTATGGATATATGTATATACATATTATACATAACAAATGTACCTAACTATCTGTCCACATATTTACATACTCTCATATCCCTTAAAAAGTTAGAATAGATATCAAATATATGAAAATATATTAATCGTATTTGATTATAGTGGGTCTTAGAGTTAAAATTTTGGTACTCGGTTGGTGTCAAATAGTATGCAATAGATTGTAGATGCATGATCTCATTTGATCACAATTGAAAATTCTGATGTTACATTTTGATGATATGGGAGTTATGACTCTTCTTTTAGTCGTATCATGTCACATAGATACAGTGTACTACTCTTCTCGAGTTAGTTACAAATCGATCCGGAAACTTCCTTAAACCACTTATGACTTGTTAACTTCTTGTTCTTACCTACAAAATTCTTTGCTCCTCGAGTGTTAGGTTTCTTCCATTCACCGCTTGGTGTCCTTATCAACGTCAATATAGGACTTGCATATAGTTATGTTGTCATTTGTTCCGTGCGAAATATCCAATCATGTATTATTCCATATGGCCTCAAAACTATATATATATATATATATATGTTAATACAGGATTAGCAAATTATGGAAATATGATAATATCCCAAACATGCATTGAGTGAAAAAAACAACAGCCATTGGGTACCTACTGTACTTACACTATTTGATTTTTTCGGACAAAACCCCATTCAAGATGCACGTAAGCCATAAATATCATCGCATGTAAAAATCACTTCTCCGAAGTGGTTCAAGACCCATCTGCAATAGTGCATTAACATAAGCGGTCGCTTAAGAGATTTGCCTAGATAATAGATACATAATCTCATACGGGCTCTTAAGGGCCCACTTTGCGATAATGTGTTTACTACAAACAGGCCCTTAAGATGCCCACATACAATAATCATATATCAAGCTCGTAGCTCGAGCTTTGACCATTTTAACCTGGAGTTTCTCTCTTGAAATAACAAATAGACGGAGAGTTTTTCAATTTGCTTGAAATTGATAGAAAAAGTAAGATATTTGGTTACATCCTCCATTTGTCGCCATTTTTAAAAAATTTCCTTGGTGCCGGTACTTATATATGACATGAACACAAATTCTTTGAATGATTACTTGTTTATAATAATGTCTGGTGTTATTGTTATGTTCGCATTGTTTCAACCAACTCATAGGCCACGTACTATTGGGATATTACGTGTGTGAGATGTTTATGGTCAACAAGAGGTACACAACAAACCATGAACATGTAAGTCCGAAGATTGTTCTTTATACAAAGTATTTCGTCTGTATTTTCTATGCTCATTTAAAAGAATGTAATGGTGGTAACAGTGAATCTGCCATCCCATCTACTCCTATAGTACATTTTGCAAGTTAACCTCTGAACTTTTTAATATTAAAAAGATCAAATCTAAATGAATAGCCATGTAAAAATAGAGTAAGATGAATATTCCTAGATAACAAAAACATGGGTAACACATTAATAAACTTTTTATCCGTAGCAAAGCAAGTACATTTAGCTAGTAGTTCCTAACATTTGTTGTCAACTTTTTCTGCAAATCCCTCAAATCCCTTATGTAGCAAACCGGTTCAAAAAAAACAATTTTAAACGTATGCACTGACCTGTGCCACTTTGTTCACCGTGACTGCTGCAACACACTAAGAACTTTCTATGGCGACGAGAGCCAAATAGCATTAGAAGATAAATTTAAGCCCATAAGAGAGTAAGAGAAAAAACATGTGAAATGAAAATATACTGTTTTTGTCAAATGGGAACGACCATTTGTAATATATGGGACAACATGTTTATATACATATAAATGTTTTCTGTTTTATATATTAAAGTCTATTTATTTGTCGATGAAAGATTCTAATTACTATATGCTAAGAACGACAATTCGGTTAGGTCCTATGCGTAGCGTTTCAAATTCCGATTAAAAATAGCGGGAAAATATTACATTAGATAGCAGGCACAATCTTTCAAAATGGCCAGTGACTTATAGGTCGCATGGAAAACCCTTATCGTAGATGTGCCTCATAACGCGACTGCCTACGTAGATCGATCTTTGCAGACGACCGTGTTAAAAGGCTCACAGATGGCCGCGTTAAAAGACCCACCTATGATAATGGGTCTTAAGCAAAGCGGTTGGGCAGCTCACATGCTGAAATGCTGATTTTCGCACATCTACATGCAGGTGGGCCGTCAGCCATCCACAAAGATCATTTCTGACCGTATGGAAAAATGTTATATGTGTAGTTATCATCCTTCATGAATCGCTAAAAGCTCAATATATTATATTACGTGCATTTATCATTTTCTTTGTCCAAATAATATCATATAAAACATTAACTTTTTAATCCAGTTTTGTAAGGTACATTCGGAGCAACAGGCATATGTTTACTGACTCATATAGATTAACCTTTTAATCTCTGAGGTCTCTCATGTTTACTGACTCATTCTAATTATGTGACTCATATCTATACTTTTATACAGAGAGAGAGAGTTGTAACCCACTAAATCTAAATCTAAATATAAAGGTTAACATGTAAACATGTCATCTCTCATCCATTCCATTAGTAATAATTACATATAAAGCTCAATATGCAACATTATCTACGAATTATACAAATCGACATATAAGCATTTTCAATACCATTCACATTATTTTCATAAATTTTTAACATATATATCCATGATTTTATAGTACTTAACATATATTCATCAATATACATCAATACTCAACGCGAGATATCACATTTCATCTGTAATCTCCTGCAGAGTCTATTAAATTTAATTTTCTCCCAACATAGTTTTGACAAACCAGTTTTATTTGTTATTAAGAACTAATATAATTTTTATTTTTAGCTCGATTATTAAAAATTAAAAATCACAGTAATTCTCTCAACAAAGCGCGGAAATCACATCATGCTCTAAATCTAATGTTTCAAGCAACAGGCACTAACATCATTTGATTGATTTCTTTTTTGTTTTAGGGTTGCTACGTGCACATATACCGCACACACTGTGGTGCCAACCAGCACACGTGCTTACTCGTACGCGGCGTGTGCCTCCACTTCGGCACCATTTGACTGATTTCTGTATAAACATGTGATCAATTTCTGTTACTCTTTTTTTAAGTATTTTTTACCTTCCTCATAAAACAGCTATCTCTAACGTTTAAATTTTATTCCAAAATAGTAGTATTTTTATTACTCTCTCCTTGCTTACCGATCTTTTAATCGAAGCGCAACACAAAGGTTTCGATTTATTTCGGTCGGATCCCTGTTTCGGTCTGGTCCGTTTCTAATAACTATGCTACTAAGTTGGTGATTATCGTCAACCTCCTTAATTAAACTTCATCTTGCACTCGGTTGATTCATATCTGTCTGTACAAGATGGTTAATCTCATCCAAATTCATCGATCCACACATAGTCATACTGGCAGCCATCAATGATATGACAGAGCAAATGTATAAATAAAAATGCTTTTATTTCTATGCCGGCCGGCGGCCTTACACTTTTGGGCGATGGTGGGCCTTAATTTTCATCATAGGCCACACGAGTCAGCCCATGCACTGCTTGCTACGCTCATTAATTTTAATGAGGAAAAAAGTGTATATTACTGCCCTCAACTATAGCACTGAGTCTTGATTTTTTTCTCAACCGTAAAACTACATATAACATATTCTTAAATATTAAAACCAGATTAATTTACCTCTCTAAGCAGTTTTGACAATGGTTTCATCTGACGTGACGCCTACATGTCATCAAAGTAAAAATAAAATAAAATATTATTGTGAGATCCATATGTAAATGTCTTCTCCTTTCTCCACCTATTCTTTTTTTAGGGAAATTCCTCTACCTATTCCCTCCCTCGTCTCTTCACTCTCTGCTTGGTAGCCCGAGGAGGAGGAAGGAGGCCAGGAGGGGTGAGCACGGAGCTCCTATTGAGCTCGAGTTTGCAACAGCGGTAGCGGCCCATGAGGCGTGTTGAGCTCAAGTTCATGTGACAATGGCCATACAAAAGCCTGAGCTGAGATAACGGTGAAGGAGTTCGACCTCTAGAAGCCACGTGTCCCTGTGGGTCACTCACAGAGCAAAGAGGGGATAGAGTATTGACACGGTAGCAAAAGGCGAACAAGCCGTAGATGGCAAAGACGGACACCTAGCCAATAGGGGCAAGTTAACCAGATAGAGGTGACAGGCGGCCTCCAAGGGCTCCAGGAAAACTAGGATGGTGGACATGGTGGCCCTCCGATTGCTCTGGGACTATGACAATGGCGGTCGTGCAACAAGCGGCGGAGGTCAACCCATGCCCATGTGGCCAGATTTGGCCACACCCCGCCTTGCCCGAAACCAGCAACAGTGAGAAGGATCTCAAGCTCCATGGCGGTCTCAACGAGCTCAATCCTGACACCTTCAGGCAACATGCCTAGCTTATCTGTGTTCACCACACTAGGGGAGGAACTTGTAGGCGGCCGTGCAGGAGCACTAGAGCTCAGTCGTCAGAGATATTTCGATAACTCCTTCCTTTCTCAGTTGAATTCGATGGATCACCGTTGTTGATTGCCCTTAAGTACCAAATCCAACCGTCAATTCTTGCATAAAAGCAAATGAAAGAAAACAAAATGGAATACTGAACTTAGAGATAGTGGTTACTACTAACCATTTTCTCAAGTCTTGGTGAATATTTGTATACACGTGAATTATGGACAAAAACCACCCGCCAAGTGACAAAATACACCTCCGACCAATTAGACGCGAGCACATGGATTGGAGGGCCCACATGTCAATCAAAACCAATTACAATTGAGCCAATCACAGTTAAACATGCATAAGGCCTACCAGGCAGCCTCCCAGCTGAAGGAGTGGCCGAGAGGTGAGGCTAGGAGGTCAGCCGAACCACAAGGTCGGCCAAACCGCCTTTGCAGCCTCCCATCCCCACCTTCCATGTGGAGGATGCTGATTCACTATCAATGAGGGTTGTGGGTGAATCGACCTCCTCAACCATCACAACTGCCCTATAAAAGGAGTTCTCACTTCACTCTCAAAGCACAACACAACAAGTGGAGTACAACTCACTTACACATTTAGGTTACTCCTTAGTAGCGTTAGAATATAGGAAGAGAGTGAGGAGTCCCCCAAATCCGAAAGGAGTGCCCAAAATATCGGAGCTCTCTCCTGGGAGTTTTGGAGTAGTGGTAGAGATGTCGGCACTCTCTTCGATCTTGTACCTCGACGGATGCTTCTTTTATATATGTAAGTATTCATGATTTTTTTGGTATTTATTTTTCTTATTTAAGTAAGATATATTCTCATCGTTGCGGGTTAATCGTCTGCTTAGGTAGAGTACCTTAATCTTTTATAAGCATGGAACCGATATTAGGGTAGTAATTAATAGCATGGAAGTGGTGTCTAGGCTGAAGGTTACCTTTGTTTGTTGTGCTCCACAGGTTATAGAGGTAGGCGGCAGGCGATGAGCCCTATCCATCCTTTGTAATTCTTCACGTTTGGGTATATCATAGAGCTGTAGGATAGAGTCTTCTTGGCAGACCAGGGGTATACTAGTGCCCAAAGCAATTGATAGATGTCACACCCAAAAATTTATGCCAAAATTTTAGACTATTTTGTGTATTAAATCTTTGTCCAGGAATCAACCAGGGTACACAAAATGACAAATCAATATACAGATCCAAACATAAAACAAAGCGTAAATAAAAAACTTACAAAAGAGGCTCTTAGTCCTCACACTCGAAATAAAGCAATGGCAGCAGAAAAAGACAATCCTAGCGGGGCTTCAGCTTCACTCCACAGGCAAACTCAACTGGGGTCTGAGCCTTGGTCCTCTAACATCGTCTTCAACTCATAAGCACTACACTTTCGAAAGAGAAAATGAATTGCAAGACTGAGTACAACCAACGTACTCAACAAGCCATGTCGGGAAAATGCAAATAATGTAAGGGGTACAAAGAATTCGTATATAGGCTATTTTGCAGAAAACCAACATTTCAAAGCATTTAAATATTTAAAAGCCTTTGAACAAACACGAGCCTATCTCTAGTAAAATTATTATCAAGCCACACTTCAACCCGATCTTATCTTAACTTAGGCCAATAATTTTTAATTATTTTTACAAAGGAAATGGGTCAGGATGACGTCAGCGAGCCAAGGGCTGACGTCAGTGGTTGGGGATGATGTCAGCGGGCCAATGGCTGACATCAGTCGCGACCGAGGCAACGTGACCGGTCCACACCGTGGACCGAGTCCACGGCGGTCCACGGGAGGGGCACGGGGGGCGTGCCACATGGCGCCGATGTGACAACCACGTGGTAGCCACGCGGGCAGCCGAAATGGACGACCACGATCTGCTCCGAGGCAGATCGAGCGGCATAGGGCGATTGGGCACGGTGGCAAGGGGTCGGGCGACGGGGTCGGGCGAAGGGTCAGGCGGCGGGGTCGGGCGAGGAAAAGGGCGCGTGCGCCGATGGGTGTTGGGCGACGAGAAGAGCGGCGCGGACACGACCGCGGCATGGCGCGGCACGACACGGCGTGGTGCGGACGCGGGCGAGGCGCGACGACCGACGACCGCCGGCGCTAGCCAAAGGACGACAACGAGCGGTGCGGAGGACGATGAAGCGTGGAACGGTGTCGTGCACACGGGAGAGCGGCGTCGCGCGGCGGAGAGCAAGAGGGGGAGGAGGACTCACCATGGGCGGCCGGAGCAGGGGAAGAAGATAGCGGCGGTGGCCTCGGGTAGCGAATGGTGAGGACGGGCGGGTGAACGGCGTAGCACACGGGCGCGCGAAGGCGGTGGTGGACTCGGGATGCAGTAGCAGCGACTGGAGTAGCGATAATGCACGGTTGGAGAGGATCGACGAGCGGCGGCACACGGGCGGATCGGCGCGGAGGGGTTCGATAGCACGAGAGCGTGCGGCCGAAAGGGGGAAATGGAGAGGGGAGTGCGGCAACCATTTATAGGCGAATGGCGGGAGCGAAAATGGTCGGGAGACGATCGGATTTCTCGCCGACGTAGGGGGCGCGGGGTGTGGTGCGGCGACGGTCGACGGGTTTCGTGGGAAAATAAAGAGGGGAGAGCAAGCGGCGGCTTAAAGCGGCATTAATGCACGCGCGAGTTGCAGGGACGGGGCGGGACACGAGCGAGCGGCGGCGAGAGAGCGCGAGCGACGGCGGGGGCCGAGATAGTTGGAGAAGAGGGATGACAGATGGGGACCACCTGTCATCGGATCGGACATGGGGACACATTGCGGACTTTTTGGGCGTGCGTGAGGAAGAAGTAGACCGTGGCCTCTAGGGCGACCCATGGGAAAGAGAGAGAAAGGAGGCGCGCGCTTGGGAAGGCAAAGTGGGCTTTGAGGGATTTGGGCCGCTTTCAGCCCAAGAACAGGAGAGGGCTTTTAATTTGTTTTTCTATTTAATTAATCAGCAAAATAATCTTTAAATTTTTATAAATACTTTCAATGCTCAAATAATTCCAAGAAAATTTTTGAAAATAGATGGATACTCAAAGTATTTAATAAAATTATAACTAGATCATTTACTGATTAATTTATTTATTTAAATAATTACTAAAATGTTTTTTATGTTATGAAAATTATTTTTGGAGCTCCAAAATTTCACGGAAAATTTCAAAGATTACTCTAGGGCATGAAGAATATTTAAAAATATTTTTCATCCATGATTTTTATAGGAAATTTCTATTTCCTTATTACTTTCACTTGATTAATTTGCTTTTAATTTTATTTAATTTCTAGAAAATAAATTATTTAATGATTTTTAATCCGAGCGAAAATTGGGGCGTGACAATAGAGTTTTACCTTAACTTAAATTAAGATAATTAACCCATAGGAATTCTTTCGAGCCTAAGCCTACCATTAGTTGTTGTCCTGGATTGAATCTTGTTCTTAGATTATACACAGACGTTTCCGATGGATACGATACCCTAGAATATTCTTGGGTGAAAGATACAACACTATCTATGTGCTTGCAGATTGTCCTGTGCTCGTAATAAATACCAACAACCGCCCATGCCTATTGCTTGTTTGGCCATGCAGATTGCCTCCAACAACTTCATGGCCGTCACTCTCCTCCCGCTCAAGCTCTTCGCTTCCATCTCAAAGTTGTCGTGCTAAGTAGCTCGAGAGAAGAGATGGAGAAAGAGGGGGGTGGAGCGGTAGAGGAGGTATAGTCAATGACATGTGAGTCTCACCATTTTTAAAATTAATTTTGTTGAGTGGATTGCTTACATGTCAGTCTCACTGTACCTTTTTATTTTTTTCTAGCTATAATATATACTCGTAAGCACCGCATCTATATTTTTTATTTTTTCTACTGACTAATTGCTACGAAGGATGAAACCACCATTAAAAAACACTGAGGGTGGTAAACTGAACCGGTATTAATAGTTGAGTAAGACACTGTATTTAGTTTTGCTGTTGAGGGACAGGGGCTATAGTTAATGGAGGTAGTATACACCTTTCCTTTTAACGAGGTGGAATAACCGCTATAGATATCAAAAACGGTTGGGCTTGGCCCAGTTTGCTTCCCAGCCTAAATTTCCTCCTAAGGTCCCACCCCCTAATAATGGGTCATTTTGGTTTGCTACCCTGCTCCTCATAAAAAATTCTGCCCTACCAATTTTCTAGCAATATCAAATACTTGTCTCTTATTGGCACCAATACAGAACAACTTATCAACTGTACCTTACTAAAATTTATGTTTGGCATTACCAATATCAGGTTGGCATAAAAATTAAACCCTACTCTTCTAAAATGACGACTAGAAAAATACATGCTGGGGTCACTGCACATCACAATCTATTGCATTGTAAAGAACAATCAAATAATCAACTACATTTATCAGGACTATCTTATATCATCCCTATTGGGCCTGTTAGGTTACTTTGCCCCATACATGTTATACTTTCAAGACCCTGCGAATCCAAATGCGAATCCAAACATAGATCCATCCAAGGTCTATAAGATTTTGGGTCCCACCCAATTAGACATATATGCAACCCTCTCCTTGGGGTCTCGTAAAGGCATATCCCCATTCCAAATGGGGAAATTTTCATCTCTAGCAACTACACAAATTGATAGGAGTTAAAATGATCATACATTGACGCTTCACTACCTTAGAAACATAAGTAAAACTTAGGGATCGATGGATGATTGGTGAGCGTCCTTTATGATTATAGAAGAGAGGCTTTGTGATATATGTGGGAAAAGGAAAAATAGTAAATAAATTCATGGGCTTGGTTTTATTCGCAAATGATTGAAATACTATATGCTTTAGAAAAAAAGGACGGGTTGAGCACGTGAAAACTGGCATATCATGGCAAAGCGAACCCTAAGGTTACTTTGCCCCATACATATTATACTTTCAAGACCCTGCGGATCCAAACATAGACCCATCCAAGGCCCATAAGATTTTGGGTCACACCCAATTAGACATATATGCAACCCCCTCCCTAGGGGTCTCGTAAGGGCATATCCTCATTTTAAATGGGGAAATTTTCATCTCTAGCAACTACACAAATTGATAGGAGTTAAAATGATCATACATTGACACTTCACTACCTTAGAAACTTAGAAACTTAAGTAAAACTTAGGGATCGATGAATGATTGGTGAATGTATTATAGAAGAGAGGCTTTATGATATATATAGGAAAAGGAACAATAGTAAATAAAATCATGGGCTTGGTTTTATTCGCAAACGTTGAAATACTATATGCTTTAGAAAAAAAGACGGGTCGAGCACGTAAAAACTATCATATCATGCCAAAGCGAACCCTCTGGAAGGATAAAATCACAACGCAGAGAACTGCTATAAAAGCCGACCCCACAATCTGCACTAGGAGCATCGATGAATTGAGCAGCTTCTCTAGCTTTGTCGCCCAAGCACTCAGTTGCTTCAGTTACCCTCGTCTCTTCGTGTATATTTAGCTTTTTATGTTGCCCATGGATCTCCTTCTTCATTGATGGATTTACTATCACGGTTGATACTAGTGTTATTATTTCCTACAGATGCAATTGATTAATGTCATACATCAAAAAGACAAGGTAATTCTATTTTCTCCTTATCAGTTCTTCAACTCAAAGTGTCTTGTTTATTGCAACCAACAGTTAATTTGTATTAGTTTACTAAATCAAAGATATATTCTCTCTTTTGATAAGATGCGGGCGAAGATCAGGCCGGAGATGCAGGAATTTTACAGGAATTTCACATGTAACGATTCAATTATTGTAGGAACTGGAAACATGAAAATTCATGGGTTTCAAACAAGGTTGCATCTACATCATCGTGCATGCATCAAGCCAAGGGCTATATCTATCTATAGCCATGTAAGTCCCTCTAGTTTATGGCTTTCTCAAACATGTTTTAATTTGGTAAAGATGCACTCTCTCCATCTAAAAAAAATTGATTTCTAGCATTTAAAATTTATCAAAAAGACTTTTTCTAGGCCCTTACCTATCCTAAGTTCACAAATCAAGAAGTTCTATTTTTTCAGTATCCCTTGGCTATCCACCTATTAGTACTGTTTTTTTAATTAACGAGGGGAAACTTCGTTCTTTTGCCCTCACTACCAAATTTTCATGGAATGGCTAGGAATCAAGTCTTTTTTTATGGAGGGTTGAATTGTTCCATTTATCTTTCGTTTTGTTTCATTAATTTTTTCATATGTAATATTGTACTCTGTGTTCAGCTAGCAAGTTTCATGTTTTTACATATCAAATGTACAACTAAGAGTAGTATATATGATTAACCTATTTTACTTGGGTGCTGCTTTAGTCTGCTGCTATAACATGCAAAAGTAATTAAATGTAGTAACTGAAAAGGTGGTGAGTCATGGGATAGAGCAATATGTGGCACACAAACTATATAGTAGCATACAAAATTAATAAAGTGTTAACACACAAAGCTTGTTAGCTATCTGGTAACATACAAGAGTACACAAACTATATAGTAACATACAAAATTAATAAAGTATTAACACACAAAGCTTGTTAGCTATCTGCTAACATATACAAGAGTAATAAAGTATTAAGTGGAGTATAAGTTATGTAGCTAGGACCACAACAAACATCACATGGTCTATGCATGGCAATGCAGGCAAACCATGCACTTACTGCAAGTGGCGATCCGGAGTACATGCATGGACAACATGGTTATTAGGTAGCTGTAATTAATTAACAAAATAAAATATATAGCTGCTTGCCTTACACAATTTACTTAAGACATGCTGGAATTTAGGCTAAAATAAAAAAAGGTCTAGCAGGAAAGACGCCGAAAGTTCGTTTAGTTTGCTAGCAAGGGATCCAGTACTTATCCGCCGTTCGAGAGTGATACATGAATCTGTCGATTAGTTAAGCATGCAGTATGTATTGGCTGGACGCAAGCTAGTATATATATATATATGCGTGAATCATTTATCGTCCATGCGCTTAGTATTAGCGTGCCGCGACGATGAACACCTATATTAAAGTAAATAAAAGACAAAACAAAATTCCTTCATATATCATGCATGCATCTAGAACTACCGTTCGTAGATCTCATGTAGATCAGTATGCATCTAGCTAGCTTAATTAGAGATAGATCAGCATGTATGACACGTAAATTCAACACGATGATACATCTGCATGCGCATGGTATAGGAGAGGACAAACATATAGCTGTATATATGGTTCAGTTAACAAGCAAATCAAGATCTAACAAAACTATACTACTTTATTTTGGTTGTCTTTAGCAGACAGTAGTGTGGAATGCATGATAGTATATATGCATGGTTCAGCCTTGTGAGCCCCACACATATTAAAGCTACCCGTTTCACTGAAAAAGATACACGCAAGGCTAAAAGATTTCACCAAACCCACAAGAAACTAATAAACTTTTTTTCTTTCTTCAAATCTCTTTTGTTTTCCTTCTCAACATTATAGATGCCCAGAGAAATCTGACCCTTTTGGGCCTATATAAACCACCCTACCTTGCCTACTATGTTCATCCTCACATCATATTGTGTTCATCATACTATGTGCCAATAGCGCATTTCTGCAGTTGTAGTTCAAAGTAAGGTAATGCACCTACTAGCTTATTATTCTTACACTTAGTGTTATTAGTTTCTATACTACTATGAATAGTATTGCTTTGAGCAATTATTATATTTGCAATTAATCTAGCTGTCTTTTTCTGGACTGAGGGATAATCTATGATATTTTCATCATTTTGCTCATTTTTAAACTAGAAAACTAAGTAAATGTAGTAACAAAGTGTATGTGCTTGCTATTTAGGTATATCCAGAGCAACAAAGGGAAGCAATGGAGCAAACTTTGGATAATGTACGTACATCGTTAAGACCACCAACGCCAATGGCTCAGCAACAAATGAATGAATTTTGGAGGGACCGACAAAAGGAGATTGAGATGACAAAGGACTTCAGTGAGCACATGATCCCTATGGCCCGCTTGAAGAAGATAGTATCTTCTCAAAAGGGTAACATGATGATGACCTTTGATATACCAGCATTCTTATCAAAGATGTGTGAGCTCTTTGTACAAGAACTTACTATGCGTGCATGGGCATTTGCCCAATCCCATAACCGTTGCATCATACTAGACACAGATATTGCTGAAGCCATAGCCTCTACCGAGTCTTTTGACTTTCTTGTTGATATCATCCACAATAACCGTGTGAAGAAAAAATCCACTCCTTGTTCTGCGGTTACTACAAAGCGTTGTAGGTTAGTTGATCAACCATCCGCATCTCACCTTTCCCGGCAACATCAGCTGCCACAGTTTGCTCCTACATATACTTCGGGCATCCCTACTCCTAGCTTAATGCCACCAATTTCTCACTATAAGCCATCCTCTTTTCCATCCTTACCACAAGAAGTGTTCCCATTGATGGCACCCACACCCATTGTGAATAGATCAATGTTGTTCATCCACAACATAGCAAGGGGTCTGGGCTTACAAGAAAACAATATCAGTCTAGTCACCAATAATAATGTACTAGACAACATTGTTGGTTGTAGTAAACCCGCAGTTCTTGCAAGTATGATGAGTCCTGCTTTACTCGGGCCTTCAGGGGCACCACTAAATCCTTCGAACTCCCACTCCTACATCTACACAATGGATATGATTAACTCCAATAATGTCAGTGGATCCAATAATAGCAACATAATTGTTGCAAACCAAGCAAGTCTTGCTCCCCCTAGCCATTTTAATCCTGTTACCCTTCAGTCCTCATGCCCTTCGTTCTTACACAGTAACAACAATGACACGATTGTTGCTATACCTGAGGGTGTAGATATTAGCGACACCATGCATGTCACAAGTGATGTTGTTGATGCTGCTACTACGGTTTTCAATGGCCAAGAAGAACAACATGAGAAAAAAACTAATGTTGAGTGGCATCATCAAAATGAGATATATGAAAGTATTGATATAGGAATAATCAATTCCACTGCTAGAGATGGTAATAAATGCAGTATTAGCTGGGATGAATTGGGGATGGCTGATGATTCCTTGCTAGATAATTATTTAGAGGAGCTTCAAGTAAGAAAGGATGACATTTTGGACACCGGGATTGCATTGAACAAAGAACCACTCCTTGGTGATATGCCATCTTTTCAAACCAAACACTAGTAATGGCAACAAGTAAATGAGGTGGCAAGTCTTATTCATCTCCTTTTGTAACAATAAAGTTGTAACATTTCTTCTTGTTTAATATAATGTCCTTTGTTTCGAGAGAAATAAGTGAATTGGAGAATTTATTATATATTACAATGGGAAATTGAAAAGGCATATGCACATGTATGGTGATCCTGAAGACGCGATTTCAGAGAGTGACTACGACGATGACACTAGTCGGTGATGCAGTTGTGCCCCATGGACGAGCAATTCTACAAGGCAGCTCCTACCGTTGCAGCTATCGCCGTGCATCCCCATGGTGCACATGTTGCTGCTGTCATCGACGTCGACCTTGTCCACCTCTGCCTTCAATCCCATCCAACTCATCCTCTCGTGACTCCAATGGCAGTATGTCGTCGTTCTTCTCCACTGACCCTACGACGCTACTGCTCGCTCCCGGACTCCGCCTCCTCCTCCTCCTGCCCTAGCTCTGCCACCGAAGACAACCGGCAACTCAACTTGTCACCATCAGGAAGCCTTATCGTCACTAGATTTTCTCCAGCCAAGCGCACCAGTAAGCAGTACCTCTAGTCATTCGCCACCAGCTTCTCCTCCATCAGCAACCCTTGACCTCTCGGCAGTAGATATGGCTGTCTGACCATGCTGCATAGGAGGTTAGGTGATGGGAGATTTGCTCGAGATCCTATGCTCAATGGCATCGCCTTTCAGGGGATATTTAATTTTTGTCACTTTTGTAAGATTCTCGGGATCCTCCTCACAGCTACAGTGAGGAGGAGTGACAAAAATTTTATCAAACACCTCTATAAGGATGCCAAAAAATTAGATTGCTGACCTTCGGGGCCAACGTCCCTATATATTTGTCATCAACTCCGTCGGCCTTGTTCACCACGACCTCCCTGGCCTTCTCCCCGTGGCCAGTCGAAAATAGACTCAACGACAGGCATCTTTACCAATTTGGTTGTCTGAGTAATGAGGCTCATAGGGGCAAAAATAACGTATCACATCAATGTCCATGCTGACAAGCCTCGATGTTGTGTCGCGTGGGCCAAAGTGGCAAAAAAATTAACATAAGTTCTCTCTGCAGTGGCAAATATAAATGTGGCATTTGGGAAGTTGCCACTTATAATAGTGGAAACTAGTTAAATTTTCCAAGGAGGAGTCGGTGTTTGGATTCTGTCCTCACAATTCAGCACTGGGATCTTTCTCCGCATCGTGTATGGATGCTATGCCATTTGTGCTTTTCATACGTTGATCCTGTGATTGCCTGTGGGCTTTTGCACAAGATGGATACTGGATATATCCAGATTCATACGGAGCAGTTTACAATAGATGTTCTGGTTTTGACTATCAGAATCCTAAACCGCGCCGACGTCAAATGAAACGTGCAACAAAGCTTGGACCACGACTTGGTTTTGGTTTTTAGGTGAATTTGGTGGACATTTTGCTATCTAGATCTGTAATTTTTTAAATATCCCCTTAAACTGAACCGTTGAGTTAGGGTGCGGCACTCTTCATTCTCTTGCCACCAATTGAAAAGTTAAAGACATACATTAGTTTACAGTCATATAGGTGAAAAACTAAAAATAATATGGAGTATGTGCATATTATGCATAACAAATGTAACTAATGTCCCTCCACATATTTACATACCCCTTTGGTAAAAAGATATTTTACTAAAATATATGTCAAATATATGAGTCCTATTAGGTGCACTTGTTGTAAATTAGACTCACATGTTAAACTTATGTAGTGCACAAAAGCTGCAGTTTTTCTAATAAAAATGTTTGCTATTGTTGCAGATTTTTTTAAACATCTAAAGTT
This sequence comes from Oryza australiensis, assembly GCA_019925245.2. NCBI lineage: Eukaryota > Viridiplantae > Streptophyta > Magnoliopsida > Poales > Poaceae > Oryza > Oryza australiensis. Next base: position 1,646,336 of record JAIFGZ020000017.1, on the reverse strand, counting down.
GTAGCAAAATAATAATTTTAAAATTTAAAGTTTCTAGCAACACGCACATTACTCCTAAGTACTCACACCACATCATTCGATTGGTTTCTGTATAAACCAGTGATTGCGTAATACTGTTAGGCCTTCTTTATTTAGGCTTAAGTTTATTGGCTCAAACTTTTAGCTAAGGTTTTAGCGTATATGTTTTACTAGATGTTACCCAATGCGTTGCTGTAGGATAGTTGTAAAAAATTTAAAAAATTTCCACTACAGAAAAAGAAAAGCAAAGCCCAATTTGTAGTTAAAGATTTGAATTAAGATTTTACTGTATTAGTCTTTGAATTTTCTATATACCAAAATCAGTAAACGGTGCCAACTAAATAGGCCTGCAAGAAAAACAACAAATCCAAAGAACCAGGCAAACAGCAAGGGTCAAATACACTAAGATCTGATCACACAAATAAAATAAAATAAAATAAGCATAGTATGAAAAAAATGGAAGTGCGTACATATAATTACGGAATTGCCAGACAATTTCTATACAGTTTTTTGTCAATCCGGCCATCGGATCACCTCGATATTTGTGCATGAAGGAAAAAATTGATAGATTTTTTTTCACACAGGTCATGTGTGAAGTCTTGGTGCTACCTGTAAGATCGAAACGAGTAAACAAACCTACCGAGAGAAGGTAAATGGTAGGAAAAACCAAAACAAAAAAATTAGTGAAAATAAAAGTTACTCTCGAATTAATGGAGATCACGACATAGTATTGTCGTTGTCAAGTCCTGCCGACCTTGGAACCACTTTGCCGACCTCGGGAACGCTTCAGCCGACCCCGGAAACAGATAGCCAACCCCGACGCGTCTCGCTCGACCCCGAGAGTGCTTTCGGGTTTGCGTTGCTTGACCTCGAGGGCGCTTCCGGGTTTGCCTCGCCCGACGCTGCCAAAATTCCACGCGCGCTGCCCAACTGCCTAGTGGTGTTAGGGTTTGTGGATACCGATGACTCCGAGCTGGTTTCCCGATGTTGACGACTCCGAGCCGCTTCGCTTGGCCCTCAGACCTGCCGACCCTGACCCAAGTCGGTCAGACCGCTCTCCTGTCGTCGGTCAGACCGTTGGAATCAAGAAACATTGGTAGATGACAAACTCGAAGATGTAGATTAGAACTTTTGACTTTATTACATCAACTAGTGTTTACAAAGTGCAACAACAGCACTCCTCACCGAAAAACTCGAACTAAACTCGAAACCCTAACTTTCAACTTGTCTCTCTTGCAAAATCAATTCAATTGATATCTAGGAGGCAACCCTCTTTCTCTATTTATACATATAGTAGGTCCATGAATTCCTCACCAATTAGGACTTCTACTCCACATAGGAAACCCTCTCTTGCCAGCTTCCAACTCATCTCTTTCCTTATCTCAATCTATCTTCCCAAATCCGGACTCCCTTCCAAATTTGACTCCTATTTCCATACGCATACGATCCCTCTTGTATTCCATATGAATTCTACATCTTCCACGTGCAATATCCTATAGCTTTTAGTATCCCGCGTGATCTCTTGATCTCTGGACGTCCACTTCTCCCAAGTCGACTCCGAACCATCACCGACAACATTATCCCGAGGCCTCAAGTAATACACTGTATATATACGACAAAGAGACCATATTTCGAGCACAAGTTTGTCTAAACTTGACTCATATTAGCATAACAACAGTAACCATATGCATAAGAACCATCTAAAAGTCAAATCCACGAAGAAACAATCAATAACCAAAAAGATAAACCGAAATCGAAAATGAACAAGACACTGCCGGTCCGATCGTGAGTCGGAGTCGGCTGGTCTGATCGTGCACAAACCTCCGGTCAGACCTTGCGGATACCAAAACATCGAATTACCAATGTTTCATCACATAAAGTATAAATCAAACACATTTTGATTCTACAATCTCCTCCTTGATGAGACCATTGGCAAACCTAACAAAATTAATTGGTTTGTGATGTTTAATAAAATAATTCAAAAAGCATTTGTAATGCCAGAAAATTTCAAAGAAAAAACTCTCACTTTTGAAAAGAAAGAAAATCCTTTGAGTATAACGAAAAAAACTCTCACTTTTGAAAAGAAAGAAAATCCTTTGAGTATAACAACGATGCACAATGATGCATGCACAATTTTGTTTCCTTGTTCTTGTTCTCCCCTTTTGACAATGAGTTCATCAATGTATCGAAAGCATGGAAGAACATTGTGTTATATCAAAAGTAACTCAAGTACAAGTGTTGCAATAACAAGATAGAAAAAGTAACTAGCTAATTAACAAGCATGCACTAGAGTAAAAAACATGAACCTAAAATATTACGATTAAGATCAAGTCAACATTAATGATTCATGATTTCAACAATTTAAAATGCAACAAACTCACAAATGCAAAGACTGAAAGAAAAAACCTAAGTATATATACCGTGATATTAATAATCTTTCACAAATTAATTCCTTCTCCAAAAATAACCAAGAGAACTTCTAGCTCTTTATTTTTAAACTTTTTTATACTTTGCTCTCAATTATTACGGGTACGTCCTTGTCGTCAAGGCTGTTCCTAAGGATTCGGCACCCTTTTTTTATCTCACCGCGAATACGTTCTTCTCGTCAAGACTGTTTCCAAGGATTCAGTATTCATTTTTTCTCTCATATAAATAAGCATTTATGTACTCTTACGGTGAGTGGAACAAAAAGATTAATATGAGGAATAACAATTCATGAAGCATATATAAAAGTGTTAATCATTCAAACTAAACATTTGCTTTAATATTGCATATTCCATCAATTCAAGTAAAAGAATTATGTGTCATATATCATATCACTTAAAAGCAACATCAAAAGCTCATATAACTACTAAAATGCACACAAGCTAATATAGTAATCAAATTATCTGACAAGCATTGCTAGCAAGCACTAGAATATACTAAAGATATAAAACTGCTCATCCACCTTTTATTTTCTTTGCCTTTTCCTTTTTATTATTTTTTTATCACACCATGCATGAATTAAAACATGAATGTAAAAGAAAAACAAAAGAAGAAAGAAAATATGCATACACCAAAGAGACAACAACTCTCCCCCTCAAAGAATGCCAAAAGGATGAATAACACCCAATTCTCCCTAAGTAAAGCAAAACGAGAAGAATCCAATGGTTTGGTGGAAATATCTGCGAGTTGCAACTTTGTATCCAAAAATTTCAATTCAATATCTCCATTTTCAACATGATCCCTCAAAAAGTGAAAACGAATGTCAATGTGCTTAGTGCGTGAGTGTTGTACAGGATTCTTAGCAATATTTATAGCACTAGTATTATCACAAAAGAGAGAAACTTTATCAAAGGTAAGACTGTGGTCTCTCAAAGTTGAAATAAGCCAAAGAATCTGAGAACAACAACTAGTAGTAGCAACATATTCAGACTCTGCAGTTGATTGAGCAACATTTGATTGTTTTTGAGAAGACCATGCAATCAAAGAAGGACCAAAAAAATACATGTACCATTAGTACTCTTTCTATCAATTCTACAACCTCCAAAATCCGCATCCGAATAACCACTCAAGCATATAGAAGAAGAGGTAAAATACCAAATTTCAAATTCAAGAGTATGTTTCAAATACCTCATGATGCGTTTCACAGCTTGACGATGCGAGACCCTTGGAGAAGCTTGAAATTGAGCACACAAACACACAACAAATTGTATATCTGGCCTCAAAGTAGTGAGGTAGAGCAACAAACCAATCATGCTCTTGTATTCCTTTTGATTCAGAGCTTCACCATCTTCATCGAGATCCAAAATAGTAGAAGTTCCTATCGGGGTAGTCAACGGCTTGCAGTCGTCCATTTTGAAACATCGTAGAAGATCTTTGATGTATTTTGTTTGATGAACAAATGTACCTTGAGGTGTTTGCTTAATATGCAATCCCAATAAGTAAGTCAATTCACCCATCATGCTCATCTCAAATTTCCTGTGCATAGTCTCACCAAACTCCACAACCAAAGCGTGAGATTAACAACCAAAGATAATATCATCCACATAAATCTGAACAAATAGTTGATCATCACCATGCTTAATAACAAAGAGAGTTCTATAAATTTTTCCCATTGTAAAACCTTTTGCAAGTAAAAAGTTTTTAAGTGTATCATACCATGCTCTGGGTGCTTGTTTCAAACCATACAAAGTTTTTGACAAACGAAAAACATGGTTGGGAAAATCAGAATTTTTAAAACCTGGTGGTTGTTTTACATAAACTTCCTCCTGTATATAATCATTAAGAAAAATATTTTTAACATCCATTTGAAACAGCTTAAAACCTTTTGAAGCAGCAAAAGCCAACAAAAGTTTAATTGTCTCAATCCTAGCAACAGGAGCAAAAGTTTCATCATAATCCAACCTTTCCATTTGAGTAAAACCCTATGTAACAAGTCTAGCTTTGTTTCTAACAATTAAATCATCCTCATTCTGTTTATTTTTGAAAACCCATTTAGTTCCAATAATATTATGACCAACAGGAGGTTCAACTAAGTGTGAGACTTTGTTTCTTTCAAAATTCTCAAGTTCTTCATGCATAGTGTTAATCCACGATTCATCAGTTAGTGCATGAGTAACATCTTTGGGTACAAAATTAGCAATAACAGTAGAATTTTCATGAAAATCACGATTTGTTACCTTCGATCTTGTAGTACGTTCACTCAAGTTACCTATCATCTGTTCCGGAGGATGTCATCATTGAATATAAAGTGGAGCACTCACATATGAAGTTTGTTCATTTTCTGTAGATTGTACTGAAGACGTTGAAGCTTCTGGAGGTCCATTAGTATCATTACCCGAAGCTTCCGAAGAACCACCTGGCCGGTCTGACCGCATCTTTGCCTGCGGTCTAACCGTCGGTATGCCACCAATCTGATCGGCCGACGCGTCCCTGTCATCTTCGTCATCACTTTCCTCCACAAAAATATCCTCCACCTGAACCTGTGATAGAGTACCTAAAATTTTGGGTCTAGTACCTGGACTAGCCTCATCAAAAGTGACTTCATAAGTCTCAACAATTTTATTAGTCTCCAAAACAAGTACACGGTAACCTCGTGAATGCACAGAATACTCCAACATAAGTCCATCAAGAGAGCGAGATTCAAATTTGTCTAAATTTCAGATTTAAGCACAAAACATTCACATCCAAAAACACACAAGTGAGAAATCTTCAGTGTGTGACCAAAGCGAAGGTCATAAGAAATTTTTCCAAGTTTAGATCTCAAGAAAACACGATTGGAAATATAACAAGCAGTGTTAATAGCTTCAGCCTAATCTTTTCTAGGAGTAGAATATTTATCAAGCATAGTCCTAGCCATTTCAACTAAAGAACGAGTTTTTCTTTCAACAACACTGTTTTGCTGAGGAACCTGAGGAGATGAGAATTGATGTTTAAGACCTTTTTCATCACAAAATCTTTCAAAAGAAGCGTTTTTGAACTCATCACCATTATCACTTCGAATAGTTCTCAAAGATCTTGGAAATTCAAGAACCAAACGAAGATACAAACTTTTAAAATGTTCAAAACCTTCATCCTTAGTTGCCATAGAATAAACCCAAGAATATCGAGAAAAATTGTCAACAATAACCAAAACATACCACTTTCCTTCAAGGGATTGCACTCTAGCTGGACCAACGGTGTCCATGTGTAAGTTGTCTGGTGCATCCGTCATCACGAAAAATATAGGAGTATGTGAAGAAGCAACCATCTTAGCATGACGACATGGAGAACAAAGCACATCGGGATCTTTCTTAAGTTTAGGCAAACCTCGAACAAGTTCCGAACCACTAATCCTAGTGAGATGATCAAAACCAACATGTCCAAGTCTACGATGCTAAAACAACACTTCTTTTGAAAATTTTGCAAAGACATGTAATTTCGGAAGAAACGCTATTTTCAAAATCCGCCTTAAAAACTCTTCCATATCGAGAAACATTAAGCACAACATCACCGGATGAATCAAAAACTTTACTTCCACTTTTCTTAAACAACACATCAAAATCTTCATCCACAATTTGAGAAACAGAGAGCAAGTTTTTTTTCAAATTTTCAACCAAAGCGACATCATTCAATGTAAACTTGTAACTTACCTTGACAGATCCAGTTGCAGTGATCATGCTAGTAGAAGCATCACCAAAGATGATTGAATCCTTCCTTGATGTCTTGACGAGGGAGGAGAACCAACTTTTATCACCAGTCATGTGTCACGAACAACCAGAATCAATGATCCACACGTTCTCCCTCCTCGCCAAAAGAGCCTACACACAAGGAGATGTCGAAGCCTCAGTACTGGGGTTAGATAATAAAAATTTAGGAATCCAGTACTAAGACGCACGACCAGAACCAACAGGAACATAACCAGTAGAAAATTCAACACGTTTCTCATTAGAAAATTTTGCCCGAGGCCGGTCTGACTGCCGCTATACCTACGGTCGACCAGAAGCGGCTGCCCGATCGACCGCCGGTTCACTTGCGGTCGACCTGGCGATCGACCGGCGGTCGGTGTCGATCGACCGTGCTCTGGAACCAAAATCCGATTTATGCCATCATCGTTTCGAAAAAGCAATTTCTCTTTTCTTTTTCTGTTTACGGGCAATTCTAAAATAAAATCCAACCAAATGTCCATCTTTTCCACAAAACGAACAAGTGTATTTCTCATGATGATTAGAAGCACGAGTAGAAACAGATGATTTAGCAACAGGTGTAGCAACAAGTGGTTTTGCAATCACAACATTGGTTTTGAAAGATGATGCATTTAAAGAAGTCATGATGCCAACAGATTTAAACACAGTGTTCTTAGATTCAGGTTTAATCAAAATTTCACCATTTCTATAACCAGCACCTAAAATAACGGGAGGATGTCTAGTATGATGAGCATAAGGATCAAAACCTAAACCATGATTATTTGTGCTAACTTTAGATTGACCAAGAATCATGTTAAGGTTATTTTTACCATCAGAAAATTTTTGTAAATAACTTTTCAAGTAAAAAACCTCTTGAGTAAGAGTAGCACAATTTTTACAAGCATCCAAAACACTCTTTTGTTTTCTACAAGTCATGCAAGACATCACTTCATCTTGTTTAACAATTTCCTCCATGTGCTTAACACGACTCAAAGCATCTTTTAGTTTCATCTCATTAGCAAGACATGTTGAGCAAGGTTTTCACTAGATTGTTTCAACCTTTTTAGAGCTAATCACATTAAAAATAGAGCTAGCAAACAAAGCAACTCAACATTTTTTAAAGCTTTTTTTGTTAAAAACAATTCATCAGATCAATCTAGTGTTCATAGCAAGGCTAAGAGCAAGACAAGATTCGCTTCCTAGATTTCTTAGATTTAACATCAAACTTTTTTGCAAGTAGTTAAATTAACTTCTCTAACAGAATTAATCTCAGCAAATAATACTTCACATGATTTGCAATCATCATCAGATGTAAGAGATCTTAATCTATTATTTTTAGTTTCAAGAGAATAAATAACTACTTCATGTTGATTAATCTTCTTTTCAAATTTAGAAATCTTGTAACCAAGTCTAGCAATAACATCTTGAAGATATTCAACACTAGGAGCGCTTATTACCTCATTCTCTTCATCAGAATCTGCAATACTCTTTGCCATGAGACAAACTCCAGCGATGCTCTTTCCTTTGTCTTCCTCATCATCATTTGAATACTCAACGTCGCTGGATCCCTGCACAACTGCAAAAGCTTCATCCAAGGCCTTATGGTAGTACTTCCTCATCTTCATGTTCTCCGTCTGCTTCTTGTTTTACTTAGCATCCTTGGATCCATCTTGAGCCTTTAACTCCTCCTGTGTACCTTTTCTAGCCTTGGGACACTGAGAGCGAATGTGTCCTGGTTGTCCACACCCGAAACACCGGATTGGTCCTCCTCTTCTCCTGAACCTGATATTATTCACAGCTCGAGAAATTATATTAATAAGCGATACCAAGTCCTCCTCACTGATTTCCTCCAGTTGATCATCGGACATGGCAGAGAAAGAAGTAAACATCGACTGTGAAGGAGAATCAGAAGATGCAGAAGAAGACACCAAAGCAGAAGATTTTGAATCAGTCCTCTTAGAAAGAATATTCATCTCATAAGTTTTCAATTTAGTATAAAGAACATCCAAAGTCAAAGTGTTCATATCAACAGATTTCTGAATCAAAGTAACCTTAACATCCTAAACCTTCATATCAAGACCGTTCATAAAGTGATGAGCAACCTCAAACTGAGAATAATTAGCATTATAAGAAGAATCAACAGATCCAAGATTACTCAAAATTTTATTAAAATGACCTAGGTAGTCATCCAAGGACTCCCCATGTGTCATCTCAAATTTGATGTACTCCTTTTTTGAAAATATCTTTTCGCAACTCTTTAATGTTTGAAGATCTAGTGTGAAAATCATTCAAAGCCTTCCAAATCTCATTAGCAGTAGCAAGATGCGAAACACGATCAAAGTCGGAGCGAGAAATTGTATTAAGAATAATATTGCGAGCTTTGCAATTATTTTCAAAATCTAATTTGAGAGCAAGAGTATCAATGCGCTCAGGGATTTCATAAGGTTGTGCAACTTTTAGCTAAATATCATATCCTTGAGATGTTATATAAGATTCCATCTTTTTCTTTCAATAATCAAAATCGGTTCCATTGAAAATATGAGGTTTGTTTGAGAACTTTTCAGCCATGGCAAATAGATCAGAAAAGCAAACAAGGATGAGGCTCTGATACCACTTGTAGGATCAAAACAGAGTAAACAAACCTACCAGAGGGGGGTGAATGGTAGGGAAAACCAAAACTCAAAACTTTTTAGCGGAAATAAAAGTTACCCTCGAATTAATGGAGATCACGACGTAGTATTGTCCTTTGTCAAGTCCTCTCGACCTCGGAACCACTTTGTCGACCCCGAGAATGCTTCAGCCGACCCCGGAGTGTCTCGCCCGACCCCGAGGGTGCTTCCGGGTTTGCGTCGCCCGACCTCAAGGGCGCTTCCAGGTTTGCCTCGCCCGACCCCACCAAAATTCCCACGAGCGCTACCCAACTGCCTAGTAGCGTTAGGGTTTGCGGATACCGATGACTCCAAGCTGGTTTCCCGATGCCGATGACTTCGAGCCGCTTCGCCCGACCCTCAAACCTGCCGACCTTGACCTAAGTCGGTCAGACCGCTCTCGTGTCGTCGGTTAGACCATTGGAATCCAGAAATACTGGTAAATGTCAAACTCGAAGATGTAGATTAGAACTTTCGACTTTATTATATCAACTAGTATTTACAAAGTGCAACAACATCACTCCTCACCAAAAAACTCGAACTAAACTCAAAACCCTAACTTCTAACTTCCAACTTGTCTCTCTTGCAAAATCAATTCAATTGATATCTAGGAGGCACACCCTCCCTCTCTATTTATACATACAGTAGATCCATGAATTTCTCACCAATTAGGACTCCTACTCCACATAGGAAACCCTCTCTTGTCAACTTCCAACTCATCTGTTTCCTTATCTCAACTATCTTCCCAAATCCGGACTCTCTTCCAAATTCGACTCCTATTTCTATACGCATACGATCCCTCTCGTATTCCATATGAATTCTCCATCTTCCACGTGCATTATCCTCTAGCCTTTTAGTATCCTGTGTGATCTCTTGATCTCTAGACGTCCACTTCTCCCAAGTCGACTCCGAACCATCACCGGCAACACTATCCTGAGGCCTCAAGTAATACCTGCACATATACGACAAAGATACCCTATTTCGAGCACAAGTTTGTCTAAACTTGACTCATATTAGCATAACAACAGTAACCATATGCATACGAATCATCGAAAAGTCAAATCCACGAAGAAACAATCCGTAACCGAAAAGATAAACCGAAACCGAAAACGAACAGGACATTGCCGGTCTGACCGTGAGTCGGAGTCGGTCGATCGGCCGTGTGCAAACCTCCGGTCAAACTGTGCGCATACCAAAACATCGAATCACCAATGTTTCATCACATAAAGTATAAATCAAACACATTTTGATTCTACACTACCCAACCAATCCATAGTTAAATATAAGTTTTATATAAGTTACAGTGCCGTTATAGTGTTGTTACACTGCAACTATAATATAGTTATAATATAATTATAAATATAATTATACTATAGTTCTATTTGAAAATTTTTCACTCAAAAATCTTGGGACTGTTTTTTTATACTCCCTATAATTATCGGTGCCATGCATCTCAATCTCTGGAGAATTATATATTACCATAATAAATTTAAGCTATTCCATTAAACATAAAATTAATTAAATACTAATGTACATGAGTACATGGCTCTTGTTGATGGATGGGATTTTAAGGATGAAATGGTTGGCTCCTTCAGCCGTCTTCATATAATTCTCTAAAGAACAATCGACGAAACATGAATAATTTCATTGTACAGAAAATAATGTTTCTTCAAAACATGTGATAGCAAGGCGGCTAACCTGTTAATTAATGGCATCCCTAACGGGGAAACTCCAGCTGGCTGACCATGGCATGGGCCTAGCTGGTACACAGTAAGCAAATGTTTGGAGACAAAAGGAAATCAACTCATGCATGCCAATGCAAAACTATATATATATATATATATATATATATATATATATATATATATATATATATATATATATATATATATATATATTCTGAGGACGCATGGCTGTGAAGTTAATTGAAAATTGAAGGCATATGGAGTCTAGCGACTGGCTTGAGTTTATATGTTGTGCTTGAGGTGTAGGAAATATATGTTTAAATGCCGTGAATAATTTCAGATGAAGATTAATGGGAAGAAAACGGTACGAGTAACATAATGAAGAGAATACAAATCATCGGATGGACTGTACAATTGCACTTTGATGGGTTCGGGATGAGAGGTTGGGAGCCCTTCTCTCTGATACGTAAAACAAAGCACATATTAACAAAGTGTTAAAAAATTTAAAAATAAATTAATACGATTTTTAAAGCAAATTTTCTATATATATAGTTTTTGAAAAAATATTGTTTAATAATTTGGAAAGTGTACGTGTGAAAAAAGTGAGGTGAAGTGAGAAGTGAGAATATTGACTTAAGGTGTTACCAACCGAGATTAAAGAAAACGATCTTTTATCGCGCTTTCGTAGTCCCGCTTTCCTATGCTGAATCTTGAGAAAGGCCGAAGGAGGAATAGAAATTACACCGGAGAGAGGGAAAGAGAAAGAATGGGAGAATGAGTGAGGGGGCTGGCCTAGAACTAGAGCTTAGCGCCAAGAACCTTGGCGTCGAGCTTGGCGTCAGCCTCATTGGCGCCGGCCACGTCAGTCTCAACGCCGACATGGCGCTAAGAGCGCGGCGCCAATTATTTTGGCGTCGAGTAATATAAGCTCGACGTCATTATTATTGACGCCGAGCTTGGGGTTCATTCTTGGAAATAAAACTGTCAAGGGCTTATTTATAAGAATCTTAAAAAAGGCTAAAAAGTAAAAAGTTTGGTGAAAAACAAATGAGGTGAAATGAGAAGTGAGAATATTGACTTGAGAACACAGCCTCTAGAAAGATGATCCATGCATGAAGGCATATTTTGAAGTTGAATGAGTTATAATGATTATTCAACAAGAATGAAGATTAAGTATGCATGTAAAATAAAATAAGTCATTAGCACATGATTAATTAAATTTTTAATTATTAAAAAAGTTATAGCAACTTTATGTAGAAAGTTTTCGCACAAGAAGACATCATTTAACAGTTTTAGAAAATACTAACAAAAACCAAAGAAAAATCTGTATCTGTTGGAGTTTAGAACGAAACCTTAGAGAGAAAATAAAGACCCTATATCAGTTTCACATAGAAGAGTACTGCCATTTTTTTTTCTAAAGCAAGCTGACAATGGGATTTTCAGATGTGGCATATCTATATCCAACGGTCGGCTTTTTAGGGGCGACGTGGCAAGCTGTAGGAACGGAGAGTTAACACTAATTGCACTTAGTGGGAACTAATAACTATATATAGGTTATATAGATAAGCATGTGACTTTTTAACCCTTAAAGTTTAATCGTGGAGTTAAACTTTTTAACCCTTAAAATTTAATAGTGAAGTTATACCAACACTTCTCATAAAAAAATCTACTCACTTTTCACATAAGAAAAAAAATCTAGTTCAGCCTAACTTATGGTTTTTCACATAAACCAAAAATCAATTTCAACCTAATTTATGGCTTTTCATATAAGACAAAAAAACTACTTCAACCTAACTTATGGCCCTAACTTATGGCTTTGTAGTATAGAAATGGTTTACAGCTTAATAGTGTAAGTGTAACAGTATAGTATAGTATTGTAAAAACGTCATATATTTGTTTGTTTAACTTATAATTTTGAGCTCACAAGTTGGTTTATAAGTTATAAGTCTTACTTTATTTTTATATTTTTACTCCATACTTTTCCATTTATTCTTTCATTTCTACTAATTATAATTATGTCATTTAATTTCTTCGCTCTCTCTTTTGTCTCATCCTATCAGCAACCTTAGAACTTTGAGATGAAGACCGGGAGCACTCTGCTTTTTCTCCTTTCTCTGCCTCCTCTCATGCGAACACGCCACCTTTCCCTCTCATTCTCTCTCCCCTCTTCTTCCCCTTCCTTTCCCGCAAACTTCGCCAATCTGCAAATCAGACAGGCTCCACACGATTTCGCGAAGAGATCGAAATCCACTCGGTTTTCCTGCGGTAGAATTGGAATATGGAAGAAGGATTCGTGGAATCAGGATCCTTCTCCCGCTCCTCCTCCTTCGTAAGTGCGTCCAAAAATGATATCTCAGAACATGGAAACCATTTCTTTGCTTGATCTTGTTTGATTGTTCTTGGGAGGTTCCGTTACCGGCCTCGATCTCGATTTCTTGCAGGGTGGGTTTGAGGAATGGGTGGCATTGGTGAGGAAACGCAATGGGAGTGGGACGCCCTCCTCGTCGTCTCTGCAGCAGCCCAAGCCTGGTGGATTTGCTGTCCAATCTTCAGTCAGGTATATCATTTGTCTCCCGTTGATGTATTACCGGTGAAAGATTTTGCTTCTCCATTGCTCTTTCTATGTCTGACCCTTACATGGATATAGATCGTACTATTAGATTAGCATGATTCTTATTGTGATTTTTTTGTAATTATGTTTAGATTGTCACCAATTCACCATATCAGAGAAAATGAACATGATACATTTTTCTGGATGAACTAAAGCATTATTCTGCTCATTTATTGTAGAAGGATAAAATGACATGATTTCAAGTGTGGTATTATGGGCACGATGTTCCTTCATTGCCTCGTTGGACGAGTTTCTTGACAAAGCTCATATTCAGGGCCGTCTCCAGGAATTGGAGGCCCGTGTGCTGAATGCAAAGTGTGTTCCTTAAATATTTAAAAAAATATTGAATATAACTAAGGTATATTTTCTGCATGTGCCATTTCACACAATTATTTCGAAATACTTTAAATATTTAAAACTAAATACATTACTAACCTTAAATACATTGCCAACCTTATGTTCGACTAATACACAAACAATGGGTATACAAATTTTAACACGTCAGATGCACGCCAATATGCTTAAGGTTTCGTACATTTTTTGTTGATCAAGAATAATCGAATAATCAACTCTTTGCACAAATAAAGCATTTTATTTTCTATTTAGAACTTTCAGAGAAGTGTTTGTAACTAATATTTCATATTTATTTATAAGTGAAGCGCATATGTGTCCTATATTTTGGACGACCAACCGATTTGACTTCCCAGAATAATAACTAAATAAATATACAACCTGAACATACATGGTATATTGGTATGATACTCGAAATTGGAGGCCCATTGATTTTGGGGGCCCTGTTCGATCAAACAGCTCGAACACCCCCCTCGACGGCCCTGCTCATATTATTCAGTTTCTTGACAATTGATATGGTTTCGACGCCTTATATTCTTTCAGTTCAGAAGGACTAGAACTTGGTTACCCTTATAGCGATGCGATCGACTCTAGCTTATCATACCAACTGCCAACAACAAGCCTATGGGATAGGCTTGGGAGGGTTACTATGATGGACATCGAGTCAAGTGACTTCAATTGGAGCTCTCTCTCTTCCCTGCACCATACAAAACATACTACTACTAGTACAGAACCCTATGAGGATGACACCAGCAGAAGTTTTGAGGTCTATTTTTTTCACTTGTATCTTTTACAAATTATGTTTTGTACTGTTGGAAAATGTTGTCAATGCTAGTTATACTATCATTTCCCAACAAAATTTTATTACCATATACTTTTATCTGTGCTCAAATTCCATTACAAAGTGTACATCTTTGCAACTGTATCGTAGATATGTAGCTATCAGCATAAGCCTCAAGGCCAGTGCATTATCCTGCGAGAGATTTTATCCACTAGCATTCCCCTTCATATGAATGTATAAAATAAATATATTTTTTGTTTATTAGTCATGTCTCTAGCTCATTTTCTACATGTATCTTTCTTTGTAGGTTACAGTAAATTCTGGAGGAGTTGTTTTCATTGCATTATTCAAAACGTCTGAAAATGATGACCTTCCGTCCAAGGAGGCTGCAGCAGTCATTAAAATTGCACCTTCAAGGATGGCCACTCAGTCAGAACGTTTTGGCTATGAACTTGCTAAATGGCTTGGAGTGAGGACCCCTCAGGTGAATACCCACTTTGCTTGCAGGAATTCTGATTAACTATACAAATATTATTACATTGCACTACTCTCTTGGCCATTGCAGGGCAGAGTGATTCACAACTTCTCATCTGAATGGCAACAAATGAAGGATGCAGTTGAGAACGCTCGAGATGAAGCAATATCTTCTGGTGATGAACTTGAGGAGATGATTTGCAGTGAGATGCTAGAGGCACTCGAATTGAGCCGATGCTTATTCCTAATGAAGTATAAACATCAAGCTACCAGTAATGTACATGACGAAAATGGTCCTTCCTTAACATGAAAGAATTTTATGCTGTTTTGCAGTTATGTACATGGCTCCCCTCTGCTAGAGAACACAATGCCATTTGATTCACATGATTCTGCTGAAAAAACTGCTGAAGCTTTAGGAAGGGTCTTGATACTGGACCTTGTACTGAGAAATGAGGACAGGTTGCGATGCCGTCCCCTTGGTTGGCGAGGAAATTATGCAAATTTACTTGTTGCCGACAGGAACGCTTATGCAAACCTTGATTCATTAGATGATGTTTATGATTCTGCAATCATTCGTTACAAGCCAGAGATCATCAGAAGCCCTCAGAATCGGAAGCCGAGAAGAGCATTTTCAATAAGTGGCAGTATTGGCTCAGATGCCTCTGATCTCATGTTGGCGGACACTTATGATCCTAGTCAGCCTGAGATTTCCAGCTTTCACATCATAGCCATTGATTCAGGCGTTCCACGCAGACCGCCTGCTTGCAAACGGGCGAAAGATCAAGAGAGCTATCCAAAGCTTGTGGAACTTACACTCAATAATTGGGATTACTCTTCTAACCTTTTGTTTGAGGTGTCATTTGGAAAACTTGGTGTCCCAGGACCTGCAGAATTTGATGTGTCATCCGATCTTAGTTACCATTCTCCTCTGTCCGAAAGTGATATGGTAGCAGCAGTGAATTCCTTCCGAGGAGGTTTTCGTAGTGCTTTGAGGGACCTTCAACGATTCCACATTTTCCTTGTCACACTTTACCAGAAGCTGGATGGCCTATTGAAAATATTCTTCAATCTTATGTATAAAGTATTAAATGAATATGACAGGGAAGATGCTGGTTCATCTGATTCACCATTGTGTTCAACAGAGACACACATGGATTCAAATGATGCTGAAGTTCCGAAGCATATGCGTAGGCCTTGCCGTACTTTATCCCGTGATAATTTTGATCTGTCATCTCCTGCCTCTCGGGAGAGCTTTATGATTAAGAACTTCAAAGGAAGCAGCGATGCTTCCCGTGGTTTGCGGCTGACAATGAAACTACGGGATTTTAATAAGTATGCTAAGGTTAACACCCTTTGGAGTGTGCATTTGAAAGTTCATTTTCTTAAAGTATTACATGAGCGCCTGACTAATGTTTAGTTTTTTCTTCACACTTTTAATGATCGAAGATTTTCGTGTTCCTATCAGATGGAAAGATATAAAAGATGTCAAATAGGTCATCCTGAAAATAGCAAAGTAGATGAAACCAAATAGCTGTCTGTAAATGGTGTCAGCACCATTTTTTAAAATGAAATGGTTTCAGTATTTGGCACACTAGTTTAATGCTAATTGAATATTTAATTTGCAATCCTTATAGATCAGTTCTTGACAATTGTTTCCATAATGCCGATTTTATGAAGATTTCCTCTTTTTTTTTCTTCAACTGATTCTATCCATCATGGTATAAAATGTTTACAGGCAGACAGTGAATTAAGCAAAGAAATAGAACAATGGAATGACATGCTCAGGACTGATGTTGTGAAATTGTGTCAAGACAACAGTTTTAACACAGGTTTCTTTGAAGGAATAGATAATAGCATTGCTGTTGATGCTTATGAATTGAAGGTAACCCTAACATGCCCATCTTTCTGGCAACTAACTATATATCTCAGTAATGGAAAATAACAGGAAATTTTGCTTGCAGGTTCGACTTGAGCACATTCTTGAGAGGATATCATTAATTTCTGATGCTGCAAGCACTGAGCGTCCCTCTCAGATCACGGATTACTTGTATATCGGTGGTGCTCTAGCTGCTCGGTCAACATATACACTTCAACACCTTGGCATAACCCATGTGTTATGCTTGTGCGCAAATGAAATTGGGCAAGCAGAATCTCAGCAGCCTGGTCGTTTCGACTATCGGAACTTCTCAGTAAGTATACCTGAGAAAGTTTGAGGAAAAACTTCTTCCTGGCAGATCATCTCCATGTAGCAAAAGCAGAAGCTCTAGTTTGGTGTTTCGGACTAATCATTTTGTTTCCTTGCAATGCTTCATTGTTTCGTTTCTGTAGATCAATGATGATGAAAACGCAGACATCAGTGATGTCTTCCAAGATGCTTCAGATTTCATTGATTATGTTGAGCACCTACATGGCAAAGTACTTGTCCATTGTTTTGAAGGGAAAAGCCGGAGCGCAACTGTTGTTCTTGCTTACCTAATGCTGAGAAAGTAAGGCTAATATTTCTTTATTACTTTCAAGAAATTTGCTAAAATATTATCTGTATTTCCTTTTCATACAACATCTGTTCCCTGTGAGACTCCTTGATTTGCCTACTGTTCCATTCCCAGAAAATTTACTCTTCTGGAAGCATGGAACATGCTGAAGAAGGTGCACCGACGAGCGCACCCCAACGACGGCTTCGCCAAGGTCCTGTTGGATCTTGACAAGAAGCTGCACGGCAAAATCTCCATGGAGTGGCACCACAGGAGGCCTGCAATGAAGGTGTGCCCCATCTGCGGCAAGAACGCTGGGCTCAGCAGCAGCTCGCTGAAGCTCCACCTGCAGAAGGCGCACCGGAAGATATCGTCGGGGAGCGTCGACACCGCCATGACGCTGGAGATCCAGAAGGCGGTGGAGGCGATCAAGGCTGGCCGTGGCGGCGGCGACAGCCCAACGCATAGCACAGAGAAGGTTAATTCCTGAATGCTTGTGATTCTAGGAGCCTAGGACTGGTGAATGGTGATGTTCGCTGAGCCACGGCATGCATCACATCCAGCATCTCCCAGATCATGCTGCAATGCGTTACTCCACTTTATGAGCAAATTGTAGTGCATCTGAAATTTTGACCAAATTACATATATCTAGAATATGATTTGTGCAGTGAGATGTCAAATTGAAGACGATTAGCATGATTCCGAAAGATTTTCGCTTTTATCTCAACTTGTTCACCTCCACAAGTTCCCTTTTGTGGCTGAGGAGTAAAAGAGCCTCTCTTAACTTCAGGGTTGTCTAATTTTCGTCCATGGTCCTGAGCAACGTGGCCTGTACAACGATAGTGATTCAGGTCTGGCTTGGCGATGGGCCTGATGTAGGCATGTAGCCACAACACTGGCAGGAATAAGCTCGGCTAGCATAGCGGCAGAACCAAGGACATGGTCACATGGTTCAGTTGCTTAACATGTTGGGACAGTTTATTCATCTCTGGAAAAATAATTGTAGCAATACTATCAGTCAAGTGAAGAAATGCACAAGATGAGTCTTATCAGTCAAGTGAAACACATGCATTCTGAAACTAAAGTTTGCACCCCTGAACCCTTCAGAATTACAATGTACACAAAGGAATGGAAACTTTTACTCACTCAACAGAAAGTACAAAAAACTATATCCTTGGCTAGAAAACAAACAAAAAGCAAGCCCTTTTGTGGTGGAATGTTAAATTTCTGTTGTTATAAACCATATTTCACAACCATAATCAGATCTGTATCAAAGATCATCAGCATTGGTGAAATGACACCTCCAACTCAAAACTAATCCTGTACAAGCCATGACAGGAATCGTCTCCAATTCTCCATCGGGGCTTCAAGGTATAAGAGCTTTCCTGTACAGCTCATCCTTGCCATCGGCAGGTGAATACTTCATAAGCATCACCCCGTTAGACGCTGTTTCTGCAGAGCTTAATACATGCGCTGCATTCCGATGCCACGGTTGCAAATGAGGATCAAGAGAAGGTGACTTTGGTAGCATCACTGAACCCCAGTCTCTCTGCCCTACTTTCGCTTCACATATTCTTCGTCGTACCAAAAGCCCAGAGACATCTTCTCTTCTTATCTCTGTCATGGTTCGTGCGATTGCCATGCACAGGAGAAGCGCAAAAACTGCATCCTCTTCAGGTAAAAATTCTACCGCAAGTAGTTTCCAGTTGAGGAGCATGGTTGCTCTGTCACCTGGATGATCAGGTGATTTACGAACTAGGGTAAGGTATTCCTCCTCATCATTGAGGTCATTTGATGTGCTGTCCTTGTTTATTCTGTAGTTCAATCTCCTACCCACAAGAAGCCTTGCCTGGTAATATGGTTAATTGCAATGCACTTAGAATGAAAGCCAAAGATACTCCATTCTAAATCCAATTCCACACAGAATGCACAGAGACGGAGGAGCTTATGACTATGTACCTCTTCTGCTGAGCTGTCATCTCGAAGATGAAAGTTTAAGTCATCTCCCAACTTTACCGTCAGTACATCTCCAGTTGAAAAGCACCAAACCACCCTGCTGTCTTGTTGATCCTTTTCTGGTGTTGCTGTTCCCACCACCTTCTCTGCACCACAAAGTGAAAGCAATAAGCATCTGCTCTTAAGACAAGATATGATACTGTAGTACCAACATGAACCAATTATTCCGCAGACTAAAGTTACCAGGAGCATAACCGACGGAGCTTGCATTTGCAATGTATGACCATGAGCCCTCTCTAATCTCAATGATTCTGTCCTCCCATTTCACTGCTATGGGAGTTTCAGCACCTCTCCGCCAAATCCCTCTGCCTATTCTACACAAGTTGCAACTGAATTCAGCGGAAGCATATTAAGATATAAAAGAAAACATCATTTCCCCCAAAGATTTAGCATGCCGGTGTCAAAAATTCAGCATATGATTTAAACTTGATATCAACGGAAAAGGTTTAAGTCTGGATTGCATGGTTCATTTGGATATGATATAAATCCAAGATAATTTTAGGGAGGCGGTAACTGCCAGCATGTAATGAAATGAACCAAAAAAAACACTTATCACTACTATGTAAAAGCAACCTAGTGGTGATAGTGAGCCTATCATCCCAGCATCGCCTCTTGAGTCAGTAGGATCTTTGTGGACAACCGGTCATTTACAGATGTGGTTTGTAATAATATTATTTGTTGATATATACACAACATTTTTATGTTTATAATTTATGATATATTTATTTGAAACCCGTTGCAATGCACGGGGCAGTCCACCAAAAAAAAACTTCAGCAGTAGAATCTGAAGCTCTACCAAATGCATTTTACTGGTGCATTTTCCTGAACAGTACCTCATCCGAATGACAAAACATTCTTTTCCACTATGATCAAGCACCGTGCGAGTAAGCCATCGTCCTTCTTGTGGACGGTAACCTTTTGTCCGCAATATGACATCAGAAACCATAGCCCCACTATCATCGGTGACTCGGTCAGGTACGCACTTCAACAAGTATGGTGCTTGAACTGGAGGGGTGATTGACGCCATTGCTTTCATCCTAACATCAAGCTCCTCTGTAAGCATGAGGGATTTCTCATGCAACATATCACTCCATGAGAATGAGATGTTCTTGATGAGCTTGCTGTTCCTGAAGCAACCACTTGTGCTGCGTCTGACCTCAATGATGAGACCTCTTGTTGCAAACTCACAATATAGGTGCCATGTTTTTTGCCAGTTTTTGCAGGATAAATTGGACAGTGGTTTGTTGAGCTTTAGTGATCTGTAACACCTCTGTGTTCGCAAACGTAGGAATTCCTTGCTGGTGTGTTCACTGTCAAATTCTCCTTTCAGGAACACATATACCTGCAATCAAGAATAATTGACATCATATTACGAATATATAAGGAATATATTAGTTAGGATAGAAAGACAAAACATTTTGTGAGAATTCCATTGCATGATCACAAAATGAACTTAGAAGGTAAACTTCAGTTACTCATAAGGAGGTACACTATGTGTGTCTTATTTAGGTCTTTCAATGTTCAGCAGGTGTGTGATCTGAAGTTAACATCAAACCATTTGTAAGAAGTTCGAGACATTCGGGCAGTTTAAGATATGTATATTTTTTAAGCAATGAAAACTACAAAAGGGTGTTTGTGTTTTCCTCAAAGAGGATTCTGCGATTATAAAGCAGTTGCAATTGCTAATGGCTAGAGGGAATAAACTCATCAAATGGTTGAAAAAGTCTGTGCTATTATTGTATAAGGATAGCACAGAAGCACATCTAATATCAATTTGGAGTGTGGAAATTGTAGTTATAGACCTTTTAGTCAGATATTCTATCGATGTTAGAACTCATTAAGTACAAGGCACAACAAAATAAATAAATTAACATGATTAGCCAATTATCCAGTACACCAACTACTTGAGGAATCAACAATACAAAATCTTGCATTTCAGGTTGAAATGATCAGAGTTCACATGGGGTGGTAAAATTCACTACTGCCTTTTTACATATTGTTGTTGACATTACTAGACTACACTGTGATGCTTGATGGTTCATGCTGTGATGCCTCTAGTAGGCCTTAGGCTGTCCTCCAGGCGTCCACAAATTTTCACTTATTTTCCATTCTAAGGCATAAGAAAATGTCAAGGCAGAAATTCTTTTTCCTATGGAGGATAAACAAATGGAATGAAGCATTTGCAGAGTAGAAAAAATATTGAATGCCAGGGAAAGTGAATGACCCCAAACGCTAACAAAAATATATCTGGCTTAGCCTTGAATATACCTCCATAATGAACCTAGGTTGCAGCCCTTTGTACAGTCGATTGGCATCCTCTTCCGATGCTGCTGCCTCCCAATAGAATGCTTCTCTCGCTGCATCAACTTCTGCTTTATCAATCTCCGATCCAGCCGTATCATATGGTTCATCGTATGCCTCCTCCCACAATACCCTTGTTCTCTCCACCATCTCCTCACTCACCACCTCCCCATAACCCACAACCACTTTTGCAACATTGTCCTTGACAGCCATTGCTGCCATGTCTGTGTCATAGTTCACCGGGAAACTCTGCCAAGGATACATAATAATAGTGTCAATTAAGACATCCATAACACATTGTTTTGAATTCATAGGATGCCATGCCTATGCGTACCTGGTGAGCAAGCCACATTAGTAGTATATCCAGGCTAGGCACCAGCCGTGTGTTTCCTTGGGTTGTATTTGCAGGTTTCTTGATAAGTTGAAGGAAACGCACATATCGCCGCCTAGCAGCAACATGATAGACACCTTCTGAGATGAATGGGGAGGCAAAGAGGGCTGCTAGGCCAGTGTACCTTTGAACCATTTTGATAATTTCACCAGCAGCATTGTCATTACTACTGTTTCCTTCAGTTTCATTATCTCCAAGATCAAATGGCTCCGATGGATAGCGTGCAGCCCAGACATCCCGACAGTGGTCAGCGGCATATTCTTCATTATCGGCATCAAGGATCGACGGGCGGTTGATGAGGCGTCCAAACCTTGATGCACAGTAAGCAGCATATCTCTCCTGGGGAACAAGAGAAAAATTGATATTGCGCATTTCATGCGAAAGTTTCGTGAGTCACAATCACAGATTTATCTGAATTTTCCAAAATTATGGGACTTTTTATACAGAAATGATGTACAATCCAGAGATTTATCTGAAAACATAGAATTTCCATAAGAGTAAGAAGGGTAGTCTGTACGGTGAGTATACCATTACTGAATTTTTCCCAATACGGTGTTTGTAAACACAGTGATATACTGAAATGTCTAATTTTTATTCTCAGCATCACAATTACTAAATGACATTGGGCACAACCACTACTGTACATTTGATTAAACAGTGCAACTTTAGCATTTAAGAAGATATATCCACGGAATCGAGCATTTAGTCACCAAAGATCTGGCGCATTTGCTCAAGCGACAAAGGTGGCAAGTAAAGGTAAAGCTCTCACATGGTGGAAGCAGTGGCAGAGCCAGACAAGCTGCACGTCGCCCGGCGGCACCAGCATCGGCGCCTCCGCCTCCGCCGCCGCGAGCGGCATCCACAGCTCCTCGTACCTCCTTACGGACCTCGGCCCCACCACCCCAGCTCCACCGCCACCCTGCTCCCCCGAGCGGAGGAACGCGAGCAGTCGGCGCGCGGCCGCCGCGAGGTCGACAGAGAACGCGGGCCCCGCTTCCCGCTCCCGCCTGCCGGAGCCGGACATCGCAGCGGCGCGCGGCGCCCTCGCTGGTCGCTGTGGAGGCGGTCAGGCGGTGGCGTCAGCTGCGCAGCCTGCAGGTGCTAGGTGGTGGGAGCGGTTGGTCAAAAGCGTAAGAGAGAGAAAGAGAGAGCAAAGTGCGGGTACACGTACACCACGACGAGCGAGGTGAATTATTGGTGTTGCTTTTTGATGGGACGAGGCGGGGCGGACGTCGCTCGGTGGGTATCGACTATCGAGGTGGTTTGACTAGCTTGTTTTGGGGCGTTTCTTTCGGGTCGGGTCGGGTCGTCGTTACCTGCTCGCGTCGCGCGCGCGTCTGCACCGAATTCTGTGGTTCGTGCTGCCAGCCTGCCACCGGGTATTGACAGTGATTTAGTGTGATCTTGCACTGCAAGCGGGGCGGCGGCTGCAGATTCGTGCTTTCGAGTAAAAAGCCAATAAAATATACCTCGAAAAATTCATGAACAAAATGTAAATGAATAAAATCATTATTTACTATGTGTACATATATTATTTTTATTTTTTTCTTCAATCATATGCATTGGAAAGAATAAAAATAAAAAATTTATGGTGCAAGATAAAATCACGAAAAAAATCTAAAATAAACTATACAACACTATAACCTACTGTAATTTTGAATTTATTTTATCACTTGAATTATTGCCTCAAATAAATCATCAAATAAGCAAAATCTGTAAAACCGAAATAACACATTGCCTATTTTACACCTTCCCGTAATTCAACCAAAGCTTTTATTGCAAAACATTTTGGTCCACATGTTAAACATGATCTACTTAATCACCGGAAATTTTGTCTTAATTTAATTTAAAATATAATAGTCACGGCCAACGGGTGGCCGGCCGTCGCACGGGCCGTCGCGACGCGCCGTTCGGCATGGCCCGTTTGGCCCGCTTGATGAAACGGGCCGTGCCGTGCCGGCCCACGTGCCTAGGCTCCGCCCAAGCACGGCACGTGGGGAGCCGGGCCGGGCCGTGCCGCACGCACGCCGGTGGCCACGGGCCGGCCGAGCCCACGGCCCTTTTTCCAATTTTTTAATAAAAAAATAAAAATAAAGTTTTAAAAAAATAATGACTTAGTAATGTTAAAAATAAATCCACATTACGAAAATATTGAAACAAAATTTGTTAAAAATAGTAATGACCTTTATTGATGTTTATATCATTATAGGATACAATGATACATCTTGCCTCGTTAAAAACTTTGTCATGTAAAAACTCGTAGAAAACGAGAAAACCATGACAAAGAAAAGAGTACAGCTCAAAGGTCAAAACTATGTCTAACAAAATTCTACTTGGGGTTGATGCGGATCCGGTAGAGTTGCTCGGCGGGCGGCCAATTCTTGGTTGTCCGTAGTATATTGGGCATGTAGTTGGGGTCGAAATCACCCAAAGTGAAAGACGGCGACGGTATGGATAGTTCGGATCCATTCGAAATTTTAAACCGACATAAACAAATTGTAAAATATTTATTGAATTCATAAACACAATACAAATAATACACAAATTTGAATATTACTTACATCTTTCCAACGCACGAACTTCAAACTTCGCGATCAAACTATTGAACTACGAAACTAATTTTGATTTTTAACAAAATTTGAGCAAATTTTGTCAAAATCAAAAAACGGACACTTGAGAGGAAAGAGAGCACTTGAGAGCACTTGAGAGCACAAAATGAGAAGTGAGGGGTGAGGGAGAAATGGTGGGGTTCATGCCCTATTTATAGGGCGAAATTTCGATTTTTGCAATTTTTTTGAATTTTTATGATTTTTGGGCTCCAACGGCTAATTTGAAATTTGAACAGCCATAGAGCCGTTGGTGACACGTGGCGCGCTCCCATTGGACCGCCAAAATCCTTTGCGCGGCTTTCTCCGCGCTCGCCACGTGTCGCGCCACTATTCGACCGCACGCGAAACGGGCCGTGCGTCGCGGCCGTCTTGCCGGCCGTGCCGTGCCGCTCGGGACACGTGCGGTGCGTCTGCGCCCGCGGCTCGGCGGCGCGCCAAGCACGGCACGGAGGACGGGCGTGCGGCACGGCCCGTTTTGGTCGGGCCGTCTTGGCCGTGCCGCACTGTTCACGGCGTGCTCGGGCGGCCAGTGGGAGCACGGCCCATTTGGCCGTGTCTGAAATATAACCACATAAAATGAGAGCCACAAGTTCTATAAATAATAATTAACTACCATCAACGTAGTAACTTAGCCTATTTTACAATTTTATCATATTAATTTTAGAAATAACTAGCAACATGCCCATACATTGCAACGGAACGACGACGTAGGGAGGGAAAGCAGACGGAGGACGAAGGTCCAAGCGGCGCGCGGGAGCTCCGAGCGACGACGAGGGGAGGGGCACGGCGCGACGCGGGCGGCTGCGCGGATGGGGACGAAAGAGAGGTACGTAGGAGGTTTTTTTTTCATCCAAGCCCTCTCTTTCTTTTCAGCATTGGGATTGCGGGTTAATTTTGGATAGAAACTCTACTTACTTTATAGATAATTATATATATATATATAACTTTAAAAGTAAGGTATCTTCAACTTTATGTACCACTTGGACCTTGATTAAGAAACAATATCCGATAGACATTTAGTCTAAGTTAATTTAATTTTACCAAATTAAGTCAAAAATATAATGAAAATAAATATTGACTTACTGATACTTTAAACCGATTAGAAATTTGGTAAAAGTTTAAAATATTTATGACTCGGATATTATTAGTTAGAAAAATATATTGATGAATAGGATAAGTTGCATGTATATCGACGGCGGCGCGCTAGCTCACGCGTGCAGCGTATGCTCGGCCGCCGCTCAGGGCAATGCACGACGACGCAGGAGGCGCGTGAGTCGGGCTCGCTTGTTGGAGGTGAGGAAAATGAGGCAACAATGGAGTAAGATGTTATACGGATCAGAAATTTTATAGATTTGAACAAAAAACGATTTGATGATCAAAAAGTTATTTTTTAAGTAGTTAAGATAAGCTATATCATACGTATAACTGGGTTGTTTTTTAAAATAGCTAGGTAGATTGCGGGTTAATTTCGAAAAAACTCAAGGGATTTTCTGTAAAATAGACAGACAAAACAAAATTTGGATGGAAACACTGTAGTTAAGATTTAATCTTGAGACTTGACACTACAAGATCATATCCTTGTCTAAGAGTATCCCAACCGATCTCACAACATCTCATAATATGATTTAAAAAACTAGTATATAAAAAATTCTCTAAATACGAGCATGAAATCAAAATTATACCCGTCAAATTTTAGGTTTTATATTTGATAAAGGTCCCATAAACAAATTAAAAATTTGTTAACGAAAACGATACAAGAGCACGTACCGCCTCACGGCGCGCTGCGCCATGCGGAGCGCCTTGTCGCTCGCCGACGCCTCCACCTCCACGCCGGTCACCACCGCAAACCACTCCGTCACCTCCGTGTACTCCTCATCTTCTTCCTCCTTGGCGGCGGCGGCCTTGAATCCCCAGCGTCGGGTAGTTGTCTTCGATGCAACTTCCATCTACCTCAACGCGCGTCGTCTCGAATAGCTCAGCGACGCACAGCCTACCGGTGCCGAGCATGACAAGGTAGGACGACACCGGGGCCGACCAATCCTTGTGCGGCGGCGACGGGCGGTACCTCCATGTGCAACACGGCGACGGGGGCGTCACGGTGAGGTCGGAGGCGCAGAGGTGGCCGTCGTCGGGGGGGGTCGGCGCGGCCGCGGAACGGGAGCGCCCAATCGCCGGCCTTGGACCACGCGTCGCTCGCCGTGTCGAAGGAGAACGTGCCGTGCCGCTCCATGGACACCCAGATTTGGGAGTCGACGCGGACGGGCCCATCCTCGCCGAGGTCGAGCAGGTAGGGCAGCGCCGGGAGGGAGCGCTAGTGCCAGTCCTTGATGGCGGTCCCACCCAGTGGTGGCGCCGGCGGGAGGCCGTGGACGAGCGCCTCGAAGAAATGCTCTGCCCCGTGTCTCGGCAGCCGATCTGGCGGCGCTGCCTCCATGATGTAGACGCCGTCGCCGATGGTGAAGGCGATGGGGCTGCGTTTGGGCATGTGCATGCCGGGGAGGAGGCAGACAGCGTGGGCACACAGAGATTGGAGAAGGCGCTGGCTATTTCGCGGGAGAGTGGATTGTGTGTTGAAAATATTCCCCGAGAGAGTTCATCTGCGCGCTGGAACGAAAAAGCTATTTTTGAATAGATTAGCTCTTCTTCTCAGTTTTAAACCTCTTTTTTAATCTATATAAAAACTGTGTTGAAACAATTTTTTCTAATAAAATCTTAAAAAACAGATTTAGGGAACCCTTTTAAAGCTCCTGTTTGGGATGCTCATCCAACAGTTTGGCAAGTTTGTTATCCATTCATGCTCTTTTGTCAACTCCCGGAGAGGAAAAAATTGACCATTTTATTTTCTATTCATACTATTTTGTCAATAATTTGGGCCGATTTTTGAATTTCTATAGCCCAAAGGTATAACCTTTCATCCAAAAATGCAAACATTATTATTATTAATATATAATATTATTATTTATTCAGAAAAAATATAGTATAAGGAAATTTGCCTTCATGAAGTTATGTTTATTTTTATTTATAATAAAACTTGCATAAGAGATATATTTTTTTCAGATTAAGATTTAAATAGTAATATTGTCGTTTTCAATATTTTTAATATTTTTAACTTGCTCACAAATATTATATTATAATTATATTATAGATATAATTTAATGTATGAAGCGAAGTATAGTCAAACATGATAGTAGCCACACACATAGAAAATAATCAAATTGCTCAAGGATGCATCTCCCCATCCTTCTCATCTAGCGTGTATAAATGCACATAATAAAGCCTATTTTGTCAAGTTCCTAAAAATGAAAAAACCGTCTTATTATTTTTCTCAAAAATTACAAATAGGAAAGCTATTTGTTAAAATGTTGAACATACTCTGCTGACTTTTTTCTCTAAATCTCAATATAAGTAGTAGAGCACAAGGGTAAAAAACTTAGTTTCAAAAGTGTTGCTCCCCTTGTTCCACTGTCAGTTGGGCCCAGGGACAGTGGGACCCACTTGTATCAGAACACACGCCAACGTACCTCCACTGCCTGGAACTGCCCTAGAATGTGTCAAGGCCACTGGTTGACACCTAGCTCAAGCTCGACACGACGACACCTCATCCTTCACCATTTAGTGAACCACTTCGTCACTATACTCTCTTTCTCTTCTCGTTGCTTTCCACGAAGAATCAGAGCGAAATCACCTCGGAATCGCCGGGAACGTCTTTCTTGCCGGCCGCAAGTGTCTGATCGTCTCCATCCTCTCCCTTGTCGGGTTCACGGCGTCGCTCTCGTCGTCGTCGTCGGCTCCGGGACGCCGCCGCCAAGCCATTCCGCCGTTCCCGCTGCATCCGGCCGTATCTAGCCGAGCCGCTGCGCCAAGAGGATTGCTACGGCCCCAGCAGCTAAACGCCCAAGATAGCCCCTTGAAGCTAGCCCTGACAACGGAGAACGAGCTCATATTCTCCAAGTCCGACCCGCCGTCGCCATCATCGATTCCACTCTCTCCGATCGAGTCCCCACCGTTGTCCCGAAGCTCTCCACCGTCGCCGCGTTTTTTTCTCCATCGCCATTGCTTCAGCGGACCTCGTCGTCCTCTGCAGTCCACTCGGTGAGGTTCCTGGAACTCTATGGATGCTATATTGCACAGCATGAAGGTCTATTTCAAGCACTGTAGAGCATAGGTAGCCCGAACCACCTCGCCGCTCGCGCCACCGCTGCAGCTTACCCCGGCCACCTCCATCTACAAAACTACCTTCTAAGGGTGCGCAACAAGCCTACGAACATTTTTGCTTTTGGCCGAAACCTCATCGGCGAGCTCGCCCGTGCTGCAGCCTCACCTACTCGAGCCAGCTCGGCTCGGCTCGGTCCAGCTCGAGCTGACTCGTTAGGTTAACGAGCTAGCTCGGCTCGGCTCGTTAAATTTACGAGCTAGAGTGCTAAGCTTGGCTCGGCTCGTTCAAGCGTTTAGCTCACGAGCTACTACTAACATAATTTATTTCTATGAAGAGTGAAGACAATGTCTAGTTAATACATACATTTTATCAGGTATCAACCATGCCATGCAATGATTCAAGATGCAATATTACTGATCCATCCATACATAGCCATGTTTCATACAATTTTTTACATGATTAATACATATTAGTCCATACAATTTCTACACTCTTTGTAGTCTTTCAGGCTTAGATCATACCCTGTAAGTAAAAAAATATACTTCAGAGAATTAAAAAAACAGATTTGAGAATGTTTGAATTTTAACATTCAGTTGTATACTTACTAGTTGCTTGCCACCATAGACTTAGGATTAGAAAACTCCACAAACTCAATGTCAGCATCATCATCTTCTCGCTGAAAAATAGTCCATAGCCCAACATTTAAGTACCAGAACAATTATAAACTAGAAAATCATATGAAAAAGTTCAAAAATAAGGATTACATACCAATAGAACAGGTGTACATTTCTCATTCTGAGATCCCCTTATCCAGCTAGATGCACAAACTAATGCTTGAACGGTCGCTGGCTTTAAAGAGCTCCTATAGTCATCAAGAATTCTACCAGAAGAGCTAAATGTGGACTCTGATGATATGCTACTAGCTGGAAAGAACCCCATTGCCATATTAGACACAACAGGAAACCTATGAGAATTCACCTTCCAGAAATTGAGTAAGTTGAAATTCTTATCTTCTATGGGTGCATTTGCTTCATCTAAATAGATAAGCAACTCTGATTTTGAACTTTGTGTGGCACTTGACTCCAAAAAGGACTGAAATCCGCTTGGAACAATCCGCTTGGAACAACTGAAGCCAATGAGCTACTGCTTGTACCCTTTGATGAAGAGGCAGAATGACTGGTCTGATTTGTCTCACCCATTTTGTGGCGATACCTTAATTCATACTTCTTGTAGAGCTCTTCTAACTTTTTGTTGATCTCATTAAGCTCTTTATTACATCTTTCGGGGTTATAAAGTTGTTCAAAGCTGTAGCTAATGTACCTCATTTTAAACCTAGGATCAAGGATTGTAGCAATAACCATGAGATTGTTTTTCACCTCCCAGTATTTATCAAATTTATCTAACATTGCAGAAGCCATATTTTGCAAATATGCATCATCTAATTTCTTTGTCTTTAATAATGCAATCTTAACTGTCACTATGTAAGGGTAGAAGACATTAGAGGTAGGGTAAATTGATCCAGAAAATGCAGTTGTTGCATCAGCCATTGTTCCTAAAATTGGCCTAATCTTGTCATATATTTTCCAATCATCTTCTGAAGGTGCCCACTGATACTTATGGTCTACTTGAGAATAGTAACCAACTGCAGCCTTGTACTGAATATAAGTATCTAGCATTCTATGTGTTGAACTCCACCTTGTTTTAACATCAAGAGACAACCCTTTTCCAACAGGAATAGCATACTCATTGCAAACATCCATAAATTTATACATACGACTTGGAGACCTCTTAAAATATTTCACTGTGTCTCTAAGGTTACTTATGAGATCATCTATCGATTGTAAACCATCATTAACAACCAAATTGACTATGTGGGCAACACATCGAACATGAAAATACATTAGATCAAACTGACCATTCTTTCTAGCAAGGAGCTTGGATGTCAAATTTGTAATAGCAACATCATTATTTGAAGCATTGTGTCTAGAGTGATTGTCATAACTTTATCTTCTATTTTCCATTCCACCAAACAATAAAAAATAGCCTGAGCTATCACTATACCAGTGTGGGGAGGATCCAACTCAACAAAGTTCAGCACACGACATTGCAAAACCCAATTGGCATCTATGAAATGTGCAACCAAACACATGTATTGAAGGTTTTGATTAGATATTCACAAATCAGTAGTTAAACTTATAGATTCAGCCTCTCTAAGAGACTTCTTGAGAAGTTCCTTTTCTGAATTATGCACTTTCATGCACTCACTTTTTATGGTCTTTCTACCAATAGATTCTTAGTTACCATTCATCCACTTCATCAAGATATTGAACCATTTATGTTCTACCATCCGAAATGAATACTCATGAACAATAATCATCTTGGCAATTAAAGTTTTAGTGTGGTCATGATCATATTCAATAGGGTTAATCACAAGGGAACCACTATCAGAACCAAAGGTTAGAGTACCTTGAGCAAGTTGATCTTTAGCCTTTGCTAGCTTGTTCAAATATTGAGTGCATTTGTCTAGGTGTCGGTTGAGCTGTGATGTTGGTCCCCCGAGATGGTACACATAACTTTTATAGCAAAATTTGCACTTAGCCTTTGTCACCATAAGCCCAGGCTCCTTCTTGGATGCAACTTGGATCTCCTTGAAATACTTCCAACAATCAGCCCGCTTCAACCTCTTCACCTTGCACTTGGAAGGAGACAATGAAATACCACCCTTCACCCTTTTAACTCCTCTCTTTCCCTTGTCATCCTGTGCAGCCTCATCTATATCCTCCCCCTGACTGCCACCATCAGCTGAGCCTGAACTTATAGATAACTCATCTTTTATATCGGAGTAATTCTCTTTCTCCTCCTCCTCTACCGTTTCCTGCACAAATTAATAGAGATATTAGCAAAATACTTGACAATTGCTTATTACTTTTATTGATTTTAGTTGCTGCAAATAAATACATGTAATGTAGTTGTGTATTGCCATAATCTAGTTAGCTACTTTCATAAAAACATGGTGGAAATAAGGCAACACTAATTGAAGTGAACTAAATTAAGAAAACACTAATTGAAGTGGCCTACATGTGATGGCATATCACACTGCACATAGCTACTGACAGCAATATAACACACATGACACATGTGCATTGGCAAAAACAAATCGTGCTAACATTCTGAAACTGTACATCAATTTTAAGTAATATAGATTTGCCATGTTTAGGGTTTAGGCACTCACCACAGATATAGAAGCAGAAGTACGTGAGCGTGATGACGGGGCAGCTTTCTTGCCATTCTTGCCGACTTTGCTTCGACGGGTCTCCAAACTTGCCGGTGGTGCGGACTCCTGTTGTGCCTGTATCTCATTCATCTCCTGTTCTCCCTCCTCCATGGCAGCCGGTCGGGTCACGGGCGGCACGCTAGCGCCCACCTGCGCAGCCCCCGTGGCCCCTGCCGACGAGCGGCAATCGGTGACTACGAGCGTCAGAGTCTGGAGATTTGGAGGTGAGGGTGAGGAAGGAAGCTAGATGGGGAATTGGGGATGAATGGATGAGAATGACTGGATGAGCAGATGAGCTTGACTCTTGACTCTTGAGTGCTTTTTGCTTGACCATGGTCCACGCAGCCATGCTGCATGCAGTCCACGCACCACGTGGATGCGGTGCCGTGCGGCCAGGTTCAGTTGCCTGGTTTATGGGCTCATGGACCTGTCGGCAGGCATGGGCTTGCTTCTGTGCTTGTTGGGCTGGGTGCCTAGGCCTCGTCTCAGCTCGTGTAGCTCACGAGCTGCTCACGAGCTGGCTCGAGCTGGCTCGTTAAACAACGAGATAGACATTCAGCTCGCTCGTGAAGAAATTAAAACGATCCGAGTCGAGTCAAGCCGAGCTAGCCACGAACCGAGCGAGCTGGCGAGCCGCGAGTATTTCGTCCAGCCCTACTTGCCAAGGACCTCATCCACGAATTCGACTAAGGCCCAGGGTTTGTGTTGCAAACATCTATACTCGCTGACAATGGGTTTTGGACCTAGATGTGAATATGATGAATATTGGGCACTCTTCTTGAACTTTTCCATTTACACGTGCTAAAAGTACTGCGGGTTGGTTTCTTAATCTTCGAGGAGGTTTTGTGCAAAACTTCCCTCACTGACCTTGGACCCCAATGATTTAAAATCTGAAAAATATAAATAAAATAGTTTAAGTGATTTTAATGAAACTATAAAATGAGTGAACTTGTCAAAATTGTAAAAAATTCATTTTAACTTCAAATGAGATGAAACAAAAATTTTTAGGTTCATATTTTTATGTGGACTAAAATCTGGGATATCTAATATGCAAAATATCTCCAATTTTAGGTGAAATGTAAATAGCCACATAGTGTATGAAAACTCGTAAGATTCACAGGACATTGGTTATAACTCCAAATGAAGTCATTCCAGTTTTTATAGATTCATAATTTCATGTTCTATGAACTAAAAGTTGGCAAGTTGGCATATGCAGTACAAGTGTCAGTGTCAAGGATAAGACATATCTTCTATCCACGGGTTAATGACATACGATAATATCATATACCTAATAGTCTACGAGAAAATATCCTCTAATTAAATAAATATGGTTAATAAAGAAGGAAATTATCTTCTCGGAATAGAAGGTGTCAGAGTACTAGTCGAGAAATATAAGGTTTTCTTAGGCCCGTATTTTGTTTTGTCTCTTCGAATTCTAATTGAAGAAAAAGATGATGTATACTATATATATAA
The DNA here is from genome assembly GCA_019925245.2 of Oryza australiensis. Taxonomy (NCBI): domain Eukaryota; kingdom Viridiplantae; phylum Streptophyta; class Magnoliopsida; order Poales; family Poaceae; genus Oryza; species Oryza australiensis. The sequence continues at coordinate 1,612,931 of JAIFGZ020000017.1, read as the reverse complement.
GGCTCCTATGTTCAGGGAGAGGCATCGAGTTACAAGACATAGGCAAAGCCATATCCAGAAGCAATCCGAAGAAAGTTAGCATCATATTCGCCAAATATATCTCGTCTGACTGTTTCAGACAACCTATAGTCGACAAATTCATCTATTTGTTCTATTCTGCATTGTACTCTGAAGGATATTTTCATCCATAATACATATAAACTGAAGTAGGGTTATTATTCCCGAACTAGTATAATCCTTGTTCCCTGTTTGCTTAATCTATTCTTGCATATACCTTGGTTTCAATGATCCTCATACTCTATAAATATCGTGGTAGGTGTATAGCCCGTTGACAGTGGCACGCCAGGTAGGGGGCTTAGTGCTAAAATGTTTCGATGAGATGAACTCAAGTGCAAGATTTTTCGACGAGGGCTTCTACGATCAGTCTGGCCTGGGAGATCCAACCCAGCCAGCTTTCACCATGGTCCAAGTCGGTTCCATCGTCCTCCCAGTCTTTGTCGTTGTTCTGGTTTCGCCCTCCTTAGCACGTACTAAGGACGAGGCCATGACGACAACACGAGTGAATATGTCTCCTCAAATGGCTGCCTCCCTGATCCGTACCAAGAACGAGGCACTGAAATCTAAATCCGTCGACAGAAGGCCTAAAGCAGCCTGACCTTTGGCTCTAGCCGATAAGTGTGCGCTGACAAGGAAGTCTAGTGACAAAGATAGCACATGGTGTCCAATCCACAAGGCTTCTAGTCATCCATTGGCTGGATGCCACGTCATAATCCAAGCAAAGGCTGAACTCGACGCTTGCGAGCTGCGAGATATTTTTGAAGCTTGCGGAACCAATTACCGAGTTCCATGTTGCTCGATCCATTGTCGTAGAGATCAATCTTGTACGACGTATGTCGACAACAACCCTTCAGATCACATGGTGGATTACATCGGAATTGATCTGATGAACTATCTGTTCTTCATAGCCTTGGACAGCATGGAATCCTCTAGCTCAAATTCTCCGTGCGACGTGAACATGGTCAGCGTTGAAAATGAAGAAAGGGGTGTAGATGACCGTACACCGCGGGGTTCCACAGAGGAGGGTGAGTTCGTTCTATCTCGAGAAAAGCAGAACCTGCCCGTACTCCCGCCGAAAATTTCATCATCGTTAATAATGTACTTTGATAGCCTCCTTTTTATTTAGTAACCCACCCGGAAGCGGATGCGTGGTTAAAGCGAATGGAGTCTACCATCACAAACCTTAACTCTGCCTTTATTGCGGCGGCAGGACTGCCACCTCCAAACGTTCCCCTGTTAGGTTGATGAGGTTGGCAAGAACGTTGGTGCTGCTAATAGTCCTCGAAGCGATGAACCTCGCATTCACGGTAATGCCTCGTGAGCAGGGTTTACACTTTCGGTTTGAAGATTTCTACCGGGGGGGACCGAAATTTCCGAATTTTGGAAATTTTGGATTTTTTTCGGAAATTTCAAACGAAAGATTTTAAATTCAAATTTGAAATTTTCGTGCGAAATTTCTGAAATTTCGGGCGAAATTTCTGGAATTTCCAAGATTTCCTGCAGAAAACAGCTTCATCACAAATTCAGACATTTTTAGCAATTTCAAAAGTACAAAATAGCATAATATGACAAGATGATGTCAACCTAAAAATTTTCCCACGTATTATCAATCTATCATCATCAAAAATAAGTATAAATCATGCCATCCCACATATTATCAATCTAGAACAATTCACATATAACAGTGCATCACACATCACAGTCCAAATAATCCATCACACATCACAGTCCAAATAATCCATCACACATCACAGTCCAAATAGTCCATCACACATCACAGTCCAAATAGTCCTTCACACATCACAGTCCAAATAGTCCTTCACACATCATAGTCCAAATAGTCCATCACAATCCAAATAGTTTAAAAAGTCCAACACATAGTCCAAATAGTCCAATCTAACACAACCGGTCTAACACAGTCCATCACACAATACTTTCATATTTTCAAAAAAAAGACATTATCAGCAGCATTCATCTTCCAGCATTCATCTTCTTGTGAGTTACTTCTGCTTTTTTGGATCTAGCAATATAGCACACATCAACATTTCATATGTGATACAACTTCAAGCATTATAAACCAAGGAGTGTGATATGAATACTTACGGTTATAAACCAAGGCATTGACATTTTTGACTCTCTTCACTTGGCGCCGAGTTTGCCGTCATCGGGACACTGCAAGCAAATAAACATATTATCGAGCACATATATATAAATCAACAAATATTTTACAACTAAATATAAAGATGCACTGTAGGTTTTCTTGTTTGTTCAGAGTCACATCATCACGATCGTCATCACTAGGAAAATCGTTGCCCCTTGAATCGTGTCATCATCACTTACAAACTCTTCCTCTTCCACTTCTAATTCTTTCCTCTTCCCCTTCTCCTTAGCCTTCCTCTTTACCCGAGACACGAGACCCTCCCGTAATATTCTTTGCCTTTGATACTCAAGTATTGATGGGCTCATCAAGTAGTCTCTCGCCTGACGTGTCAATGCGGACATCATCAAATACCACATTGGTGGGCGAAAGTTGCTCCTCCTCAGATCTATCAATCTCTTCATCAATCTCTAAAGGATCAAGTTCTGGTGCAGCTTGACTTCTAGAATTTGATAGCCATTCCATGATTGGATTTCCTTCATCATAGAGGGCGACATCCATCAACACACCAACAGGATCGCTCTCATCCTCTCTATGACCCATTTCAGCCTCAAAATTTTGAAGTCGCAACTTCAGATTGTAATGGACAAACACTAGCTTGTGAAGCTTTTCATACCCAAGCAGGTTTCACACTTTTGTGTGAACCAAAGCAAATGTGCTCTAGTTACGCTCACAACCACTAGAGGACACGCACTGCGATACAATTCGCTTCGCAAGCCTTTGCAATTCTGGGCAGTCTATCCCAAAAGCTTCCCACCAATCTCCTACATAACATGATTTTGGTTAAGTACATAAACTTTGGTGCAGAATGAAGTATAAAATATTACTTTTCATAATTACTCTAGCACAGTAACACACTAACACTACATATTAACATACCTGCTGCAAAAATACGTGACGCCATCCGAGCTTCTTCGGAGTCAAACATTCCTCTCTTATTTCGTTAATGTATAAATTGGTGAATCACTGTTGTTGTCTCTGCAGTATTTGCTGCAACCTTTCTAAGTGCTAGTGTGACTGCCTTCCCTTATTCAGGATGTGTAGCTATAGCACCATATTTGTAATGGGCTTCAGGATCAAGTGCGCCAGCTACAAAAAAAAGCAAGTTTAAATCTAACACAACACTTTAAAAGAAACCATCATGATACCCTAAAGGCAAGCTATAAACTGTGAGATTTCAAACCTGCAAGCATGAAGCCATGTTTGTACAAATATGAGATCCTCTTATCGATCTTAGTCAATAGAAGCTTCTCCTCATAAATCCCATTGCCAAAATAACTATCCATTTCTTGTCTAGCCTGTAACAACCTTGGCAAAAACCCAGAAAGGGTTGATTGCTTTTGCTGGTCAGCATACCGAAGTAAAAAAACAACAACATATTGGTTCAGCAATATTTTGTAGAACCCTTCGCTTGTGATTTGAATTGTAGGCATTTCTTTCTAGTGCACGATTCACATATGCCCTCATGGCATCCCAAACATGTGGTGGCACACTCAAGCAAGCTCTTACATCCCCGGAAAGACCTGCTAAATTCTTTCTAAAGCGGGTAGCACCTCCACCTTGTGATTGAAACCCACAGTACCAACATATAGAACCATTTTTCTGGGTGCTCTTTCCATGATTCCATATATATTCAATTTCAGCACGAGTAGCATTTGCTATTATTTCAGAAAAAAGAAATTAACTTGCTAGGCCAATATCAAATCACAATACTATGAAAACTGAAATGAGTTTGATCTATCCAAGGAAAAAATATTTACCACCCGGTGGAGGTCTTCTCCCTTGTGCATCGGTGGGATTGTGTCCATCAGCTCCAATTGTTGTTGCTCCCCTTCCCCTCTCCCTGCCGATGGAGCCTCCACCATCAGCTTCAATAGCTGCTGTTGCTCCCCTTCCCCTCCCCCTGCCGATAGATCCTCCACCATCAGCTTCAATAGTTGTTGTTGCTGCTCCCCTTCCCCTCCCCCTGCCGACAAAGGAAGATTCTTCCTCCATTCCCACACTGCACAACATTGATAAAGAAGTATAATGTCATTCATATTCTTTCGAAAAAAATAAAACATCTAGTTTGTGTGTGTTATCATAAATTATTAGATCTGTTTTTTATAGAGAACGTGCAAAGGCGAGGAATTTACAATAGAAATGATCGATGCTGTAAATAAACAATTATTTTAGTCAATATGATACACTTTAGTGGCTGTATTTTTATTAATTAAATCACCAACTCCAGACCTATATTGGCTATGTTTTTACTACTATATTATATCCTAGTATATCTTACATGCCATATTTCTACCAATGCTCCTTAGCCACCAAGTGACAGTCTAATTTCACCATTGATTTTCACTTAAATTAATAGGTCTGTTATTTTATTTTAGATCATTATATCAGATCTACATGTACTTAACCATTGCAAAAAATACATAAGTAGTGTTCCACAGCATTGTACGATTAAAAAAAATAAAGCTTACAAACTTCCACACGAAGAAAAAAACCATACACACGTACGTAGGATAAAAAATGATAAAGCCCAAATGAATGAGCCATGAATTATCAATCTCGAGTGTGTTCCTACAGCATTGTACAAATGAATGAGCCAAGAATGCAGCCTAACAAAGGAAGAGAGAAACACAAGCCTTCCATATATATATATATATGCTTAATTAGTTTTCCTAATTAAGCCCAAACGCTCAAATGATAGAATAAAGCCATGAATGCAACCTAACTCTCAAGAATCTATCTCATTTTCTTTCTGGATTTAGGCACAAACAGATCTTGCCATTTGATTCATCAACATTGCAAATCATAGTGGGGGAGCAGTGAGGGTGAGGGAGAGGGAGAAGTCTCGCACACCTTGAGGTGTCGCCGCCGTCGCCGCCTTCAGGTGCCGCCGCCGCCTTTAGGTGCCGCCGCCGCCGCCGCTGCTTCCTTTAGCTGCCGCAGCAGCTGCGCCGCCTTGAGGGGCCGCCGCCGCCGCCGCCTAGGGTTACCGCCCTGCTGCTGTGTGTTGCGAACCTGCGGGTGCGGCAGCCGAGTGTGGTGGGAATGGGATAGGATAGGTAAATTTTTTCAAACTTTTTTACACCAAATTTTTTACCCAGTAACTGTTAGTGATATGCACTAGAGGCAACATGGAGATGTTGGATATCACGTCAATGTTTATGTATAAATGAATAAAGTGTTATTCGGTTCCATGAAATAGACATCTTGTATTGATCAATAAGTACGTGACTTATTTATGAGACTCGATATGTATGAATCTATTTCTAAACGATCCTCGATCATATGTCATATTGTTGGAACAAATATGATTCTAAGATCGGCATGTTTATTGATTGATGATCATGTCTCGTAGATCATGGGTATGGAGATACCAAATCAATAAACATGGACATATGTGTTAGAGAACACATTGTTGGATAGACCCACCATGAGACACTACAGAATTAATGTGCCATTAGTTGGTCTCGGTAGTGTTGGTACAAAGTCCTTAGACCCGAGATCACCATGGATTCCAACATGTGTAGTAGCCTACTTTGGGACTACCAAACGCTATTCCGTAATCTGGATAGTTATAAAGGTAGTTTTCGGGTTTGCTATGAAACATGGAGTGGGATGTGAGTGATCAAGATGGAATTTGCCCCTCCTTTGGAGAGATATCTCTGGGCCCCTCGAGGTAATGGATTATGGAAATGCATGGCCATGCTAAGTTGATTGAGGAGTCAATCAACGGACGGATAATCCAATACGGTTCGAGTGAATGGTTAAGCTATTGAAGGGATGGCACACATCTTGCCTATAGCTTAACCGGTATCGTGAGGCAAAGGGATTTGTGTACACATTACAGGTTCGAGCCGATATTATATTCTTGTATACTATGGTGTCAATATGTGCTGCTAGGCGCCGCTATTGACAGTCGGCTGAGTTGGACTCGAGCCGACGATCGGCTAAGTGAGACTATAGCCGAAACCGAGTATACCTGAACCTACGGGGTCGCACGCTTAAGGGGATAGAATAGATATTCGAGTTGGACTCGGATACGGCTCGATCGGATAGGGATCCGATCGGATAGAGTCCTATGGGCTTACGACGTGTGGGGCGGCCAACTCTATGAGATACGGATGAGATCCGATTCAAAATAGAGTCCTAATCGGCCACTAGTCCCGTCGGCCAACTCTATATAAAGGAGGGAGGGGTGGAGAGCGTGAGACGTCAATTGCATCGCGTGCAACGAAGTCGCCGAGATCAATCTCCACGGAAACCCTCCCCACTTTCGAGCCAAACCCTAGCCTTGCATCGCGTGCTAGCACACGGGTGTACGGCGTTCTGTCCCCGGACGTGTGGATACCGGTAGAGGCGCTGCTACGTTGCGCGCTCTTGATCGGCTGCGGTCGGGCGCATCGGAGCGAGGCGTGAGAACGCGGCCGGACGACTCGAATCGGCTGATTGGCGAATCGGTGTCTCCGGGAATAGGCTACATCGTTCGGATCGGATTGCCCCGATTGGCTATTCCGCTGCACTCTACTCTAATCGGTAACGATCTATCGGCCCTTACTTGCAAGTGTTCCTGGTTTGCGCGGTAGAAATTTTTGTTTTCGGCTAGCGTAGCTTCCGCGTAACCCTTCAGTGGTATCAGAGCTAATCTTGCTTAGTTCGGGTTTTAGATTGGATCTGGAACAAGTTTTGCGCACGGGTTGATTAGATCAATCGGTTTAACGGGATCCGTTGAGGAGAGTTAATGGTAATTGCGTTCCTTGATAGTGTATCGGAACGGTGTAATGTGATTACGTCGAAGCAATTTCCATATAACTCGGTTTGAGTTGGGTTCGAGATAGCGTTCCTTGATAGTGTATCGGAACGGTATAATGTGATTATACCGAAGCTATCTCGTAGTCCGACTTTGTTGCTGCCTCGCGCCTACGCAAACCATCTCCCTTGATAGTGTATCGGGACGGCATAATATGATTATGCCGATATGGTTTCCATAAGCGATTTCATAGATTGGATCTATGAATTTCGTGTGTGTTCGCGCGCCGCCCGCGGGGCGGCTTCCCCTCGACCCCCTCGACCCCCGCCGTGTATCGGGACCGCCGTGTGCGTACCCCTTATAGGTCGTCTCGATGCCGTAGCTCGCGATAGGTAGAAAACGTTTCTACGCCTAACTTGTTTTTGCAGAGAATGCTTTGAGATGGTATGGCCCTATTGTATGTATGAGATGTATGAGATGCATGTGATGCATGTAATATTCTTTCATATGTGCAATCCCTGTAATATTCTTTCATACGTGCAATGCTTGTAATATTCTTTCACGACTGCGAGTCGATGTAATCTTCAATTAGAGCTTCTACAGTAGTAGCTTAGTTTGAAGATATCAAGCATTCGACACTTGGAATATGGTGCCGAAGATGGAGATCCTCGCGCGCGACATGGAGATGGAGATCACCATGTGAAGGGGGCCATACTATTTCATTATATGCTATTCTTCTTGATTTCATATGTGATATGTTTGTTTGATAGGATAGCATCCCTCTCAAAATTAAGTAGTAATGATGCCCTTCCAAATGTTGCACCCGTCACCGTTATGCTCGTCAATGGTGGAGTCTCGCAAAGCGAGTGCCATTCTCTATCATAACACGAGGGGTATATGCCGGACATATACATGCAGGAGCATTTGGTTTACTTAACAAGGCTATCAAAACAGCTTTTGGGCCTTGGGGCATAGGTTGGCGCCGGGGCATGGAGATGCCACACCAACAACAAGAGTCACATAGAGATGTGATTAGCAAGGTGTTGCTTACCGATGTTACTAATTTTCTAGCGGTGATGCCAAAGCTCACTAGAAAATTAATTAACATGTGGATCTTGACCCAATACGTAACCTAGAGGGAAGGTGGAAAATACGTAATGGGAGTCTAATGTTAAATTGTTTAACAATAGACATAGCATAAACATTGTGCTAAACTTTGCTTTTCTTTGTAGAATAAATGGCGGCTAATACTACACCCGTACCTTTAATTTGCGATCTATTCTCGAAAAGGAAAAATTAAATGGAACAAACTTTATGGATTGGTATCGCAACTTGAGAATTGTTCTCAAGCAAGAGCGTAAGGAGTACGTTCTTGAAGTACCCTATCCCGGGATTTGCCAACTAATGCCACTTCGCAACGCACGGAGGGCTTATGAGAAGCACACTAATGATGCCCTAGATATAAGCTGTCTCATGCTTGCTACAATGTCCCCCGAGCTTCGAAGCAATATGAGAGCGCGATGCTCACACTATTATTCGGGACTGCGTGGCATGTTTGAGAACCAAGCTCGGGCCGAGAGGTTCAACACCTCAAAGTCCTTGTTTGCGTGCAGGCTTGTTGAGGGAATCCCGTCATCCGCATGTGATAAAGATGATTGGCTACATTGAGAGTCTGGAAAAACTGGGTTTTCCCCTTAGCCAAGAGTTGGCTACTGATGTGATTCTCCAGTCGCTCCCTCCGAGCTTCGAGCCATTCATATTAAATTATCACATGAACAATATGGATAGGACCTTGGCTGAATTGCATGGGATGCTAAAGACAGCTGAGGAGAGTATCCAGAAAAACGGTCATCATGTGATGATGATGCAGAAGGCTAAGCGCAAACCACCTGTCAAGAAACTTTGCACCAAGAGAAAGTTAACTCCCGATGAGATCGCGAGTGCCTCTAATGCAAAGAAGGGCAAGAAGGGGTCGGCGGCATCGATGCCGTTTGCTTCTACCGCAAGGAGACAGGCCACTGGAAAAGGAACTGCAAGAAGTACATGGAGGATCTCAAGAAGAAGCAAAGTACGACTTCTGCTTCAGGTATTAATGTTATAGACATTAATCTTGCTACTTCACCTACTGACTCTTGGGTATTTGATACCGGATCAGTAGCTCATATTTGCAAATCGTTGCGGGGAATGAGAAGAAGTAGAGGATTGAGAAGGGCGAGGTGAACCTGCACGTCGGCAATGGAGCAAGCGTTGCTACGATTCTTGTCGGCACGAGTACCACTTCATCTACCTTCAGGATTAGTTTTGGAATTGAATAATTGTTATTGTGTTCCAACACTATGTCAAAACGTTATTTCCGCTTCATGTTTGCAAGCGGAAGGATATAATTTTAGATCAATGAACAATGGTTGTTCAATGTATCTCGAGATATGTTCTATTTTCATGCTCCATTGGTGAATGGATTATACGTTTTGAATCTTGAAGCATCTCCCATCTATAACATTAATACGAAAAGACAACTCTCTAATGATATAAACCCCACGTTTATCCGGCATTGTCGCTTAGGCCATATAAATAAGAAACGCATGGAGAAGCTCCATAAGGATGGATTGCTTCACTCTTTTGATTTTGAATCATTTGAGACATGTGAGTCTTGTTTACTTGGTAAGATGACAAAGGCACCTTTCACGGGACACAGTGAAAGAGCAAGTGACTTGTTGGCACTCGTACATACGATGTATGTGGACCAATGAGCTCGACGGCCGAGGTGGTTATCGACTTCATTACCTTTACCGATGACTTTAGTAGATATGGTTATATCTACTTGATGAGGCATAAGTCCGAATCCTTTGAAAAGTTCAAAGAATTCCAGAATGAAGTACAGAATCATTTAGGGAAAACAATCAAGTTTCTACGATCGGATCGTGGAGGGGAATACTTGAGCCAAGAGTTTGGTAATCATCCGAAAGATTGTGGAATTGTTCCACGCTTAACTCCGCCAGAACTCCACAATGGAACGGAGTGTCCGAACGGAGAAATCGCACCTTGTTGGACATGGTGCGGTCGATGATGAGCCAAAGTGATCTTCCGTTATCTTTCGGGGATATGCTCTTGAAACAATTGCGCTCACACTAAATAGAGTTCCATCTAAGTCGGTTGAAAAGACACCATATGAGATATGGACAGGGCAACCCCTAGTTTGTCTTTTCTCAAAATATGGGGATGCGAAGCTTATGTAAAACGTTTACGATCGACAAGCTCACACCCAAATCGACAAGTGCTTCTTTGTGGGATATCCTAAGGAAACTAAGGGATATTACTTTTATAATCGGGAACAAGGCAAAGTGTTTGTCGCCCGACACGGTGTCTTCTTAGAGAAAGAGTTTCTTTCAAGAAGGGTTAGTGGGAGCAGGGTGCATCTTGAAGAAGTTCAAGAAACACCGAAAATGTTTCGGCGACCACGAGAACCACAACGGGAGGTGCAAAGTGTTGCGCCACCGGTTGTAGATACACCAGCCCCACGGAGGTCGAAAGATCACGTCGTGCACTGACAGTACACAGTGCGGAACAACGTGATATATTGTTGTTGGACAACGATGAACCTAAGACCTATGAGGAAGCGATGGTGGGACCCGATTCCAACAAGTGGCTTGGAGCCATGGAATCCGAAATAGAATCCATGTACGACAATCAAGTTTGGAACTTGGTTGATCCACCGATGGTGTCAAAACTATTGAGTGTAAATGGGTTTTTAAGAAAAGGCCGATATGGATGGAAATGTTCACATCTATAAGGCGCGATTGGTGGCGAAAGGTTTTAAACGAGATTCAAGGAGTTGATTATGATGAAACCTTCTCGCCCGTCGCAATGCTTAAATCTATTCGGATTATGCTAGCGATTGCTGCATATTTCGATTATGAGATATGGCGAGATGGATGTCAAAACGGCTTTCCGAATGGAAACCTAAGCGAGGATGTATACATGATACAACCTCGGGGTTTTGTCGATCCGAATCGCACTGAAAGATATGCAAGCTACGAAATCCATTTATGGATTGAAGCAAGCATCTCGGAGTTGGAATATTCGTTTTGATGAAGTAATCAAAGGGTTTGGTTTCATCAAAAATGAAGAAGAGGCCTGTGTTTACAAAAAGGTCGTGGGAGCGCAATTGTATTTCTAATCTTATATGTGGATGACATATTACGATTGGAAATGATATCCCTATGCTTGAATCCGTCAAGTCTTCATTGAAAAATAGTTTTTCCATGAAAGACTTAGGGAGGCAGCATATATATTGGGCATTCGGATCTATAGAGATAGATCCAAGAGGCTAATTGGATTAAGCCAAAGTACATACATTGACAAGGTGTTGAAAAGGTTCAACATGCATGATTCCAAGAAAGGTTTCTTGCCTATGTCACATGGCATCAATCTTAGCAAGAATCGGTGTCCTCGGACACATGATGAGCGGAATAAGATGGGTATGGTTCCATATGCTTCGGCAATTGGATCCATCATGTATGCCATGCTTTGTACACGCCGCATGTCTCGTACGCTTTGAGTGCTACGAGCAGATACCGTCGATCCAGTGAAGGTCACTGGATCGCGTAAAGAATATCCTTAAGTACTTGAGAAGAACTAAGGATATGTTCCTAGTCTATGGAGGTGAAGAAGAGCTCGTTGTAAGTGGTTACACCGATGCTAGCTTCCAAACGGACAAGGATGATTATAGATCGCAATGGGTTCGTGTTCGCTGAACGGAGGCGGTCAGTGGAAGAGTTCCAAGCGGGATACTGTTGCTGATTCTACAACGGAGGCCGAGTACATTGCTTTCTTGGAAGCCGCAAAGGAGGCTGTTTGGATCAAGAAATACGTTTCGAGCTTGGTGTGATGACTAGTACGACCGGTCCAATGTCTCTCTATTGTGACAATAGTGGAGCCATTGCCCAAGCCAAGGAGCCGAGGTCACATCGGAAGTCCAAACACATACTTCGGCGATATCATCTCATCCGCGAGATTGTGGACGAGAGGTGATGTCAAGATATGCAAAGTGCACACGGATCTCAACATAGCCGATCCGCCGACAAAACCTCTCCCTCACCGAAGCATGAGGCGCACACAAGAGCAATGGGTATTAGATACTTACATGATTGACTCTAGTGCAAGTGGGAGATTGTTAGTGATATGCACTAGAGGCAACATGGAGATGTTGGATATCACGTCAATGTTTATGTATAAATGAATAAAGTGTTATTCGGTTCCATGAAATAGACATCTTGTATTGATCAATAAGTACGTGACTTATTTATGAGACTCGATATGTATGAATCTATTTCTAAACGATCCCTGATCATATGTCATATTGTTGGAACAAATATGATTCTAAGATCGGCATGTTTATTGATTGATGATCATGTCTCGTAGATCATGGGTATGGAGATACCAAATCAATAAACATGGACATATGTGTTAGAGAACACATTGTTGGATAGACCCACCATGAGACACTACAGAATTAATGTGCCATTAGTTGGTCTCGGGTAGTGTTGGTACAAAGTCCTTAGACCCGAGATCACCATGGATTCCAACATGTGTAGTAGCCTACTTTGGGACTACCAAACGCTATTCCGTAATGGGATAGTTATAAAGGTAGTTTTCGGGTTTGCTATGAAACATGGAGTGGGATGTGAGTGATCAAGATGGAATTTGCCCCTCCTTTGGAGAGATATCTCTGGGCCCCTCGAGGTAATGGATTATGGAAATGCATGGCCATGCTAAGTTGATTGAGGAGTCAATCAACGGACGATAATCCAATACGGTTCGAGTGAATGGTTAAGCTATTGAAGGGATGGCACACATCTTGCCTATAGCTTAACGGTATCGTGAGGCAAAGGGATTTGTGTACACATTACAGGTTCGAGCCGATATTATATTCTTGTATACTATGGTGTCAATATGTGCTGCTAGGCGCCGCTATTGATAGGTCGGCGAGTTGGACTCGAGCCGACGATCGGCTAAGTGAGACTATAGCCGAAACCGAGTATACCTGAACCTCTGGGTCGCACGCTTAAGGGGATAGAATAGATATTCGAGTTGGACTCGGATACGGCTCGATCGGATAGGGATCCGATCGGATAGAGTCCTATGGGCTTACGACGTGTGGGGCGGCCAACTCTATGAGATACGGATGAGATCCGATTCAAAATAGAGTCCTAATCGGCCACTAGTCCCGTCGGCCAACTCTATATAAAGGAGGGAGGGGTGGAGAGCTGTGAGACGTCAATTGCATCGCGTGCAACAGAAGTCGCCGAGATCAATCTCCACGGAAACCCTCCCCACTTTCGAGCCAAACCCTAGCCTTGCATCGCGTGCTAGCACACGGGTGTACGGCGTTCGTCCCGGACGTGTGGATACCGTAGAGGCGGCGCTACGTTGCGCGCTCTTGATCGGGCGGTCGGGCGCATCGGAGCGAGGCGTGAGAACGCGGCCGGACGACTCGAATCGGGCTGATTGGCGAATCGGCTGTCTCCGGGAATAGGCTACACTGTTCGGATCGGATTGCCCGATTGGCTATTCCGCGCACTCTACTCTAATCGGTAACGATCTATCGGCCCTTACTTGCAAGTGTTCCTGGTTTGCGCGGTAGAAATTTTTGTTTTCGGCTAGCGTAGCTTCCGCGTGACCCTTCAGTAACCACTACTACCGGACCCCACCGAAAAAACCGAAATTTTGGGAATTTCGGGAATTTCGAACTGAAATTGCAAACCCTGCTCGTGAGCCCAACAAGTGTCTTCCCGACAAGATGCTCGCGACCTCCGTAAATGCTAAATGGCGAAGGCGACCACAACAAGATCATTGCAATGACGGACGCCGACAACCCCAAGATCATCGACATAGGGGCAATCGTCGGGACGACAACCGTGATCATGACCAAGCTCGTGGTTACCAGGATATCCCAATATCCTGAGGTGATAAGGAAAGAGCTCCACGTCACCACCGTGATGAAGAAGAGGACTCCTGGTCTCCACCCCCAAGATGTGGCTGTCACACCCCAATTTTCTCCCCTTAGTTTAAAATGCATTTGTGAAATTGTGCAAAAGAAATCGCCGAGGATTAAGTCAAAGAGAAATCGCTTGGTGGGATTTTTTAAATTCTTCATGTTAAAATACATTAACATGACTTTTATTGGAATTTTCGGACCAAGAAAAACAATTTTAAAAATTAAAATAGGATTATTGAAATTAAAATCCTTCTAGAAATTCCTTTTTCCTTTTATTTTCCATTTCCCCCTTTTTCTTTTCTTTTTGGGCCGTGGGTCGACCCAGGCCCATTTCCTCCCCATGCGCCTGTGCGCCCCCTCCTCTCTCTGCTGGGCCGACCCGAGGCCGCAGCCCAGCTATGCGGTGTTGTTATTTCTTACGACCATAGATAAAATCCGCAAGCGCACCGAATACCGTTGTAGCACTTCACTCGGGTGTATTCTAAGGGTATCGAATTCACGAGGAACGATGTGGATTATCTAAGAGCCAGGTTCATCCAAAGATACCAAGAATATGTAGGCGGAGGTATAGAGAGGATTTTTATGGTTGTGGCTCTAAAAAGGTGGTAGTCACTTTACTTTATTTACTTACTTCGAGCGCCGGCTTACACTCGGTCTGCCGAGTGACTCCGGCCTACAAGCTCTATGACATACCCGAACGTGGAGGATTACAAAGGACGGACAGGGCTGTCACCGTATGTCGCTTACCTCTACAACCCATGGAGTACGCACCAAACAAAGGTAAACTCTAGCCTGGACACCACGTCTATGCTATTGATTACTCCTATAGTCTTGGCCAAGAACACCCATCTTCATCAGGGGTCTTAGACTAGAACATCCAAGAATGGACGATGATCCCATAAGTAAATGCAGTAAAGCAATCACTCAATGTAAAGCAATGCAACCATAGTAAATCACAAATACTTACTTTATTAGAAGCATCCGCCGAGGTACAAAGTCAGAGGTCGGTGCCGAGATCCCCGGCATTCCTCCGGACTACCCCTCACTATCTACCCTATTTTCTAAGCACTAGAGACATAGTACTACGCCTTGGAAGTGGAGCTTTGATCTTCTTGGGGTGTGTCTTAAATGAAGTGAGGTGCCATCCTTATATAGTCCTCATATGATTGTTTGGGGTCAGTTTGTAACAACCAAACTCCCATAATCGCCATCAGGGACTAATGGGGAGTCACAAAGTGGTCGGTGGAGAAGAGGGTAGGTTGCCTTGGTTCGGTCCAACCGGGGTTCGACCGAACCCTGGTGAGCCCCTTCTCCACCGCCTTTCGTTGGTCTCTGACATGTGGCCCCTAAGGCGGTTTTTGGATGTTTGGTCCCACTTTAAGTCGGCTTCACCTGACTTATGGGCCCTCTGATCCACGGGAAGCTGACGTGGTGAGCATCGATTGGTCGGAGTTGTATTTCTTCGCCACGGGAGTGTACTTTCATTTCATTCTGACGTGTTACTCACCTGCATATAAATAATCACCAACACTCGTGGAAAGAGTTAATAAATAACCCTACCGCTATGTTGATGTGCATTGTTTTTTTAGTTTATGCAGGAGTTGATGGTCGGATTTTGGCAGTTAACGACCATCAACAGCGCACGAAAGTCTGTCTCCCCTCCCTTTTTGATCGGGATGCCCCATCTAATCCATCCCCGACCTCCGATCAGCTGACGCGGGCTTGCGTCAGCCCACACAGTCACGCTTCCCGGCCACGCTGTGCCTCTCCCGCGCCAGTCCGCGCCACCTCGCACCGCCCCACATGCCCCGTGCCACTCCCCCACTCCCTCTCGTGCGCAAAATGGCCGGAACGGCCGGATTCGAGAAGCCTGGCCGCCCGCCATTTCTGTCGCACATCGTCGCCGCTTTTCCCACATCTCCTGGCCATGTCTAACACACCGAGCCTATAAATATTGCCCCCATGCACCGGCCAACAATTTCCCCATTTCAATTGCTAGCCCCGAGCTCTCCCAAGCCCTAGCATTGTCAAACCCTAAGCCCATTGACGTTTCCCCTCTCCGACGCCCAAATTCGGCCACTCCGCCACTCGTCATGCAATCCCGCTACCGTCGCGGGTTTTGCCGTTCCTCGGAGAAGCCCAATCGTCCCCTTTTTCTGCAAGTTGCCACCGTTCCCACCGTTTCTGCCACCGCCTTCTTCATCGCCGGCCCAGCCTGCCATGGTGAGCACCCCTCTTCTTCCTCTTTTCTTTTCCCTCTCTCGTCCACCACTCTCGAGCATGCCGTGGCTTCGCCCGTGTGCGCTCACCAATGACCATTTGGCCCTTAGCGCCGCCACACGCAGTCGTCGTCCGCCGTCGCGCCTCGCCGTCGACGCAAACCGCCGCTCCTCTCCCTGCTTCGTCGGATTCACCCGCGGTTGAGTTTGAGCCATCCATGTGTCGGCGCTGCTTCAGCACCAGCCGTCCCACGTGGCCGCCGCGTGGCTGCCATGTAGGCGCCACGCAAGCACCACATGGTGCGCGCACCCGGCTGGTGGACCCAGTCCACCGTGCTCCTTCCCTCCCGTGCACCATCGACCAGTTGGCCCTGCCTGTCGACGCTAGCCGGTCCGGTGACATCAGCCCTAGCGGCTGATGGCACAATAATTTGTAGTTTTCCTTTTTCTTTTATTAGTAAATCACTAAAACTTCTAAAAATCATAGAAAATTCATCCGAACTTCGTTTGAGTCCGTTCAAGTTGCAATGGACTCATAAAAATGACTACAATCCATTGAAAATAGTTTTATTTCTTGTTTCGGTAGTCTTATAGCATGTTTTTGTCATGCTTTTTTTGGTTAGATTTTGGTGCCTCCGACATTCCCGTTTACTTTGAGGTAGTCGCAGAAGTTCCCCAGGAGCAGGATCAAGGCAAGTCATGTATTCCATTTGATCATATTGTTCCTAATACGCCGCTTTATCTATTGAATTATATTGTTTTATAATGTCATGTGGGATGGGACCTATAGTACTCAGCCTAGGTTGTCTATCCTGTGTCATTGATAACTGGGAATCAATATGATTAGATGTTGGATTAGGGAACGTTTAGGCCTGCTTAGTTCGACTATCTCACTCTAGAAAAACAATATTACTAGATTATGATGACATTAATGATGATTATCATGGATCTATGATACTATGGCAACAATGCTAAATAGAACATGACTAAATGATGGACTGTGGGTGTATGATTTTGATAGACACACCCATGGCAATTAAGAACCGGTTTATGGGAAACCCTGAAAGAACTAAACATGCATACCACAAGCCAGCGTGGGCAACGGCTCGGCTTGTAGTGTAGCTTTTTTCTGTCCAATGCACCCAGACAAGGGTGAGTGTGATGGAGTTTCGATGGACCGCGAATGGTCTATGTGGCTTCTGGATTCACCTAGGCACAAGAGGGGGCGCCTACGCTGGCTTAGGGGTAGGGGCGAAACCTGAAGTGTGGTGTCGCTTGGTCAGGGAGGGTTATGCAAATGGTCCTGACACAAACCCATTTTCAGTATGTCGTGGTGGCATGTCGGCACACTCGTGGGGCTGTGTGTTGTGGGTACAGATGTACACCTCTGATCAGAGTAGAACTATTTGAATAGCCATGCCTGCGGTTATGGGCGGTCGACCAGATTCACCGTGATTAGTCCCATTATTAATAAATTGACTTAACAAAACTGGTTAGAATAGATGGATGGATTGGGCCTGTCTCAATGTGGTTTAGCGTTGGAATGAGATGATTAATTTTTCTTAATTAAACTTAAAATTTTTACTTCTTTCAACTTTAATTTGTGAAATGCTTGTTTTGTGCAAAATAACCCCTAGCCTCCCTTTGGAATTATTCTTGCATCATACCTTCCTTTGGTATGATTTGCTTGAGTACATGGGTAGTACTCGCCTTACTTTCTTTCCCCACCTCGGAGCGGAGGATGGAGCGGAAGAAGGATTTGAGGATGAGTAGGCTTGTCGCTACCGTCGAGGATGCCCGTGGAGTGGAGTCGCCACGCTACGAGCGCCAAGATGTAGTCTAGCTCGTTTTTCCGCCGCATTCTTGTAAGACTTTTTATAATGTTTTTAAGAAGTGGATTCTTTATATACAAATTGTCGTTTGTGTACCCTGGCTGGTCCTGGACAGGGGTTTAATACACATTCAGCTTCGAAAATTCCGGACAAGAATTTCTGGGCGTGACAAGTTGGTATCAGAGCCGACCTTGACTGTAGAATGAGCCAAATGGAAATCCTAAGAGCCCTCTAAAACTCTTTCATCTGCATGCCCTCTTTCGCATTTGGAGTTGTTTTGGGAAAATTGGGAATTTTATTTCCTTGATTTGCGGGAAAAATCCCTATCGTTTATTCGAATTGGATTTTTCCAAGTATGGTCGATCTAGGGTCTTAGCAATTTTGCATAAACAAGATTTGGAGTCGAATTGGGTTTTATTCAATAGTCAGTTTGGGAATTGTCGAGACTATGCATTAAGTGTGTCTAGGCCTTGCGGGATGCAAATTTTTATGCTTCTTATTATTACTATGTATTTATTTATTTTGCACATTAATTTATTGCTCAGTAGTGTAGTAGTATTTTATTTGGAATCATGCTAAAATATTCTATGCATAAAAGTTGTTGCTTACTTGATTATTTATTTTAGTCATTTGTTGCTTTATTTAATTTGGATCTTAGCATGCATTGATTTCCCTCCTTTGTCTTCTCTAGATGTCAGGCCTTCCCCCGACACACCGTGGCCAAGGAATGTGCGACTTTGTGGCAGAGGTTAGTCGCATGACCATCCTGGTCGGCTACCCAGTGATCCAAAGTACACTCAGATTCGCCCCCTCAGCGGCGAATTTTCTCATAGAGTTAGTCTCGAGGTGCACGGCATCCCCACCATTCTGCCCAACATGGTGGTCACTGCTTTTGGGGGCATGTTTGAGCACGCCTGCCAGGAGGCCGCTTATCGGATGATGGCCAGAATAAGGGAGTGCCACGATGTCGACCTCCATGACATTGCTACCGCTACCACCCCAGTCACGACGACCGCGTGTTAATGACCAAATTTGTTAAGTAAATCCCCAAATTTGAAGCTAAGATTGAAGCGAATCGGAGAAACGTAATCTGCGGAGAAACAGAGGCCGTGTCGGCTAAGTCCGAATCGGCTGCGGAGCTAGTCGATAGTGTCCGAGTCAGACTAGGACAGCCGATAGCCGATTCCGATTGAAGATAGAAGTGAAGCCAATCCCGAAAGGAAAGCTTGAGGATAAAGTGTTGGATTCGGTTTCCAGAGTGCATTAAAGATGTTGCCATCTATGGATAAGGTCCTACAACGGCAATTGTATCTGTTAAGTTAGGATATTTTGTGTAATTTCCTTTCGTGATAATGTCGGTTTGTTTAGAGATTTAATCTGTAATAGGAAACGTGTCCGTCACGGACTCATTGTGTATCCGGGTATAAATAAGACCCGAGGGCTTGTAAAATATATATCAACAATTAATACAATCTCGGTGCATCATCAAACCCTATTTGTTTTTACTTTTCTCATCAAGTTCTTGCTTTTGCTCGGGCTGCATCGACATCGATCTCTGAACGAGGTAATTCCTTGTTACAAGTGGCTTATATCATCGGGGTTAGTGCTTCCATCGTCATGATACTCTAATTTTGATGTTATAAACTGCTTAAGTTACCATACGCAACATATAATCTAGAACAATGTATAGATCTATCTCGCAGTCGGCTAAATTCTCTCTGAAGACGGCAGCCGATAGAGCTAGATCTAAGTGTTGATTTAGATTATATGGCACGTCTACCGTCTCGAGGGGTTTTCATTGGTCCATACAAATCTAGTATTTCTTTTTGTACTTAATGCTGCATCAAATCGACCTGTTAAGTCGCTTTTAGAGGTATATAGATCTGTTCGGCATAATGTTTTCCATTAGAGACAGTGCCGGGGTTTCAGCCGGCCTTACCTGTTTTAATCGTCTTTTTAGTATTAATTGCTATTAGATGTATTAGAGCTGCTTTTTATATTAAGATCTCAATCTATTCAAATGCCCTAAGCCAGTATCAATATGTTGAGTAATATCAATAGCCGATTGATCTAGGTTTATCGTATTTAATTCAGATTGATATCTTTTTATAGAACGAATTGGAGTACTAGCCGATTTACATTAGATCTGCGACATCGGCTAGGTTATGAATACATATAATCTTTATCCTAAGGCACTTTTGGATCTAGGTGATTTATACTGTCTCAGTATACTACCGATCTATCCCAATCACTTAGTCTAAATATGCTTTGGGATAGTGATTATATGTTTATTAATTGCTTTAGCTGATCGAGTAGGATCTAACCTTAACCAAAACACATATTCCTTGTTTTCTTATTGGTTACAGGATCAAACCAACTAGCACACCCAAACTTCACCAAAGGCGACCAACGTGGGCCTACACTAGAGTAAAGCAAATCTCTCAGGCCAGTGCGTGGAAATCTAATTTCTCATCAACACGCTTTTGGCATGCCCGGTGGGACCTCTGCAGACTTTCAAGTTCGACGTGATGTCTGACACCAAGACTCCAAAGATCGACCAAGAAAACATCATCCCGGTGACAATGGAACAACTGTCAGCTGAACAACTAGCCGACTACAAGCATATGGTTGAGCGGCTGCAGGCACATAACCTGCAATCTTTTACCCAGACCAGATCTGGGGCAGTCATCTAGAAATTCAAGTTCTCCATTGAAGACTTCGACACGTCTAATGAGGACAAGAAAGGAAAAAAGAAGATGGAGGACGTCAAACAAGAGCAGGATGATTCGAGGCCCCACACTCTGCAAGACCGAATCGACTCGACTGTCCATCATGCGCTCGTCAACAAGAGTAGCATACTAGTTAACACTCTCAACAACATGATAAGCACTGTGGTTGATTCGAAGATAGTTGAGCACCTGCCAAGAGGGCCGATGTACTTCACTGATGGCAGTTCCCGGGCTATAGGACACTGTCAACCCAGGGTCGGCCGATTCCCCTGCTAGGGCAGCAGAATCCACAAGGAGGAGTCCCAGCCCAGTCGAATGCGCATGCACCGTGGTGTCCCAACATGACGCATGAACAGGTGGAGAACATGTTTAACACCAATCAGCGGCCAATCATGTAAAATGAGCTGATTGGCAACATCGCCTTGGTGACACATCGTAATCCCGCCGGCAATCGGCTACTTCCTGAGCAATCGCCGCCGATCGCGTCTCAGCCACCTCCCGCTGCAAATCAGTTCCAATGCCAATATCTGGGAGGCCACCTTGAGCAACAGTATCAGCTGCAGACACGACCACTCCAATATCAGCAAGGACCCGTTCACTATGAGCAGTACGAGCCGATACCTCAAGTTCAAGCTCAAGATAACAGACCTTGGGCCAATCTGATTGTCAACGTCATGCGCAATCAGTTCAGCCTTAAACCCAAAGATTCTGGCAACATGTACCGGTACCCGTATCCGGAAACTTCGAGAGGGTGCCGCTGCCAAACCGGTACAAAGTGCCGGATTTCTCAAAATTCTCCGGGCAAGACAACGTGTCCACTAACGAACACGTCCGCCGATTCCTAGCTCAATGCGGGGACGCATCGGCTACAGACGCGCTCAGGGTGCGCTTGTTCCCGCTATCGCTTTCGGGATCGGCTTTTACCTGGTTTTATTCCTTACCATACAGCTCGGTTCAAAGCTAGGGCGATCTCGAGAAACAATTCCACAGCTACTTCTCGAGAAACTATGCTTTGGGATAGCGATTATATGTTTATTAATTGCTTTAGCCGATCAAGTAGGATCTAACCTTAACCAAAATACATATTTCTTGTTTTCTTGTTGGTTACAGGATCAAACCAACTGACATGCCCAAACTTCACCAAAGGCGACCAACATGGACCTACACTAGAGTAAAGCAAATCTCTCAGGCCAGTGCGTGGGAATCTAATTTCTCATCAACACCGCGACAACACCAGCACCTTCCGCTCGACAGCAGGGGAGAACGATACAACCTTCGGGCACATGTGCAGCGTGTTGCGAGGTATGGACACTATGCATGCTAACATGCATAGGGCGTCCAAGGCCCTCAACGATAAGAAGCTGCTTGAGATTGTGCGGCTGAAGGACGAGGTGGCTCGCCTCAAGAGGGAGAATGCTATTCTTCAGGGACGCTCGTCGGCCAGGGGAGCCAGGGTTCGCACAACCCCGAGGAAGACAATGATCGCTCTCGTGTGCATGCAGCTTGCTCACCGGAACCTGCCGCTAGCGCCAGATCCACTCCCTATGTTCGTGCCACCCCCGCCTCCACCTTCACCAGCCCCAGCATCAAGATTGTCCTTTGCTTTCGTAGCAGCTGTAGTGGGCAACAACAGTGGTGGTTGGTTGTCAGCGACGCCCAGCGCTACCATCGTAATCACCACCACCGCAACGGCTCTAGTAGCGGCGGCAACGGTTCCATCTCGAGCAGAGCGGTGGCGAGACTTACTGTTGGACTCTTGCAACCATTTGGAGGAGGTTGGGGATGAGCCCAAGCCTGACTACGATTCCACCGACCGAAGGAGCCGTTCCGAGCGGTAGGACGCCACCCCTATTTTCTCGTTTTTCTTAGTTTGTTTTCCTGTTAGCTGTGTGCTTAGGTTGTTCGCTTGTGGGTTTAGTCGGCAGGCCCTACCAATTGGTTGTGGTATGGCTGCCTTTAATTATGAGTTGAACTGTTTCCTTTCCGTAACGTTTAAATTTCAGAGCAGAATAATTCATAATAAAGATTAGCTTCTAAGCTGTCTGTTTTTTTCCTTGTCTTTTCTTCCTGCACCGGTCCCTCTCCAGATGGTGAACATAAGGAATGTCAACTACGCTGCTGGTGATGGCAGGAGCGGTGAAAGCGAATAGGGGCATCAACCCCTATGGCGCCACCGGCAATGGTCTGCCTCGCTGCCAGAGAACCCAACGCTCGCTCAAGTGTTGGCGACCCAAACACAGATGATGGCAACCATGATGCAGCAAATGCAACAACAACATCAGCAGATGCAATAGCAGATGATGCAGCAGCTGCAGCAGCAAGCCCAACACCAGGAACATCAACAAGTTGGTCCACCCCCACCACTCCAGTCCAAGTTACCAGAGTTCCTCCGCATCTGCCTACCCACCTTCTCGAGAACCACCAACCCAATGGAGGCCCATGACTGGCTCCATGCCATTGAGAAAAAAACTCAACCTCCTCCAGTCCACTGACCAGGAGAAGGTTGCCTTCGCCACTCACCAGCTTCAGGGTTCCGCTTCGGCTTGGTGGGACAACCACCTGATGACCCATCCGGCAGGAACGGAGGTTACCTGGGCAGAGTTTTGCTATAGCTTTCGGAAGGCCCAAGTTCCTGATGGGACAGTGGCACAGAAGAAGAGGGAATTCCATGAACTACATCAAGGGAGCACGATCTCCATGAGTTCAACCACCTCGCGTGCTATGCACCGGAGGATGTGCACACTGATGCCAAGAGGCAGGAGAAGTTTTTGGTTGGCCTTGATGATGAATTGACTAACCAGTTGATCTCCAGCATAGGGCTGGGCAGTTTAATATCGAAAATCAAAAAAAATCCGAACCGCACTGAGCCGAACCAAAGTATGCAGTTTTTCAGTTTTTGGTCTCCTTTTCGGTTCGTGGTGTTGCAAAAACTAAATAGTTCAATGCGGCTTTGGTTTTTGATGTTTGAAAACCGATCCCCTGAAGAAACTGATTCCCAGTCGTTGGCCGCCCGGCCGGCCATATCCTAACCCAGTAACCCTCTTTTACTGACTCGGTCCAAGCCAAGCGCGTCGTTTTTTCCCAATCCAATCAAGCGACTCGGGTAGAGAAACCCTAGAGCCGCACCGCCTCCGTCTCCTCCTCGACGCGCCGTACCCTCCTCGCCTCCGCCATCCTCGCTGCCTACGCCTCGGCATGCCCATCCTCTCTGTCGCCATCCTCCTCGCCGCCTATGCCTTGCCGTGCCCTTCCTCGCCGCCTCCATCCTTGTCGCCTCCCTCCTCACCATCGCCATCCTCGCCGCCTCCCTCCTCGCCCCCTCCCCGCTAGCCGCCGCCATCCTCCCGTAGCGCCGCCTCTGCTGCTCCTATGCTTCGGTAAAAATCAAAAACCAAACCAAAAAAACAAAACCAAACTTTGCGGTTTCCAGTATTTACCAGAACTGATCGGTTGTTCGTTCATGCCTAACCGAACTTTTTGTAGAAAAAACGAACCAAACATGCAGTTTAAACCGAATGCCCAGCCCTACTCCGGCGACTACGTCGACTTTGAGAAATTGGTGGATAAGGCTATTCGGTAGGAGGACCAGCTGAACAAGATGGATCGCAAGAGAAAGGCGGCCCAGTTTTGGTCACACCAGGGGAATAACCTGAGGTCCTGCTTCGTATTAGGGCAACAGGGTGGACTCTCCACCATGATTTTCTGCCAGCACTGCCCGTTTCAACCGGAGAACTTCAACCCCAAACCCCAATCTCAACTATAGCAACAACAACAATGGGGGACAGCCTCACCAGAACCCTGCTCCGCGCCCGCCAATGGCTTCAGCCCAGCTAGCTCCATCCAAGAAGGATTTTGGGGGAAATCAGCTGGTCTGTTTCAACTGCAATGAGCCTGTACACTTCGACAAGTGTACGAAGCCAAGATGCACTGGACCCAAGTTTGTCCAAGCTAGGGTCAATCATGCAACAACTGAGGAAGCCCAAGCAACACCATACGTAATACTAGGTATGTTCCTTGTGAACTCAATCTCTGCTACCATATTATTTTATTCTGGTGCATCGCATTCATTCTTATCCTAGAGATTTGTTGGGGAACATGGGCTAAGAAAAGAGAAACTTGTCACACCGATGCGGGTTTGCACCTGGGGAATAGTTTGACGTCCGTCAGCTATAGTCCCTCGGTGACAATAGAAATCCAAAGATCACGATTTCTATCCAACCTCATCCTTCTTGAATCCAAAGACCTAGACATCATTCTTGGGATGGATTGGTTGACAAGATACAAGGGAGTGATCAACTGGGCGGCACGCACCATCACTCTAACCAATGCAAAAGGAGAAGTGGTTACCTTCCAACCTCCGACGCCTCTAGAGCAAGGAGTAAGCTTAAACCAGACTACCAGCAAGAATGAGTCAATGGCAGACGAGAAGGATCCAAGAAGTTGGAGGACATACCTATAGTCTGGGAGTATCCGGAGGTCTTCCCGAAGGATCTTACAACCATGCCACCCAAAAAGGGAGATCGAGTTCTGGATTGACTTGGTGCCGGGAACCGCTCCAATCTATAAGAGGCCCTACAGAACTGCAGCCAACGAGATGGCAAAGGTCAAGAAAAAGGTCAATGAGCAACTACAGAAGGGATACATTCACCCGAGCACGTCGCCTTGGGGTTCTCCGGTGATATTCGTGGAGAAGAAAGACAAGACCAAGAGGATGTATGTGTATTACCGCACACTCAATGAGGTCACTACCAACAACAAGTACCCGCTACCTCAGATTGACAACTTGTTCGACCAAACTGAAAGGAGCCATTGTGTTCTTCAAGATAGACTAGTGATGAGGTTACCATCCGTTAAGGATCAGGGAAGAAGACATCCCTAAAACAACATTCACCACTCGATATGGATTGTACGAGTGCATGGTCATGTCCTTCGAACACACAAATGCACCGGCCTTCTTCATGAACCTGATGAACAAAGTGTTCATGGACTTCTTGGACAAGTTTGCAATGGTCTTCATCGATGACATATCTACTCCAAGTCCGAGGGTGAACATGAACGACATCTACGTCTGGTACTCGAAAGGTTGAGAGAGCACCATATGTGCGCCAAGTTTAGCAGGTGTGACTTTTGGCTTGAGGAAGTTAAGTTCCTCGGTCATGTTATAACCGCTCAAGGAGTGGCAGTCGATCCGTCAAACATGGAGTCAGTTACCAAATTGACCCCACCGAAAAATGTCATGTAGATCAGGAGTTTTCTTGGACTCGCGGGTTATTACCGCCGGTTCATCGAGAATTTCTCCAAGATTGCCAGGCCAATAACCCAACTATTAAGAAAAGATGAAAAGTTCAAGTGGTCCATAGAGTGTGATAGAAGTTTTGAAGAACTCAAGAAAAAGTTGGTAACCACACCCGTTTAAACCCTTACCGGACCAAACAAAAGACTTCCAAGTGTATTGTGACACGTCTCGTCATGGGTTGGGATGTGTGTTAATGCAAGACGGCAGGGTGGTTGCATACGCTTCACACCAGTTGCAACCCCACGAGAGTAACTACCCAACCCATGACTTTGAGTTAGCAGGAGTGGTCCATGCCTTGAAAATCTAGCGACACTATCTCATCGGCAACCGCTGTAAAGTTTACACAGACTACAAGAGTGTGAAATATATCTTCACCCAACCAGATCTAAACCTCCGACAACGAAGATGGTTGGAGTTGATCAAAGACTATGATATGGGTATACACTACCACCCAGCAAAGCTAACGTGGTGGCATACGCCTTGAGTGGAAAGAATTACTGCAACGTCACCTGGACGAAACAGAGGTGCAGTGACTTGCAACGGGACTTGCAACGGGACTTGGAACGTTTGAATTTGGGTATTGTTGAATACGGGTATGTGGCCGTTCTTGAAGCCCAGCCTACACTCGTGGAACAAGTTCGCCTAGCCCAGGCCAATGATCCAGACATAGGAGAACTAAAGAAGAACATGAGGATTGGCAAAGCCTGAGACTTCATAGAAGATTAACAAGGGACAATCTGGATGGGAGAAAAGATTGTGCGTACTTGAGAACAAGGAATTAAAAGACCTGATCCTTAGGGAAGCTCATCCAACCCAGTACTCTATTCACCCCAGGAGCACCAAAATGTACCAGGATCTTAAGAAAAATTCTGGTGGGTCAGCATGAGAAGAGAAATCGCGGAATTCATCGCATTGTGTGATGTATGCCAGCGAATTAAAGCAAAACCAGAGACCTACAGGGTTACTACAACCTCTTAAGATTCCAAGTTTGTCGCTCCTTTTTTCCCGCCCAATCTAGCTAAATGAATTTAAATCCGGGTGTTAAATATGTTCACTCCAACAGAACCCATCCCTAGACACACATTGCTGAAGACATTAACCATGGTCCATGGCTGACATTTGAACTCTACAATGTGACTGTACTTCTCTTGTTCCTCGCCCTTTCTTGGACAGAACATAGATCGTTTAAATCAACGCATGAATATTGACGCAGGATGAATGTGGCAGATAGATAAGGGTTGGGTTTGCAATCGGTTGCACAAAACCGGCTTCCGATAGGAGACGAAGATGGCTATTGAAATATTATTTTCAACTTTGGTGAAGATAAGCTAATTGAGCTTGCTAAAATATGTTACCGACTTCTCTCCATATGATTGTATAGTCTTTAAGACCATACCCATATTTTCTTATGTTGTAATGACATTGGTAATCTACTTATGGAGATGGTTCAGAGCGATATATACACGGTTTTCTTTTGGTATCGCCTCGTTAAATTGGCTTTGGTTTTACCGGTGCAACAACTATGGTTGAACTTTATTTTTATATCAGACCATGATTAAATTTATGTTGTACTTTTGGTCATGTCTTGCATCTATGTTTTGAGATAACAATTGATTCGGGGCTTAGAGAAATCCTGGATCTGCCACTGTATTTCTTTAGATAATGGAAGCTTTATTGAGACTCAGTTAATTATATCAAGGTTAGGGGTGGGCAATCGGTTTAAACCGCAACTTTGGTTCGGTTTTTTCTACGCAAAGTTCGGTTTGGTAAAATCGTAGAACCGATCGGTTTTTAAATCGTAGAAACCGCGAATTTCAATTTCGGTTTTTGGTTTGGTTTTCGGTTTTTACCAAAAACCGAACTCTACACAGCTCAAAACAAATACATCCAGATCAACATTTTCAGCAAATATTCCATTGTAAAAACAATCAATAGCCAAACAAATTGTGCCAATTTAACATAGTCCAAAGTAAAAACATAGTACATAGTCCAATTTAACATACAAGCAAATATTCAACACACATCCATAGCCATAAAAATTCACACAAACAAATGGTGTTGCTGCTTGCTTGTTGCCATGCCATGTGTGCTGCTTGCTGCTACAGGCCTTCCACCTCGCTGGTCTTGTTGCCGCTGATGTACAGCTCCTTCAGAAAAGGATAGGAGGCCAAGCCTGCAGAGTATAGGAGAATGAAACAGAAATCAATGGCCTAGTTAGTATATATATCAAGTGAAGCTGTTGCCTAGTAGAATCAACAGAAGTAACATTGTGCCATAAGGACCAGTACGGCAATACATATGCTCTTGTAAAAACGAAAATAACAATACATGCTCCTAAAGCCATTTCTTGCTGCAGACATGTAAGGAACTTCCATTCTCATGTGAACAAACAGAAAAATAGATAAACACAAAAAAGCTTTTCTTATGGAGCTTCCAATCATTGTCAATAAAATGTGTAGTGACACACATGTAGTTTTGGTTGGTGTTAGCAGTCCATGTGTCTGTTGTAAGGCTAACTCTCTCACAATTTTCCTTCAAAAATTTCTTAAGCTTCAATCTTTGCACATCATACACTTTGATACATGCTCTAGTGGTAGTTCTTCTAGATGGCAAAGTAAAATATACAATGCTTTAGCCAAAAACTTCCAAGACCAGGACGTTCACTTAAGACAAAAGGTTGTTCATCTTCAATTATCATTTCAGCAAAACTATTCCTTAAGTCTTCAAGATCAAACTTCCATGTGGAACAAGTACCAACACTACTACCACCACCTCCAGGAGTAATTTGCAAAGTGCCTTGGCTATCAATTATTGGCTTGTTAGGATTTTTTTTGCAAATTCTCAAGTGACTTTTCAAAGATGATGTACCATTTGTCCTAGGGTCACAACGAAACAACTTCTGACAATATTTGCACTTAGCTCTCTCCTCTCCATTCAAAATTTTTACCTTGCTGAAGTTGTCCCATACATCAGATCTTGGAGCGATAGCCTTTCTTTTCTTTTCCTCTTCCTCCGTGGCTGCCTGCTCCTGCTCCTCTTCATCCTTGTGCTCCTCTAACCATGCAGCAACTTCCCTCTCCACTGTCTCTTCCGTGTCCCCCATCTACAAAAAATGTTTGGTAGCAGCAGCAGTAAGTATATTCATATATCTAGGCATATAGCTAGATCAGACCAGGAAGGAGGAGGCAACAATGTCAAAAACAAGCAGCTTGATGCGGTCGCAATATATAGCAAAACTGATCAAATCAAGCTTAGTCAACTAATCAATCATCAGCTAGCTAGCTATAGCTGCTGACCACGGACCAGTATGTTATCTATCCAGCTTGCTAGCTGTGAGTGAAGATGATATTGCGGGTGCTCCATGCTAGCTAATTAGCTCCACTAGTGCGGTCTTTAGGAACCTAATTTCTCCATATAAACAGGATCTATACTGTAGTATATATTGGATTGGAGGCAACTTACATTGGAGGACTCCTCGGTAGTTGCCACCGTCGTATGGGTCACAGCAGAGGCGGCCGGAGCGTCGAGGAATGTGGGGGAAGGCGGCCGGAGGTCGGGGATAGGGGAGGCGGAGGCGCGGCGTGACGAGGGCAGGGGGAGGCGGCGGCGCGTCGGGGGCGGGGGAGGCGGTCGGCGCGGCGGGCGCAGAGGAGGCGCGCCGGCGCGGCGCGTTGAGGGCCGGCGGGGAGGCGGCGGTGCGGCGGGCGCAGGGAGGCGGCGGCGCGTCGGCCGTAGGGGATATGGCTGGAGCGACACGTCGAGGGCAGGGGGAGGCGGCCGGCGCGCGCAGGGGAGACGGCCGGGGCGGCGCGTCGACGGCGTGGCGCTCGCTTGCGGTTCCTCCCTCCCAGTCGATCCCCAGAGACGGCGGCCACGGCGCCCAGGCCAGATGGAGATGGTGTTCAGATCGCCAGATCGGGTTCTCTCTAGGGTTTGAGTCTGTTTGACCGGTACCGACCACGGCAGTTGGAGAAATATCGGTTAATTCGGTACTTCGGTTTTCATGCCCCTAAACCCGAACCCAAACCGATCTAGTCGGTTTTTGCAACACCATAAACCGAACCCGAACCCGAAAACCGAAAAACCACAAAATTCGGTTCGGTTCGGTTCGGTTATTTTTTTGGTTTTCGGTAAAAATGTGCCCAGCCCTAATCAAGGTGATACAATTGAACTGAGCCACCTCCGGCCTCTGCAAAAATGCACACAGCCAAAAAGATAAAAAGAAGAAGGAAGAAGGACACAACCCG
Organism: Oryza australiensis; assembly: GCA_019925245.2. Classification (NCBI taxonomy): domain Eukaryota; kingdom Viridiplantae; phylum Streptophyta; class Magnoliopsida; order Poales; family Poaceae; genus Oryza; species Oryza australiensis. The sequence continues at coordinate 1,582,649 of JAIFGZ020000017.1, read as the reverse complement.
CTCCTATAGAAACACAAAGACAGAAACTTAATGGCTAGTAATCCGTAGACTAGACTGTCACCCATGCTTGTGCCTATGCCACCTGGTCCAAAAGTCGTGACACCTCCAAAACAGTATTCCGTTGTCCAGGTTGGTATAGGATGGCCCAAGTATGGAGCCACCGGGTAACTAAAGAGATGACCTGCAAAGGAGAATATATCATCTTGTTATCAAAAATTACTCCATTCCTGCTTAGCCAAATAGACCAACAGATCACTGTTGCACCCATCAAAAGCAGGTTTCTCATATCATGAGGAACATTTGATAGCCATCTTCTGAACATATGACCAACATTGTGAGGAGGTTTTATATTAAAGGCAAAGTGGATGACAGACCAAACCAAGTGAGTCAAACGACATTTAAAGAATAAGTGATGGATGGTTTCATCGTGAGGACAAAAACAACATGTCTTACTACCTATCCAATTCTGCTTAGCAAGGTTGTCCTTGGTAAGAATCACACCACGACGTAACAAAGGAAAATTTTAACTTCTAGAGGTACTTTCAACTTTCAAATCCATTTATTGATATTTGGAACCTCGGTATGCGTTAGAGCTAGATAATGAGATTTAACCGAGAAGACCCCATTCGGAGTTAAATTCCAGCGAAAGTCATCTTGCTCCTGTACCAGAACCAAATCAGATAGTCGAGACAAAAGAAGATGCCAAGCAGCTAATTTTGACGCAATTAAATCCCTTCGCCAAGAAAAGCACGGAGTATTGTTTTGGAAGATCTGAGCTATGGTCGACTGTTTATGCCTAACTATGTTATAGAGACACGGATACTAATCTCTTAACGAGGCATTACCCAACCATTTGTATTCCCAAAACCAAACTTGAGACCCGTCTCTAATCGTAAAGGAACCAAAACAAAAAAAAAATCATGTTTGACCTTCATAAGACTAGCCCAAAAATGAGAATCCCCCGCTTTCCAAAAGGATTGTGATAAAGGTGTCGATCCCAAATATTTATTGCGTAGCAGTTGTTGCCAAATTCCATCCGTGGTAAGTAATTTATACAACCACTTACTAAGCAAAGCTTTATTCTTTAGCACGAAGTCATGGATTCCTAGCCCTCCTTGTTCTCTGGGCCGACAAATAATGTCCCATTTAGCTAGTCGGTATTTCTTCTTAAAGCCATCCCCTTGCCAAGAAAACCTAGATTGAAAGTAATCAAGTTTATGAAGTACCCCACTAGGTATTGCTAGGAATGACATCATATACATTGGTAGACTACTAAGGATGGAGTTAACCAAAGTTAGTCATCCTCCCAATGAAAGAAGTTTACCTTTCCAACTGCTCAGTTTCTTTTCAAAACGCTCGACAACTTCTTTCCATTCCGCATTTCTCAACTTCCTGAAATGTATCGGAATACCAAGATATCGAAATGGGAAGGTGCCAACCCGACAACCAAAGAGTTGGTTGTATTGATCACTATACTCAATGGCTTCACCAAAACAATACAATTTACTTTTATGAAAATTAATCTTAAGACCCGACAACTGCTCAAACGCTAAAAGCACTGCCTTCAAGTTTTGAGCCTTGTTAAGATCATGATTCAAAAATAGGATCGTGTCATCGACATATTGGAGTAAGGATAGTCCCCCATCAATCAAATGCGGTATGACCCCCTCAATCTGCCGTTGTGATTTGGCCCTGTTTAGCAGGGTGGCTAGCATATCAGCGAGGAAGTTAAATAAGATTGGAGAAAGGGGGTCTCCTTGCCGAAGGCCTTTTTGGTCTGAAAGGAAGGTTTCGACATCATCATTGACTTTAACTGCGACACTACCCCCGGAAATGAAGGACTCGATCCAAGAAATCCACTTGGGCGAAAATCCCTTCATTCGTAGAGTTTGTAACAAAAAAGGCCATTTGACTTTATCATATTCCTTTTCAAAGTCAATTTTGAAAATCACTCCACTCAACTTCTTTCTGTGAAGCTCGTGAACTGTTTCATGTATGATGACGACTCCATCTAAGATGTTCCGTCCACGCATGAAAGCCGTTTGGGTCGGATTCACTAAATGGTCAGCAACCGAGCTAATCCGATTAGTCACCACCTTGGTGAAAAGTTTATAATTGACATTTAACAAGCAAATGGGTTGGTATTGTTGGATACGATTTGCTTCTTTGACCTTCGGAACCAGAGTAATAACCCCAAAATTGAGACCAAATATTGGAAGGCTACTAGAATGGAATTCTGTAAAAAGATTAAGCAAGTCGTGCTTAATGACCTCCCAAAATTTTTGGTAAAACTCTGCTGGGAAACCATATGGTCCAGGAGCTTTGTTCTTCTCCATCGCAAATATGGCTTCTTTCACTTCTGTTTTGGAAAAAGGAGCAGTAAGAAACTCATTTTCATCTTGTGACACTTGGGTCATATCCCCAAAAGTCGTTTTGTCAAGAGAAAAGGAGTTATGTTCCGGGGGACCAAACAGATTCTTATAGAATCTCGTGATATATGATTTTAAAGCATCCACCCCCTCAATTTTTCCTTCCTCCTGATCTAGAAAGAAGATCCACTTCTTCCTATGCTTTCCATTGGCTATCAAGTTAAAGTATTTTGTGTTATTATCCCCTAATAACACGTTTGAGACTTTCGAGCACTGGTACCACTTGAGCTCCTCCTCACGAAGCAGACTGGCCAGAGAATCTCTCGATTGATCAAGAAGAATTCTTTCCTGATCCGAAAGTATTCGTGTTTCTGCTGCTATATCTAGAGAGTCAATAGTGGTTTGTAATTGCACTTTACTCTGCTTATAGATGCCACTAGTATGGGAAGCCCACCCTCAAAGGTGACGACGTAAGGTGCCCATCTTATTATTCCATCGTTGGACCGCATTCCGGCCCTTGACTGGTTTATTCCAAATCTCAATGACACGATCATGGAAATCATCACGCAGAAACCAACCTAGTTCCAACTTGAACTGTTTGATGTTTCCGGTGAAAGCCACCGCCTCCCCTATGTCAAGAAGCAAAGGCGTGTGGTCAGACACTCCTCTGTCTAGAGCACGAACCGAAACCAGTGGGTATTTGGATTCCCATTCTGTCGAAGTGAGAACCCTATCTAGTTTCTCATAAGTCGGAATAGGAAGGGAATTTGCCCATGTAAATTGTCTACCCGTTAGAGCGATTTCTCGTAGATCAAAGCTATCAATCACAACATTGAAGAGAAAAGGCCACCGGGAAGCAAAACGATCATTATTTTTTTCAATGCTACTTCGTAAGATGTTGAAGTCCCCCCTATTAGGGTAGGAAGATAGTTTTGTTGACATGTATGAACTAATTCCGCCAAGAAACTTGATTTAAAATCCTCTTGCGCTAGGCCGTACACCGCCATCAAAATCCATTTAAAATTATCGTTCTTATTGTTGAGATGAAATTTAACGAAAAATCCCCTTCAACAATTAAAGATAAATCCAACTTAGAAGCATCAACTCCTAGAAGGATACCCCCTGAACGACCTTTTGATGGAAGACAATGCCATACGAAATCAGCACCCACAGAGAGGCGATCTAAGTTCGTTTTAGACATGTCTGCCTTCCTTGTCTCAAGTAACGCAACAAAATCAAGGTTTTCTCTCTAACTAAATCTGCAACATAACGGTATTTAGCCAAGTCAGCTAGATCTCTGCTATTCCAAAACATACCTTTCATGAGGAAACAAATTTAGAGGCATTTGGATTATGGGAACGAGCCTTTCGCCCTTTTCTTTTAGAAGACGATTTGGATTTTCTAGTGGATACCAATAAGTCACAAATTTTGGAACTTTGGTCCACATCGCTCATATCAATCTCTGAGAGGTCCTTTACTAAGTGAGCGAGTAGGGCGCCGTCAACATCGTCGCCCTCACCATCACTAGTTGTTAAAGGTTCCATCTCCAGATTAAAATTTACTTCCTTAGGCTTAGAAATAGCTCTAGTTTTATCAACCACAATATGTCTCAAAGTGCTAAGCGAGAAGGAAATTTTATCAAAAGTGCTACCCAAAGAAACCCCTAAAGAACTGAGGTTGGACGCGACAACATCATTAGGCAAAGAAGAAAACAAGGGGGAAGAGTGGGAAGGAGTACCTTCACTGAAGGGAGAATTAGGAGAAACCGCTTGTTGCTGAAATTTTGTCGCCAAAACCTTTGGAGCAGCAAAGCTATTATCCAGTGCTTTCCTCTTCATTGCCTTGATCAGCACATCATCATCCCCCCAGCGATGCCATCAACATTCTCAACATTAGATCGCGCACTGCGGCGCCGGGGTGTAACCAAAGTTGGCACAGCAACTAAAGGGGCAGCAGCAAACGCTGTGGTGCTGTCTTTACTGCAGGTACTATGACGGAGATCGCTGCTAGCAGCAGCAGCAGCCACTGCATCGCTGCTAGCAGCAACAACAACGGGGCTGCGGTAGCAGCAGCGGCCGTGGCATCGCTGCTAGCTGCAGCAGCAATGGCGGCAGTTCTGCATGAAGCATTCGGCAGAGAGGGAAGCAAAGGCGCCGGGTTCAGTCTCGGAGAAAGTGATTGCTCGGCAGCCATCAAAAGGGACAAGGAATTTTCGCTACTCTTTTCTGTCGCTGCTACTAATTCTCCCACCACAGCAGCCCCTGATTTAGAGTGCACAATGGAATAGGCAATCCCATCAGCGATCACTGGACTAGGTGGAGGTGGTGGCCGACAGGTGCCAAAAGGCGTCAGGACTAACTAGGTGACGGCAGCCCTTGTACTTTTAACCGTTGAAGATGTTGGAGCAGCTCTGTTCTTGGCTCGTTTGGGTGCTTGATCAAGAGAGCCATCTTTGGACAAGCCCTCATGGTCCTCCTGTGCATCCCCGTCATGATCGATAAGGTCTAACTCCAAACACTGAGCCGGCTGAAAACCTTCATCCTCCAAAGTGAAGGTGATTGGGTAACCCAATTTTCCGAAAACCACATCCGTAGTTATAGGAAGTTGAATACTACTATGCATAAAAACCTTCGCACGAATCACCCCAGTTCTTCTATAAGTAAGCATGTCGACTTCCTGTGTAGCTCCAATGACACAACCAAGTGCCCAAAAAGCCAAATAATGCCGCCAAGGACTAGGAACCCCCGACACATACACCCAAACCTCATCCAACTTGTACGCCAGAATCAGCTCCTCAGTCGATCTCCACTCCACAATTGTCATTGATACACCATGGTTTTTTAAACGGAATTCAACATCATCCATCCTCTGCAATTCCTCAGAAGAAGGGAAAGCGACCAGGAAAGAGTTGTCACCATGAGGGACTGCTTCCCACTTCCAATCTGACCTGATGCGATTAGCTAACTCAGTCTCAACGATGTCAGCCTTCAAGGAGCCGCCACGAATAGAGACAAGGGCCGTTGGGACTGATGATGTCTCCTGCACATTCATCCCAAAATCGCTGATCTGGATAAAGCCAAACTCTGTCTTCCCCAAATCCAAAAAGAGAGCATGTAGGTTTTGGAAGTTTGAGCAGCGGGCACTTGATAGGTAGATGTGATTCTTTTTTGTTACAAATGTAGCAATCGATGTCCGCTTTACACACCTGCGTTGTATGCCCATTCGTCTTGCACCGATGACAGTGAGGTGGCCTCAGCTTCTTTGCTTTAAAAACTTGTGCAGGAGGGTAGGACTGCCCACCCTCTAAAGGTTGAGACGATTTCTCCAGTTGCTGCACTTGTAAAGCTGCCCCTTGCCCCTGAGGTTCGTGCTGCCTAACATGCAAATCCAAACGTGCAAGGTCCTCCTGGTCTTGCCTGCGAGGGCCCCCATTGCTGCCATGAGGAAACCTCCTGTGTAAATTGCGGTGATTCTGTCCCACACCTCCCTGCCACTGTCCACCAGCCCCCTGCCCTCCCACACCTACAAAACCCGAACCACCACCACCACAAGCATCGACATTGTTGCCCCTGAATCGCGGGAAAAACATCGGCCACTGAAATTGGCGGTGAGGTTTGGTGTGGTGCCCTTGCTGAGGTCTTGGTGTGAACGGAGAAGGATCAAGTCGGCGTTGCTCCAACTCCCTGTCATCCTCGCGAGTGTGCATTGCCCCTGCCTGGACACGGTCGCGCGACGCCCTGATCTGGTCACGGTTGCGCGGCGCCCCGGTCTGTTCCCTGCTGCGCGCCGCCCCTGCCTCCTCACAATGTCGCGTCGCCATCTGGGTCTTGCGAGGGAAGCAGAACAAGGAAACACACATCTATTTAGGCGGAAGTGTGCCAAAGACTTTCCACTGAATTGAACTCCACTTGGACTCTGATACAGGGAAGGTTTTGGGCCCAAATTCTGGGACAGGGGAGGCGCCATATCAAAGGAAACCGCAGCCTGGCCGACTTCCACTGAATTGGGCTCCACTGGCTGCCGAGATTGGTTCGGTGCAAACTCAGAAGTGTGAGAAGAACCAACCTTCGGAAAAAAAATCTGCGAGCACAATAGAATGCGCTGACCGTGGACGAGGTAGTGGTCACTTCCATGGACGCATTATCCATCCATGGCGGTGGCGCTCAGCTGTTTTAGTCGTTCATTTTGACGAGACGCTAATCCACTGATTATCCACAGTAGAAGTTGGAACAGGCCGAAAAGACGCTGACCCCGTCGGGCTTCTTGTTCCCACCAGCGCGAAGTAGGAGTGGGGAAACCGATCTTGTCCCAAAACTCTTGAATTAGAGAGAGATTAGACTCTCCTGTTTAGGAAACAAGCGGTTCCTGCCCTAAAACCTCCATGCCGTCGTGAGCCATTGAATCAATGTGAGGATTCAAGGTGGGTAAAGTAACAATCTCAGTTAAATGAGTCATGCTTGCAGATTGAGAATTTTCACAATAGTTGTACTGACTGCAGCCATCGGAACTAAACATCTCACCTTCCTCAAAGACATCAGAAAGACTGGAGAAGCGAGACACACTTACCGGCGAAGAAATTGGTGCTAGAGTCAGTCGACGTTGGTGAGAATCATGGCGCCGTCCATATACTTTCAGAGTGCCTGCATAGGAACCAGAATTCACAAGCGGATTAGAAAATAAACCTGATTCCAGTGCTGGTGAAGAAGAGGTCGCAGCGGAAGCAGACTCAGTCATCGCTGGAGAAGAAACTCATAGAAACCTCCGAAGGGCCATAGAGCCAGATCCTGGAAAAGAAAGCAAACCAGGCAACCTCTAGTAGTAGAAGCTTTGCCGGACTGAAACAGGACTCCAAAAATTGCCGGACTGGGAATAGAACACCGGCGTCACTGCCAGGGAACCCCTGACACAGCTGCACGAATCCAGGTGGAAACAGCAGAGGAAAACAGCATGGGGATGCAGTAGCACCATCACCCACGCCGGCGAAAAACCGCACTGGACTCAGGAGGGTGAAACTGGGAGAATAAGACGTCGATTCCAGGCAGAAACAGCAGAGAAAACAGAAAGAGGAAGCAGCAGATTCAGGAGATCGCCACACTCAGGATCAAGAGGAGGCGGCGCTGCGACAGGCGAGCCAAAGCGGCCAGCGTCGCCTCCGGGGAAGCCCCGGCGACTGCCCACCCTGGGATCGCCCAGAAATCGCCACTCCACGAAATCCGGAATTCAAAATTCAAAGAATCATCAACTGTATGTACGTAAGTACCTAGTAGAGAGATATGCGGCCTGGACCAGCTACCTTGTATATATGCAAGCATGTTCGGAGTGGAAACATTAACTGTAAAGAGGCGGGAATCCACGTCACTAATCAAAACGGAATAAATTTTTATTATCGATTTATTGTCTTGCGTGATTGCATTCTCACAACAGGTAGAAACTAGCAACGGATATGCATCTATCCATCAATCTCAGCCGTCCGTGTCTTCATCAAAGGACAGATAGACACTAGCACTGTATACGTAAGCAAAGCCGGGCACGAACGTCGATTAAACCGTCGGGTAGAAGGGTGAGGTGGCGAGGCCACAGGTGCCCTGCGGCCACCACACGTCCTTGGCGAGGTAGACGTAGCCCTGCTCGCCCCAGTCGTTACTCCACGAGTTCTTGGCGATCCAGTACTTGTCGCCGCCCATGTTCTCGCAGTAGCCGACGATGGTCACGGCGTGGTTCACCCTCCCGGGGTTGCAGGGGCCCCGGTACACTCCGCCCTTGTAGAACTGGAACTCCTGCGCGCTGGCGTCGATGTACACCGTCACCGGCTGCCTCGCCACCGCCAGCGCCAGCTGCCGCTCGTCGTTGGGCGGCACCGCGGTGAAGCCGGAGACGGACGCCGAGTGGTCGAACAGCAGCTTGCCCACGTCGCAGCTGCCCTGGACGCCCGTGTACGGGTACTTCTCCTCCGACGTGATGCCGCCGCGGGAGGCCACCAGGTTGAGCGCCGTGTCGGAGTGGCCACCGTTGCAGCCGAAGCTCCCGGTGTCGCAGTCCACCATCACCTGCTCCGATAGCGACACCAGCTCGCCGGTCTTGATCTTGTGCAGACCCTCGATGGCCGCCGCAGCCGCGAACGCCCAGCACGACGCTGCCATTTATTCCAACCCAACCAAGTTAATCAGCAATCAATTAATTGCCCGGTGCTAGCAGAGACTACAGAGCATGTCGATGTAGCTTACCGCAACTGCCTTGGAACTTGACGCCGGTGACGGCGCCGCTGGAGCGCCAGTCGACGCAGCACGGCTGCCAGGAGTGGGGCGAGATCGGGGTCGGCGGAGGGGCGTGGAAGCCGGTGGCGTTGAACCCGGTGAACTGCTGGACGAACTCGCTGGAGGTGAGGTCGCCGAACCTGTTCATGCCGACGACGGAGTCCGTGATGGTCTGCGGCGCGAAGGCGCCGACACCGGAGGAGAGCTGCGTCTGGCTGCGGAAGGCGCCGATGAAGTTGGTGTTGCCCTTCCACACCTGGTACCGCTTCTCCTGCTCCTCCGGGCACGAGTAGTGCTTGGCGTACTTGGACATCCACTGCGAGAACATGAACCTCAGCTCCTTGTCGGACTTGTCGCACGACGGCGGCGGCGGCGGCTGCGGGTTTGCCGCCGCCAGTAGGACCTGCAAGAGGCAAGTGATGAACAGGAGAAGCCCAAGCAGCAGAGGCTTGGAAGAAGCCATTATGATTAGATTTATGTTTTGTCTCTTGTGTACTTAGTGCGTTGTAGCTTATGCTTTTTCTTGTATGGAAAATATGCTATATATCAAGGTTTATATAGACCTCTTGAGTCATGACCATGCATTGATGCTTACTAGTAGTATATTGCCTTGTTATGAGTTGTGACTTGGGGACTTGGGAGTAGTTGTGTTGTGTATGCAAGAGTAGACGACGAAGAAAGCCTAGTTCGGTCAGTAGGATGCTTGGTCCAATGTACTAAATAAATTGAGTATTATGCTAAGTTGCTACCTAGGTGTTTGAACCAAAGGAATAAGCCTCTTAAGCTTATATGGAGTGACATTTTCCATACGAGTTTTTAGGAATTATCTCACATCACTACCGAAAACTTGAAGTTTACCTAGTATCCAGGATACTAGGCAAACCCTCTAAAACACTCGACAAATGGTTTGTCAAGGGTAGTACTCGACAAAGCTCCCTCGACGAAGGGGCTCTCGGCAAAGTCGTGTTTGCCGAGTGCTAGGCACTAGGCAAACAGAAAACTTTGCCTAGGCAAACAGAAAACTTTGCCAAGTGTCTAGCACTCACCAAACATTCTTCAAAATTAAAAAAAACTTAAATTGATTCAGAAAAATCTCAAAACTTGGTATGGTGCTATGTATGTTATATATTGTGTCCACAAAAAGTTTTGGAGACAAATTTTAAATTCAAACGTCATTTTGGCTCTAACGAGATAAGTATGAACTTTATTCGGAGATGCTTTTGTTTATAAGCGTCGTACGTGACAAAATTTTTGAAACCTTGCAAATTTTTTCCACAGCCTCAATGTCTAATTTCATGATACTCTGACAAATCTCGTCATTTTCGGATTTTATTTGTTTTTCTAATAATTTAAAAACCGACAAAACTTTATTTTACTCACGGCCACAAACGTGCTTCGTGAATAAAATCTTTGAAATTACTTTACATTTCCTAGATATGACCTCAAAATGGACTCAATAACATGAGTATTATTTTTTAACACATTTTAATCAATTATTCATGTCACTTATAGTTCAACTAGTAAAGATATTGCTATAAATACAAAAAAATTTAAATATAGCGAACAATTAAAAAATACACCAAAATTTAACATGTACAAATTCATGTCGCATATGGGAGGGAAAAAAGTTTGTAGGGTGGAGGGACAAAACCTTAAAATTTTACCGAGTGTCTAGGTTAAACACTAGGCAAACTCTAGCCTTTGCCGAGTGCCTTGTGGAGGTCCTCGACAAACAACGACTTTTTGCCGAGTGCCTGTTTTTGCCTTGGGCAGCACTAGGCCAAAATAAAAGTTTGCCTAGTGCCCGATGTTTGCCGAGTGTCACACTAGGCAAACATGGAATTTTGCCTGTGCCTTTCTTTGCCGAGTGGCACTCGGTAAAACCCTTGTTTGTCTAGAACTCCTCGGCGCTAGATAAACTTTAAGTTTTTGGTAGTGCATGCGGTCTTACTCAGCCGCCAAGAGAAACTATTTTTGCAGGCAGCTAGATAAGACTGCATCCCACATATGAAAAGATGTTTTCACATGCGGGCTGACTAGCTCGTCTGCAAAAAAATTATCCGTAGAAGTGCAATTTTCTCTCCTTTCCTAGGAAGCATCTCTATAGTATGATTGGCAGATTGAACAATTCCTTCGATCTTAAAATGCTTGTGAAGGATTCAACGACAATAAGATCCTATACCCCCAACATGGGCATAATTTAGCAAGCTTATGCTTTTAGATATGTAACGATTAATAAATCATTAGTTGAAGGATGCATGGGTATATCAATTGGTGTGAATAAACTAGGTCCCAGTATGTGTCTTGGTTGTTGAATATTTTTGGTTGCTGAATGCTTATGATTTAGTAGTTTGCAAGAATTAAACTATGAGCTTGAGGTTGAGGGGATTAAAGAAACTAGTTGCCAAATCGTTTTGTCTCGACGGTAGCAGATCATTAGTTTTTAATTTTCAAATTATATCCATGCATGAAAAGGCACACGCATACCACCTATGATCAAGCGCTAGTATTATCCTTGATTTGGCCATGTGAGACTCTGGTTGTTCAATGTCGTCATGATAATTAGCAATGATCGACTTCAATGTGTTCTATCACACTGAAAAAAATATGAATTATATAATATGTGCGTGGATATATGCCAGCATGGCCTGTGTGTAAATTTCGTCTGTGCAAGTCTACAATTTGAAGTTCTTCAGCTCCATATATTGCCACTGGAGTTGTTTTTGTAAAGGCACTTTCATTTGGTAATTTGTTGGTAGGTAATTAAGTTTTTTTTTTCTGTAATGCAGAGCGAGACATCACAACAACCAGTACTGCTGCATTGTTAGGTACTAATAACTACCAGTGACTAGTGGAATTTGAGAACTAATTTTCTGACCAGGCAACACATCTCGCTAGCTAGCTCGAGCGATGTTGTGCAAGTCATTTGCACTGACGACAGCGTGTAGGCGAGACTGGCTGAACCTTTCAAACAGAAGAGAGCGAACAGTTCAGAGAGATTGTTTCAGACTTCCAGCATGATCACGATCGATCTAATTAATTTCAAACCTACTCGATCGATCGCCGGCCAAAGCACACGCTGTACATAGTGCGTAAGATTGTACTATACTGTTATCTTATTGCTACTTGCAGTATTATGATTAACTAATTTTCCTTTAAACTTCTGTTATGTTGTACCCATCATCGATATCAACTAGGCGAAAAGAACCATATCTATTTGATTCCCTGTTGGATGATGACTAAATCTGCGACGAAATCGATCGACTGCGTAAACGTATCGAACTGATCATGTATACTGTGTGTCAAACCTGCTTGCCAGTACGGCTACCGAACTCCAGTGAGATTCGAACAATTGTTGTCGTCAACGTCCACACACAGCAATTGCCAACCAATTGAAGCATGCAGCTTGTAAATCAAATTAACGGTTTAAACACTTGCATTGTTAATTTGTTGGCTACCGACCGATCGATTGGTGATTTGGTAAGTTGAAACCATACAAAACACGAGGAGAATACGAACATTTGCATGCATGCCAGCCGTTACCCGAGAGAGACCTATGGAGGCTTAATTTTGAATGAATTAGTCGACCGCGTGCGTTTTCACCAACTTCCTGCTCGACTGATCGTCATCGAATGGACTAAGTAATATTTAATACTCCATATGCAACTGTGTTTATGTAAGCAGAGTACTGTGCTTATACTCGATCCCAACAATTAGTGTGAGAAAGTATATATCACGTCTTGCGTGTACATTATTCATTAATTTGACACTACAAATCATATAGAAGTCATCAATTTTATGTATTTTGTTTACATGCAAATTGTCGAAAAGAATGTAGTGCACTCTTCCGTTACAGTAGCTTGGTCGTCAGAAACGATCAAAGGAGGAAGAGAACTGTGGATTGTTTCATGAACCATGATCGATGGGAAACATTATTCACTCTGAACATGTCAATGGAACCTCAAGGTGTTGGAACGTGCATGTCAAATGATTTGTTTATGAACTATTGTCAAGATTATACTTTCTCCCGTTTCATAATTTTTTGACAACGACACACAATTTACTAAATATATATAATTGATCTTTTTTATTATCATATATATAATAAATAAATGCATATTTATTTTTGCTATATTTCTTTTAAAGACAATCTATATATCGTTTCGCTAGTTTTTTAAAATTAAATATTTTTAAAGTTATTGATAGTTGTAAGTTATAAACTTTTACATGACGTCAAGAATTATGGAAGTGAACTAGTACAAAACTGAACAGGCTCCTAAATAGTCTAGTCAGAATGAAACTAACTTCTTCCATGATGTGCAAGTAGATTAATTAATACTAATTCGTTCCATTCAACAACTACTGCTCGATCGATGCACTTGTGTAAACAATTGATCAGACGATCAACTGCAATTACAATCACTCAACACACACACACTTGGTCGTCCATCTCCTAACCTACTCTTCTACTCATTGCTGTTATTGTTAGCCATCGCTTAGACAAACCCTCTGCTAGATAAGCTTATATAAAGCCTGCTTCTTTCGCAACACTTCATCACAATCTCGGTAGCTAGCTACACTACACACCAGCAGCTAGCATATACAGTAAAAGATCAAACTTGACCAAGAGAAACAATTAATATTTGTTGTTTAGCTTGATCGAAGTGATAACTAGGTCGCACTTGAGATGATGGCGCCTTCGCGTCCGATGGCTAGTTCAGTCTTGCTGCTTGTCTGCACGTTCTTGGGTTTGCAGGCAATGGCGGCGAGCGCCTACTACAACAACGGTAGCGACGACGGCGTGACGATGCAGATGTTCGAGGAGTGGATGGCCAAGTTCGGCAAGACGTACAAGTGCCACGGCGAGAAGGAGCACCGCTTCGGCATCTTCCGCGACAACATCCACTTCATCCGCAGCTACAAGCCGCAGGCCACCTACGACTCCGCCGTGCGAATCAACCAGTTCGCCGACCTCACCAACGACGAGTTCGTCGCCACATACACCGGCGCCAAGCCGCCGCACCCCAAGGAGGCGCCCCGCCCCGTGGACCCCATCTGGACGCCGTGCTGCATCGACTGGAGGTTCAGGGGCGCAGTCACCGGCGTCAAGGACCAAGGCGCCTGCGGTATGTAAAGTAACTCGCCGTTGCCGGCAACCACCGTATGGCGCTAGCTGTTGCTCACCGTCACGCACTCACGGTTGCAGGGTCTTGCTGGGCGTTCGCGGCAGTGGCAGCGATCGAGGGGCTGACGAAGATCAGGACGGGGCAGCTGACGCCGCTGTCGGAGCAGGAGCTGGTGGACTGCGACACCAACAGCAACGGGTGCGGCGGCGGGCACACGGACCGGGCGTTCGAGATGGTGGCGTCCAAGGGCGGTATCACGGCGGAGAGCGAGTACCGGTACGAGGGGTTCCAGGGCAAGTGCCGCGTGGACGACATGCTGTTCAACCACGCGGCGCGCATCGGTGGGTACCGCGCCGTGCCGCCCAACGACGAGCGGCAGCTGGCGACGGCCGTGGCGAGGCAGCCGGTGACGGTGTACATCGACGCGAGCGGGCCGGCGTTCCAGTTCTACAGCTCCGGCGTGTTCCCGGGCCCGTGCGGGACGTCGTCCAACCACGCCGTGACGCTGGTAGGTTACTGCCAGGACGGCGCGTCGGGGAAGAAGTACTGGGTGGCCAAGAACTCGTGGGGCAAGACGTGGGGGCAGCAGGGCTACATCCTGCTCGAGAAGGACGTCGTGCAGCCGCATGGCACCTGCGGCCTCGCCGTCTCACCCTTCTACCCCACCGTCTAGCCGGCCATATCGATCGCCGCCGCATGCCGTCGTCGACATCCACCTCTTCTTCTTCTTCTTCCATGCCGTTAATTACAAGTTGGAATAAGGAATAATGATCGAGTAGCGTTTGCGAGATTAACTAATGAAATGAGTGAATGGTCCTGTTTGTTCGATGTTCAATGCGCTGAATTTCCCTTGAAAAGTATACATGACAATGACATACAGGTGGTTAATGTACGTACCGTCTCATTTTGAAGTCCAGAAAAGGTACAGTATGTTTCTTTCAGCGATTTGTCGTCGCCCCACGTTCGCGTCCCTTGCGCCGCGCGCATGCATGCACAAACCGCCGCTCTCCACACCCCAATCCATGATGCACACATGTTTCAGATCCTATCATCTGTGATGGGGCCAAATATGCCTAGAGCATTTGATCCGTCAGAACAAAGTCATCTTAATCGGGCCATCATTTGCACCGTTGTAGATGTACTCGTATAACCCCAATTGCAAATATCCCGTTAGCGATGAACTCATCTGTGACGGGCTCAGATGTAAGCCTGATTGAGATGACCTAGGATATCTCAATCGGGCCATAATACCGAGCCCGTCAGATATGAGAGTCATCGATGACGGGCTCAAAAATAAGGCCCGATTGAGATGACTTTATAGCCCGTCACCGATGACTCATATCGGTGTCGGGCTTTGATTGACGCCCGTTAGTGATGTTTGTGTCCCATTACAGATGTCGTTTAAATGACCCAATTGAGATATAGTTCGGACACACTATAAATGCACCAGCAACCGCTGTCTGAATTCATCCCACTGTTCACCTTTTTAGTGGGAGGTTGAAGGGGGCGAATTTTTGTTATTTTTTAAAGAAAAACAGGAATATATTAGAAGTAAGTATAACGGTTGATTTTTTTTATAATTTAGTAGTATGATAACTAATGTTTTGTTAAATTTTGTAGCGATGGATCGAAGTTGGATGAATGCGACAACTTTGAAGCGTCATTGTAAGGAGTATAGAGATGTCGTTTTAAGTTTTATGAACGTCGCGGAGGAGGATAGGAGAAGAAGAAATAGCAAATACATGTGTTGTCCATGTAGAGATTGCAAGAATAAGATTTTGTTTAGCGGAGAGGAGGTACACTCTCACTTGATACAACGGGAATTCATGAAGGACTACACATGTTGAGTGAAGCATGTAGAGACAGAATTGGATAATGGCGCAGCTGCAGACAGCATCGGTACCGACAATCATGAAGATGAAGATGAGCGTGACATGTTTATTCCATCTCCATTGGGCGGTGAAATGGTTGATGTGGATACTGATATGCTGCAAGAGATGTTACATGATGTTGAGGAGCAAGCTCACAACGAGAGAGATTCGATGAATTTCAGCCGTTTGGTCAGTGACTCCGAGACACCTCTATACGCCGGATGCAAGGCAAAGCACAACAAATTATCAGCTACCTTCGACCTAATGAAGCTGAAGGTAAGTAGTGGATGGACAGACAAAAGTTTTGCAGAACTTTTGAAAATATTGAAGGCCATGCTTCCTGAAGAGAACACATTGCCTGAAACAACATATGAAGCAAAGCAGGTTCTATGTCCCCTAGGGTTAGAGGTTCGTAGAATTCACGCTTGTCCAAACGATTGCATATTGTACCACAAGCAATATGCGGACCTAGAAGCTTGTCCTGTGTGTAAGGCTTCTCGATACAAGCGAAAGAAAAGTGCGGGGGAGGGAAAGAAGTCAAAGCGGGGTGATCCGACGAAGGTTATGTGCTATTTACCCATCATTGATCGCTTCAAGAGAATATTTGCCAACCCGAAGGAAGAAAAATTAGTGCGGTGGCATGCCGAAGAGAGAACAAACGACGGTTTGCTAAGGCACCCAGCGGATTCGATTCAATGGAGGAATATTGATCGAATGTACAAAGACTTTGCTGCTGACCCCAGAAACATGAGGATATGTTTGTGTACGGATGGCATGAATCCTTTTGGAGATATGAACAGTTCTCACAGCACTTGGCCCGTCCTTATTGCGAACTATAACCTCCCGCCATGGTTGTGTTTCAAAAGGAAATATTGATATGCCTACACCGACCACTCTGACCAGCATGCCGACCACTCAAACCTTTGATAAGCCTACACCGACCACTCTGTCGACCACTCACGCCTTTGACGGACCAATTACTCGTAGTCGAGCTAAGAAGCTACAACAAGAGGTGCACGCGCTACTTTGTGAAATTCATTTTAATATTAATGAGAATTATATACTACCTAAGTCATATATGTTGCTAATGCTTAGGTTCATCAAAGATGATGCCAAGGATGCACCAAGGATGGACTACAGAGAAGAACCGAGCTCGAGCCAATCCAGCAGGATAGAACCATCGAAAAGAAACTGCCATAACTTTTGATCCACAAAAGCTATGAAGGTCCATGAGGACTTGTTGGAAATCTTATTGAGTCTAGTTTCCAATGCTTCAAGTGCCAACCAGTTTGGATGCATTGTTTTTCCTGCCGACCAGTTTTAGTGCAGACTAGTCAGAGAGTCAGTAGTCAGCCTGATGGTCAAATTCGTACAATAAACTGTACCAATCTACAATATGTTGTGGTACATGCTGCACATGGTGTGAAAGCTTAGCAAGTTAACTTTCTAACGCAACAAACCGCATGTCTTTTGGAGATTCCAAGATGGAGTTATTGCCAAAACATTGAGGACTGCGCAGAAGTCAAACAGCCACGCGGAAACTCTCCAGGAAGGCATCTCGAGGAGGCCTGTTCACGTAGTGCGTGTTATTTTGTTTATTTCGTGTTTCCACCTATCTAGCAGGGCTGTTGCTAGTATAAATATCCCCTAAACTCATTGTAATCATAGACCATTGATAATTGAAATACAGAACCCCTTTTGTTCAGCTGTGTGCTAACAAACCCTAGAGAGTGATCTCTACCCCTTTGCTCTTGTGATTTCCTTCGCGGGATTTACAGAAGCGGCGGCTTCATCCGCTCCCAATTGGTGCTCCTATTCCCTTCGAGGTTTCCTCGATTGATTGTAGGCTGTGTTGGTTGGTTCCTTGAGAGTGTGGTTGGGCGAATCCTCGATTCAGGTTGCCGGTTAAAGACGGTGGTTGGCTTCGAGTTTTATTCGTCAGGTTGCACTAGTTATCGTTGCTTGCAGCAAAGTTATCCAGAGTTTGATCCTACGTCGTGAAGATCGGGACATCATATCATATCAAATATATTATGTTGTGCTTGTTAATCCAAGGTCCAAAACAACCAGGCAATGATATCGATGTATCCTAGAGCCTGTTATCGATGATCTTGAGATTCTTTGGAAAGAAGGCGTGGACACTTGGGATGCATATGGTCAGGAGAACTTCAAGCAACAAGTTCTACTATTTTGCACCGTTAATGACTATCCCACACTGGGCAATCTTTCTGGACAAACCGTGAAAGGAAAGAAGGCTTGTTCCGACTGTATGGAACATACACGCAGCAGATAGCTGAAGAAATCCAGAAAGATGGTTTACATGGGTCATAGGAGATGGCTCCTGCTACGCCACGCTTTTAGAAGAAAGAAGAAAATTTTCAACGGTAGGAGAGAACTTAAAACTACTCCCAAGGATCTGTCTCGAGAAGAGGTCTATGACATGGTCAAAGACATAACTAATGAGTTTGGGAAGAAAAGAAAACGTGGCAAGGAAAATGATAAGGGTATGTGGAAGAAGAAATCCATATTTTGGCGGCTACCATACTGGAAAGACCTTGAGGTCCGGCATTGCATTGATCTAATGCACGTAGAGAAGAACGTTTGCGACAGTTTGCTCGGGCTGCTGCTTAATATGTCTGGAAAGACAGAAGACAGCTTGAATGCTCGCCTAGATCTGCAGGAATTGAACATTCGCAGTGAGCTTCAGCCTGTTACGGATGAAAAGACATGAAGAGTGTACCTCCCACCAGCTTGCCACACATTGTCGAAGAATGAAAAGATTGCAATGCTGTCATGCCTGTCTGATATTAAGGTTCCTTCGGGCTATTCAGCAAGGATCAGTAAATACGTTAAATTGGAGGATCTAAAAGTGGTTGAAATGAAGTCTCACGATTGTCACGTGCTGATCACACAAATCTTACCAGTTGCTATCAGATGTATTCTACCACCCAAAGTGCGTCACATAATCCAACGTCTTTGTGCCTTCTTCAATGCAATCGGCCAGAAGATTATAGACCCCGAAGATCTAGATCAA
The DNA here is from genome assembly GCA_019925245.2 of Oryza australiensis. Taxonomy (NCBI): domain Eukaryota; kingdom Viridiplantae; phylum Streptophyta; class Magnoliopsida; order Poales; family Poaceae; genus Oryza; species Oryza australiensis. Next base: position 1,563,995 of record JAIFGZ020000017.1, on the reverse strand, counting down.
ATATAGGCTGATATTGTCAATATCCTATGTCACTTGGAGATGCATTTTCCACTATCTTTCTTTGATATCATGGTTCATCTCCCTGTTCATCTAGTGAAGCAAACAAAAATATGTGGCCCAGCTTTTCCAAGGGAGATGTACCCGTTCGAGAGGTATATGGGAGTTCTTAAGTCGTACATTCGAAATAGAGTAAAACCAGAGGGGAGCATCATTGAAGGGTACACGACGGAGGAGGTTTTTGAGTTCTGCATCGACTTTATGGCCGAGACTGATCCTATCGGAGTTCCTGCGTCTCGCCACGAAGGAAGGTTAGCAGGCCTTGGCACAATAGGCAGAAAAAGAATTGTTCCCGATCAAGCTACCTATGCGCAGGCTCATTTCGCTATGCTACAACATATGGCTGAAGTAACTCCATATTTTGAGGAGCATCTAGCGAAAGTCCGACAGGACAACATGGGTCGATCAGACATGTGGATCAATAGAGAACATACTACTCGCTTCAATGAATGGTTCAAGAATCGTATCACACGATCGACCAATGACCCAACTGAGATAATACGAAGGTTGGCAAGGGGCCCAAGCTGGGATGTTGACACATGGCAAGGGTATGATTTCAATGGATACACATTCTACACCGTCACACAAGATAACAAAAGCAGAATGCAGAATAGTGGAGTTTGTATAGATGCATATCAGGATAAAGCTGGATCGAACACATATTATGGCCGCATAGAGCATATTTGGGAGATGAACTACAGGAGCTTCAAAGTCCCTTTGTTTCGTTGCAGCTGGGTGAATATCCGAACCGGAGTTAAAGTCGACAAGGAAGGATTCACTTTAGTGGATCTGGCCAAGGTTGGATACACGGACGAACCATTCGTCCTAGCCAAGGAGGTCGAGCAGATTTTCTATATAAAAGACCCTGCAAACAAGAAGCTGCACGTTGTTAGGGATGGCAAACGAAGAATTGTTGGGGTTGACAACGTCGTCGATGAAGAAGAATACAACCAGAATCTTCGTGTGAGACCTCGATCAAACTTGACGATGATCCCGAAGACGAAGTGGCATACGCTCGCTCGTACCATTCGAAAGACATATCCTTGTAAATAGAGTCTTTGTAGTAATATAATTTGTAAATTGATGAATGTGATGAAGTATTTTGTACCGGTGCCTTAATGAATGATATGCATATCTTTCATGCCTTAATTTCTTATGGGTTTTTATAAATTTAATGGCAAATTTACACTATTTAAATAATTCATTTGTTAATTATAATATTTTTTAAAATATAATGGCAATTGTAAACTAATTTAATAAGGCATATTTTAATTTATCATGGTTTTTTAAAATTATTATCCGTATCGGGCCTACTGTCATTACCCGATGCAGATGACAGTCATCCGTATCGGGTGTTGTTTTAATGCCCGATACGGATGATCATCATCCGTATCGGCGTACTACAAGGGCCCGCCGGAGATGACTCATCCGTATCGGGCCCTAGTAGTACGCCCGTCGAGATGACGTTGACTAGAGTTACTTAGTCAATCCTGCAGATCCAGATCCATTCATGCCTCCTCTCAGATCCACGCCACCGCCTGCTCTCCTCGCCTCCACGCCGACCCCGAGCCCGGCCGTCTCCTCGCCTCCATGCCGCCGCCTCTCAGATCCACGCATGCCATCGCCGCCGCCTCCTCTCCTCCTCCCCTCCACACCGCCGCCTCCTCTCCTTCTCCCCTCCTCGCGCCGCCGCCTCCTCTCATCCTCCCCCTCCACGCCGGCCGCCTCCCCGTCGACCTCGAGCCCGACCGTCTCCTCGCCTCCACGCCGCCGCCTCTCAGATCCACGCGCGCCATCGCCATCGCCTCCTCTCCTCCTCTCCTCCTCCCCTCCACGTCGGACGCCTCCCCGTCGACCCTGAGCCCGGACGCCTCCTCGCCGAGCCCAGACGCCTTCTCGTCGAGCCCGGACACCTCGTCACCGAGCCTGCTGCCACCTCCCTTGACGCCGGCCGCGTCAACCCCAAGCCCAGCCACACCGTCGCCGCCTCGACCTCGAGCTCGTCCTCACCGGTTAGTACACCTCTCTCTATACATTGTCTGAACTGATTAAAATTCCTTCCCTGTTGATTTTGGGCATGTGATGAGTTGGTTAATTAGTGTATGCTTAAAATTTGATGAGTAATCCTTCTGCTAGTTACATTGATGCTTGTTGGGATTGTTGCTTTGATGTATTGCTGCTACTGCCTTGTGCTATGCATCATCTTTGGACTCTATGCAGTAGTGATGTATAGTACTGTCCATATGGTGCATCTAGCTGTTTTTATTATAGAGAAAATCATCGTTGAACTTATTCTCTTTTTATTATGGAGAAAATCATCACTGAACTTTTTAATTTTCATTTAGCCTCATATCGACAATGCTGCTACTGCCTTGCTGGGATTGATGTATTTTTATACTGCTACTACCTTGCTGAGATTTATGCACAATTTTTATACTGCTACTGCCTTGCTGGGATGGCTGCCTTGCTACTGCTACTGTTATCAATTTTTAAAGATTAGCAGTGGTTGTGATAGCAGTGGAGTGTGTGATTTAATTTTGTTTGATGCACAATTTTATACTTCTATACTGCTATACTGCTTTGATGCACAATTTTATACTGCTATGATGCTACTGCTACTGCTATGATGATGCACAATTTTGTTTGATGTAATGAAGCAAGTGTGTGGCTGCTATACTGCTATTGCTACTGCTATCTAGTTTTTATACTGCTATACTGCTATGATGCATAATTTTTTGTGCTGATATGGCTATGATATGATGCTTGAATGATACTCTTGGCCCTAACTTGCTGTTCCTTTCCTCACCTTTCTTCTCTCACCTTTCCTCACCTCTTCCTGGCCAGTGATGAATGCTCAACATTAGACCATGAGAAGAGACCAACTACACTTGTTATTTTTTTGGGGCACTACACTTCTCTCTTTTTGCAAAAAAACCAAGGACACTTGTTCTATTTTATGATAAGAACATACCAGCTACACTTGTTATTTTTTTGGGGCACTACACTTCTCTCTTTTTGCAAGAAAACACCCATGGACACTTGTTCTCTTTTTATGATAAGAACAGACCATCTACATTTATTCTTTTTTGGATCTACACTTGTTTTTCTAGATCTACATTTATTATTTTTTGGAAAAATAACAGCCATGGACACTTGTTCTTTTTTTGGGGGGCACTACACTTCCTCTTTTTTTCATAAGAGCAACCATCTACACTTGTTATGTTGTTTTTGGGAACTACACTTGTTTTTTTGATAAGAACGGACCATCTACACTTGTTCTTTTTTAGGATCTACACTTGTTCTTTTTTTGGATCTACACTTGCAAATGATTGTAATTGATGCACAATTTCTGAGCAAAACTGAGGCCACATCTAATACTTTCACTTTCCAATAGTGATGTTATCAATATGTAAAAGTTTAGTAATGTTATTTTTCTTCGATAGAAAATATCGGCAACTACAAGTGGGACCACAACGAGCCGAGCTCCAAGGTCCCATAATAAGATCCCTAAGGAAGTGTATAGAATAATGGAGGTGGATGAACAGAGATTTCCTATGGCCCCAGAGAAGCCATCAAAAAATTCGCAACAATCTGCGGAATCCTAGGGAGGCGGAACTTCACAATTCTGACGAACCACATCGATCGGGTCCCACAGGAAGAAAAAGATGAAGCCTGAGACAGTTCAAGGAAAGCTTTGAGTACCCAGAAGAGTCTGAGGAAAGACTGAAGCGGCAGGCTATCCGCAAGATGGGCACCTTGTGGAAAAATTTCAAGACCTACCTCGTTAGTGACTACATCCACAATCGCGCCCAGCCTTAACCATTTGGGAAGTACCCATTCATCACCCAGGCCGTGTCGGACGAGTTCCATGCCGCCAAATCAACCCCTGAGTATCTTGCAAAAAGCGAGGCATATAGGGCGTTGCAGGCAAAAAATCTTCACCCGCACCAGCTTGGCACAAGAGGATACGCCGGGAAGCAGCAGGAATGGTAGAGGGAGGATCAAGCAGCAAGAAGAATAGTGATGGTACACTGACGTTCCCAAACCCCAAAGATCAAGCAGTGTACGATAGACTTGTAAGTTTAACACATAAAACATCTTTCAATAGGTTGTATCGTCCTCTACATTTAATTAATCCTAACTGTACGGCAGGTCCAGCTGACTGCTGAGAGACAGTCCTCCCCCGAGGTCTACTCACAAAGGCGCGAGGATGATATCCTCACAAAAGCCTTGGGAAACGAAGAACACCATGGACAGACAAGGGGCATTGGCTCTGCTGTCCCATGGAAGTATGGGTTTCCCTAATTTGCTTGGCAGTACAAGAAGCACAAGCTATCAAAGATGGAGAAACAAGCACGCCTTAAGGAGCAACTTCGGGAGGACCTTAGAGTCGAGCTCATCGAAGAATTCATGAGAAACTGGCACGAGTGAAGGCTCGAGTGGAGACATATGAGAAGTTGATCGCCGAAGCTCCGGTCGCTGCAGCTTCTAGAGTAGAAGTGAGCCCCACGCAAAGGCGTAGCAGTTGTGCATCAACTGAGGTGGGGGCAGAACAGGCATCAATCCCCGCCACGGTGGACCACATAATGGTAACAAAATTCAACAAATGCATATTTTGTATTAGCACCTAGTACACCCTAGTAGTAATGACACGTACGATTCTATTGCAGGAACCCACATCGTGCACCCTACTCGTTAGGGTGACCCAATGATTTGCAATTCCGGCTGTAGAGGGTCTTGCATTCAAGCCTACCCCCAAAACCCGGGTTCATGGGGCGCAACTGCTAGTCGGACATGCAAAAGTCCAAGTAGACTTAGTGAAGCCCGATTGGGTGGGCTTCACTCTCCAGCACCCACCGAACGATGAGGTTCTGACCCTTGGAGCTGCACGTGGGACCTTCATCCAATGGCCCAAGCAGAACATTTAGATCGATGTAACTCCTAGGCTAGCACCAAGTTCTTGTCCGGCACCATCGCGTGCATGTACAGATAAGTGGCCCCTCAAGCCAGAGAACTTGTAGTTGCCCCTCATGCCGTTGAAGAAGATCTCCAATTACAATATGATACAAATTTTGGGTATGACGGTATGGAGGTGGACAGCAGGCTGCACCAACCCCCTCCTGCCAAAAAGTTGAAGAAGGCAAAATCTTCTCCACCCGACATCGGCAGAAAGGGGAGAGGAGTAGGCAAGGTGCAAGAGGCCAAGCAGGCCAAGAAAAAGCTTGATCTTGGCAAGGCATCATCAGCTCCGAATACTTTCACATTAGGCATGCCATTGGTCAGAGACGACACCTTATCAAGGATGGGGCCTGCATGCAAGGAGTTGCACGGGTACTACATGGAGAGGACCAACGCAAAGAGGAAGCATAGAGAGACCTCCATGTTGGGCTACCACGATAGTCAGCCGTTCCTCGGCCCTGCTGGCTTCATCGCCGTAGACTTCCAAGATCTATGGGACCTCTACAGGGTGCGAGCGGTTGACACCAACCTCCTTAAGTGCTACTCCTTGTAAGTATTTGTGGGTACGAGATATGATAATAACTGTCCATATATTACGCTAACCCGGACTCTGGTCTTGCTTGTAGGTTTACCTGGAAGTAGTTCCAAAAAAATCACCCTTTGTTGCCTTTCTCGATCCATCTATCGTCAATGAGACAAATATGTAAAACGATCGAGCTGGCTTGATGGAATATATCAAGGACTTCTTGTATGCCCATCAAGACAAGGACTTCCTTATGTGTGGCTACAATCAATAGTAAGCGTGTACCCTACTTAGAATCAAATGCGTGACTCGTATAGCTCTAGTATTTACCTTGCAATTTAATAATGTCGCAGGGGTCATTGGATTCTTCTGGTTATAACGCCGAAGTGGAGTTTGGTGCACTACCTTAACTCCAATATCAAGCCAAAAATATACAACTGGTCCGGCATCGAAGCTGTCTTGAATGAGGCATGGGAACTGTACGTGGAAAAAGGCGGGAGGCATAAGGATGGGCATCCCAAACTCGGTCACAAAAAAGACTTCACAATTAAACAATAAGTGGGTGACCAGTGTGGGTTCCACGTCTGCCATAACATGCGAATCTTAACAGACAAGGTGACATTGCCCGACCTTGAGGTGTGTTATACAATTGTTTATATACATAGGACGACAACTTTCCAAGTATGTGGACTAACTTGGCGCCTCACATGCAGGTTAAACTATCAAACATTCCGGATGACAACTTAGATATGATTAGAGAGGACATAGCACAATTCATACTAGATGATATATTATCTCTGAAAGGAATGTTTAGAGTAAGGTCCTAGGTAGCTCGATCGACTCTGAATGGTAGAACATTTGCAATGACAGTGCGACAAACATTTGATTTTTGTAAATATTATTTGTAATACAATTCTGCACGTTTTTTCTATATATACTTGCTTTTCTTTGTAATACATTTTTGCAGGTTTTGATGCATCTGTAACTAAATTATTTTGCTCGATGATGAACTGGAGCTGTTCAGACATGTTGCAAATTGCAACATCCAAAACACGGTTCAAATTATTTAGGTGTGTTGTAGGCTGGGTGGCTACCGAAGATCTCCGCATCAAACCTTGTGTCACAAGGCGCAACAGAGATCTTCTGGTAGCCACCCAACCTACCACAACGCCTCATACTATTACATATATAGTCTAGTTGTTCTGAGAGCAAAAGTAAAGACCATTTTAGAACTACACTTGTTCTTTTTTTTGGAACTACACTTGTTCCTTTTTGGAACAAAACAGCCATCTACACTTGTCTTTTTTGAGTAGTACACTTGTTCCTTTTTGGAACAAAACATGCCATTAATTTTTTTTGGTTCTACACATGTTCTTTTTTGCAAAAAAAACAGCCATCTATACTTGTCTTTTTTCTGTTTTTGGGGTTAGTACACTTGTTATTTTGCTGTGGTTGTGGCTGTGGAATATATATGTGATGAATATATATGTGAATGGATATGGCTATGGCTGTGATGAATATATATGTGAATGGATCAACATGGCTATGGCTGTGATGAATGGCTGGGGCTGGGGCTGGGCTGTGATGATATCTGTCATTTTTTGCAGCGGGCATGGCTAGCAAAGGCGTGAGGCTAGCCAAAAAACAATTTTATTTTTTTGGATAATAAACTCATCCCTGACGGGCATTCTCGAAAAGCCCGATAGAGATAGGACATCCGTAACGGGCTCAACCTAAAAGCCCGATAGAGATAGGACATTCGTGACAGGCTCCTTACTTAAGCCCGTTAGAGATAGGTCATCTGTGACGGGCAACAAACCGGGACATTATTTGACTCCGTGTTTGGTCGACTCTATCGGTGACGGCCTAGTAACTACGGCCCGTTAGAGATGAGTTATCATCTGTGACGGGCTTAGAACTAGGCCCGATTGAGATGTGTCATCAGTGATGGGCGTTCAACACCACTGGTTTGACTTTCAAACTCATCTGTGACGGGCATTTTTTATGGCCCGATTGAGATAATGTGCATCCGCGACGGCCTTGTGCCCGTTAGAGATATTTTCTCACATCAGTGACCTTTTAACAGTGACGGGGGCCCAACCCAATAGAGATGAGGGTTAATGCCCGTTAGAGATAGCCGATGCCGACGTAGTGTTTTATACTCCAGAACGATCGATCCGGTGTAACACATGCGTGCGTCGCAGGCCGTCCCCAAAATCACGAGTCCTCGGCCATGAAACTCCAAGCATCAGTGCCGCGCCGAGGCGATGGACCTGGGACGCTCGCGGCGCTCGGCGCAGCCAACCTCGTCCGCGCACCTTCGCGCTCCTCAGTCCTCACGGCCTACTTCGCCTTGCCGCTTTACTTTGCCGTGCTAGCTGGCTAGCCCAAGCCCACTCCATCCTCACCCACCCTATCCTACTCTACGTCCTGGACACCTTCGACGACTGCACGTCTGCACCTCCCCCCAGTGTTGCACGCTTTTGATCTTGACGTACCAGCTCTGTTACAAAACCGGTCCTGACAGGACACACTACTGCAGTTTTGATTTTCTAGACAAGGCCCTCAATAGTTTCCAGACGGGCCATAAGTGGCCGCGCCTGAAAAAACCGGTCCCGAGGGGGCCGGTTATTGGATCGCATAGGATAATGCATTATCCCGTGTGACCCACTTAAACAACCGCACGGGCTATTATCCCGTGCGGTCGCTTAAGTGGACCGCGCGGGATAATGCAATTATCCCATGCGGTCCACCTAACAGCCCGCACAAGATAATGGTGCATTATCCCGTGCGACCCACTTAAGGACCCGCACGGGAGATTTGAACTTTTTTTGACTCGGTTTCTCTCTCCAATAATAGGCAATTTCTTTTGGTGGAAGGTTTTAGACTTGAAATCTTCAATTGAAATTAATATAAAAGGTAACGTGCTTGATCATCCCTTTCATTTGCTTTCATTTTTTATAAAATTTCATCGGTTGAATGCAAAGATATTTAAACTTGTTTGAATTGTCATTTTGAGCTATTTTTGTAATTTGTAGGTCAAATATTTTTTTATTTATTTAACCATTTTTTGGTAACTAATTTTGTCTCAGTATTATTTGCTGTGAATGAGGTTTTAGTTATAAAGTAGGATTTAAGTTTAATTTGTTTATTTAGAAAAATTGGCAATATAATATTAATTTATGCTATGAATTTTTTTAGATGGATCGAACATGGATGTATCACACACGGAGAACTCATCCGGTGTTCATGAGAGAAGCATCAACATTTATTAATAAGACTAAGGCACATGCTTTGAGGGAGAATAGGAAGGATATTTTTTTGTCCTTGCGTGGATTGCAAGAATCAGAAGATGTGAAAAGATCCGAATATAATTCTCGGACACATAATTCAGCGTGGATTTATGGAGAAATACATAGTTTGGACTTATCACGGGGAAGTCGATTCCTGATATTTGGTTCAATGATGCAGAGAATTTTATAACTGAGGACATGTCCCGTGAAATGATGGGTGATTTTGGCGGCTCTGGTTTTGACGATGCAGAGGTTGATATTGATCTTGATCTCGAGGATATGTTGCGGCATGCTGAACCAGAGGTCCTAACAAAGAAAGCAAGAGATTTAAACAATTAGGAGGCATTGCAGAAATCATCGAAAGATCTATTGTACGATCAATCAAAGGGATGTGACATAGATTATACAATGTTGCGGTCGGTGCTAGAACTTCTTAGATTGAAGGCCAGGCAAGGATGATCTGATACTAGTTTCAACGACTTGATGGGTTTCCTGAGAGCTATGCTTCCTAAGCCTAACTTGTTGCCAGCTAACACCTATCAAGTCAAGAAACTGATATGTCCATTATCACTTGGTGTGGAAAAGATCCATGCATGTATTAATCACTGTGTACTTTATCGCAAGGAACACGCTGACTTGGACAAGTGTCCAACTTGTGGGGCGAGTACGTACAAAAAGGATAACAGTGCCGCCGATAGTGATGTCGCCGAACCAAATGCATTGATTGAGCTAGGAAAAAAGATTCCGGCCATGGTGATGTGGTACTTGCTAGTGAAAGATCGCATGAAGCGATTGTTCTCGAACCCCATCGACGCCGAGTTGATGAGATGGCATCAAGAGGGTCGAAAGACGGATGGTATGATTTGACATCCCGCCGATGCTCGACAATGGAGAAACTTTGGTTTGAAGCACCTAGAATTTGCAAATGATCCGAGAAATGTCAGGTTTGCGTTGAGCACGGATGGAATGAATCCGTTTGGTGACCTAAGCAGCTCTCACAACACTTGGCCTGTTCTGCTCACGATGTATAACCTTCCGACATGGTTATGTCAGAAGCGAAAGTATATTTTGTTGACTATCCTTATACAAGGGCCAAAACAGCCTGGCATCGATCTAGATGTGTTTTTTGAACCTTTGATGGAGGATATGCAAGAAATATGGGAAGAGGGTCTACGATTGTTTGATGCGTACCACCAGGAGTATTTTACTCTGCGTGCTATCATATTCGTTACTATAAACGATCTACCAGCCAATTTTTCTCTCTCCGGACAGATTAAAGGAAAGACCGGATGTCTGATATGTGTAGACAACACATCGTACATATACCTGACCTTGTCAAAAAAGTTATTTTACATGTGTCATCGTCGTTTCTTACCACAGAAGCATAGGTATCGTGCGATGGCTACCTTTTTTGACAAAACTGTTGAGGAAGGTACTGCCCCTGAAGCAAAGGATGGTTCCATGGTGTTCAAGCTGACAAAGAACATAAAGGTCATGTTCGGCAAGGGAAAGACAACTTGAGGCAAGAGGAAGAAAGAAGTGGTAGAAAACACGCTGCCCTTCAAGAAACATTCAATCTTTTTCAAGTACCTGATGTACTGGAAAGACCTGGAGATTCGTCATACCATCGATGTCATGCACCTTGAGAAAAACGTGTTCGACAACACCATTGGGACTTTACTTGACATCCCTAGTAAAACAAAGGATGGGTTGAAGTCACGTAACGACCTGGTCAATTTGGGCATAAGGAAAGATCTCCACCCGATAGAGCTAACAAATGGTAAGATTGAGATTCCACCAGCATGCTACTCAATGGCACTAGAAGAGAAAAATGCTTTCTGTAAATGTCTTCATGGATTGAAAGTGTCGACTGGATTCTCATCGAATATCCAGAAATTAGTATTAATGAAAGATTTATCGATTTCTCGATACAACGCTCACGACTGTCATAAAATGCTTACGGTATTCCTCCCTATCGCTATAAGGACGGTGAAACCAGTGCACACCAAGGTAGTGATAACAAAGCTGTGCTATTTTTTTAATCGAGTATCACAGAATGTTTTTGATCCAAAAGAATTAGGACCCCTTCAGAAATTCACAGTCGAGATAGCTTGCCAGCTAGAGATGTTTTTTCCTCCATCGTACTTCGACATGATGGAACATCTCAATGTTCACTTTGTCCCTCAAATTATTGAACTTGGTCCTCTATACCTACATCAAATGTTGGCGTACGAGCGATACATGGCTATGTTGAAAGGGTATGTCCGTAATCGTGCTCATCCGGAGGGCTCGATGATAGAGGGTTACATAATTGAGGAGGTTGTCGAGTGTTGCCTAGATTATATGAAAGATGCCAACCCCATTGGGATACCGATGCCTCGACATGATGGAAGGTTATCTGGGAAGGGTATTGTGGAAAGAAAATGCTTCTACGACAATGATTACAAAGAGGTATCAGATGCACACAACAGTGTTCTTCAACAACTCGCCATCGTTGCGCCCTACATTGAGCAACACACTTCCGAGATCAGAGCATGCAATCCTGGGCGATCCGGTGATTGGGTTTCAAAAGAACATAAGTGCACTTTTCCCCAATGGCTTAAGGATCAAAAGCTACCGTCTGGTGAATCACTCGAGGAAAAAACGATAGAAACACTTGCAGCTGGCCCAACAAGCTTTGTGACCTCATGGCAAGGGTATGACATTGGCGGATATTCTTTTCACACAAACAACAAAGACAAAAAAAGCTCAGCGCAGAACAGTGGGGTTCGTGTCGAAGCGTTGGACGCAACAGGGCAGAAGAAATCATATTACGGGATCATAAAAGAAATATGGAAACTTGACTACGGTTTAAACATTCAGATCCCTGTTCTCAGATGCCAATGGGTGAAAGACAAATGGTAGATAATTTTGGACTTACATGTGCTGAACAGAGTAAAATTGGACACAAGGATGATCCATGGGTCCTTGCCGAGCGTGTTGCACAAGTTTTTTATGTGAAGGATCCTTCCAATGAAAAGATGGACATTATTGTATCGAGCAAGCAACATATCATTGGTATTGACAACATTGAAGACGCATCCTATTATAATCAATACGACGCTATTTCGTTATTCACAGATCTTCCTACGCGGATGAAACACATTGAGAGTATCCTCGACGAATCAAAGTTTGCATCCGTGCGAAGGATGTTAATCCAAAAATTGTGAAACGCTAGTTTGTTTTTTGTGTATAATATGTTTTTGCGAGCGAATGTATCAAACTTATGGTGTTACGAGCGAATGTGTGGTTCTATGTGATGAACTGATATTTCTATGTGATGAATTAATATTTGATGAATTTACATTAGAATATGCGATGAATTTACATTATTTAATTATAATAATATGTGGTGAATTTACATTGATTAATTTAAATTTAATATGTGGTGAATTTAAATTATTGAAATTAATATGTGATGAATTTACATTAATTAATTATGTTAATATGTGATGAATTTACATTCATTAATTATATTAATATGTGGTGAATTTACATTGATTAATTTAAATTTAATATGTGGTGAATTTTAATTATTCAAGTTAATTTGTGATGAATTTAAATTAATTAATAAAATTAATATGTGATGAATTTATATTCATTAATAAAATTAATTTGTGATGAATTTAAATTAATTAGTAAAATTAATATTTGATGAATTTATGAAATTTGGGGGCGATCTTTCCGTGTGGGTGGCGTAACGGCTCGCACGGAAAATTATGTTTCCGTGCGGGCCGCTTAAACCGCCGGCATGGGAAACTCATCTTTCGTGCGGGTGGTTTAAGCGGCCCGCACGGAAAGATAATTTTCCCGCGGGGCCGTTAAGCCACCCGCACGGAAAGATCGTGGCCTATATAGTCGCGCGGCTCCCAAAATTTTTCTAAGTCCCCAGGCAAATTCCAAACCACCCACTGCGCCGTCAGGCTGCTGAAATCTAGCGCCGCCGCCACCGCCGCCGGATCCCCGCCCTGCGCCACCAGATCTAGCGCCGCCACCGCCGGATCCCTGCCCTGTGCGTCACCCTGTGTCGGCAGATTCGTCGCTCTCCTCAACCCCCACCCTCACTGATGTCGCCGCTCTCCTCAACCCCATCGGCCATCGCTCCCGTCAACATCACCCTCACTGCGTGACGCCGGTCGTCCTCAATCCTCACCGACGCCGGCCTCAACTCGCTGTCGTCGCCGTTCGCCTGCCGGCTCACCATCGCCGCCGGCCTCAAGAGCACTGCACCGTCACACCCCAGCCTCACCGGTGCCTCCGGCCCCCACACCGACACTGACCTCACCGGCCTCACCGTCGACGCCTCTCCTCCACACTGACGTCGACCTCACCTGCCCTTCACCGCACCACACCGACGCCAAACCGCACCCTAAAGGTATGAATGGATGATTTTTTTGATGGATGGATGAATGGATGCCGTGAATTTGATGAATGGATGAATGGAAATTTAGGGTTTTTGTTTTGTGAATTTGTGTGATGGATGGATGAATGGATGCCGTGATGGATGCTATGTAGGACTTCAAAGTGTGAAAAAAGAAATTTACAATTGAGATATGCTGTGCTATTCAAAGTGTGGAAAAAAATTTACAATTGGATGGATGGATATATTTAGCATATAGGGTGCATGTATGCCGTCATATTTGAATGGATGAATTTTGAATGGATGTTGTGATGGATGGATGAATGAATTTATTTTTGTGATGTATGAATGCTAGATGATATATTGGATGGATGGTAAAGTTTGTGATGGATAAATTGTAGAGAGTTATTTTGGAATTTGGTCTCGAATATAAAATATTTAGGATGAATGGACTGTAAATATGGACTGTTTATTTTAGGACTGTCAAACATGCTGTAAAAATTATATTGTAAATAGACTATTTATTTTAGGATTGAATGGACTATTTATTTTAGGATTTTAAATGGACAGTTATTATTGTAAATGGATTGTAAAATGGACTGATATTTTTCATGAATATGTCAATTAGTTGATGTGGAATAGTTGATTGAATATTTTTGATGAATTTTAGATTTTAGGTTAGATTTTAAATTTTCAAACACATATACCCACCCCTACCGAACGACCTACAAATCTAATCTCCCTCTCTCCTCTCCCTCTCCTCGGTCTCTCATCTCTCATCTCTTCCCCTTCTCCTATCTCACCTCTTCTCATGGACAAAATAGGCAAACATATATATTTTTAAATTAAAAATAATGGTACACTAATCCCTAAATTATTGTAAATAAATTATTTTGGTCGATGATGAACTAGAGCCATTAGTTGATGTCAAATAGTTGATGTAAATATTTTTGTTGAATTTTAGATTTTAGGTTATATTTTAGATTTTAGGATTTCCCTACCGAACGACCTACAAATCTAATCTTCCTCTCTCCTCTCCCTCTCCTCGGTCTTTAATCCTACAAATCTAATCTCCCTCTCTCCTCTTCCCTCTCCTTGGACATGTTGTAAAAATATGCATTTTTAATTACATATTTCTAAAAATTACTAGACTTGTTGTTTTGAGAGCAAAAAATAAAGAGAAGAAGAAGGAAATAAATACATTTTTTCCTTCTTCTTCTCTTTAGTTTTTTCTCTATGTCTTTTGCGTAGCACAATTTGCTGGGGATTGCGATGACAGTAGCTAAGGGAGTTTGAAGTTGAAGGGACACAGAAAATTGCATGTGCCCCTTCCACTTCAAGCTCCCGTAGCTACTCTCATTGCTAAAGTCTTTTTCGGGTAGAAGGAGACCTGACCTACAGCAAAAAATAAAGAGAAGAAGAAGGAAAACATACAATTTTTATCCTTCTTCTTCTCTTTAGGTTTTTTCTCTATGTTTTTTATGCATGTCTTTAACACTAAATAATCTAACAGAGGAATACGTAGATGCAATCCGGCAAATACTCGATCGAATTCTACACAAAAATATTTGCCTGATGTGAACAATTGGATCGAGTATTTGTCGGATCTACATTTTCCTATGTTATATTATTTAGTGTTAAGCACGAGCATAAATAAGTAATTTATTGCCAAGAGAGTGGCTAAGGGAGCATCAAAATTCCCCTATCGGAGAACCCTAGATGAATTCGTCAAATGTACTCTCATTGCGTTCACAAATTTCACAAGTTATGTGTTATGAACAACCGTAGATCAAGTATCGAACGAGAGAGCTCCCTCGGAGGCACCCAACGTCGAACCAACGGAACGGTCTTCGAGCGAAGGCACATGGCAGACACCAAGCGATCCTTTAGTCGAAGTTACGCCAACACCACCGGTTGAAGAAGACCCCGACTACATCCCTATCGAGCAAGCAGTAAGTCGAGCCATATTGTTATAAACTGACCGGTGTACCTCATAGGATCTTGTTTAACGTTTTCTGTTGTACGTACAGATGGAAGCAAGGCGCCGCTCAAAAAGAAAGGCTGCCAAGTATGTCGTCATTGCCGAAGTCGAGACAGACACAACCATGTCTGGTCCGGTAGAAACCGACACGTCCGCGAGCGCTGGAGGACATCAAAAGAGAAGACATGGTCGAGAAGTAAGAACCAACCCCCAAGGAGACATACTATATCACCTCTCGAACCAGATAGGAAGCCGTAGAGCCCAAGGTAGCAGAATGACAAAGTTCAGTAGCACTTGCGGGGTACTGGCCAGAACCCACAGCCCTTTAAATGTAGATTCCTGGGAGCAGGTGGATGACAACTTGAAGAACTTCATATGGAATGAGTTGCAAAAGTGGCTTGTATATCCGCCTGGTTCAGAGGCTGTGGAAAAAGAGTTTGCCTTAAAAACGATTGGGCATCGGTGGAGGCAGTGGAAATCGGACATGAACACTCATTACGTGCAAAAGAACAAGTCTCCATTCGAAGACTACGGTGGTATTACGCCCGCCGAATGGGATAGGTTCGTGGCGAAGATGACAAGCCCTGAAGCCTTAGCACGGAGGAAGAAGATGTCTGACCTTGCGAAAAAGAACAAGTATCCGCACCGATTGGGCTCTAGCGGCTACGATGGCCACATAGAGAAGTGACGAGCAACCGAAGAAAAGTTTGCCGCCCATGGAAAGCCCCTGCTTGCAGATGCACTAAAAGAAAGAAGCAAAAACTGGGTCTGGGCACGCAGCACAGGCCAGGTCACCGATGAGGGAGAAATCCTTTTCGAGGATCCGGATATCGAGCATGTGACCACTAGTCTAAAGGACATTGCTGAAGAAGAGAAGAGTGGAGAATTTATTGCCAAGGGAGAACACGATCAGTTGACAGCTGCATTGGGCAACCCCGAACATTCTAGACGAGTAAGGGGTGTATCGTCAAGGACAAGTTGAAAAGAAAGGTTTCCTGAGGAAGCTGCAAGTTACAAGAAAAGGGACAGGTACAAACACAAACTTGAAGAGAATATAGCAAAACAAGTTGAAGAACATTTTTACTCTCATGTTGCATAGAATCACCAAGCCTTCCCTAACTTGTTTCAGCAATCCGAAGAACCCACAGTACAAGTGCCCAGCAGCGTCGGGTCAGTTGACACCGCACCTTATCCAGTAGATACCATAACTGGCCCGACGCCGTGCAGCCTCCTCGTGCCGATAGGAAGGGCCGGGAAGAGAAAGGAGGTGGGTACAGGACTTGCTATACCAGGGCGACAATTTCACAACACGCCAATCCCTGAGGAATATGGGTGCAGGTGGCCAAGGTGCATGTAGAGCATAACAGCTTAGAGCTAGATATTCCAGCACCTGAAGGGATAGAATTGCTTGGGATGCGGTGAATCAGTTCATTCTATGGCATCGATGAGATATCCTGCTGGTCGGTCCACCGTCAGCATCCCCAATCGAGCCGGTTCTTCAAATTGCTGCTGCGCCTGCACCGCCTTCTCCACCAGGGCTAGATTCGCCACGTAATCGGCCTGCTTCCCCACCTTGCTCCCCCTAAGGATAAAGGTCCTGTTTCGCCAAATCTGTCAGCCCTTGAAGTCATCGCAGAACAAGCTCCAACGGATGTCCAAGATATTCACCAATCTCCTCCGACACCACAGTCAGCATTGGCGGTACCTCAAAGGCCTCTTCTGAAAACAACAAGTCTTCCAAGTCCGAGCAAGCTTGAACCTCGTCGGCTTATCCCAAAGATGGTTAGATCAACCTATGATAAGAAAGTAATGGCCATAGATGAGCAGAACTTACTGTTCCAGGCTTTCAGGGGGAGATCACCGACTGACAAGAAGCATGATCAAACGCCAAAGTTGTCAGTCACAACAATCGGTGAAAAACCAAGCGGAGGACCTGCAAAATTGAACTTCGGACGAAGTGCCAACAAAGTACGAGTACGACAAGCCATTCCTGCCGTGGCACGTCATGGAAGACATGCCATGGAAAATTAGGCTAATGCATGATTGGTATCTAAAGGCGTCCAGAATGGGGCTCATCATGCTTACCGAAGGTCCCACATAATGTTTTCACCAGTGGACCAAATGGGATACTAGTCATCGATTTCAACGACCTTCACGCTTTATTCAAGATGGAAAAAATGGATATAAATTTCGTTGCTGTGTTTTGCCTGTAAGTATCAATCACACTTAATGTCATTAATGAATTCATTTGTAAACTAACTTCTGAATAATTACCCGCTGCATTACTTAGGATGCAATTCCAAGATGCGTCAAAGACCAACTATCCAGTTGGATACATTAACCCAAGAAGGATATGCTGGACAGAACACGAGGTTCATATTTGTGCAGATTGCGATGCCCTCAAAGGCAAAATGAAGTCCCAAAGAGACGCGACCATCAAAAAAATGCACAAGGAGAAGATGATCGCGATAGCATTCTACTTGGGCCAAGCTATGATGGAGCACAAAGACAAAAATGTCCTCATGGTCTCTTATGCGTTGCGGTACGTAATATTCTTTCGAACAACCGATATTTTACTACGATATCACCTACAATTAACATATCTCTTCTATCGTAGCGATCATTACAAACTTTTTCTAGTATATCCGTGGAACCACGTGACTGTAGTGCTTGATCCGGCACACTACAAGGAGGAATCATTCAAAGAGTTCCTCGTCTTGTTAAATTTGTAAGTACTATCATGCACCATTTAATAAGTTTTGTCTGTTGTTACTCTTGAATAAATAATTGACTGAAACAATTACTTTGTCTACATAGAGCACACACACATTATGTACGAAACGTTGGACCGGTTAAGGATCCACAGAAGATAAAGCTTCTGGTGAAGACACAATGGCCGGTAATTATATGCCCGCTATATGCCAACATTTTATACTATGTTTAATTTCAACTATTGATGTACGTATACAATTTTATTCAACATAGTGTTATAAGCAACCACCAGGCAGTAGCCTATGCGGCTACTACGTGATGCTAAGAATCTACGGGAGATACACTACAAAGTTTGAACAAGTAAGTTCAGACAAAATATCTGTCCACACATTAAGATCAATCTTGTATAATTTTCCTAATCGTATCTATGTGTATTTTTTCTTAAACAGATCGAGTCCGTTCCAGTTGTAGCGAACCGGTTCGACAATCGAACAATGCTCAACTTGGTTGCAGATATTTGCCGCTTCATCCACCGTGATGTCTGCAACCATTTGGGCGATTTCTACGATTCGGAGAGTGAGTTTGCGACAAACGATAAATTTAAAAGACTTAGGAAGTGGGAAAAAGACCATCTGTAAATTGCGAGTACTACTGTAATTTGTGAGACAAAACTTGATATGTATATAAACTTACATAATGTGTACACATTTATATCTTTTATGAGGAAATAATATAATTAAATGTCTTTTTTTCTCGTGCGAAATATATATACATGCATTTGATCAATCGACTGATAATATTACTGAGAGAGAGAGAGGAGAGGAGAGAGAGAGGACAGAGAGGAGAGGGAGAGAGGGTGAGAGAGGACACTAGCTAGAGAGAGCTTTGCACATAAAATAAAGCGCACAGGAGGCAATCTTCCCATGCGGTCGACTTAACGGACCGCACGGGAAGATCAATTATCCCGTGTGGTCGGATAAAGTGGACCGCACGGGATAATCGATCTTCCCGTGCGGGCCGCTTAAGCCGACCGCAAGAGATAATCGATCTTCCCGTGTGGGCCGCTTAAGCCGACCGCACGGGATAATCGATCTTCCCGTGTGGTTGGGCCGCCCGCACGCAAAAATGGTCTTTTTCCAGACCTTCTCGCGCGTGCGGGCAAGCCTTCCATACGGGAAGATGCCTTTCGGCCTGCACAAAAAAATCGTTTCTGCAATAGTGACATCAAGAACTAAACACAGGAGAAACGCCATAGAAAATCCAAATAAGATGACGGCAGCGTGGCATGATATTTGTTAACGAGGTTCAGCTGAAGCCTACATCCCCGGGGCACTGATTACGGGCGCTCCTCCCTGATCCAACATATTACAGTTTATCCGAGTATCCACGACCCTCCATCGGCTATGCCGCCGACTAGTCATACCCACACATATGCTATTGTCGTCTCTTGTGGTTATAACTGGTGTGCCTCTCTATTTATGAGAGAACCTGGGACAGAGTTCAACTCTTACTCTATTTTCTGACACCTAGTACAACTCAAGTCCTAAACTGTAACTGACTTTGTACACATATTCGACATAAACTCTAACAAACTTCACTTTGACGAATATGTCACGCCAACCTAAATTTGTACCTGGACTTGAGTTAGTTCTTCTGCCGCTCACGCCGAGCTGCTCGACGAGCCTACACCAAGCTCACCGCTTGAGACTTGCACCGTAATACTAGCATACCTATCTTCCATGACTCTACGTGCAACAATATTTCCTTGTAGCTTGTACAAACATGAGCTCGTCCTCTCACCAGTCATAACAGTCTTGTCGTCCTTCATGATGTTTATGGTCTTCCCATCAGGATCACCTTGAAACAACCATCCTTCCTCATGTAGGCTTTCAAGCGAAATTAGACTCCTCCTTAGCCCTGGCACGTGTCTCACATCCCAAAGTAGCATCTCGTTTCCATCATACATCTTGAACTTGACATCACCCACTCCAACAAGACAATACCTTGTGTCATCACCCAAGTGACCAACACCAAACTCACCAGATTTGTATGAAGAGAACCACTCCCACTTCGATGTCACATGATAGGAACTACCCGAGTCCAATAGCCACTCTTCACTAGACATCCTGTTAGACACCATGAAAAGCTCATGACTGCTGCTATCTGAGTCATCACTATGAGCTGCTAAACTTGCACTTGCACTTCTCTTTTTCTTCAGCAACGAACAATCCCACTTAATATGCCCAACGTCATCACACTTAAAGCAACACATGACCCTCTTCTTTTTTCTCTTTGATGACCCCGTCTCATTATCATGCTTTACCCTGACCAGCAAACTTTCACCATGAGAAGCCTTGGTTGCATCATTTTTCTTTGATCTTCTCAAATCTCGTGCAAGCAATGCCAAAATTACCTCTTCAGTCTTGATGATATCCTTGCCATACGTCAGAGTAGTTACCACATGTTCATAAGACAACGGCAAATAGCTCAGAAGAATCATGGCCTTGTCTTCATCATCTAGTTTCACATCTAACTTGCTTAGATCTGTGACCAACTAATTGAAGACGTCCACGTGCCCTCTAAGGTCTGACTCTTCTTGCATCTGCAAACCATACAACTTTTGTTTCATATACAAATTACTTGTCAGCGACTTGGGCATATACTGGGTTGCCAACTTGTCCCAAATTATCTTCGGTGAATCTTCCTCCATGATATGGTACATGACCGAATCTGAAAGACACAATCGGATCATTGCAGTTGCCTGCGCCTTGATTTCCTCCCACTTGTCATCATCCATCTTCTCCAGCTTCACCTCACCAAGAGCCTTGGATATCCCCTGTTGAGTCAACAGATCCTTCACTCTTGTTTGGCAGAGAACAAAATTTCTGGTGCCATCAAAATTCATCACCTCAAATTTGGAAGCCATAGTTGCTGCCATCGACGATAATCAACTCAACCGACTATCGCCTTGGTCAAATTGATCTGCCGCACACCTTACCTGACCTTGCGCGCGACTCCCGATGCATAGATGATGCTTTCGAATCAATCCTTGAACTGCTCTGTAAAAATCAATGTGTGTGAATCCCGAATAGTCCCAATTATATATAGGCGTGATAAGACACCTTATTTCGATAATACATCGGCCTTCGTGTCTGACTCAAAATTCGTCTGTCGCATGCACTGTGCATACATTAAACTCCGAGTCTGCATCCATGCAGGAGTGCGCATGCATGTCCGCATGCAACCGCATGCATGATTGCCTTGCCAATCAATTAGCTAATTAATTAATTAACTAGTTAGTTAATTAATTAGCTAACCTCCCCGCATGTCCGCATGCATGTATCTGCTATGTCTTGCCGATTTTGATTTTCGTTTCCAATCCGGTCAACCAAGGCCACGTTTGATTTTTCCTTGTGACTTGAAAATGGCTGTCTGCATGCACACGCCATCGCCGCATCAAGACGTCGCCTCGTCCTAGTGCAAGACTTGCCGCCGCATCAACTCAGGATGGCCTCCGCTGCCACTCGAGAGGTTCTGTGCTACCGCCTACACCGCCTCAGCCTCGAAGCTCTGCTGCCGCCACCTCTGCCCGAAGCGGCCAACCTTGCTCCTCCCCGCAGAAGCCGATACCACCTCGCACATCACCCATGTACGAGTCATGTTCCACCTTAAATTCATCACCAATAAATAATTACATACCCTGCTACGATGCAATCCCCTTTAGCATGCCGAAGTCGCCAACCGCATCGTCTTCGCCAGCTGCTAATCGACCCGAATGTCATGTTTAGCCACCTCCCTGTCGACCGCAACTCATGTCTGACCGTCTTCTCGTTGAAAGTAGCTCACCGAAAAATTCGAGCCACCTGCCCGAAGTGTCTGACACCACCGATTGGATTGCCAATCGCTCCCTCCGCCATCAACTTGAGCACCACATCTGGTCGTTCCCTGTTGAAAACAGCCTATCGAACGGTTTAGACCGCCGCCTGAAGTGTACGAATCCACTGATCAAATTCTGTTGAACGCCGCGATGCTCCACCTTATGCCATGTCCTATCCCGGACACTGTGTGCAACCTGGCATGGTGTGGGGCACCTCTCTCGTACCTCTCTCCATGGATATTCCTGCAGGCTCTGACACCACTTGTTACAAAACCGGCCCTGATAGGACATCATAACCGAACACGGAAGAAACGCCATAGGAAATTCAAATAAGATGACGACACTGAGGTTCAGCCGAAGCCTACATCCTTGTGGCACTGATTACGAGTGCTCCTCCCCGATCTAGCATATTAAAGAGTATCCGAGTATCCACGACTCTCCATCGGCTATGCCGTCGACTAGTCGTATCCACACCTATGCTATTGTTGTCTCCTGCGGTTACAACCGGTGTGTCTCTCTATTTATGAGAGAACCTAGGATAGAGTTCGACTCATACTGTATTCCTAACACCTAGTACAAATCAAGTCCTAAACTGTAGTCGACTTTGTACACATATTCTACACGAACTCTAACAAGCTCCTCTACCTCTTCTTCCTCTAAGCGTTCTCCCTCCCCTGCCCCCGCCTTCACTATCGCTCGCTCTACGCCGCCAAGTCAGTCTCCTTTCATCCTCACGCTGCTGGGGAAACCATATATAGTCCCGGTTTGCAACATCATTAATCTTAGGTTATAAACCGGAACTACAAAAGCGGGACTAAAGATATTTATCTTTAGTCTCGGTTGAAATAACCAGAACTAAAGATCCATCTTTAGTCCCGATTGGTAACTGCAGCGCCACGTGCCTGGCATAGTCATCTTTAATCCCGGTTGGTAACACCAATCAGAACTAGGGATTTTTTTTAAAAAAATTTACTCCTACTGGTTTGTTCATATATTATGCATATATATTTGTAAATACATATATATATATATGCATAATATATATAGACTATAGATATTTTTTTAATTTTGCTTCTGCTGCTTGCTGCTTATTTATATATTATGCATATATATGTGTAAATACATATATATATATATGTAATATGTATATATATGTAATATATATTTATTTATATATATATGCAATATGCATGCATATATATAAATACATATTTTACACACACATATATGCACTTAAGTAAATATATACATATATTACCAAAATATGTACACACAAATATAAATATATACATATATTACATTCTTATTTAATTTGTAATGTTCTATATCGTATATTACAAAATCTAATCTATGATGGGTTCAATGGTAGAACGTCTATCATGGTAGAACTCTCTCGCGGGTCAATAATCTGCTCATCAGTTCTTCTTGAGCAGCCTTTATGAAATCACCGTGGGAGAGTTTGTCTCTCATGCAAATAATCTGTCATTTGAAAAAACGAGAAATGAATATATGAAATCATTAAGAAACCAAGACATAATGTATGAATGATTGTTATGCGTACATCCAGATCCTGAGGACATGTGGCTTGGTGAACTAGGCGGTGAATATAGTCGCAGACGTAGTAGCCGCACAAGTTTGTCCCCTGCGCCTGTTTTGAACACTAAAGGAGAAACGACGACAGATTTATTATACATTTCTATTTTAGAACAAATCAATGATTCAATATAATTTTAGACCATTTACTCACTGGAAATTTTATCCTAACAATAAGTTTTTCTTCCCAAGTCCTGCTTATCGTTTCACGGAACCATCTTCATGCCCTACATATGTACAGTTGTAAGTCGGGAGTAATTATCCGAGAACCGCATGTAGCAATAGGAATTAAGATGGCATTACCTGTCTATCACTTCAAAAATATTTTGAAGGTAGACTTGGGTTTATCCATTGAGTCGTAGACATAGATTTTACAGTAGGAAAGATCAATAAGGAATAGGACCCAATGGAATCTGCAAAACTGCGTGAGATGATATATATGAAACTGTATATGTACGAGATGGAAATTGGCAAGGAAAGCTGTGAAAACTCACACTGTGTTATATGGCAATAGTTTCCAAGTCTTGTAATGTTGTTGCGCTAGCATGTGGACGATATTATCCTCTGTGTCATTCTCATAATGTTCTAACCGGCACTAAAAATGTTTTGTAGTCTCGGTTCCTATTGGCTCCGGGACTATTGTGAATTTTAGCAGATGGATCAAAGACCACTTCTTCAGTAGTATCACTATCAACCGCTGCCACCAATCGTCACGTGCCTCTTCCGTCGTACCTTCCTTTGGGTATACCTCCTCCTACTCGCCAACTACCTTATCTTCCTCCTCATTGGCCTTCCTCCTGTCGTGTCCGACCATCATCATAGTCTTCAACATATCTCCCCCTGTCTCCTTCGGTCTCTTCCATGTCATCGTCGTAGCCATATTCCTCCCGACGTGATCCATGTCTACATCTTCGCACTATGGCACCTCGTCATCGTCATCACTGTGGTTGAGCCATTCTATGGCCTCGCTGCTAGGCAATTGGTTCATGGGTGCTACCTTGTGCACAATTGCAACTAGCATTCATTGTCTCTACTGTCTCCGGCGTTGTCACTGTGTCAATTTGCTGAGGCATGTTGGAACAGAATCCAACAGGGATCAAGCACAAAGAGCGATAAGTATTGTAGTTGTATTGCTTCTGCCCTACCATGGGGGGCAAGTTACATTTATATACCCCTTACAATGATATGGGAGATTACAATGATGCCCTCTCAGTCCACACCTCTTGGTTCGAGGCTGACAGGTGGCCCTAGCCTAAGGGTAACAAGGTAAAACCCTTGGGGACAAAGGATGGGATGGTTCCCATTAAACCAGCATCCTGGAGATCCTGTGATTCCTTGAGTGAGCGGCTCGAGGGTGAAGCCTAACACCAAGGTGCCTCGGCCTCAGCCCGGCCTGCCACCATGGCGGATGTCAGGGGTGGTTGGGCGCCTTGAATGCGCCATTAATGCTCCTGTCATCTCCTCTTTGGGTGGCAAGCTTCGTCTCGGAGCCTCGGCTAAGGGACAACCATTCCCGAGGCCTCTTTGGGGTGCTCTCCTCCGAGGCCTCTCGAAGCCTACCCGAAGCGTCTTTAGGGTTATAACCTTCAAAGCCTCTTCAAAGGCCCCCTGGTGGCCCTCACCTGAGGTCGACCAAAAAGAGGCACCCAGAGAGTGAAAGAGTGGTGCAACGGCCTCCGCTGGACGAGGGAGAAGACACTCCCCCAACAGGCTACTCATACAAAGCATGTTCTACTTGTCAATTCTAATGATCGGCAA
This sequence comes from Oryza australiensis, assembly GCA_019925245.2. Taxonomy (NCBI): domain Eukaryota; kingdom Viridiplantae; phylum Streptophyta; class Magnoliopsida; order Poales; family Poaceae; genus Oryza; species Oryza australiensis. The sequence goes on along the minus strand of JAIFGZ020000017.1, from coordinate 1,538,843 downwards.
TATAATTTATAAGATGCACTAGATCAAGGAGAGATGGTGATAGATGTTTATACTGGTTCAGGCTCTCAGTATGAGGTAACACCCTACTCTAGTTGTATGTGGATTAGATCTATATCAGTGTGCGCAAATCAGCATAGAAATAGCTAATGACATGTATCAATGAGCGATTAATCGCCCTTAGGGTATTCCAACCCTCCTTACATAGTCATGGAGGCGGCCGACAGATATGGTAGGGTAGCCCTTATAATTCAGATACCTACCATCTATTTACATGGGATAGGATTAGTTGTCTTATCTCTAATCCCTTTCTTAATTCACAAGTTAGTTGTATGAGCCTAGGGAACTTGGCCCACTCTATGCCGCACGGCCTAGAGGCCTTGCCTGGAGTACCCAGGTACTGTGTACCCCACAGTAGGCCTTGAGTACTAAGCTTGATGAAGACTCAAAAGTTGGTGAAGTCATTTGGAAGAGACGAGATGAGCTAATTACTCGTCCCCTAGTATTGCCAAGTAAGTATTTGTTACAGCCGAGTAATCATCTAAGTGATCAGCCGACTGATCAGCCGAGTAATTATTCTTTCAAGGAGGAACACATTGGAGCATTTATCATAGGAGTCCACAGCACTTGGGTTTGCATAGAACCATTGTTTCGCCCTGCCAATGAGAAAGAACGGAAACAACCGGAGTCGGATGACATCTTGTGTGACTCCCTTAATAGTGTAAGTGTTGCAGATCTCCAGGAATGTCTGGAGATGAGCGCTTGCATCCTCATTGGCTTTCCCAAAGAAGGGATTAGCTTGCACCATAGTAATGAGACCCATCTTGATTTCAAAACTGGCTTCACCCGTATTGACAGCGGGTCCGGTAAGGACGTTGGCAGTCGAGGGTGTCGAGAAATCACGGAGGGTCTTCTGGGCCATTGAGCTTGATGGTGCTTTGAGTACCGGTTCAACTGTCGAGAGGATGACTTGGGGAGGAATGACACGAGGTCGGACTCTTCATACAAGTGCTTCTGGATTTGGAGTATAATTTGTCGGCAGGTTGAAACGGTTATCCACTACTCTATTTTCACATAAAAGAGAAAACAGACCAAGGTAAGCCTGTTAGAGTAAAGGTAAGTCGACTATAACTATATCAATATACAAGTACTTAATATTTCTTCTTAGACCAATGTCTTCCCCGGCAACGGCGCTAGAAATGCTTGTTGGTATTTCTTACATTTACAGGTAAATCCGCAAGCGCACAAATATACTATTGTAGCATTTCACCCTGGAGTAATTCGGTGTAGCGTATTTATTTTATCTCAAAGGAAGACGGTGGTCTAGAAGATAATATTAAGGTACTATGAATATTCATTAGTTATAGCTAAGATGCCTAAGTATAGATAGGGGTACAAGATAATTGGATAAGAGGTAGTGTGACACACACAGAAGAGTCCTAATAAAGAGTACACTAGCGCTAAGTGGAGAGTATAGTGTTACAGCTAGGTTCCTAATATTCTTCTAGTATGAGCATATGGGTTATACAAATTATACTCATGGTTAGTTACCCAGTCTACGCTCCCAGGACTACGGGGGTACTGCCTCCAGTGGCCCGGCCTGCCACCATAAGACGATTTCTTACCATTCGCCCTACGCTATACCCGAACATGGAGGATTACAAAGGACGGACAGGGCTGTCACCACCTGCCGCCTACCTCTATAACCCGTGGGATATGACCATAACCAATGTCTATGTAAGAATCTAAACATCGCGCTTACATTGCCATAGATACCCTTACCTCCCAAGACATCAATGACTAAGGCAAGGGCATACCTATATCCTAATTGCACATTCGACCGTGTCCATGGCAATAGAGTTACTCGTCTAACCATGTCATAATTATTATATAAACTATAAATGGAAAACATATATACGCAAGTAGAGTATGAACTGCACTCAGATATATGATAAGATAGATATATTAATAAGCTGAAAGTCATACAAAGAAAGAAAGATACAAAAGACATACCCGACATCCGAAGACGACTCAGGAACCGAGTAGAAACTCTAAACTATTCATAAACTTCACTAGACTAGAGACTAAGATAGAAATATAGAAACTACTTCTTATGGTGTGTGTTGTGAGGTCGGTTAGTAACCGCCAAACACCCATAACCATCATTAGGAACCAATAGGGAGCTGCCACGTGTGAGGAGGGAGGTTCAGCCGCACCTCCGGTTCGGCCGAACCAGGGTCATTGCCTCTGGCAACCGACTTTGGCCAGCAGATGACATGTGGGCCCCTTAGTCGGTTCCTAGGTGTTTGGCCCCACTTTAAGTCGGTTTCACCTGACTCATGGGCTCTTCGATTCGTGGGAGGCTGACGTGGCGAGCGTCGATTGGTCAGAGTTGTGCTTCTTCGCCACGCGAGCGTGTTTTCACTTTATTTATTCATATATATTCATGTATTCACATAATCTCCAAGGATATGTTGGACTTTATTAATTCTAAACCTATATGCAAGTAAAGGATGTTAATTCCCTTTTATTTTCGAGGTCTGTGATGGTCAAAATTGGTACTTAACGACCGTCAACAAAGACAACGAGCCAGTCCGGCAGTAGTGCCCAATACACAAGACAAGCGCACATACATTCGAGTAGTGCTTTGTTTCTGAACGAGCTAAGCCAAGAAAATGGCCCTCGATAAGGAAAAATGAGTTCGCGTGGTAGAGAAGGAAATGACAACCCTCCATTCGATGATGAGCCAGAATTTCCCAACTTTGATCAACACGTGGCACATATCTGGCGGATTAACCTCCTATTCCTTTAAGTGGGAATTACAAGAAGGTGGAACAAGACGTATGCTCCACATCCCGAGGATCAGCATCTAAAATGAAGTGGTCAGATCAGAAGATTGAGTTCTCTGATGCCGATCACCCTTCTCTGACGAAGATCCCCAAATGATATCCAATACTAGTCGAGCCTACTATTTGGAACATCAAAGTCGCCCGAGTTCTCATCGACGGCGATAGCTTGATCAATCTCCTCTTTGCCAGCACGCTTGATGCCATGGGAATCCCTCGAAGTGTGCTCACCCCCTCAGAGCAGCCCTTCCTCAGAGACCTCAACAAAGCGTGCCCCAAGGACCACTTACCCCTTCCATGCTTAGACCAACTAATCGACTCTACCGCAGGCTGTGAGTTGTTAAGTCTTCTTAACACTTACTCCAGGTGCCATCAGATCAGCATGACCAAATAAGATGAGGAAAATACACCGCTCATCATGCCCTTCAGTGTATTCTGCTATGTCAAGATGCCCTTCGGATTGATCAATGCATGACCTACCTACCAACGAGAAATCTAAGGGGTTCTCTAACCTCAGCTCGGCAAAAATGTCGAAGCCTACATCGATGATGTTGTTGTCAAGACCAAGACTCTAGATCACCTAATAGACGACTTGAGGGAAATGTTCAACAATCTCTGAAAACTTCAGCTCAAGCTGAACCCAGAGAAGTGTATGTTCGGAGTACCATCGGGCAAATTGATCGCCTTCCTAGTCTCTGGGCGAGGCATCGAAGCAAATCTCGAGAAAATCAAGGCTATCAAGAACATGAAATCATCGACAAGGCTCAAGGAGGTATAAAAGCTCACTGGACGTATGGCAGTGCTCAGCCGATTCGTGTCCAAGATGGGAGAACGATACCTACCTTTCTTCAACCTTTTGAAGAAATAGGACAAGTTCGAGTGGACACCAGAGGCCGAAGAGGTGTTTCTTGCCCTCAAATGATATATATCAAGGCTATCAAGAACATTGGAATGACGATACCTTGCAGAGCATGGGGATAGGATCTCGTCCCTAGCACTAGCATTTCCATATAAATTAGAATAGAAGTATGTTGTATGTCTCTTTGAGTTGCTACCCTAATTGTTAGTGATATGCCCTAGAGGCAACATGAAGATATTAGATATCATGGTCAATATTTATGTATTAATGAATAAACTGTTATTATGTTCCATGAAATAGATAATTAGTATTGATCAATAAGTATGTGACTTATTCATAAGACTCTTTATGTAATATAAATCTATTTCTAAATGATCTCTGATCATATATCATATCTAAGGAACGAATATGATTCTAAGATCAGCACGTGTATTGATTGATGATCATGTCTCATGGATCATGGTATGGAGATATCAAATCAATAAACGTGAACACATGTTAGAGGACATGTTGTTTGATAGACCCACCTTGAGACACTACAAGGAATTAATGTGCCATTAGTTGGTCTCAAGTGATGTTGGTGCAAAGTCCTTAGACCTGAGATCATCATGGATTCTAACATATGTAGTGGCTTACTTAGGGACTGCCAAACGTTATTCCCTAACTGAGTTGTTATAAAAGTAGTCTTCGGGTTTGCTATGAAACATGTAGAGGGATGTGAATGATCAAGATGAAATTTGCCCCTCCTATGGGAGAGATATCTCTGGGCCCCTTGATGTAATGGATTATGGAAGTGTATGGTCATGCCGATGTGATTGAGGAGTCAATCATCAGATACATAATCCAACACGGGATCGAGTGAATGATTAAGCTAATGATAGGATGGCACGAGTCTTGCCTATAGCTTAATTGATATCGTGAGGCAAAGGAAATTGTGCACACATTACAGGTTCATTCGATATGATCTTTGTCTATATTTTGGTGTCAATATGTTATGCCAGGGGTCGCTGTTGACAGGGTCAGCTGAGAGGTGTTCTCGTGCCGGGACCAAGTGTACATGAACCTATTGGGTCGCACACTTAACGGGTTGGAACAGGCATACGAGTTTGACTTGGATACGACTCAGTTCGGATAAGATCCGACTCAATATATATAGAGTCCCGGTGGGCTTGCTAGTCCGGTCAACCAACTCTATATAAGGAGGGCAAGGGGTGGAGAGTCGTGTGTGCAACTTCTAAGCCGCATCAACTTCTCCACCGAAACCCTAGTCCACGTCCGAGCCAAACCCTAGCCGTGCATCGCGTGCTAGCACACAGGTGTTCGGCGTTCCTTCCCTGGATGTGTGGATACCAGTAGAGACATCGCTACGTTGTGATCTTAGTCGACGACATCGGAAGATCCCTGAGTTCCAACTAGCCGACCCCTTTATTCGGTAGTTGGAAGTCGGACTAGCGGGCGAATCGGCATGGCGTTGACAAGACCGGGAGAATCGGGTCGAGGTTGGCGCGGTCGGCAGAGTCGGTCCAAGGTCGGCGGGGTCAGGCGAATTGGACCCAAGGTCGACGAGGTCCGCAAGGTGCTATCCGAGGTTGGCAAGGCGTTACCCAAGGTCGGCGAGGTTGGCAAGGTGTTGTCCAAGGTCAGCAAGGCGTTACTCGAGGTCGGCTAGACTTTGATCGGCTATTTCCGCTGCACTACGCGTCTTTTGGTAATAATCTATAGACCCTTACTTGCAAGCTTTCCTGGATTACGCGCTAGAGAAATTTTGTTTTATGTTATCGTAGCCTACGCGTTATCCTACACTAATATCATGGGAAAATATTTAATGCAAATCATATATATAGTGAAAACCTTTAAACTACCGTTTTATTGAAAAATAGACGTCTGAGATTCGTCCATGTCACCATCAGTAAAATTTTTACTCATCAATAAATTTGTGAGTAAAATTTTTATTCGTGATGATGAGGACAAATCTCAAACAACTATTTTTCGAACCAACAGAAGTTCTAGGTTTTCACTTTTCCACCACATATTTTTCCTAATATCATAGATGTTTTCATTTATTTATAGTTAACTGCAGCTTGATCCAAAGTATGTAGACTTTATTAATCATGATGTCAACATCCCGATCAATGGCTAACATAGCATGGTTTAGTTCTTTTCAAATTACTAGATGACACCCCACGCTTTGTTGTGGAATTCATGAATCACTACTACAGAACCGACCATAGGTGCTGGTTAGAAACTGGCATAGGTTTCCCAACCGACACCAAATTGAAAGCATCTATATCTATCAGCATAGGTACCAGTTCTAGAACCTACACCTATGAAGATTATAGGTGTCGGTTCATACCTCATAACCAACTTAGAAACTGGCCATAGGTGCTGGTTAGAAACTGGCCATAGGTTTCCCAACCGACACCAAATTGAAAGCATCTATATTTATCAGTATAGGTACCAGTTCTAGAACCGACACCTATGAAGATTATAGGTGTCGATTCATACCTCATAACCAACTCCTCCTATAACCAGTTCCATGAATAAAAAAAGTCAGCTCGATCCCCATCCAAGAACCACCCCTGAGATTCCCATCATCCCCACCAAAGAACACAATCATGAAATTGGTCAACATTGAAGAGTTAACAGAGAGAATAAATTGAAGAAAAAACAATACACTAAACAAGATAACACCACCACCACCACCACTAATGCCACTATGACTTGCTGCTCCTCCTCCAAGCCGGCGGCCACAAGAGTCACCCCCACCCAGAACCGGCATCCCCCGGGGCAGAGCAGCCTCCCTCCTCCCTCCCCACGCCGACAGAACAGTGGCTCTGAGGGGTGAAATCCGTGCAGCGTGGAAGGGGAGGCACTGGAGGGGGCGCGTGGTAGCGGCGACGGAGGAAGGGGAGGTGGTGGAGAAGTGAAGGAGAGGGTGAGGAGCGGCGGTGCGAGTGGGCCGGATAAGGATGGGCGAGGGCGTGAGTGGATATAAGGTTGCGCACACAGTGCTCTTGTCAGCTCAGCTCAGCTCGGTTTTTATGGGTACAGGTTGTCTAAACCACCCAAACATATAATATATTATAGGTGTCGGTTTTAGGGAAAGAACCGGCACCTATACTTTTCTCCGTATAGGTGGCGATTTTTTCTAAATAAACCGGCACCTATAAAAACTATAGGTGTCGGTTTTAGGTTAACACTACAAGAGATATTAGGGTTTATATCATTTCATTTTTGTCATAATATCTGCAATTTTATGTCATAAGTTAAGGTTTATGACAATTGGATGACGAAAAAGCCTGCATCAAAAACCATGCGCCTTAAACCATGATTTATGACGTTTCGATATTGGAGTCATAAATGTATGATGTTCGTTTAGATGTCATAAAATTTTATGACGTTAGGTTTTTTGTCACTAAATTAAATCATGGCCTGCTAAAGCCCACATATGATCTACGACTTCATGGGTTGTTTTTGAGCCTAGCCCATTTAATGGTCCATTTTCGATTGGACTTAGCCCATTTAAAGGCCCGCTTTTTTGCTGAAATATAATATAAAATTCTTAAAAATAGGAGGACTAGCTCATTTGGAGGCCCATTTCAGTTTGAACCCAATAGTAAAATAATTAATATAATTTTCAGTGCATATAATAATATTTACAGTAATATCCAAATTACAAATGACACTAACAATATCCACAATACTATAACATCATAGTAATATTCACATGATTTTCATATCCACACTGTAAATTGAGTGTTACACATCATCTCAAAACTTGAAACCAGAAATGTGACCTTCATTTTAGAAAAATCATAAGCAAAACAATTATCCAAGCAGTGACTGGTATATACATATGATAAAAATAGCTGGAACGACTATCCATTTACATTAATCCCGCAGTATCTTTGGAAGTGTGAGATGCCACAAAACAAGAAAGCTTGAAGTAAGTCTAGTGTATGACAGAGGAATAGGAATCCCAATGAGCTGCTCATAAACACCAATTCCTTCAAGAAAACAAGATAGTTTAGACTCCTATAATCAAGAAAGTAAACAACATTAGGTTGTACCATTATGGATTATATGAAGTGTCTGCAGATCAACAGGTGGTGACTCTCACAAGACAATGAAGATAATAATCACTAAATACACCTAAAGAAATATCCAACACTGGATCAATGCACACTGGATGGTTCATAAAGTTTTGGTGGACCAGGACCATACAAAATTCCAGGACAAATGATGTTCAGTTATGTTACAGGTAATTACCAAGTCAATAATGCTGCAGATAGAGATAGAAGAGTTACCATGATACTCCGCTTATTTTCATCGAAATCCAACATATAGAGGCTCTACGAAATGAACTCAATAATACAGCGAGGACGATATTTTGATCTCAGAACAACATTCAAGTCATCTTCTGAGAGCAAACCCTGAAGGTCCATTTTATGTCCGAATGGCACACTATATGGCACTGAGACGAGAACATGAATGATATCATCAGTTGCAACGCTAGTGTCATGAAAGCTAACTACATCAAGCATAATTTCATGAAAATGCTGGTTTATCTTTTCAGAGACTAGTGAAAGCTAACTGCATGAGATATAATTTTAGAGACCAAATTGAATCACTAGTAGTTTACACTAGAAAAATAAGTACGTAATTAAACCCAAAACATATGCAAGAAGTAAATAAGGGCCAAGCATTCCATAGTGGCATTCTCCGAGAGGAATGAGCTGCTGCTGCTCTTGAATCTTCATGGCACCATTACTGCAGAAATTACAAGCACACTATGATAGCAGAAGGAAAGGAAATGAAACCTTGAGCGCAACCGGAAAGGCGAGGATGTAACTGATGAGCGCACACATCCCTGGGTGGGCGGCCGTGGTGTTTTGGCGCATGACCATCCCGGCAAGGTCGGCGGCGGCGGCGAAGACGCGCATCCATGCCTTGCGTCCCTCGTCGAAGCAAGCGTAGGTGGCCTCGGTGCGGAAGATGAGGAAGAGGGCGAGGGCGGTGAGCTGGCGGCGAGGGCCGGGGCATCGAAACGGGCGACGGTCGCGGATGCGACGCTCAGAGACGGCGTCGGCCCAGTCGGGCATGGCCGAAAGGAGGGAGAGCAGTGGATTGGTGCTCGACACCTGCGCGGGGGCTTTGGGCGGGTCAGGAAAGTAGCGGGCGACGTGGGTGGTGGTGGGCTTGGGCGGTTGGCCGTGGTATGGTCCTGGCGGCGCCGCCATGGCCTCTTCGGCCGGCATCGTGATGCTCTGCCTGGGAGCCAAGGCGACGCAGACGCCCGAGGGAGCGGCGCGCCGCCGGAGGAGCGGCGCAGGAGGGGAGGAGGAGGCTACGCGATGGCAAGGGGAGCGACGGGGTGGAGCGGTCGGCGACGCGATCGCCCGTGAGACCGAGGAGAAGCAAGCAGCTAGGTTTGGTCCATTTTTATATCAAACCAAATGGATCGTGGCTGTTCATTCAAATCCAACGCTCACACGCGTCGTGGTTTTAAGTTGGGCTAAATTGCGCTGGAAAATAGTGAAAAACAGCCCACTAAGAGTATATTTTTTACCGATTTTTATTAGTATTTTTAGTTTACAAATAAATAGATATAAATATAAATAATCTAAAAACATATATTCACATAATTTTTTTACATAGAGTATAATGTGTATATATTGTTTAAGAGGAGTTTAAATTGTTTTAAGTCATCTACTATTTTCTAACAATTAAATGAATTTCTACGTACTTTCCAAAATTGATTTCGAATTAAACTACGAGTATCCCAAATAAGGTTTTAAAAAATCAACAAAAAATATATTTGTGATCCTATGTTTCATTCTATCCCATATCCAAGAATTAGATGGAGAATTCAATAGGTTGCTATAGATAATCAAAACCTTACATCTCTAAATTGGTTTTAAAAACTGTAATAATATCCAAATTTGGTCAGAAAATTTTATAGATTGACATGACAACTTAATTTTGGTATGTAACATTGCCATAAAAATTTCAATCCTCATATAACTTAACTAAAAAAATTGGCGTTTGCATAATATATAATATTTTTGACTCTTATGCACCTCAAATTGAGACATAACCTTAACATTAATGTTACGATATATGAAGTTATGTGGCCACTTGTTTTGCGAAAAAATGTTTTTTCTATTTTCTAATTAATTGCATAATGGACCTTTGTGAATGAACCTATACAAATATTTTATTATGTACCCCAATAAAATTTTTACATGGAGTATACTGTGTATATGTTGTTTCAGAGAAGTTTCAAAATTTTTTGAATTATTCTACTATTTTTTAAACAATTAAATGAATTTCTGCGTGTTTTCAAAATTAATTCTGAATTGAACTACAAGTACCCCAAATAAGGTTTCAAAAATAAAAAAAAATATAGGCATGCTCAAATACTTCATTCTATTCCGTATCTAAGAATTAGATGGAGAATTCAATAGGTTTCTATAGATAATTTAAACAATACATCTCTAAATTGGTTTACAAAAATTGTAATTATATTTAAATTTGGTTAGAAAATTCTATAAATTTACATGACAACTTAATTTTTGTTTTTAACATTTCCATAAAAATTTAAATCAATTTCGGTCAAGTTAGAATATGTATCGCTCACAAATGGTTACACTTTTCACATAATCTCATATAACTTAACCAAAAACTAAAAAATTGAAGGTTACATAACATATAATATTTTCGAACTCATATGCACCTCAAATTTGAACATAATCTTAACATTACCTCAATGTTACAACATATAAAGTTATATTACCACTTGTTTTGTGAAAAAATAGTTTTTCTATTTTCTAAATAATTGCATAATGGACCCTTGTGAATCAACCTATAGAAATATTTTATTACATACTCCTAAAATTTTTTTACATGGATTAGACTATGTATATGTTGTTCTAGAGGAATTTGAAATCTTTTTAAGTAATATACTATTTTTAACAATTAAATAAATTTCGCATGCCGCGACAAGGAGATAATCGGACTTTTTCCTTAGTTGTGGGCTGAAAAAATAAGGATGAAAATAGACTTCACACGTAGAAAGAACAGCCTGACTGAATAGAGGGAGGGGAGACAGACTTACAGAATTTAGTCCAAATCTGGAAAGAGGATTCTAAATTACTTTTCCATTTAAATTAATTGTTTAAATAATCTTTGAATTTTCATAAATACATACAATGCTCAAATAATTTAAAGAAAAATTCTAGAAATAGTTGGACACTAGTAGTATATAATAAAAATATAACTATATCATTAAATGATTAATTTATTTATGTAAATAATTATTAAAATGCTCTTTGCAGATTAAAGTTAATATTTCACTTTGAAAAATCACGAAAATTTCGAGAGTACATTTAATCATGGAGAATTTAATAAAAATTAAATCTACCCATGTTCCAATTAAGAAATTTAATTTTTCATATTTACTTCACCTGCAAATTAATAAAATTTATTATAGATACTTTTGATGCTCAATTTGATGTTCAAATTTTCATAGATTTTATTCAAACACTTTATTTAATCTAAATTTGGGTAGAAAATTATATAAATCGACGTAACAACTTAATTTTGGTCAATAACACTGTCATAAAAATTCAATCAATTTTGATCAACTAAACTATATGTTGTTCACAAATTATTCTTGTTATATAAAATACTTTTTGACATACTATCCTTTTCATACATTTATGACGATTGCAATTGGTGGTTTTGACAGGACAAAAAATGTCACAATATGGAATTTGACTACCTTTAAGACGTTTTTTTGTGACGTTTATTTAGTTATATCACTAAGTTGAAATGTTTTTAAAGAAAACGTCATAAACAAGTCGATTTAGTGACTTTTTGATCAAACATCATGCCATAAACGTCATAAACCAACACATTTCTTGTAGCGTAAGAACCAGCACCTATACTATAGGTGTGCTTTTTTAAGCCGACACCTGTAAATACGAATAGGTGCCGGTTCCAATTGAACCAGCACCATGAGTCGTAACCTACAGGGGTTCTGTAGTAGTGAATGAATATATGTTGAATATTATAGAAATGATGAAAGTTAAAATGTTGTGAAAATGATGTGAGAAAGATAATTTGACATACTTGTATGTTGAGATCTACAATATTATAATCTAGATGATGTGTTATATTTGTATGAGATTTAAGATGCTCTAGAATATTAACAATTGTTAGTGGGTACCAACTATATAGGAAGTATAGATTCGTCTAATCGTTTAAACTAAATTGCTCCATATGTTTCAAAAGACACATTTTCTTAAAAAACAACTCTTACTGTACTGTTTAGACCACTTGTTTAAATTATTTATTAAATTTACTTATTAAACTATAAAATATTTAATTTTCTCCATAATCAAATAGTCCAGTTGATGGTCTGTTTCATGCTAAGCCTACCCATCTACTAAAGATCTTCTTTCCGCTTAGACAATTTGACTTTTTTTCCCAGGACATAGGCCAATAGATTTTGTTTCTAAAACATGCGTTTCACTTGCAAAAGGTGTATGCAGAATTTGATCAATAGAGGTGGTGTTCTTTTTTTATGAAGATGAGATAAAGTTAGAACAAAAAAATATTAGTGTATGATTAATTGAGTTTTAATATTACAAACTTGAAAAAATAGATTTATTTGATATTTTAAAGCAATTTATATGTAGAGAGTTTTTCAAAACTGTTAACATCAAAATTTAGTATGGTTACTTAGTAGATTTGTTTAAGAAAAGAAATTGATTGGTGGATGTAAGTTTATATAGATAAGATCAAATTAAGGAGGAATCATGAAGACCATGACAAGATAATTTTATATTTTTTTAGTACCTCTTAAATAGACAAGATTAATTATTTTTGAAAATCTTATCTTGTGTCCGATTTAGACTTGTACAAACCCGAGAGTATAAATATGTACACCCGAGGACTTATAATAATCTCCTCGTATCAATACAATCATATTTTGTCGCATCGTCACCTTATTCGTAGATTTCATGGGTACTTGTCATCGAGCGGGTCTACATTGGTTAAGTTCAATCTCTAGCGAAGAAATAAGTCTTATCACCTTGACAATCATATCGATACAGTTAGAGCTTTTTCGGGCTTTGCTAGATATTCTGACTAGTCTTTATGGTTGTCGTTCTATCTTGGTATATCGGCTTTGGCTAAGGCTTTATTGCTTTGATCTCTTGGTCCTATATGGTATATCCATCATATTTGTATAGATCTATTGAATAAACAAAATTTTCTTATTATCTTCAATCTTGTGCTGTCTTGGTTAGGTCCAATATATTAGATTGCTGCTAATAAATTTAACTCTACTAAGTCGATAAGTTGTAATGTTTCATCAGAGTTATGACCACCGATGGTTTATCATAATTCTAAGCTTTAGTTACTACATCTACCATTTAGTTAGCCGATATACATTGGAATATACCTGCATCGGACCTCCAATAGATGTATACTTTAACCATCGGACATGCATCTAATATCAGTATTGTCTGATTGGTTCATTAGTTTAATTCTTGCTATCATCCTTGTTAGACTAACTGGTACACCCAAACCTTATCAAGCTAAGGTCTTACATTAGAGCTAAGCAAATCTTCTAGACATTCGTGTGTTAATCGCATCGAACCAGATCAAACGCTTCTTGACATTCCACTCAGGAAGATGTTGGTGCAAACAAAAACACACCATTTAGCAATTTAAAAAATATACTAACAAAAATTAAGGTAAAATATACATCCACTACTAGAGAAACTATCTTTGGTTGAAGTGTCAAAATCCATAAAGTCTTGGTTTCAATAGGAACCGAGACTAAAAAAATATTTTTAGTCCCGGTTTAAAAAGGCACCAACTCTCTGGGATCTTTAATCCTGGTTGGTGTTACAAACCGAGACTAAACATCATCTTTAGTCCCGGTTAGATTCTTGTCAGAATCTGTCAGGCCGGCGGCCATCTTTAGTCCTGGTTTGTAATACCAACCAGGACTAAAGATGGGATCTTTAGTCCTGGTTGGTGTTACAAACCGGGACTAAAGATCTAAATGATTTTTAGTCTCGGTTGGTAACACTAACCAGGACTAAAGTGAAGGAACGTGCTTTTTTAACTGCATGATTTTGTTGTAAAGAAATAAAATTAATTTGTTACATGATTTTGTTGCATGATTAAAATTAATTTGGGAGGATCTGTAAGTGAAAAGGGGGTGATGTTGTGTGGAGGTGGGTGATTGAAGATAGAAGGAAGCTTTAATCCTTACATTGTAATTACAAATTACCATATTGTTGTTAACTAGTGATTCTCAATATATTGTTTTGGTGATAATATATTGTTTTGGTGATAATATACAAATCAGAGTGATTATAATATTGATAAGAACATCACTTTTTTGATACCTTCCGTTGTATTGTCACTATAACCTTCCGTGCCATAGTCTTCACATATTTCAGAGTTCGTCGTGTCGAGTTTGTATCCTGGTCGAGGTCTTGTTACTGGTTAGATCGTGTTAGAGTCCAGTTCGTATGTTTCCCCTTTGTTTTCATCAAACCCTAGCCGTCGCGTCTAGTTTATGCGCGTGTAACAAGTTTTTGCGCGATTGTTTCCGTTTCGTCCTCTAACTTAGAGTTGGTTTTTAAAACGACCATAACTCTTGTATACGAACTCCGATCGAGACGTTTCATATATGAAAATCGATCAAAAAAATGGCCATAACGCTTCGTTGCGTTCGGCGATTTTATTTTCCCCAAAAATGGCTCAGAAGATTGTCTTTTCGAGCGCGAAAGCTTTTTTCAATTATGAGCGTGTCTTCTGAATTTTCCACAGGTCACGTCTTTCACTTGTTTAGGCTTAATTTTTTTTGTGGTTACCTCTCATGTGCTCCTAAGTCATGAAAAAATATTAAAAAAATAAAAATAAAAAGTCAAATTTTTTCTGTCTTGTTCAAACGCAGATGAAAAGGACAAATGGAGAGGGGCAAAAAAGAAACAATATCTAGATGGGCATATAGAGAGGTGCATTGTCTAGGATTACCTCTATTTGATTAAATTTTAATGCATTACTTATTATTGTTTTAAACCTATATTTATTTAATAAATTATTTAATTTTTGGTTGTTAACCCTAGCCAGAAAAAAATTGGTAAATAGCGGGAAATTATATTTAGTCCCAGTTGGTGGCTACAATCGGGACTAAAGATGAATTGAAAATAACGAGAAATTATCTTTAGTCTCGGTTGGTGCCATCAACCGAGATGAATTGAAAATAGCGGAAAATTATCTTTTTGTCCCGGTTGATACCACCAACCGGGACTAAAGATGAAGGGGTATATATATCCATGGAGCGCATCGTCTTCTCCTCCGATCCAACACTTCTATTTTTCAGCTCCCTCTCCCTCTCCCTCTCTCGCCCCTCAGATCTCCCTCTCCCTTCTCTCCCTCTTCCCTCACATCTCGTGATGGCAGGGGCTCACCGACGGCGGCGAACGGGAGCCGGGGAGCAGGCGGCCGGCGGGAACAGGAGCGCGAGGAGCGGGCAGCGGCGGCAGCCGTGGGCGAGCGTGGGACGGCGGTCGTGGGCGGGCGGCCACGGTGAGAGCCGGCGGGTAGCGGCGGAGGACATGCGCGACGAGGATGAAGAGGAGATGCGGTATCTTGCACATTTTTTTTTGATTTTTTAGATGTTTTTTGAATCTGTGGATGATGGATGATTTTGTTGTTAGATTTAATGTGTGATGTTAATTTTGATATTATTGTATTTGATTTGTGGCATTGAAACAATAATCTTTGATGCGGTTGTATTTGTGTTGTCGCGAAAATATTTGCATTCGATCCGTCGTATTTCGAGTGAAAAATATTATTGACAGATGTAATCGAAAAACAATGAAAAATAAGAAAAAAAGCAAAATTAAAAAAATAAAAACCTTTAGTTCCGGTTGGTAACACCAACGACTAAAGATGGCGGAGCCAGTCATGTAGTGCCGCCATCTTTAGTCTCGTTTATTTCAACGGGACTAAAGATATCGATCTTTAGTCCCACTTTTATAGTCACAGTTTGAGAACCGAGTCTAAAGAGGGTTACCAACCGGGATAATCGTGGTTTTTTCTAGCAGTGATCTTAATAAAAAACAACACCACCAAAACATAACAAGATCTTGTCATTTTTTTTTCTATCAATATCTATGCTGCCTACATGAATCATCTTCCATGTGTGATGTAGCGAGCCAGATGCTGGGAGAATTATACTATCGATACGGTATATATAATTAGTTCGTGCAATCCAGTGCGGAAGCGTGAGTGGTAATGACTAGTACTAATTAAATCTTCGGATTTTCTTTAGCCCGGGTGCATCAAAATTCACAAAAGAAAAGGACACGACTGGACAGCGTGAGGTGGCGCAAAAGAGCTAACCAGCGATGCGCTTCTTTCAGAAAAAAGCAACTGCACTTTTTATCCCATGTGTGTATCTTGAAAAAAAAAGACATGCCCACATATACTCATTAGAACTAACCAATGCCCACGTTATTTACTAAAAATATAGTACCATATCCTTTCTCTCCATACACATCCTTTGCAGGCATTACTATGCAATTCACAGCTATAAAAACAAATACCATTACACTACTAATTTTTTTATAGAACCATCTATATTTTTTTAAACCTTATATTATTTTAAATATCCATTTGAACCATCTTACTTTGCTCTAGACATATAACAAGACGAGTCCAATATTGCATATTGTCAATGAGCTATGTCCGTCTAGGGTATTTATAGAGTATAGAGATTGTTTGTACCAGGGTATACATAATATTGAGGTGAAAAAGACAGGAGACAGATTTTTATACAGGTTCAGGCCATAGGCAATCGCTCTACTCCTGTTGGCCGAAGCCAGTATTGCCTTTATATATCAGTATTACACGAGTACAATATTTGAGATGACCTAATCTATTCTCTGTCAGCTTGACGACATGAAGCTTTCGCATGTAGTCGATGGGTAGTGTTGTCTTCTTCCTCGAATATGAATTCGGCGAGATTGGTGGTAGCTCTAGATCCCTCATGTCAGTCTTTGTGGCTCTAGATTTGGTTTGTCTAGGCTTGTCTTGGTATATATTGGGTTGTCTTGGATTGTGTAGATCTCTCCTGGTTTCCCCCGGAGGTCTTGTATTTATATCCTAGGTTTATTCCTTGTCCAAGTCGAACAAGAGAGCCAAGTATGGATATGATCCAAGTAGTCCTTGTCGTTCTCAAATAGGACTTTGTTTCTTCTTTCTTATGTGAAACATCTTTCGTACATGAGACATAATTTCATATAAAACTTGGTATATGATGGGCCCCGCCGAGCCTGACACAAAAGTATTAGGTATGTCTTATCTACAACATTGACAGTAGCCCTTGACCTCAATGCAAATGATCGGAATAGCGTTATTGACCATGTAGCCCGAAGATTTATCATTGTCAAAATCACCTATCCATTCTCAGAATACCGAGTAGTCATGGAATTCCCAACAAGTCATTTTTTCTAGCTATGATAGAGAACGAGACCATTGTTTGAATTTGGATTATGGTCAAAAAAATATCATCTTAGCAGGTAAACCAGCGCTTTGTTCACTATTTCCTTTTCCTTATGTAGGTTCTCATACTCATACAAGATATGCGACCATGTTATAACATTGTTGTTCTAAGTTTCTTGTAGTTAGCACAAAGTGCGACCATATGATAACTCTTCAACTCTGCTCTGTCATGGGACCTCATCTTATATATAGTAAGACTTGAAGTCACTAATTCGATGTTCATCTAGTCAAAAATAAATTCTGACTACTGTGTGCCTTGGGACCAGTATATGTTTTTTAGTCGAGTATAATAATTTTTGGTTTGTGCTTTATTTAGTCAAGACAAGAGGCCAACTACTATAAAGCCTCCAACTAGTCTCTTTTACTCAAGAAGGCCAATTGCTCTGATATCTGATCTTCCTGAAATTAATTCTCGGAACAAAATATTAGATAGAAAGTCTCCAAGAAAATGCTTAGAAGTAGCATGATATAAATTAAAAGCATAAAAAAATCATATGTATATGTGTGACAATAAAAACGAGTACTCTCACCAAAGCTATCCTCAGCTGAACGGAGTTGTGTACTCTTCCTAGACCCTAGATGGTTTTATGAAAGAAATTTCACAAAAATAGCTCGAATCTCATGACAAATTATGCTGAAGTAATGAATTCCTAGCTCCCATCCATAAAGTTGGGAAAACCAATTCTCAATTACACAGTTAGTTAATACGTTATATTAGGTACTGTTTTTATATCGTAAGCAAACATGATTTATAGAAAAGGAACAGAGCAAGCCCCCAGTATTAGACTATAGTTAGCCTAATATAGGAAATGCTTGCATAATAGATATTGTATAAAAAACATGCTCTAGGTAAACATAATAAATTATGGATATGGAGATATGTATAGTGAATTGTAAGAAATATTGTGTATCTTTGTAGATACATGTCAGATGTATCTACGAAATTAGTAGATTGATTTAAAAAATCAATGTACTAAAGATACCTTGATTAGCAATGCTAATCAATTTGGAAGTAGTTGACACTACCTGAATTGAAGCCTCATGGTCGACGATATTGAACTGTTGTTTTCTGCGGTGACGATGTCAGCTCTAAAGTAGTTGGTACGGACTAAGGTCTCATGGCCAACAATATCAAACCAGTGTTCTCCATAACAGCGATGTCTAGAAATTTTTTATCTCAATAGATCGTACTGTTGGATGATGATGGTTCTGATCTGGTCAAGCATATGATCCGAAGTCATCAAACTATCCCTTGTCAAAAAATCCACAGCAACAATGTCTTGATGACGATTGAGATGACGATGGTTCCAATCTAGAAGAGACTGTATTCCGGTCAGACCATATCTCCCAAATCCAAAGATGTCGAAGAGTTTTTCATAAAAAACTCGTCTCTTGAACTCATCTCATTGAAACATTTTAGCACAAAGCCACATACTTGACACACCACTATCGATGGGCTATGCCCACCTATGGTATTTTTAGAGTATGGGGATCGTTGATGCTAGGGTATACGCGAGATTGAGGTAAAAGAAATGAAAGATAAGGATTTTTATACAGGTTTGGGCCCCTTAACTGACAAGTAATAAGCCTATTTCTGTTGCCCGAAGCTGGCGTTGCCTTTATATATCAGTATCACAAAAGTCCAATATTTGAGATGACCTAATCTAGTCTCTGTTGGCTTGGCGGCATGGAGCTTTCGTACATAGTCGATGGGTAGTGTTGTCTTCTTCCTCGAATGTGAACTCAGCGAGATTGGTGGTTGCTCTAGATCCTGTTGACGAGAAAAATCAACATGTCAGCCTAGGAGATCTGCTTAGCTCCAGTGCAGGTCCTAGAATCGATGAAGCGTGGGCGTGCCAGTCAGTTTGATCCTACCACTGACAAGTTATGTAAAAAACAAAGCATCAATCATATCGGTTGATAGGCCGATAATCCATACAGCCGATCTGTTGACAGCCAATCGTGTGATTACAGCCGATGTGAATGTCCAGATAACTCGTCGGCTGAAACCCCGATGAAACCCTTATTGGTAGCCATCAGGCAGACTAGAGACTATGGTTCTAATCACAACTTAGTAGGTCAAACTAAATTGATGCAGCATTAAGTATGAAAAGAAATGCAATATCTAGACAAACAAGCCTTTGGCTAATTTTCAGGGTGGTAGATGCCTAAGCTAATCTAATCTAATATAACGATTTAGCCGATATCGGCATAAACCCTAAAGCGAGAGATAGCTGATAAAGCCAAATTGAGATACTAGGACTAGATTAACAGAGACATATGATAAGACCGGCTAACCCTCCGGTGAAACATTAGCATGAACCTATCGGCTTAACAAGACTTAGATTATCAATAACAATCTAGTAGGTCGGACCTAACCGATGCAGCACGAGATTGTATATGATAATCTAATGCTCGATGAGCTGATAGATCTTGTAATGTGATGGATATAACAAATCTACCTAAAGCGATATTACGTTTACAGAAACATCGACTTGATCAGAATATCGGACCTAACCGAGAAAGTCCTAACTAAGCCGATGTATCTATGAACGGTAATGAAACTAAAGATAGATACGATATACCTGGGCTAGCGGGACCTTGGACTTACCTAGGGATGTAAGCGGGTACGAGAAAATCCCGTACCGACCGACACCGAATATCGAAAATTCCGACCGAATACCGTATCCACGAGAAAAACAGGAACAGGAAAAAATACGGGAAACGGGAAATGGGAAACGGAAATGGGAACGGTTGGGGTGTTTTCCCGACCGTATTTGCGGATCCCGTATTTATACGGAAAAATTCCCGCAGGAATTCCCGTTTTATCAGACCATCTAAACCAATTTCGGCCCACAAAGCATACACCCCACTCCTTCCCGGCCCAGTTATATTTTGGCCCAACAATAGCAAACCCTAGCAAGCCCTAAGTGGGAGAGACTAGCACACAACCGGCCGGACCCCGACCCCATCCATCCCTTCCTGGTGCGCCGGCAGCCGCCACACAGTCGACGCGAGTCGCGACAAGGCAGCGCGCGGTGCACTACGGCGCAGACTCGCACGGTGCAGGGCACGGCCGCATGGCCCGCACGGCGCACGGCGCAGCAGGCAGGGTGCACGGCGGT
Organism: Oryza australiensis; assembly: GCA_019925245.2. NCBI lineage: Eukaryota > Viridiplantae > Streptophyta > Magnoliopsida > Poales > Poaceae > Oryza > Oryza australiensis. The sequence goes on along the minus strand of JAIFGZ020000017.1, from coordinate 1,518,420 downwards.
GCGCACATGGCTGCGGCATCCCCAACCACAGCCCCAGGCACGGCGCACCCCCCAGGCCCAGGCATGGTGCAGAGCATCCCGGCGGCATCTCGGCTCGCACCTCCCGGCGGCGGCACCTCTACCCCCGCGGCACACACCTCCCCCGCGGCGCACCTTCCCCCAGCAGCGCACTTCCCGGCCGCAGCGCCTCTACCCCGCGCGAGACATGGTATAATTAGTGATGTGTGATATTTAGTTGGTTAGTATTGTTTTCCCAATTCAAATGATGAGGCAAAATGTCCTGAGATTTGTTAGCTGCTATGTGTGATATTGTTGTGGTAGTATTTAGGGCACAATGGCAGCCTGCTAAGCTTTTGACCAATGCAACCTTTTGCCCTGAGATTCGTTAGCTGCTATGTTGTATTGTTGTGGTCAGTAAAGTTATGTTTGAGCAGTTGAAACCTTGCTATGATCATTGATAGGATGAAAGTGATTTTTCTCATGTGAAAATGAAGGTAAAATATGTGTGTTGACGTTCCCATTTTTTTTTACCGATTCCCGATCTAATTGACATGCTCCCGACCGTTCCCGACCGTTTCCCGTTGTCCCGTATTACCGAATTCGTATTCCCATCCGCCTTTCCCGTTCCCGTTTCCCATCCCGCTAAAAAATATGGGAACGGGAATGGTTAAGGTCTTTTTCCGACCGTTCCCGACCGTTTTCATCCCTAGACATACCCCTTCGCCGGAGATCGAAGCCGATGCAGCCCCACGTCGGGTGCCATGTCTCGCCGGATGATGAACAAAGTGGAAAAGTAAAAGAGTCGCGATGCGCCGAGTTGTATTGATCGTGAGAGAGATGAGTTACATGAACTCCGGGCTTACATATTTATACCCATGGGCTAATAGAGATCCTAACATATTACAAATCTAAACTAAAGATAAAAGGAAACAAACCAAATCATTACCGGATACTAACACACTTTTCTAAAGATAAAATAAAAAACTAACAAACTCTTCCTAATTAATAGATACAATTGCCTTTTTACGACTATATTCCTGATATGGCAATCCTCATGAAGCACATCATCTTGATCCGATGGTGTCTCCAATGTTGTCATACCGGAATCGGCTACATCAGCTTGTCTTGTCCGATTCGGTATCAGCCGATGGACACCTTAGCCGATTTGACCTCCGGGGCTTACCAAATTTTGGCGTTAACACATGCCCCAAAATTGGTTCTTTTTCTTCTTGACATCAGCTTGAGAAATTGCTCTTCCTTGGCATTGGCTTCTTTATCAGACATTGTGGGTTCCACAAGTCGTGTAAACAATCATGAGGTCCCACTAGGCATGCCAAAAGCGTGTTGATGAGAAATTTGATTCCCACGCACTGGCCTGAGAGGTTTGCTTTACTCTAGTGCAGGTCCAAATTGGTCACCTCTGGTATCGTCAAGGACGTGCCAGTTGGTTTGATCATGTAACCAACAAGAAAACAAGAAATAGGCATTAAGTTAGAATTAGATCCTACCGGATCGACTGAGGACATCAATAAACATATAATTGCTATCCTAAAGCACATTTATACTAAGAGATTGGGATAGATCAGTAGTATACCGAGACAGTATAAATTACTTAGGCTAAAGGCACATTAGGATTATAATTATCTGCATTGATAACCTAACCGATGCTACAGGTCTAACGTGAATCGGCTAATACTTCGATACATTTTATAAAAAGATATTAATCTAATCTAAATACGTCAAACCTAGATCAATCGGCTGTCAGCATAACTTGACAGATTGATACATGCTTAAGTCATTTAAATAGATTGAGATCTTAATATAAAAGGCGGCTTTAATATATCTAATAGCAATTAAAACTATAAGATAACTAAAACAGGTAAGGCCGGTTGAAACCCCAACACTATCTCTAATTATAAACATTAAGCTGAATAGATTTTGATAGTTCTAAAAGCGACTTAACAAGTCGATTAGATGCAGCATTAAGTACAAAAAGAAATATTAGATCTGTATAAGCAAATGAAAATCCCTTGAGACGGTAGATACGACATATAATCTAATTCAACCTCTGGATCTAGCTCTATCGGCTGCTGTCTTCAGAGAAAAGTCAGCTGGTTGCGAGATAGATCTAGACATTGCTCTAGATTATATGCCGCATATGATAAATTAAACAGTTTATAACATCGAAACTAGAGTATCATAGTGATGGAAGCACTAACCTCGACGATACAAACCACTTGTAACAAGGAATTACCTTGCTCGGAGATCGGAATCGATGCAGCCCGAGCAAATTGCCATTACAGGACCTAATCCATAGATGGAAATATCTTTAGTGCATAATTTGGAGACCGAATCCAATGCTTTATCTTCAAGTTTCCTTTCGAAACTGGCTCGATCCCTATCTTCACGCGGGATCGGCTATCGACTATCCTGGTCCGACTCGGACTCAGCTGACTGCTTCGCAGCCGATTCGGACCTAGCCGACGCGGCCTCTGTTTCTCCATAGGTCACGCATCTCTTCCGATTCTGCTTCAATCTCTGCCTCAAACTCGGGGATTTGGTTACCAAATTTGGTCGTTAACACATGACCACTGGAGGGTTACGCGGAGGCTACGATAGCTAATAACAAAAATTTTCTACCGCGCAAACCAGGAACCTTGCGAGTAAGGGTCAATAGATCGTTATCGATTGGAGTGGAGTGCAGCGGATATAGCCAATCATGAGCTATCCGATCCGGAACAGTACTGGCTGATCACAGCCAATTTGCTGACACCTGATTCCCCACACAGCCCATTTGCCGAATCGCCTGACCGAAGTCGATCCGATGTAGCCGATTCGCCGATGCCGAGCTGATCCAACCTCGCCCGACTCGCCGATTCGCCCGACCGCGCTTGCCTCACTCGATGCACTGACCACGCCCGATCTAGCCGATCGTAGCCGATTCATAGCCACCGAACAACACTGCAATATAGTAGTGTCTCTACCGGTATCCACACGTCCAGGGATAGAACGTCTAACACCCGTGTGCTAGCACAAGATGCAAGGCTAGGGTTTTGGCTCGAAGTGGGGAGGGTTTCCGTGAAGATCAGAAAGATTGATAGTTCTAAAAGCGACTTAACAGGTCGATTAGATACAGCATTAAGTATAAAGAAAAATATTAGATCTGTATAAGCAAATAAAAATCCCTCGAGATAGTAGATACGATATATAATCTAATTCAACCTCTGGATCTAGCTCTATCGGCTGCTGTCTTCAGAGAAAAGTCAGCCGATTGAGAGATAGATCTAGACATTGCTCTAGATTATATGCCACATATGATAAATTAAACAATTTATAACATCGAAACTAGAGTATCATACTGATGGAAGTATTAACCCCGACGATACAAACCACTTGTAACAAGGAATTACCTTGTTCGGAGATCGAAATCGATGCAGCCCGAGCAAAAGCAAGAACTTGTCGAAAAGAGAATAAAAAGGGTGGCGATGTGCCGAAGTTGATTGATTATCTGTTGTGTTTTTTTACAAAGAACCCTCGGGTCTTATTTATACCCAGGTACAACAATATCCATGTAGGACACGGTTTCTACCTTATCTACTATTTACAGTATGACAATATCTCGGGACGCAGTCTCATGCCGCATTACAAAAGGAATATCTATACAACTTCCTAATTTACAGATATAATTATCGTTACAGGACCTAATCCAAGATGGCAATATCTTTAGCGCATAATTCGGAGACCGAATCCAATGCTTTATCTTCAAGTTTCCTTTCGGAACTGGCTCCATCCCTATCTTTCCACGGGATCGGCTATCGGCTATCCTGGTCCGACTCGGACTCAGCCGACTGGCTTCGCAGCCGATTCGGACTTAGCCGACGCGGCCTCTGTTTCTCCGTAGGTCGCGCATCCCTTTCGATTCCGCTTCAATCTCTGCCTCAAACCTGAGGATTTGGTTACCAAATTTGGTCATTAACACATGCCTCTCAAGTCCGCGATATGAAAATGTTGCGGATTTTGTGCAATCCGAATTCCAAGCGCAACTCTAGGTCGACTCTTTTTCGACCGTTATGAAAACTTTTTAAATAATGTCCGTCGCCCACCGAACAACTCACGCCGTCAACAGGTAACCACTCCAGCAAACATTTCGAGTCCCCCGACGACCTCTCCGGCGTCCCCAAGCTCGTGGCGGTGATTTCTTCCATTAGCGACCCCAACGCATTCCAATGGCATCCTCCGCTGCTCCGTCGGTCGCATCCCCTATCGAGTTCCCTGAGGTATGCCCTAATCGGCTAGAACTCACATTCTCGCTCATTTCCCTTTATAGATCTGAATTCTAGGGTTTATGATTCTGAAATCCGCATTTTTCCGATTGTAGCATCTTGCTCGCCAAGTGGCTATCCCCGCCTCCTGCAAAATGACAGATACTTTCTAGGGCCGATCGGCAATAAGGACCCCACAGAGTTCATAATAGCCGAAACCAATAGAATGCCCTATAGGATGAAAAACCCAAGTCTTAGCCACTGGACATGCACCTTCAAGTCTTGGCCATCAATGGACAAGTCTTGGCCAACATGGTACAAGAGAATGGAGCCGGCCAAGCGCAACCACTGGGAGGAAATTGGGATAGCCCAATGCTTAGCCCTGTCTGTAGCCGATATGGCAAAAGACGAACCACTGATGTCGGTTGCAGCTTATTTCTGGAACAACACATGGAATGCTTTTATCTTCCAACAGGGCCCAATGACCATCACCTTAGCCGATGTAGTAATGATAACTAGATTAGATGTCCTGTCATCGGCTAACCCCAACAGATTGGCTGGCAAGGGCCAATTACAATTTAGGACTAAGGCCATAGGGTGATGGAATGGATTTGTGGCCATGAACATGAAAGAAGGGCCGATCAACGCTAGGGAGCACGCTACTTTTTTAATGATGTGGTTGGAAAAATTCTTTTTCTGTGGATCCAGTTGCGGGCCGATGGTGAATTGGCAAGTAATAGCCGAAGCCCTGGTAGACAAAAAGAAGATCCCATTAGGCAAGTTCTTGCTCGGCTACTTGTACCAAACCTTGAATCAAGTCGTTTCCAAGATCGCCTCCAATGCCAACATCAATACCGGGGGCCCTGGTGGTTTCTCCAATTGTGGCTGGTGTTGATGACACAGAAGATAGCCGGTCAACCATAATTGACTGAAGCCTGCTTCCCCCTGTTGGAGCCGATCGAAGATGATGAAGGGAACGGAGTGACCACCAGGAGATGTCTGAGCTATGGTGAAGCAGCGGCCACACATATTGGATCTAAGCAATCGGCCGAACTGCTAGCCGAATGGTTCATATCCCTATATGACGGTTTTGCCAAGGACAACCGATGCTAGTACTTTTACAGGGACATAACACTTTTTGAGCTGCCGATCGAGTTAAACTTTGAATAAGTCAATTCGGAAGATTACCCCAAATGCCGAGATATCTTCACCACAGCACTTGTGCCATGCATTCTGCCGACAGGGATCCACAAAGGCCGAAACGTGGCAAAGACTTACGAATTTTATTATCCGGTGTCGGCTGCTCGGCAATTCAGACTTGGGCAACTGCTCGTCGGCTGTTATTATGCCGACAAGATCGAAACCCGAGGGGTCGTGGATGAGCCGCTGATCATGAATAGACTAATGGAACTGGTAGGCCCACCTCTCGGTAGAATCGGCACTATGGGGCTATCCTACAAGAAGAGCACGTCATATGACAGATGGTGGGTAGAGATCAAGAGACACATGTTCCATCAACGGTCTTCCTACTACATCACCTCCTTGCTGTCGGACGAGATCCCCTCGGTAAGCTCTTGACTTTGAAGATTTTTCCTTCTTTGAGCAACTGGCTAACCTGGCTTGCTAACACTTAAGTCTTCTTCTTCCTTGCAGATGACAGAAACGGATCCGCCGAAGGTGAGCAATTCCGGGATCACCATCGAGTATCGCCTATGCGTTCTCCCTGGTGGCTGTGGATTAACCCCTTCGGCGATCGACTGGGAAGCGCCAAAGCTAAAGACCTTGTTGTACGGGCAAACGCGCGAGCCGCTGGCACGGAAGAAGAGGGCGGCCCCTACTACAAAGCTGTCGGCTACACCTGCCAAGAAGCAGAAGAAGAAGCCGGCCACACCAGCCGACAGTCTCCCATCCATTGACCCAAGCGTCGACCAGGCCCTCAACAAGGAAGTCATGGATGAGGAAATGTCTCAAGCTGTCGAGGAGACGGCCGAATCAAGTGATTCGAGCCACAACTCAGTGAGCCCACCAGCCAACGACCCGTCTCCTCCAAGCCCTCCTGCCAAGAAACGGCCGATAAGTCCTTCTCTCGTCAAATCTGGCCCACGAACCTTGATCACCTTAATCCTTAACCAAATTTTCCACTGTAGTTCAAAAGGCTAGCTTGTCACCCTCCACGTCCTGCTTCTCCCGTAGACTTCTGACCCTGTCTTTTCTTTGCTTTGCTTTCCTTGACCGATCTGAACTAACACTTTGTCTCTTGTGCAGCCTCCTCGGTCTCAATCAGCTGCCCCACAAGTCTCAAGCGAGCACACTCAATCGGCTATGGGCAGTCTCAATGCCGAAGACGTTGCTGGGCCGACCAGCGAGCACACTAAGGAGGTGGCTACTTCGGTCAGCAATCACGATGGGGAGGCCGTCGCTCCAACCAGCCCGATAACCGAGGAAGTGGCCACCCTAGTTCCTGCTGCAAGAGTAAGCCTTGTTCCTTTCTTCTCTTTGGTCCTTGGATGATCGGTCATCCTAGACTGTGATCTGATCTCTCCATCTCTTTTGCAGGCCCTAGCCGATTTGCTGTCCTTCGACATCAAGGAGTTCCTTGGTGATGAAGAAGGCGAAGCAACCAGTCCGGATAAAGCCATAGCCGATGAACTCAAGAGCAAGCTTCAAGACATCCGCAATTGGCTGGATATTGATGTGGAGCGCCTGGTTGTGGAGTGCGGATCGGCCAGGTCACGGTTCTTCGAGATTGAGGACCAACTCCCTGAGGATCTGGCCACTAAAATCTCTAAGGCCATCTACATCGACCTGCATCGGACTAAGTTAGGGTGTGTGATGCAAAGGATGCTTGAAAGAATACCCAGGCCGATGTAGCAGCTAGGATCGAAGAGACGGTCAAGAACTTGGAAGCTAAAAAGGCAAAGCTAAATGAACTGACGGCCGGTCCATCGACTTCACAGGCCCGGATTGCCAATCTCAAACTTGAAGAAACTGGCATGTTGCTACAATTGGAACAATGCAGAGCGAAGATCGCTGCCGAAGAATAGCTGCTAGCCGAGCTACCCAAAGCCACTGAAGATCAAAGGAGCAGATTGACGGCCACGATCAAGCATCTAAAAGACTTGCATAAGACGGCTAAGGTGGTCCTCGGCTCCGATGAGGAAGATCTGGCTATGGTTGATAAAGTGAAGGCCATCAAAACTTCAACAATCTCGGCCATAGATGCATTCTTAGGCATGTAATAGGATTTAGATCTCGAAACTTGTATTACATTAACTGTGTTTAAACAATCTGTTGTAATCGGCTTGCTGATCTCGATCTTAGTCCTTCTGTTGATCTAAGCTTTGAATGCCTTGAAAAATTTACATATGTATATGCCCCCTAGTTTTGTCGATGATGGCTGCAACATTGATGAAATTAGTATTCCGAACAAACCAATGCCTGTCGGCTGTATCGAGCCGATTTAGGAAAACCAGAGGGGAAAAACTTAGAAAAAATGGTCTAAAGGCGATGCGTGTATCCCACCACATCGGCTAACACGAATCGGCCAGGCATTAGCCAAATCATGAGTTGATCCAAACACTGGGGTGATATTTTTTTCATATATTTGGCATTAAGAGCCCTCCCAAATACTTCTCCGTCCAATCCTTCCAACATGTAGGCACCTTAAGAGACGTATTTGTGGATCTTGAAAGGCCCTTCCCAGTTAGGTGACCACTTGCCGAATTTGTTATCCCTTGATCCAATCAGCAATATTAATTTCCAAACGAGCTCGCCCTCCTCAAAAGACTTAGGCACAAGTTTCTTGTTATAATGACGGGCTACCCGCTCCTTGTCTCTGGTCACTTTTTCCAAGGCGCGCATTCTTGAAAGGACTAGGTCTTTCGATTCATCTACCATCAAGTTATAATAATCATCAGCTATTAGCTGGTCTTGTAGTTGAATTCTTCTGGAGCCGATGATATTTTCCCATGACAGAACTGCTTCATGTCCATAAACCAATTTATATGGAGGCACCTGGATTGATCCGTGGCAAGCCATCCGATAGGCCCATTATGATTCGGCTAATCGGTTATGCCATTGCTTCGAGTATTCAGCGATCTTTCTCTTTATCAGCTTGATTAAACTCTTGTTTGAGGCCTCTACTTGCCCGTAGGCCTGAGCATAATATGGTGAAGAATTGAGCAACTTGATCCCCATGCTGTCGGCAAACTGAGTTTGAGATAAAAATAGATCCCTGATCTGTAGTTATAGTTTGAGGGATGCTGAATCGGTATATAATGTGTTCCTTAACAAACTCGATTGCATCCCTAGAGTCAACCTTGTTCAAAGGAATTGCTTCCACCCACTTAGTAAAATAATCGGTTGCCACCAATATAAACTTGTGTCCTTTGCTTGAGGGTGGATTAATTTGGCCGATCATGTCGATTCCCCAACCTCTGAACGGCCAAGGCTTGATGATAGGGTTCATAGCCGATGCTGGTGCTCTTTGGATGGCTCCAAATTTCTGACAGTCTTGGCATCCCTTGTAGTATCTGAAACAGTCTTCCAGCATCGTCGCCCAAAAGTATCCAGCTCTTCAAAGTAGCCATTTCATCTTGTGAGCCGATTGATGCATGCCGCAAATACTTTCATGCACTTCTCCGATAGCAACCTTGGCTTGATCGGCACTGAGACATTTTAGCAACACACCATCAATCGTCCGGTAATATAAGTCTTCGTCGAGCAAAACATATATCAAAGCCTTGTAGCGCAATTTTCTTGAAGCCGACTAGGAATGATTTTGCATGTAGTTGTAGACTTCAAACCTCCAGTCGGTGGCTGTCATGGTGGCGATCTCCACTTCAACATCTGTTATCATCGGCCTGTAGCCTGATGCCCCCTGAGCTAAGTCATTGGCTTCTACGTTGTGTTCCCGGGGGATATGCTTCAATGTCACTAGCCGAAAGCTGTCCATCAATTCTCGGCACTTTTGATAGTAGACCATCAGCGCGTCGTTCTTGCATTTATATTCTCCTGACAACTGGCTGATGACCAACAGTGAATCTTCCATTATCTCGATGGCGTCGGCTTTCACCTCTTTGAGCAGTTGTAGTCCTTTAAGCACGGCTGCATACTCGGCTTGGTTGTTTGTGGCATGGGGTGTGATTGAAAAAGCAAACTCAAAGCTTGCCCCCCTTGGAGAAATTATTACCAAGCCAATTCCGCATCGATTGGTGCAAACCGAGCCATCAAAAGTTAAAGTCCAAGGCATGATTTCCACTGAGCCGATTGAATCATCTCTGTGTTCCACTATGAAATCGGCTATAGCTTGTCCTTTTACTGCCTTGGGTGCCTGATATTGTAGATCAAATTCTGTTAAGGCAAATATCCACTTCCCAACCCGTCCTTTTAGCACTGGGGCTGATAGCATATATTTTACTATGTTGGCTTTGCATACCACGGTGCACTCGTTGGATAATAGATAATTCCTCAACTTTGTGCATGAAAAGTACAGACAAAGACATAATTTCTCCACTGGTGAATACCTTGTTTTAGCGTCCAGAAGCCGTCGGCTGAGGTAAAATATAGTCTTTTCTTTCCCTTCGACCTCCTGAATTAAAACTGAGCCGATGGACTTTTCGTCGGCTGACAGATACAACCTGAATGGTATCCCTTTTTGTGGAGGAATCAAGACTGGAGGTGAGCTTAAATAATCTTTGATATTGTCCAACGCTTTCTGCTGCTTTGGCCCCCAGGTGAATGCTTGATCGGCCTTCAGCCGAAGCAATGATGTGAACGGCTCCATCTTCTCTGACAGATTGGCGATGAATCACCTGATGAAATTGATTTTGCCGATCAGAGACTATAGATCCTTCTTGTTCTTAGGAGGCTGAATCATCTTGATTGTGTTAACGCTCCATGGTGTAACTTCAATTCCTCTTTCGTGAACAAGAAATCCTAAAAATTGCCTAGCCGATACTCCGAACGCACACTTCAAGGGGATCATCTTCAAGCCATATTTTCTCGTTCTCTCCAAAACCTGCCTTAGATTGGCTATATGGTCTTCTATTTCCCTGGATTTAACAAGACATCATCAATGTAGATTTCTACCAGGGAGCTGATCATATCATGGAAAATATAGTTCATGGCCCTTTGATACGTAGCTCCAGCATTTTTCAAGCCGAACGTCATGACGACCTATTCATATAGGCTGATTGCTCCTAGGTATCTGAAAGCTGTCTTGTGGATGTCTTCCTTGGCCATGAAGATCTAGTTGTAAACATGCGTCTTCCTCGGCCAGAGGCAGCATACACTAGCTGATCGGCTACAGGCATCGGTGTTAGTGATATGCCCTAGAGGCAACATGGAGATGTTGGATATCATGGTCAATGTTCATGTATAAATGAATAAAGTGTTATTCAGTTCCATGAAATAGACATCTTGTATTGATCAATAAATACGTGACTTATTTATGAGACTCTTTATGCATGAATTTATTTCTAAATAATCCCTGATCACATGTCATATTATTGGAACAAATATGACTCTAAGATCGGCATGTTTATTGATTGATGATCATGTCTCATAGATCATGCGTATGAAGATACCAAATCAATAAACATGGACACATGTGTTAGAGAACACATTGTTGGATAGACCCACCATGAGACACTACAGGAATTAATGTGCCATTAGTTGGTCTCAGGTAGTGTTGGTACAAAGTTCTTAGACCTGAGATTATCATGGATTCCAACATGTGTAGTAGCCTACTTTGGGACTATCAAACGTTATTCCGTAACTGGGTAGTTATAAAAGTAGTCTTCGGGTTTGCTATGAAACATGGAGTGGGATGTGAGTGATCAAGATGGAATTTGCCCCTCCTATGGGAGAGATATCTCTGGTCCCCTCGAGGTAATGGATTATGGAAATGCATGGCCATGCTAAGTTGATTGAGGAGTCAATCAACAGACAGATAATCCAATACGGTTCGAGTGAATGGTTAAGCTATTGAAGGGATGGCACACATCTTGCCTATAGCTTAATTGGTATCGTGAGGCAAAGAGATTTGTGTACACATTACAGGTTCAGAGCCGATACTATATTCTTGTATACTATGGTGTCAATATGTGCTGCTAGGCGCCGCTGTTGACAGATCGGCTGAGTTGGACTCGAGCCGACGGTCGGCTAAGTTAGACTTGAGCCGAAACCAAGTATACCTGAACCTACAGGGTCGCACGCTTAAGGGGATAGAATAGATATTCGAGTTGGACTCGAATACGGCTCGATCGGATAGGGATCTGATCGGATAGAGTCCTATGGGCTTACGAAGTCCGGCCGACCAACTCTATGAGATTCGGATAGGATCCGATTCAAAATAGAGTCCCGATGGGCCTCTAGGCCCAACCGGCAACTCTATATAAAGGGGAGGGGTGGAGAGCTGCGCATGCAATTGAACCGAATCAATCTGATTTGGTGCAACAGAAGTCGGCGAGATCAATCTCCACGGAAACCCTCCCCACTTTCGAGCCAAAACCCTAGCCTTGCAGCACGTGCTAGCACACGGGTGTTCGGCGTTCTGTCCCCGGACGTGTGGATACCGGTAGAGACGCTGCTACGTTGCGTGCTGTTGATCGGCTACGAATCGGCTACAATCGGAGCGAGGCGACTGTGGCAGATCGATGATGCAAACGCGGTCGGACGACTTGGATCGGCTGCGGCATCGACGAATCGGCTGATTGGTGAATCGGCTGTCCCCGGAATCGGCTGTCGGCAAATCGGGCATCGGCCAGCACTATTCCAGATCGGGATAGTCCTGATTGGCTAGTCCGCTGCACTCTACTCCAATCGGTAACGATCTATCGGCCCTTACTTGCAAGTGTTCCTGGTTTGCGCGGTAGAAAAGTTTTTGTTTTCGGCTAGCGTAGCCACCGCGTAACCCTTCGGTGGTATCAGAGCTAATCTTGCTTAGTTCGGGTGTTAGATAGGATCTGGAACAAGTTTTGCGCACGGGTTGATTAGATCAATCGGTTTTACGGGATCTGTTGAGGAGAGTTGATGGTAATTGCGTTCCTTGATAGTGTATCGGAACGGCGTAATGTGATTATGTCGAAGCAATATCCATAGAACTCGGTTTGAGTTGGGTTCAAGATAGCATTCCTTGATAGTGTATCGGAACGGTATAATGTGATTATGCCGAAGCTGTCTCGTAGTCCGACTTTGTTTGCTGCCTCGCGCCTACGCAAACCATCTCCCTTGATAGTGTATCGGGACGGCATAATGTGATTATGCCGATATGGTTTTCGTAAGCGATTTCATAGATTGGATCTATGAATTTCTGTGTGCACCCCCCTTATAGGTCGTCTCGATGTCGTTTCTCTGCGATAGGTAGAAAAAGTTCTACGCCTAACTTTTTTTTTGCAGAGAATGCTTTGAGATGGTATGACCCTATTGTATGTATGAGATGCATGAGTTGCATGTAATATTCATTCATATGTGCAATCCCTGTAATATTCTTTCATACGTGCAATGCTTGTAATATTCTTTCACGACCTACGAGTCGATGTAATCTTCAATTATAGCTTCTATAGTAGTAGCTTAGTTTGAAGAAATCAAGCCTTCGGCACTCGGAAGAACGGTGATGAAGATGGAGAACCTCTACACCGGCATGGAGATGGAGATTCTACCTGCTTTCAGATATGTGATACGTTTGTTTGATAGGATAGCATCCTCGCAAAATTAAGTAGCAATGATGCCCTTCCAAATGTTGCACCCGTCACCGTTATGCTCGTCTATGGTGGATCTCGCAAAGCAGAGTGCCATTCTCTATCATAACACGAGGGGGTATATGTCGGACATATACAACATGAGCATTTGGTTTACTTAACAAGGCTATCAAAACAGTTTTGGGCCTTGGGGCATAGGTTGGCGCCGGGGCATGGAGATGCCACACCAACAACAAGAGTCACATAGAGATGTGATTAGCAAGGTGTTGCTTGCCGATGTTATTAATTTTCTAGCGGTGATGCCAAAGCTCACTAGAAATAACTAACATGTGGATCTTGACCCAATATATAACCTAGAGGGAAGGTGTAAAATACGTAATGGGAGTCTAATGTTAAATTGTTTAACAATAAACATAGCATAAACATTGTGCTAAACTTTGCTTTTTCGTTGTAGAATAAATGACAGCTAATACTACACCCAGTGCTTTCAATTTGCGATCTATTCTCGAGAAAGAAAAATTAAATGGAACAAACTTTATGGATTGGTATCGCAACTTGAGAATTGTTCTCAAGCAAGAGCGTAAGGAGTACGTTCTTAAAGTACCTTATCCGGATGATTTGCCTAACAATGCTACAAACGCACGGTGGGCTTACGAGAAGCACACTAATGATGCCCTAGATATAAGTCGGTCTCATGCTTGCTACAATGTCCCCTGAGCTTCAGAAGCAATACGAGAGCAGCGATGCTCACACTATTATTCGGGGATTGCGTGGCATGTTTGAGAACCAAGCAAGGGCCGAGAGGTTTAACACCTCAAGTCCCTATTTGTGTGCGAGCTTGTTAAGGGAGTCCGTCGCCGCATGTGATAAAGATGATTGGCTATATCGAGAGTTTTGAGAAACTAGGTTTCCCTCTTAGCCAAGAGTCAGCTACAGACGTGATTATCCAGTCGCTCCCTCCGAGTTTCGAGCCATTCATATTGAATTATCACATGAACAGTATGGATAAGAACTTGGCTGAATTGCATGGGATGCTAAAGACGGCTGAGGAGAGTATCCAGAAAAACGGTCATCATGTGATGATGATGCGAAGGCTAAGCGCAAACCACTTGTCAAGAAACTTTGCACCAAGAGGAAGTTAATTCCCGATGAGATCGTGAGTGCCTCTAATACGAAGAAGGGCAAAAGGGGGTCGACGGCATCGATGCCGTTTGCTTCTATTGCAAGGAGACAGCCACTGGAAAAGGAACTGCAAGAAGTACATGGAGGATCTCAAAAGAAGCAAAGTGCGACTTCGCTTCAGGTATTAATGTTATAGACATTAATCTTGCTACTTCACCTACGACTCTTGGGTATTTGATACCGGATCGGTAGCTCATATTTGCAAATCGTTGCGAAATGAGAAGAAGTAGAGGCTTAAGAAGGGGCGAGGTGAACTGTGCGTCGGCAATGGAGCAAGCATTACTACAGCTTCTTCGGCACGACCACTTCATCTACCTTCGGATTAGTTTTGGAATTGAATAATTGTTATTGTATTCCAACACTATGTCAAAACTTTTATTTCCGCTTCATGTTTGCAAGCGGAAGGATATGATTTTAGATCAATGGACAATGGTTGTTCAATATATCTCGAGATATGTTCTATTTTCATGCTCCATTGGTGAATGGATTATACGTTTTGAATCTTGAAGCGTCTCCCATCTATAACATTAATACAAAAAGACAACTCTCTAATGATACAAACCCCACGTTTATCTGGCATTGTCGCTTAGGCCATATAAATAAGGAACACATGGAGAAGCTCCATAAGGATGGATTACTTCACTCTTTTGATTTTGAATCATTTGAGACATGTGAATCTTGTTTACTTGGTAAGATGACAAAGACACCTTTCACGGGACACAGTGAGAGAGCAAGTGACTTGTTGGCACTCGTACATACTGATGTATGTGGACCAATGAGCTCAACGGCCAGAGGTGGTTATCAGTACTTCATTACCTTTTACCGATGACTTTAGTAGATATGGTTATATCTACTTAATGAGGCACAAGTCCGAATCCTTTGAAAAGTTCAAAGAATTCCAGAATGAAGTACGTAATCATTTAGGGAAAACAATCAATTTTCTACGATTAGATCGTGGAGGGGAATACTTGAGCCAAGAGTTTGGTAATCATCGAAAGATTGTGGAATTGTTCCACGCTGACTCGCCAGAACTCCACAATGGAACGGAGTGTCCGAATGGAGAAATCGCACCTTGTTGGACATGGTGCGGTCGATGATGAGTCAAAGTGATCTTCCGTTATCCTTCTGGGGATATGCTCTTGAAACAACAGCGCTCACACTAAATAGAGTTCCATCTAAGTCGCTTGAAAAGACACCATATGAGATATGGACAGACAACCCCTAGTTTGTCTTTTCTCAAAATTTGGGGATGCGAAGCTTATGTAAAACGTTTACATCCCGACAAGCTCACACCCAAATCTGACTAGTGCTTCTTTGTGGGATATCCTAAGGAAACTAAGGGATATTACTTTTATAATCGGGAACAAGGCAAAGTGTTTGTCGCCCGACACGGTGTTTTCTTGGAGAAAGAGTTTCTTTCAAGAAGGGTTAGTGGGAGCAGGGTGCATCTTGAAGAAGTTTAAGAAACACCGAAAATATTACAACACGTAACCACAACAGAGGAGCAAAGTGTTGTGCCACCGATTGTAGATACACCACACTGAGGTCGAAAGATTACGTCGTGCGCCCGACAGTACACAAGGGAACAACGTGATATATTATTGTTGAACAACGATGAGCCTAAGACCTATGAGGAAGCGATGGTGGGACCCGATTCCAACAAGTGGCTTGGAGCCATGAAATCCGAAATAGAATCCATGTACGACAATCAAGTTTGGAACTTGGTTGATCCACCTGATGGTGGCAAAACCATTGAGTGTAAATGGGGTTTTAAGAAAAAGGCCGATATGGATGGAAATGTTCACATCTATAAGGCGCGATTGGTGGCGAAAGGTTTTAAACAGATTCAAGGAGTTGATTATGATGAAACTTTCTCGCCCGTCGCAATGCTTAAATCTATTCGGATTATCCTAGCGATTGCTGCATATTTCGATTATGAGATATGGCAGATGGATGTCAAAATGGCTTTCCTAAATGGAAACCTAAGCGAGGATGTATACATGATACAACCTCAGGGTTTTGTCGATCCACAATCGCCTGGAAAGATATGCAAGCTACAGAAATCCATTTATGGATTGAAGCTGTCGAAACTTGGTTTCGGAAATAGAATTTTGGGGGTGCAGTCAAGATCGCCAAGCACTATGGGTTAGGTAGAAAACAAGGTTTAGACAGGTTCAGGCCCTCTCGTGAGGTAATACCCTACTCCTGTTTCGGGGATTCGATCCGCCGAGTGTGTATTGATCTCAAGATTTAAGGCTGAAAACTAATAGCTCAGGAATCATATGATATCCCTCAAGGGACGCCCCTCACCCCCCTTATATAGTCTTGGGAGGCGGGCTTACAGATCAGAAACCCTATCTTACTCTAAGTCGGTTTCCTCAATCTTACCAAACCGTGACTATGAGACATTGCCTTGTCTATTCGGCAATGTAACACCCAAGTCATAGTTGGTTTACATATTTGGTAGGCGCAATCTATCCATACCTCCAGTCGGATAAATTTGCCATGTGGATACCCGATTGCCATAATCTCCACAGTAACCCCCAAGTCCTTTTCAGTCGACGAGACAACTCAGCATCAAACCAAGACAGTATACAGCCAAACAACTTTTTGGCCGAGTGCTTCTGACGCCGAGTGATTCCATCATCTCTGCCTGAATCTCCCGATTGGCTCCAAAGACTGTGAAGGGCTAGAAAATATCCAAAAAACTCTCAAAAATAAATATCTAGGTGCATCTCCCGATGTACCCAATTAGATGTAGCCCCCGACTGTATGACTAAGCACATAGTCAAGAACTAAAAAGAATCATACTCATATAAATGCTTATCTCATGCTAAAGTATTATAAAAAATCTCATCACTCGGCAAGCTCACGCTCGTCCGAGTGAATTTGCCCAAGTCATCTTAGAACAAATAACTCAATCAACCCTCGTGGGTAAAAAAGCACTCGGTAAACTCACGCTTATCCGAGTGAAGCTACCCGAGTCATCTCGGATCAGATATTTTAATCATCCCTCATGGGTAAACGAGTTTTTCAGTCGTCTGAAAAATATGACCAAATTATTAAATAGCTCTTGCCATAATATTGGTCTCAATCTAAAAAAGATCTTCACCAAGGTGGAAAATTAACATTGACATAATCATTCAATCAAATGCTAAAAAAACCAAACAGCCCCTATCATCAAGGCAGCCATAAAAAGCTTAGTTGTTTGTCACCTTTCAAATTGCATCGTGCTAGCTTCTCATGAAGTCAAGCAAACCGCGGTATGAAAGGATTTCCAAAGATACAGGGCACTCAGACACGCGCATATTGCCAAGGCAAATCTGCTTAAGTTCATCCACTTAAGTCCCTAAGGACACGCGTCAGGCCACACCTTAGCCGGGCCGCCGGTCTCTCATGGGCTCGGCCCAATTGCGAGAAAACCTAGCGCAACCCTCAAATCTTTATACAAAGCCTCGAGGTCATCCCCGCCACTTCGTCTTCCCAAAGAAATTCCCCAATCGCAACACTGTTCATCAAATTGCAGCGGAGAACCCTAAGTCCTTGCGTGTGCCCAATCCATCGATCCAGAAGCCTGCGCTTCGCTCACAGCTAGCCTCCGCATCCATCTCCTCAGACCCCCATCTCAAATCCCCATCCTTTAAGCCAAATCTACTCCCCACACAAACCACATTCATGGCGGATGAGAAGAAAATCCCTTTCGAGCAGTGGGCCACTTCGGATGTGAGGGAGTCCACCCTCAAGGAGATGGTGAAGCACGGAGTGCTTCCTCCCAAGGAGATCGTGGGCTGGCGCCCGGCGGCGGGTGAGGAGTTTCCCACCCCGAACACCGGTGAGCTCGTTGTATTCACTTCTTTCTTTTACTGTGGCTTCAGCCTCCCCACCTCCGAGTTCTTTAGGGGACTTCTTGATTATTACGGTCTTCGTCTCTATCATTTGAACCCCAACTCTATGCTCCACATCGCTCTCTTCATCCACGTGTGTGAAGCCTTCCTTGGCATTCTTCCCCCCTTCCAACTCTTTCGCCGCATGTTTTACCTTAAGCCGCATTCGAATAAGGACCAGCCCTACGTTGTCGGTGGGGCAGGTTTCCAACTCCGTGGATCCCTCCGCAAGGAGTATTTCTCTCTTCCTTTGAAATCCTCCAACAAGGGATGGCACGCAAGCTGGTTCTATATTTCCAATCTTGAGCCCAGCCTGCCAAACTTCGTTGGCCTTCCCCCCGTGCCCAGGCATACCTGGAGCACTGTACCAGTAGCCCAAGACTGGGATGAAGCCAACAAGTTGCTAGCGAAGATATTGGAGATGAAGCAAAAAGGTCTTCGCGGCGAGCAAATCACTCAGCATTTTATCAGAAGCCGACTGGCGCCGATTAAGGAGCGATCGAAGCCAGCCTTCGAGTACGAGGGCGAGAGGGACCCCAATCGGGAAGACCGCGACTCCCTCAGCTTCGAGATCTTGAAGATCCGAATGTACAAGGTCTTCTCGACTAGAATTGCAGTCGAACGCAGCCTCGTGCTGCCGGTCCTTCCCTTCAGTCTATACCGACCTCCTCTTCCGGTAAGCCGACTTAACCTCTTCCATTGCCTTGTAATCTTGATGTTATATCTCTCAGTATTGCGAGAATCTTTCTTGCAGAAAATGCCTCCATCATCTCGAAGCCCTACAAAATTCCTCATGACGACATGCCGACTCGGCCTGCCAAGAAGCCAGCCGGCGGCGTGAAGATCCAGAGTGATCCAGCCGGGAAAAGGGCGGCCCCGAGTGAGGACATCAGCAAACGGGAAAGCAAGAGGAGGCTCGTCATTGATGACTCAGACGATGATGTCCCAACCCCTCCAGCCGAAGCAACCCCTACAAGGCCGTCACCGAAGGCGGCGCCGAAGATCCGCCGGTCATCCAGGTATGCCTTATGACTGAAGCTAAGCTCTTCGAAAATTTCTCTGTCTTCATTCCAACTGCGCTTGTCGTTCGTTTGGCAGGAGGCCCCAAGATATAGACCTACTGGGAAAAGTGAAGAGCCAACACATGCCACAGCATCCAAGGCATCCAAGCCCGCGGAACCAAAACCCCGGAGCCCTCTCCCGAGCGAGAGCGCTCCGGGTGGAAGGCCCTCGCCTCCCAGTGAAGATATCCCAAGGAGGGAGCCCCCGACCACCAGCCGGGATCCCCCGACTGGAAATCAATCGGCCGCGGAGAAGCTCCCGGCTGCAGCCCAAAGGGACCCGACTGAAGACCATGGTCAAAAGTCAGAAGGGAAAGACCAGCCGGGTAGCACCAGTTAAGGATTCGGCCACCGAAACCGGTAAGTCTTGAATCGACATTTCATCTTCAATCTTTAGTTTAACTCTTTCATATCTTCATCTGTTCCTCCTAATCTTTCAGCCACGTAGAAGAGATCCCTGTGCTGCGCCTTCAAACCCGGGTTCCTCCGATTAAGATCGAGTGGCGAGATTCGGAAGGCCAGAGGCAAGGCATCATCTTAGATAAGCAAGCGGAAAGCGAGGAAAGGGATGCCCTTGTGAACAGTTTGAATGAAGCGACTCAGCTACTCAACATAAGTCTTGATCCCTTTCTGTTGTTGCATCATCATTTCTTTTCAGTCGGCCAACTTCAGATCTTGCGTGCAGAAGGAGTATTGCCGATCAATGGCCAAGTCCGACGTGCTCGAGAAGTTGGTCCCGCATCTAAACTCCCTGGAGGACGTCCAGCAAAAACTGAAGACCACTCGAGAAGAGGCCGCGTCGAGGGAGGCAGCCCTGAGGAGGGAAATAGCCGAACTCCGGGAAGAAAACCTCGACCTCCGGGGTTCAGTCGGGAGTAAGCTTAACCCTCTCAATCTCTTTATGGCTTCTGCGTTGATTTCGGTTGCTGATAACCTCTCTTGTTCTAGAGAATTCATCGGAGGTCCACTTACTTCAAACCCAATGGAAGGCAATTCAAAGAAGGCCGAACTGGAGGCCGAGTTTGAAGGTAAGCTTCTTCAAAGTAACATTCTTTGTACCGCTTTGTCTTCGAATGCTCGTGTAATCATATGTCTTTGGCACTTACAAAGTCAAGACCCGAGCTCAATACGATGTTTTGCTTGAGAGGGTCAAACAAGCTGGAAGGGTCCGAGAGGATGTTGCTAACGCGGCAACACCGATCCTGCTATCCTTGTTCCATCATGGAGTCGGGACCAGCTCACTGGACCCAGTTGAAGTCTTTGACAAGCTTAGGCGAGCCCCTGACCAGTATTTGACCAACATTTCCGAGGCGGCTGTCAAGGGAGCGGGCTTCGCCCTTGCTCAAGCGAAGTCACTCTACCCTCGAGTGGACATCGATTTAGTCGGGGAGGGCTTCGCTGAGGGAACTTCGGATGAACAGGCCCTCGAATTGATTAGTGAGCACAGGAATCGGCTAGGTGGCTACCGATGTAGTGAACCACTTCCGGCCTTGATTTGTCTTGTAAACATTATATGCAACTTTCTGATGTAAACTTTGTAGATATTTGGCTTATTTATGTTAATGCCTTGATCCAACTTTTTATGTAAAATTTCTTAAGTAATTTTCGTCCGACTGTCACCAAGCCTAAGCTTGATTGGGTCATCAAAAAATTCTTAGTCCTTAAACATTGAGCTCGAATCAAGGAACATTAAACAATGATAAACCAAATATGCATAAGTTGGTGAAGAAAACTATGCTTTATTGACATATGTATAGCCCATCGCTAACTCAAGAAGTCATCTTGCTTGAGTTTAGCAAAAAAAGAGCATGAAACTTAAGACAATTTAAGCGTAGTATCGTCGAAGATGTTCGATGTTCCAGGAGTTCTCCACCATAGATCCATCTTCACGCTTTAATCGGTATGCGCCTGGCCGAGTCACCTCAGCAATTATATACAGTCCTTCCCATAAGGGGGATAACTTGTGACGGTCCTTGGTGGTTTGAATCTTACGCAGAACCAGATCGCCAACGATAAAAGCTCATGCTCTAACGTTGCGACTGCGGTATCGTCTAAGCCCTTGAAGATATTTTGCCGACTGGATGAGGGCTGCCTCACGGGCCTCTTTCAGTCGGGTGAGCTCATCCACTCGGTCTGGGTCATAGCGTTCATCGTTGAAGCTGCGGACTTGGAGGGATTCATACTCCATCTCGTTTGGCAACATGGCTTCTGCGCCATAAACCAAAAAGAAAGGAGTTTGGCCGGTAGCCCGACTGGGCATGGTCCGCATAGACCATAAAACCGAGGGGAGCTCTTGTACCCACTTGCCAGCATAAGGACTTAAGCGGTCGAACACGCGGGCCTTAATTCCTTGGAGGACCATGCCGTTGGCACGCTCGACTTGTCCATTGCTTTTGGGATGTGCAACTGACGCATAGCAAATTTTGATTCCGAAGTCTTCGCAAAATTCCTCGAAGATGCCTCCTGTGAATTGAGTCCCATTGTCGGTTATAATTCTGTTTGGGACGCCGAACCGGTGCACGATGTTGAGGATGAAGTCCCGTGCCTTGTCAGCAGTAATTGTGGCAACCGGCTTAGCTTCGATCCACTTGGAGAACTTGTCGATTGCAACGAATAGGTGCGTGAATCCTCCTGGAGCCTTCTTAAAAGGGCCGACCATGTCTAAGCCCCATACCACAAATGGCCAGGATAATGGAATTGTTTGTAGCTCTTGGGCAGGGACATGGCTCTGTCGGGCGAAAAATTGGCAGCCTTCACAGGTTCGTACCACTTTGTCCGCGTCGGAGACCGCGGTAAGCCAGAAAAAACATTGTCTGTAGGCTTTGCCCACCAAGGTGCGTGCAGCCGCGTGGCTTCCGCATATGCCCGAATGGATGTCTTCGAGTAGCTGTCGTCCTTCCTCGGGTGTGATGAATCTCATCAGGACTCCGGAGGGACTTCTCTTGTATAAATCAAAGTCAACCATGACGTAAGCTTGGCAACGACATCGGACATGTTCGCCTCATCCCGCCTTCCCGCAGCTCTCTTGTGTTAAAAATTTGATGAGTGGTGTCCTCCGTGCGCCAATCATGGCGACTTCGTTTGCGCTTGTTCGTTAGGAGTTGGTTTTGCCGCGACTGTTGGCTCATAGAGATGCTCGACAAAAACGTCTGTTGGGGCGGCTTCACGTTTGGACCCGAACTGCGCCAACTCGTCAGCTGCTTCATTGTTGTGTCTTAGGACGTGTGATAGCTCGAGTCCGTCAAACTTGTCTTCAAGTTTGCGAACCTCTTGTCGGTAGGCCTCCATGGTGTCGTTTAGACAGGACCAGTCTTTCATGACTTGGTTCACGACCAGCTGGAAATCCCCTTTCACGACGAGCCGACATATCCCGAGTGAAACTGCGAGCCGCAGTCCATGTAGCAGGGCTTCATACTCAGCGACGTTATGTGAGGCGGAGAAGTGAAGGTGGAGGACATATCTTAGCCTTTCCCCAGTCGGGGAGATCAGCATAACTCCCGCTCCCAAGCCGATGATCCTCTTGGATCCGTCGAAGTGCATGGTCCAATATTGAAGGTCTTCCCGAGGTACATCTTCTTGTTGTTCGGTCCACTCGGCCAAGAAGTCGCCAAGGCTTGTGACTTTACAGACGTCCTCGCCTTAAAAGTTAAGTCCACGGCATCAGCTCGTGGCCCACTTCGTGATGCGCCCGCCGCCTTCCTGCTGTGGATGACATCGCCGTTAGTGATATGCCCTAGAGGCAACATGGAGATGTTGGATATCACGTCAATGTTTATGTATAAATGAATAAAGTGTTATTCAGTTCCATGAAATAGACATCTTGTATTGATCAATAAGTATGTGACTTATTTATGAGACTCTATATGTATGAATCTATTTCTAAACGATCCCTGATCATATGTCATATTGTTGGAACAAATATGATTCTAAGATCGGCATGTTTATTGATTGATGATCATGTCTCATAGATCATGGGTATGGAGATACCAAATCAATAAACATGGACATATGTGTTGGAGAACACATTGTTGGATAGACCCACCATGAGACACTACATGAATCAATGTGCCATTAGTTGGTCTCGTGTAGTGTTGGTACAAAGTCCTTAGACCTGAGATCACCATGGATTCCAACATGTGTAGTAGCCTACTTTGGGACTACCAAACGCTATTCCGTAATCGGGTAGTTATAAAGGTAGTTTTCGGGTTTGCTATGAAACATGGAGTGGGATGTGAGTGATCAAGATGGAATTTGCCCCTCCTTTGGAGAGATATCTCTGGCCCTCGAGGTAATGGATTATGGAAATGCATGGCCATGCTAAGTTGATTGAGGAGTCAATCAACGCATGATAATCCAATACGGTTCGAGTGAATGGTTAAGCTATTGAAGGGATGGCACACATCTTGCCTATAGCTTAACCGGTATCGTGAGGCAAAGGGATTTGTGTACACATTACAGCTTCGAGCCGATATTATTCTTGTATACTATGGTGTCAATATGTGCCGCTAGGCGCCGCTATTGATGTGCCGGCCGAGTTAGACTCGAGCCGATGATCGGCTAAGTTAGACTATAGCCGAAACCAAGTATACCTGAACCTCTGTGGTCGCACGCTTAAGGGGATAGAATAGATATTCGAGTTGGACTCGGATACGGCTCGATCGGATAGGGATCCGATCGATAGAGTCCTATGGGCTTACGACGTGTGGGGCGGCCAACTCTATGAGATACGGATGAGATCCGATTCAAAATAGAGTCCTAACCGGCCACTAGTCCCAGCGGCCAACTCTATATAAAGGAGGGAGGGGTGGAGAGCTATGACACGTCAATTGCATCGCGTGCAACGAAGTCACCGAGATCAATCTCCACGGAAACCCTCCCCACTTTCGAGCCAAACCCTAGCCTTGCATCGCGTGCTAGCACACGGGTGTACGGCGTTCGTCCCCGGACGTGTGGATACCGCAGAGGCGCGCTACGTTGCGCGCTCTTGATCGGCCGCGGTCGGGCGCATCGGAGCAAGGCGTGAGAACGCGGCCGGACGACTCGAATCGGCCGATTGGCGAATCGGCCGTCTCCGGGAATCGGCTACACTGTTCCGGATCGGATTGCCCCGATTGGCTATTCCGCCGCACTCTACTCCAATCGGTAACGATCTATCGGCCCTTACTTGCAAGTGTTCCTGGTTTGCGCGGTAGAAATTTTTGTTTTCGGCTAGCGTAGCTTCCGCGTAACCCTTCAATCGCCGAGTGGAAAGGAAGTGACGACGGTGACCGAGTGGCCCCGAAAGTAGTGCGCCAATTTCCTCGCGGTTATCGTAACACCGTATAGCAATTTTTGTACTCGAGGGTAGCGAATTTTGGCTCTCGCCGCACTTCGCTAACAAAATAGATCGGCCTCTCGAATCTTCCTGGACCTGCCCTTCTTCTTCGCCGACCACGAGGACCGTACTAACCGCTTGGTGAGTGGCTGAAACGTATGCAGCGTGGGATCCGGGCGCTGTGGTGAGGCAAGGACGGGGGGCGTCGTGAGGAATTTTTTAAAATCTTCAAAGGCCTTGTGGGCTTCCGTGGTCCATTGGATGCCGTCCGTTTTCTTCAGCAACCTGAAGAAGGGCAGGCCTCGTTCGCCGAGTCGAGAGATGAATCGGCTTAGCGCCGCCATGCAGCCAGTGAGCTTTTGGACATCCTTCTGGTTACTTGGGGGCTTCATGTTCAAGATGCCGTTGATTTTTTCTGGATTGGCTTCAATGCCGCGATGCGACACCATGAAGTCGAGCAGTTTGCCTGATGGAACGCCGAAAGTGCATTTCTCTGGGTTTAACTTCATTCTGAAGGCCTGAATATTTGCGAAGGTTTCTTCTAGGTCGGCAATCAGGTCTTCTTTCTGCTTGGTCTTGATGACGACATCGTCGACATAAGCTTTCACGTTCTTCCCAATCTGCGTTTGAAAACACCTCTGGATCATGCGTTGGTATGTTGCCCCGGCGTTCTTCAGGCCGAAGGGCATTGTGATGTAGCAAAGGCTCCAAACGGCGTGATGAATGATGTCTTCAGCAATGGATTCCTTCAAGTTGATTTGGTGATAGCCCGAGTAATGTCCAAAAGCTCAGGAGTTGGCAGCCAGTTGAATCTACGACTTGGTCGATGCGAGGCAGCCCGAATGGATCTTTGGGGCAGGCTTTGTTGAGGTCGGTGTAGTCAACGCACATGCGCCATTGCCCCGTCTTTTACGGACCGAACCGGGTTGGCCAACCAGTCGGGATGCGTAACTTCTTTGCTAAAACCAGCGGCTAAGAGCTTCGTGAGCTCTTCTTTGATGGCGTCTTTTCGATCCGCGCGAACCCGCATATTCGCCGTTTGATTGGTTTTGCGTCATCTTTGACGTGTAAAGAGTGCTCGATCACCTCCCTAGGAATTCTGGCATATCGATGGTTTCCAAGCAAAAACATCTTTATTATTTTGGAGGAAGGTGATGAGCGCGCTTTCCTATTTAGGATCTAGTTCAGCGCCGATTACAAGAAGCGAGGGATCCGATGGATCAAGGGAGATCTTCTTGGTCTTGGCGTCGCCGGTTCTCGATTTGGCTATCTTCTTCACGGGGATTTCACCCTCTCGCCGAAGTCGATGCGGCCAATCGGATTTCTTGCTGGCCACGTGATCTCTCGCGAGATTGGGCCATGTCGCAGCTCTCCTTGTCACGTGAAGGCTTGCTTCACGTCACTGCGAAGAGTGATGACGCCGTTCGGACCTGGCATCTTCATGCAGAGGTAGGTGTAATGGGGTATCACCATGAACTTGGCGAGTGCGGGCCTTCCGATGATCGCATGGTAAGCCGTTTCGAAGTCGGCCACCTCGAAAGTAAATTTCTCCGTCCGAAAATTCTCTCGAACTCCGAAGGTGACCGGAAGGGCGATGTGCTCGAGTGGTGTAGATGACAGCCGGAATAACTCCATGGAAGGGGCTGAGCTTGCCTTCGCCGGCCTCGGGATCTGCATCTCGTCCAAGGTCTTGGCGAACAAAATGTTGAGGGCACCGCCCCATCGATGAGAACGCGCTTGAGCTTGATGTTGCGGACCACCGGGTCCAAGACGAGTGGATAGCGCCCCGGGTGAACCACTCGGTCGGGATGATCCGAGCGGTCAAAAGTGATGGCCACCTCCGACCATCGTAGGTACCGTGGGACCTCGGGTTGCACCGCGTTGACCTCTCGGTCGCTTAGCTTCTTTCCTCTGGATTCATAGGCTAGCGGCCCCCGAAGATGTGATTCAGCTCGCCCACGGGGTCTTGAAAAGGCTTGGCATTCTCACTCGTGTTGTTCTTCTTGGCGCCGATGGGCCGGCTTCCTCACCGGCTTCTTGTTGAGCCGTGCCGCATATTGCTCGGCGAACCGTTTATAAATAAAACAGTCCTTAGCTGCGTGCTTGTGATTGGGATGATGCGTGCACTGAGCGTTCATGATGGCGTCGTAGGCCGCGACTCGGGCGGCGTTGGGAGTTGGAAGTTGTGGCAACTAGATCTTCGGATCGGCGCTGCGCCCTTCGGCCCTGGTTGTTGTTTGCCGTTATCCTTCTTAGAATTCCGCTTCCTCCCGCCCGCTTGTCATCCCTCCCGTCTGCCGGCCTTAGCGCGCCGCTTTGATGGCATCGTTGGATTTGGCGTAAGAATTTGTCGTCTCAAACATCTACTTCACCGTCTTCGGTGGCTTGCGCCCAAACTTCCCGATCAATAGCTCATCATGGACTCCCTTTTGGAAGGCGGTGATGATGATGTCGTCGTGATGTTGGGGATCTTGTTGCGCTTTTCTGAGAAGCGCCGGATGTAGTCCTTCGAGGGTTCGTCCGGCTTCGAATGACATTGTACAGTGTCGAAGTGGGTCCCGTGCCTCTCAAAGGTGCCCTAGAAGTTGGCGATGAAGTGGTCCCTTAGCTCGCTCCACGAGCCGATCGAGCCTCTTGGCACGCTCGTGAGCCAGTTCCTAGCTGTGTTGGCGAGGGCCACAGGCAGGTAATTGGTCATGGCCTTGTTGTCGTCTCCTACGCACGGATGGCGAGAGTGTACACGGTCGCCACGACTGGGTCGGTCTTGCCGTCGTACTTCTCGATTCCGGCCGGCTTGAACCCATTCGGCCAATGCACTCGGCGAAGCTCCCGAGTGAAAGCTTGTACTCCATCGTCATTACCGTCGGGTGATCCCTTTGATCTTCCCGGTGCGTTGATCCCGTTCTTGGTAGCGACGATCGAGGACTTCCCGCAGATCATTGGGGGTCCTCGGTAGGCCGCTTCGGTAGGGAGCTATTGTTGCGGCGACGCGGCGGTGGACGGGTGGGCGTCCATGTTGCTTCTCCCGGGAGTCGGCCATTTGCTCCTGAGGCTTGTGCGTGGAATCGTGGCGTGGGCCTCTTGGCCTGGTTGTAGACCGGTCTGGCTCGGGCCTCTTGTAATCCTTGACCTTAGCGGCGGGAGTCGGCTTCTGTCGGGCGTTTCAGCCACGAACTCAGTCGGCCTTCGTGCTGAGGTGGAGGGATGACCGTTGGCCGTAGCCGCAACGATGGTCTTGATCTTGTCTAGGATTGGGGTTACGTCGGGGGAGCCGTGTCGATAACGGTGTCTAGGAGAGTGAGGGCAGCGACGGCGTTCTGCTGTGGCATCTGGAAGATATTGGTGTTGCGGACCCGCGTTTAAAGTATAGCCTCTTGAGCGGATCGTCCACCGCCCTTAGATCCCGCTTCCTTCGTCTGCTTCCTCTTTGCGTTTCTTCTCCTCTTCGGCCGCCTTGCGCTCTTGCTCAATTCGCTCGTTCTTCTTCCGCAAGCTGCGAGCCATGGCCGAGTCGGTCTCGGCCACCTCAGCCATGAGGACATCAAAGCACTTCGGCTCGTAGTCCTTGTCGCAGTCGGAGTCATCGGCTTCGTCCGAGGGGATGCCATAAAGGTCGTCAAAGCCTGAGGAGCTGAGATATTCGTTGAGCTCTGAGGATGAGCATGAGCCGAATGGTTGGAGGATGACGGCAATCTCCCTTGAGCCCGGGTAGTTCGGATCTGGATCGTTCCAGTCCGAGTCGGAGCTTGAGGATGTGGATCTCTCCGAGTGGATCAATCTTGATTCGGAGTGGAGGAGCTTGCAGTCGATCTCAGCGGTGTTTGGTAATCCAAACGGTGCCGAGAGGTCTTCTTCGGAGTGGATTGGCTCCGGTGGGGCGATGAGAAGATCGCTGCAGATCTCGGCAGCGTTCGGTAGTCCGAACGGTGCCGAGTGAGTTCTTTCATCGGAGTGGATGGACTGCATCTTGGACTCCAAGATTTCGTCGTAGATCTTGGCGTTGTTCGGGAGCCCGAACGGCGCCGAGTGGGTTTCTCCTCCCGACTGGTTCGAATCCGAGTCGTAGGAGGAGAACTTGTCGACGTCGTTGGCAGCGAAGTCGCCGAATCCTGAAGAAGATCCCATCGCGCTTGTCGGCGAGATTGTCGAAGAAGCCTTGACGCGCGGTCCCCTACCTGGCGCGCCAACTGCCGAAACTTGGTTTCGGCAATAGAATTTTGGGGGTGTAGTCAAGATCGCCAAGCACTATGGGTTAGGTGGAAAACAAGGTTTAGACAAGTTCAGGCCCTCTCGTGAGGTGATACCCTACTCCTGTTTCGGGGATTCGATCCGCCGAGTGTGTATTGATCTCAAGATTTAAGGCTGAAAACTAATAGCTCAGGAATCATATGATATCCCTTAAGGGACGCCCCTCACCCCCCTTATATAGTCTTGGGAGGCGGGCTTACAGATCGGAAACCCTATCTTACTCTAAGTCGATTTCCTCAATCTTACCAAACCGTGACTATGAGACATTGCCTTATCTATTCGGCAACGTAACACCCAAGTCATAGTTGGTTTACATATTTGGTAGGCGCAATCTATCCCTACCTCCAGTCGAATAAACTTGCCATGTGGATACCCGATTGCCATAATCTCCACAGAAGCAAGCATCTCGGAGTTGGAATATTCGTTTTGATGAAGTAATCAAAGGGTTTGGTTTCGTAAAAAACGAAGAGGAGGCATGTGTTTACAAAAAGGTTAGTGGGAGCGCAATTGTATTTCTAATCTTATATGTGGATGACATATTTTTGATTGGAAATGATATCCCTATGGTAGAATCCGTCAAGTCTTCATTGAAAAATAGTTTTTTCATGAAAGACTTAGGGGAGGCAGCATACATATTGGGCATTCGGATCTATAGAGAAAGATCCAAGAGGCTAATTGGATTAAGCCAAAGTACATACATTGATAAGGTGTTGAAAAGGTTCGACATGCATGATTCCAAGAAAGGTTTCTTGCCCATGTCACATGGCACTAATCTTAGCAAGAATCAGTGTCCTCAGACACATGATGAGCGAAATAAGATGGGTATGGTTCCATATGCTTCAGCAATTGGATCCATCATGTATGCCATGCTTTATATACGTCCAGATGTCTCGTACGCTTTGAGTGCTACGAGCAGATACCAATCAGATCCAGGTGAAGGTCACTAAACTGCTGTAAAGAATATCCTTAAATACTTGAGAAGAACTAAGGATATGTTCCTGGTCTATGGAGGTGAAGAAGAGCTCGTTGTAAGTGGTTACACCGATGCTAGCTTCCAAACAGACAAGGATGATTATAGATCGCAATCTGGGTTCGTGTTCCGCCTGAACGGAGGCGCAGTCAGCTGGAAGAGTTCCAAGCAGGATACTATTGCTGACTCTACAACGGAGGCCGAGTACATTGCCGCTTGAAGCCGCAAAGGAGGCCGTTTGGATCAAGAAATTTGTTTCGAGCTTGGTGTGATGACTAGTGCGACGGTCCAATGTCTCTCTATTGTGATAATAGTGGAGCCATTGCGCAAGCCAAGGAGTCAAGGTCACATCAGAAGTCCAAACACATACTTCGGCGATATCATCTCATCCGCGAGATAGTGGATAGAGGTGATGTCAAGATATGCAAAGTGCACACGGATCTCAACATAGCCGATCCGCTGACAAAACCTCTCCCTCAGCCAAAACATGAGGCGCACACAAGAGCAATGGGTATTAAATACTTACATGATTGACTCTAGTGCAAGTGGGAGACTGTAAGTGATATGCCCTAGAGGCAACATGGAGATGTTGGATATCTTCGTCAATGTTTATGTATAAATGAATAAAGTGTTATTCAGTTCCATGAAATATACATCTTGTTTGATCAATAAGTACGTGACTTATTCATGAGACTCTTTATGCATGAATCTATTTCTAAATAATCCCTGATCACATGTCATATTATTAGAACAAATATGACTCTAAGATTGGCATGTTTATTGATTGATGATCATGTCTCATAGATCATGGGTATGAAGATACCAAATCAATAAACATGGACACATATGTTAGAGAACACATTGTTGGATAGACCCACCATGAGACACTACAGGAATTAATGTGCTATTAGTTGGTCTCAGGAAGTGTTGGTACAAAGTCCTTAGACCTGAGATCATCATGGATTCCAACATGTGTAGTAGCCTACTTTGGGACTACCAAACGCTATTCCGTAACTGGGTAGTTATAAAAGTAGTCTTCGGGTTTGCTATGAAACATGGAGTGGGATGTGAGTGATCAAGATGGAATTTGCCCCTCCTATGGGAGAGATATCTCTGGTCTCCTCGAGGTAATGGATTATGGAAATGCATGGCCATGCTAAGTTGATTGAGTCAATCAACAGACAGATAATCCAATACGGTTCGAGTGAATGGTTAAGCTATTGAAGGGATGGCACACATCTTGCCTATAGCTTAATCGGTATCGTGAGGCTAAGGGATTTGTGTACACATTACAGGTTCAGAGCCGATATTATATTCTTGTATACTATGGTGTCAATATGTGCTGCTAGGCGCCGCTGTTGACAGATCGGCTGAGTTCGGCTGAGTTAGACTTGAGCCGAAACCAAGTATACCTGAGCCTACAGGGTCGCACGCTTAAGGGGATAGAATAGATATTCGATTTGGACTCGAATACAGCTCGATCTGATAGGGATCCGATCGGATAAAGTCCTATGGGCTTACGAAGTCCAGCCGGCCAACTCTATGAGATTCGGATAGGATTCGATTCAAAATAGAGTCCCGATGGGCCTCTAGGCCCAACCGGCAACTCTATATAAAGGGGGAGGGGTGGAGAGCTGCTGCATGCAATTGAACCGAATCAATCTGATTTGGCGCAACAGAAGTCGGCGAGATCAATCTCCACGGAAACCCTCCCCACTTTCGAGCCAAAAACCCTAGCCTTGCAGCGCGTGCTAGCACACAGGTGTTCGGCGTTCTGTCCCCGGACGTGTGGATACCGGTAGAGGCGCTGCTACGTTGCACGCTGTTGATCGGCTACAATCGGAGCGAGGCGACTGCGGCAGATCGACGATGCAAACGCGGTCGGATGACTTGGATCGGCTGCGGCATCGACGAATCGGCTGATTGGTGAATCGAGTACATCCCCGGGGAATCTACGTCGGCAAATCGGGCGTCATCGGCTGCCAGACTGTTCCGGATCGGATAGTCCCGATTGGCTAGTCCGCTGCACTCTACTCGAATCGGTAACGATCTATTGGCCCTTACTTGCAAGTGTTCTTGGTTTGCGCGGTAGAAAAGTTTTTGTTTTCGGCTAGCGTAGCCTCCGCGTAACCCTTCAATCGGGTACTCGTCCTTGGGGGTAGCCTTGTTCAAATCCCTGAAGTCGAGACATACCCTTAGCTTGCCGTTTTTCTTTAACACTGGAACTATGTTGGAGACCCACTCCACATATCGGCAGGGCCGAATAAATCCGACATCGTACAGCCGAGTGATTTTGGCTTTGATCGCATCATACATATCGGCTTTAAACCTCCTGGGAGGCTGCTTGTATTGCCGGTATCCAGGTTTTATAGGCAGCCGATGCACAACAATGGATGGGCTAAGACCAGGCATATCAAAATAATCCCAAGCAAAACAGTTTTTGTATTCCTTTAATAAATCGATGAGCTTGGACCTAAAATGAGAAAACAAATTTTTGCTAATGTATGTCGGCCTAGGCCGATCTCCTGGTCCTATGTCAACTTCTTCTAGCTCGTCGGCCGACATAAAACCTTGCCCAAGTTTGTCGTCATTGACGTCCACGGTGTCCTCGCTGTAGACGTTCGAGCCCTCCACGGCGCCTTCAAAGTAGTAATTGAGGCTCCTCGTCTCCAATGGACTGTATATCGGAATCGAACACCTTTAGAAAATCGGCTTGTCAGATTTTGCCGGACAGGCAATCAATACCATCGATTTCCCAGAGTGGCAAATCGGTATTAGCAATGTTGACTGACCTGTCGGCTGGCACGATCTCTATCTTGTCGCCTTGCCACTGGATCAGACTTTGGTGCATTATAGAAGGGATACAGCAGTTGGCGTGAATCCAATCCCTTCCTAGCAGCAGGCTATATGATCCCTTTCCATCGATGACGAAAAATGTAGTGGGCATGGTCTTGTTGCCGATGGTCAGCTCAACATTTAAAACTCCCTTGGCCTCTAAAGGGTTACCGCCGAAGTCTTTGAG
This sequence comes from Oryza australiensis, assembly GCA_019925245.2. Taxonomy (NCBI): domain Eukaryota; kingdom Viridiplantae; phylum Streptophyta; class Magnoliopsida; order Poales; family Poaceae; genus Oryza; species Oryza australiensis. The sequence goes on along the minus strand of JAIFGZ020000017.1, from coordinate 1,485,775 downwards.
AATCATGTTTGTCTTGATCAGGTCTTCGGCTCCTTTGCCCAGCTTCCTAAAAGTTGCATAGGGCATTAGGTTGACAACAGCCTCTCCATCGACTAACATCTTAGACATCAGCTTGCCATTGACGAATCCCTTTACATATAGTGGCTTCAGGTGCCGATTCTCGGTCCCCTCAGGTTTCTCAAAAACTGCTTCCTCCGGGGACAGGACTAGCTTTGCCAAGGTCTCCTCGACGTTGCATGCATCGGCCTCGGTGGCCTCAAACTCGGCTGGCAACACAAATACCATGTTGACCGATGCAAAAGCTTTTCCTTTTCCTTTGGTCACCCTTCTTGCTTGATCGGCTGGGCTCTCATCGGCTGGGTGGTCTTGTTTTTGGGTCGCCACTATTTCCCGCCCTTCCGATGTTGCTGGTGCTGAATCATCTGTTGGACCTCTTCCTCCTGCCCTTCGATTTTCAGCCTCTGTATTCTTCTTTTTTGTGTCTTGGTGAATAGGTCAGAAGGGCACCATTGTGGGTTAGCCGATTGTTCTTCGTCGGCTTCGTCTTCTTCCTCATCCTCGTATTTGAAGAAATCTTGATGAATCGGCCCCAGGCGATCATGCACAGGCAGCCTTCTCTGATTGAGCTGCACGACCCTGGGGACAAATCGGACAGGACTTTGCATTAGGGGTCCCTGTACTCGCCCTCTCGAGATTCGCTAAATGCTAGGCAGTCTTCGATTGTGGGCAACCTCATGCCCGATTCCTAGCAGAATCGAAAGAATTCGCAGCGCCAATGCGGGTCACAGTCATTGTGGTGTCTGACATATTGCAACACTACCCGCTCATGTTCTCTCTGGTATGGCTTGCTGCATCGATCTTCTTCTTCTTATTGCACTCGCAGTTGAAACCGACGTCAGCTATCCATTCGTATCAGCGGCTTAGTGGTATGCACCATGTTGACTAGTGCGGCTTTGTCTCCAGTTGGCTTCGGCTTGGCCTTGACTGATTTTAATGTTTCGGCTAAGCTGTACGTCACTCTGTGTTGCCAATCAGCTCGCCTGTGGCCGGCCTGGACCATGTTCACCGGGAAAGGATTGCCATCAACCTTCATCGGCTTAGCCGATTCTGCGAACTTTATTTTCCCGGCTTCGATGGCCGACTGGATCTGCTGCCTGAACACCTTGCAGTCGTTGGTGCTATGGGAGGTGGTGTTATGCCACTTACAGTACTTCTTCTTCTTGAGTTTTTTAGCGATGGGATGACGTGGTTGGCCGGAAGCTGAATTTGCTTTTCTTTCAGCAATAGGTCGTAGATCCTATCGGCTTTGGTTATGTTGAAGTCGTACTTCTCCTCCTTAGCCGTTTTCAAAAAGCCATTGGCAGACTATGGCCTTCTTGTTTCTTGTCCACTCGACTGCCGCTACTTCAACGTCGCTGTCGCTTGATTCTGAGTCTGTTTTGCAGACGACGTGAGTAATCTTCTTGACGGCCTTCTTTGATTCTTGAAATCTTTGCTCGTGGATCGTCACCTTTTGGGCCAAGTGGGCCAGGCTGTCAAAGTCCTGAGCCGAAAATCTTTCGCGGATTGGCGGCAGAAGGCCGTGAAATGCCAAATCAGCTAGTTGGGAGTCCGATAAAACCAGACTGTAGCATCGGTTCCTCATTTCTCTGAAATGTTGGATGTAGTCTTGGACCGATTCCTCGTGCTTCTGTCTGATGCCGGTTAGGTCCAACAACTTCATCTCGTGGTTGCCGGAGTAGAAGTAACTGTGAAACTGCTTCTCAAGATCGGCCCAGCTTTGAACTGAGTTGTATGGTAATGAAGAAAACCAGGTGAAGGTCGATCCTGAGAGTGATAGCGGGAACAGGCGAACCCTGAGCGCGTCTGTAGCCGATGCCTCCCTGCATTGAGCTAGGAATCGGCTGACGTGTTCGTAAGTAGACGCTTTGTCTTGCCCAGAGAATTTTGAAAAATCCGGCACCTTGTACTTGTTCGGCAGTGGCACCCTTTCGAAATATTCCAGATATAGGTACCGGTACATGTGGCCAGAGTCCTTTGGCTTGAGGTCGAACTGATCGCGCATAACGTCGGCAATCAAGTCAGCCCAAGGTCTATTGTCTTGAGCTTGAGGCATCGGCTCGTATTGTTCATCCGGTATAGGTCCTTACTGATACTGAAGTGGCGATGCCGTCTGTGGCCGATACTGCTGATCATATTGGTCTCCCGGATATTAGTATTGGTTTGTACCGGTGGCGGCCGAGGCGCAAGTGGCGCCATCGCTCGTGAGGCGCCGATTGCCGCGTGGCATTATTGTGCGGCCCTGGAGTGACGTTGCCAACCGGCTCATTAGACATGAGTGGCCGCCGATTGGTGTTGAACAGGTTATCTACTTGCTCCTGGGTCGTCGTTCGGGCGTCGTGCTCCTGGTGCGGAGGCTGTTGCCGGATCAGGATGCTGGGTGGCGGCCTTGAAGCCGATGCGTGCGCATTCAGCTGGATTGGGACTCCCCCGGGTGGATTCTGCTGCCCCAATGGTAGGATCGGTTGGCCCTGAGTTGACAGCACACTGTAGCCTGGGAATTGGCCGTCAGTGAAATAGATCGGCCCCCTTGGCAGTTGCTCGGCTATCTTCGAGTCGACCACAGTGACTATCATGTTGTTGAGGGGTATTGACCAGTATGCCACTTTGGTTGATGAGGGCATGATGGACAGCCGAGTCGATTCGGTCCTGTAGAGTGTGGAGTCCTGAATCATCTTGTTCCTGTTTAATGTCCTCCATTTTCTTCTTCCCATTCCTGTCCTCCTCGGAGGACGTGTTGAGATCTTCGAGCTTGAATTTGAACTTCTGGAGGACAGCCCCAGATCTGGTTTGGGTAAATGATTGCAAGTAGTTAGCTGCAACGCTCAACCATCGCTTATAGTCGCCTAGTTGTTCAGCCGACAATTGTTCAATTGTCACCGGGATGACGTTTTCCTCGTTGATTTCGAGGTTCTTGACGCTAGACATCATGTTGAACTTGGAAGTCTGCACTTCGTCCCACCGGGCGTGCCAAAAATGTGTTGACGAGAAAAATCGACACGTCGGCCTGGGAGATCTGCTTAGCTTCAGTGCAGGTCCTAGAATCGATGAAGCGCGGGCGTGCCAGTCAGTTTGATCCTATCACTGACAAGTTATGCAAAACAACAGAGCATAAATCATATCGGTCGATAGGCCGATAATCCAAACAGCTGATCTGTTGACAGCCGATCATGTGATTATAGCCGAGGCCAATGTCTAGATAACTCGTCGGCTGAAACCCCGACGAAACCCTTATTGGTAGCCATCAGGCAGGCTAGAGACTACAGTTCTAATCACGACTTAGTAGGTCAAACTGAATTAATGTGGTACTAAGTATGAAAAGAAACACAATATCTAGACAATCAAGCCTTTGGCTAATTTTCAGGGTGGTAGATGCCTAAGCTAATCTAATCTAATATAATGATTTAGCTGATATCGGTAGAAACCCTAAAGTGAGAGACAGCCGATAAAGCCAAATCGAGATAATAGGACTAGATTAACAGAGACATATGATAAGACCGGCTAACCCTCCGGTGAAACATTAGCATGAACCTATCGGCTTAACAAGACTTAGATTATCAATAACAATCTAGTAGGTCAGACCTAACCGATGCAGCACGAGATTGTATATGATAATCTAATGCTCGATGAGCCGATAGATCTATCTAATGTTATGGATATAACAAATCTACCTAAAGCGACATTACGTTTACAGAAACATTGACTTGATCAGAATATCGGACCTAACCGAGAAAGCCCTAACTAAGCCGATGTATCTATGAACGGTAATGAAACTAAAGATAGATACGATATACCTGCGCTGGTGGGACCTTGGACTTACCCCTTCGCCAGAGATCGAAGCCGATGCAGCCCCTCGTCGGGTGCCAAGTCTTGTCGGATGATGAACAAAGTGGAAAAGTAAAAGAGTGGCGATGCGCCGAGTTGTATTGATCATGAGAGAGATGAGTTACATGAACTCCGGGCTTACATATTTATACCCATGGGCTAATAGAGATCATAATAGAGATCCTAACATATTACAAATCTAAATTTTCCTAAAGATAAAAGGAAACAAACTGAATCCTTACCGGATACTAACACACTTTCCTAAAGATAAAATAGGAAACTAACAAACTCGTCCTAATTAATAGATACAATTACCTTTTTAGGAATCTATTCCTTATATGGCAATTCTCATGAAGCACATCATCTTTATCCGATGGTGTCTCCAATGTTGTCATACCGGAATCGGCTACATCGGCTTGCTTTGTCCAATTCGGTATCAGCCGATGGACACCTTAGTCGATTCGGGCTTCGGGGCTTAGCAAAATTTGGCGTTAACAGATCCCTCATGTCAGCCTTTGTGGCTTTAGATTAGGTTTTTCTAGACTTGCCTTGGTGTATGTTGGCTTGTCTTGGATTGTCTAGACCTCTCTTGGTCTTGTCCTGGGGGGTCTTGTATTTATACCCTCGAGTGACCCCTTATCGAAGTATAACAAAGGAGCATGGACATGATCCGAGTAGTGCTCGTCGTGCACAAATAGTACTTCTTCTTTCTTATACGAAACAACTTCTATATATGAAGCATGATTTTTATAAAATTTGGTATATGATGGCCCTCGCCGAGCCTAACACGTATGTCTTATCTATAATACTAATAAATATATCTAAATTATTTTAAAATTTTATTTTTTTAGCTCTTGTAACAACATAATTATTTCAAACACCATGAAGAATTACTTTCTATAGTAGTCTAGTTATCTTGAAAAGTTACTTCCTATTATCCTATAATAATAGTATAATAGTATAGTTACTTCTAATGTATAAAGAGTTGAGTTATTTTCATGTAGCAGTATATTTACTTCTAATAATGTGAAAAATTAGTTCTATACATTTTCATGGGTTACTTTTCTTTCTAGCAGTGTAGTAGCATCTTATACCATTGAAAGTTACTTCTATTTTTTTATAACTGCTTTCCTATATAACAGTATAAAAGTATAGTTACTTCTAATATCATAAAAAATTATTTCTTATATAAAAAATAATATAGTGATAACTTCAAATAATAAAAATCCATATATTTACTTATAAATTTTCTCTATATTTTACTTGTGAATTTACTCACATAGTTCCTTATTTTCAACTCATCCCCTATGTAATTACTTTAGTGTTTTTTAAAAAAGTTCTTTTAAACCTGAGTTACTTCTATCATGTGAGGAAATTACTTTTAAATATTAAATATATTTGTAATTATACTTATATACGATGGTTTAAGTGAAATTTAAAAATAATATATGGTTTGAAATATAGAAACCGTGAAAGCTTTGGTATAAAGAAAAAAAGGCTAGTGTTATAAACCTTTGTTTTATCTGGTATATAGCTAGCTTTTTGTTTATCTGGTACGTAAAGTAGCTTGCTACCGATACATGGACAAGATGATAAAATTGTTGAAGGTCACGCTGAAAGTCTAAATAGTGCCCGCGCACTTGTTAGATTTTACCACGAGAAAACTAAACAGATGAAATAAACCCATATCTAGAGATCGTGAGAGGATAATTAAACAGATAATCCTACGCCTACAAGCCTGACGTGGACCACCAATGATTGTAAGTAGTGAAGTCTGATGCAGATTTTTGAGACCGTCACGCAATGGGTCTATGTCCATGATGGCTGTAACCAAAATTTTTGTTTTCTATAAGGGTGGCAAAAATATTTTATACTAACTTGTAGTAGTTTTTTTAATTCCAAAAGTTTTGTAATAAAAATTTATTTCCTTTTGCCATGCTTGAAATAGACAACACCAAGGTTTTCCGTACAAATTTTGTCGAATCCATGAGGCAATCCCTCTGAAAAATTTTGCTTGGGCATCTTTGGATCAGATTGTGACAAGCCAAGACTCAGAACAATCAGGATTAGTTTTACTATTATGGTGTGAAGTCCTGGGAATTCCCGGGAGCCGCTGCAAGAAGCCAAGGAGGAGAGGAGATGAGATGGATGGCGTCGCGTTCGCGTCAGCGCGGCAACCACCTTCAGTGTCGCGCTATAAATCGCTGGTCGGAGATAGACATCGCTTGCAAGTTCCCAACTCCCCAAACTCTTTCCAGCGAGAAAGCAACAGCGGAGCCAAAGGTGAGATCTTTGGAGCCTCCGCCGGAGCGGGCAACCAGATTAGCGGAGCGATGGCGGCGCCGGCGAAGGGGAGGACAGAGATGGAGGTCGGGGCGGACGGCGTGGCCGTCATCACCATCTGCAACCCGCCCGTCAACTCGCTCTCCATCGATGGTACGCTTCTCTCTCGTTGTCTCCTTTGTTTCTGGGATTGGGGAAGGGTTCTCTGCCTGGATAGTGTGGAATTGAAGCTGGGAGGTGGAAAGGTGCCTCGAGAATTATGTGATTGGCGATGAGGATTGCCGGTTAGGCTTAATTTTGTTTCCATGAGCTGCCTGATTCGAGATTGGGTGTAGTGCGGGGGTGCAGCTTGATGCTGGCGTGTTCAATTCTTCCTATTTAACTGTATTTTTTGGTAGATCTTTTAGAAAAACTTTTTTTGTGGTAGAATTGGATGGGGGATCTCAGAGTTGTGTAGAATTTGTGTGTTCTAAGCAATATTTGGATTTGGGGTAGTATACATTGACGCCGTGACTTTGGAATTTCTTCCTCGGAAGTTTGATACGGTGATACCCAGAAAGATATCTGTCTCCTTTACAGGGCGCTTGCCCATTGGTGTGATCTTACTGTATCTTGCCATAACTGTGTTGCTGTCAGCTATTTATTGTTGTAACTTGCTACAATTCAATGATGAAACTTACTGCGTAAACTACCTGTAGGCAAAATATTACTGATCTGTACTATGCTTTTGCTGAACTAGTTGTATTACTGATCCATTGGAGTAGTATGCTTTTGCTTAACCAGTTGTATTACATACATGAAGTCAAAAGTACAATACAACATTTGTGGCAATGGCATATACACCGTTCTGAAGTAGTACAGCAATCGTTTGAAACATGAAGTGCAAAATAATGCCATTGTAGAATAACATAGTTGCATCTTCCTCATCTTTAGACATTAACAATGTGTAGGATATCATTGGTTTCACTTGATAATTACTATAAGTTGTTAACAGTACACTTCCAAATATTTAGTACCACCTTAGTGTCAAACCCTTTATCCATCTTTGTTTTTATCATGACTTTTTCTGTTGCAGTCTTGCTAAGCTTGAAGGAAAACTATGCTGAAGCTCTTCGGAGGAATGATGTGAAAGCTATTGTTGTTACAGGTACTTGTTAGTTTATTCATTTAGGCAATATACATTCTACTACGGCCGATTCTTGTGCATCCTGTGAATGATTCACTATTCTTTTCAGTGACTTTTTTTCTCTAAATTATGACAGGGAAAGGAGGAAAATTTTCTGGAGGATTTGATATTGCTTCCTTTGGTAGTGTTCAGGGTGGCAAAGGTGTGTCATGCTTCTCATTTCTTGTGATACTGTCCTTACTGTATAGTGAATGCTCTATCCATTCTACAGATCTCCTTATTATCTTAAAACTTTTTCAACAGTTGAGCAGCCAAAGGTTGGTTACATATCAATAGATATTATCACTGATACCCTAGAAGGTATTTGATTCGTTTGCATCCTCTCTTAACTATAATTGCTTCTCTATTGAAGGATTGTGTTGAGAGTTTTTCATATATGTTGTCTTAAACAGCTGCAAAAAAGCCATCGGTCGCTGCAATTGATGGTCTTGCTCTTGGTGGAGGATTAGAAGTTGCCATGGTACTTGTTTGTTTTATCCTGGTCATTTTCTTTGATATTTCAGAGGCGATAACTTCTTTGGAAATCTTTGTATGCTCAATTAGGCATGCCATGCACGCATTTCAACTCCCACAGCTCAATTAGGACTTCCAGAACTTCAACTTGGAGTTATTCCAGGATTTGGAGGTAATTTTAAAACACACACTGTCTTCTATTTGGTGTCATTGATTAATATTGGTATCTTTTCATATATTCAAGAAAGTGGCTCCCAAAATACTCTACCCTATTAGTTTTATACTACTGTAACTTCTTGAAGTCATGTTTGTGTTTTTGTTTTATCACTTCAGTTATGCTTTCATAAAGTCCATAGGGTTGACCTTGTTCAATTTTCTTAGGAACACAACGACTCCCTCGTCTTGTTGGACTGACAAAAGCACTTGAAATGATGCTGGTAAATACTGTTTCATCTTTGTTTCTTGTGCCCATGGTTTTCTATTTTGTGATATTCTCTGTTTCACACACCTGATTCATTTAATTAATGATCCCATTTGTATCAGCTATCTAAGCCAATTAAGGGTGGAGAGGCACACCAATTGGGTCTTGTTGATTCCTTGGTTTCTGCTGATGACTTGGTTAATACTGCTCGTTGTTGGGCTTTGGATATCTGTGAATTAAAAAGGCCATGGATCAAAAGTCTTTATAAGACTGACAAACTAGAACCACTTGGTGAGGCTAGGGAGATTCTCAAGTTTGCAAGAGCTCAAGCTCGAAGGCAGGCTGCCAATCTTGAGCATCCACTTGTTTGTATTGATGTCATTGAAGAAGGTATTGTTTCAGGACCTCGAGCTGGGCTTTGGAAGGTACTTGATGCTACTTGTGTTATTCCTTCCTTCACTTATTTTCATGTACACAGCACAACCTTAAATTCATTTCATTAATGCAAATGCAGGAAGCAAATGCTTTCCAGGGCCTTCTTTTCTCGGATACATGTAAAAACTTAGTTCATGTCTTCTTTTCTCAACGGGCAACATCAAAGGTGTGAAAACTTTTTGTCAATTTTTAATATAGAACCATATCATGTTTTAATTCAATCTTGAATACAACAGGTTCCTGGTGCTACAGACTTGGGATTGATACCTAGGAAAATTACTAAAGTTGCCATTCTAGGTGGTGGACTTATGGGTTCAGGAATTGCAACCGCGATGATACTGAGCAATTATCCTGTTATACTCAAAGAAGTAAATGAGAAGTTTCTAGATGCTGGAATTGACAGAATTAAAGGTAAAAACACATCATCTTATATCCTCCTTTATATTTGTGTGTGATTATCTAACACATTAACATCTGTGCAACAAAAGATCTACTGTCTCACTAGTTTGTTTGACCAGCCAATTTGCAGAGTCGTGCGAGGAAAGGGAAAATGACAGAGGAGAGATATGAGAAGGCTATGTCTCTTGTAACAGGTGTCCTTGATTATGAAAGGTTCAAAGACGTGGATTTAGTTATTGAGGTAGTTCTCCATCCTAATTATTTGGTCAAAACTACTCATGTCTTTTGTTGGTCAGCCCATTTATCATTGTTCTGTTGTTCCTTGCAGGCTGTTATTGAGAATGTGAAATTGAAACAGCAAATATTTGCTGACTTGGAGAAGTACTGTCCTTCCCATTGTGTCCTTGCTACTAATACATCTACAATTGATCTTAATCTAATTGGTGAGAAAACAAAGTCCAAAGACCGCATTGTCGGTGCACACTTCTTTAGGTAATGCGGTGTTTATGGATTAACAGATCTTTAGTCACATGATCCTCCACTAACTGATTGCTCTTTACAGTCCTGCACATGTCATGCCACTTCTGGAAATAGTCCGCACCCAGCACACCTCACCACAAGTTGTCGTTGATTTGCTTGATGTTGGGAAGAAAATCAAGAAGACACCAATAGTTGTTGGGAACTGTACCGGTTTTGCAGTCAACAGGATGTTCTTTCCTTACACTCAGTCTGCACTCCTGTTTGTTGATCTTGGTATGGATGTGTACAAGATCGATCGTGCATGTACCAAATTTGGAATGCCCATGGGTCCATTCAGGTCAGATGTATTATTTGGTTTTGTTTTCCTGAATATGATTAATTTTTTATATGAATGTGTTTTAGCCATGTCAGGTGGACTCAATCTGAATACCTCTTTTGTGTTACATGAATGCAGATTGGCAGACCTTGTTGGTTTTGGTGTTGCTGTGGCCACTGGTATGCAGTACCTTGAGAACTTCCCAGAGAGGGTCTACAAGTCAATGTTGATTCCTCTTATGATGGAGGACAAAAGGGCAGGTAAAAATTAATCAGCAACTGTTCCTGTATCACATCTACTTTTTTTTCTTTTTGCCATTTATTTATGCTGGGTTTGTGTTAATGTGTACACAATCGGCCAACTTTCACACAGGTGAGGCCTCTCGGAAGGGCTTTTACAAGTATGAGGACAAGAGGAAGGCAACTCCTGATCCCGAAATTATGAAATATATTGAAAAGTCTAGGAGTATGGCCGGAGTACCACCAGACACTGAGGTTTGGTTTCGTCTTCTGACTTTTTCCACTCTTTTTACTTCCCTAGAGAAATCTACATCTCATTCTCAAAATCATTTGTAGCGATTAAATCAGTTTTGTGGGTAGTTCTTGGTAAATTAATAATTCAAGTCTTAAACCAGGATTGCAACTGTTGAGAGGCCATATCTCAAAATATGGTTTTATGACCTTTGTATAAATAGTAGTGCTTTTTATATTTCAAATGTAAATGCCACCTGTGGAACTACAATAAATAATTCAAAAAATATGTATCGTTGATATAATATTACTAGTACCTGAACTAGATGAGCTGATATAGTGGCACATTTTAACGATGATGAAGATATCCATGTTAAATTGACTAGACTATCATGCAACAAATGTTACATTTCTGACAAAAGGGATGAGTTATTCGCATCTAAATTCAAGAACTTCTGTACAACCGTGCCAGTTGATGAAGCTAAGCGAGAAGGACATAGTTGAGATGGTCTTCTTCCCAGTCATAAATGAGGCCTGCCGTGTTCTTGACGAGGGAATTGCAGTCAAGGCTTCTGACCTCGACATTGCCTCAATCTTCGGCATGGGATTCCCACCTTACAGGTACATTTATAAGAGAGCTTAGACCAATTTTCCAATAATAATAGCATATACTAAAAACTTGTGTACTGACTGGTCTTGGTATCATCAGGGGAGGAATCATGTTCTGGGCAGATTCCATTGGTGCAAAGTACATCCATGACAAGCTGGAGGAGTGGGCGAAGCGCTATGGCGACTTCTTCAAGCCTTGCTCCTACCTTGCAGAGAGAGCAGCACAAGGGGTTTCTCTGGTAAGCAAATTTGTTATATGCCTCTATTTGTTTGGAAATAGTATTGTGTTCATCCACACATTTTATACTGCATATCTGCCGTGCTGCCAGGATGCAACCATGCATCCAGATATGCAGCATCCATATAATTTCCTTTTATGCCTTTCTGTCGTATGTACTGTGATAGTATTCCTGATTTAGCATCTGATTTGTACAAAATTCTCATTTGCAGAGTGCACCAGCAAAGCAAATGAAGGCCAGGCTATAAATGAACATCCTGTTTTCCTGTCGACTGCAGAAACTATACCGAATAATAGAACACACGCCAATGGGGCATTTGTGGTCTGTAGAATAGCCCAGCGAATAATAATTAGACTAGGATTCTTGAAGAGTTATGTGTCATCTGTACAACGCCACTCCAAGTTCTTGAACCATTACTGCGACAGTGTTTTGAGTTCAGACATTCTTTAAAATGTTTCATGTGCCAATGGGGATAAGCAGATTGAAAAAGCATACTTAAAACAGCGGATGTTAATTAGCCTCCCTTAAAGTTTGTCAAATGCTGATATATGTATCATTGCGTCAATGCTTGTTTTTGGAAATTCGAATCACTGAGAGTAAACGCACTTGAGCTCCTAAGCTGGTCATAATGTGATACAGGGATTACATCAGAATCAGATAACCAAATGTTTAAGCTCGAATGGTTGTTGCGTTTGGCCTTGCCTTCAAACAAATGTTTATGCTTCTGTGCCTTCCAAGTTACAACATATGAACTTGTTTTATTTTGATAACTTGGCAAGAGGACTGCCTAAATCTTTAGAAGAAGAAAACGAAGGAATTTACATAGGGCTATATTTATTTCCAATGGCTTGGCCTTGGCCTATCGCGCCATGTGAAAGCAATGTGAGAGTGCCATGTGTCAATAAATTAAGGTAAAAACCAGGGTTTGCAATAGAGCGGTTTTCGCCCATATCGCGGGGTATGAAACGGCATCCTTGCCGTTTCGTTTGAATAATTTCGTGCGAATTCAAAAAATTTTAAAAAATTCATTTTATCACAAAAATATATTTATCAGTAATTTTATTTTTTAAAAAAATTTAACATGTCATAAAAATAAATTTCACTCTAAACCGTGCGAAAACCACGGTATGTGGCATGGTTTTCACACGGTTTGAGCGAAAACCACAGCACGACACCGATTTGAATTTGGTTCAAATTTAAATTCCGTCACTGTTCATTTGGGTGTGGTTTTCGCGCGAAAACCACGCTACCGCGTAAGGGCGGTATGGTAGGCCTTTGTGAAATCGTAAAGCCGGGTAAAAACTACTTTGAAGTTAGTCATTGTATTTCGTATTTGAACTAATCTCTAATCGCATTCTTCTTGAGGCAAATGTTCCTATTCAAGAGAAGAACTCGATGTTTTCCTGGTTTCACCTCTTGTTGGTTATATATTTCTATGACAAACTCCTCAAGAAGTTGCACATAACCTCCTGGATACATCCTTATCCTCATTCCCATCCCATTTATTTCAACAGCAGCTCAGCCTTTCATGCTTGAAAATACATCACGGACAAACTTGGTCACATTCCATATTCTATCGAGAAAGACGATTCAAGAGCTGTGATTGCGCACTATCTCGTCGATGCAGCCTTCTTCTTAGGGCATATACAATGACCATAATAATAGATTTTAGCTTTACTAATTGAAAATATTCGCTGATATGGTAGAAAAACAAAACATCGGTACTATAATTAACAGCAGCTCAACAATAAAATATAAGCTTAGCTCCATGATCATCGAAAACCCAGCTAAAAGCACAGGAAAAACTAACTGCTAACAACTCTAAACACAGCCATAGCAGTAGCAAGCTCAAAACACAAGAAAGACTTGCACATGCTACGTCGCTGGCAGCGATACGTCGTCATCGCACCATCGCACTTGAGAATGTGCGACTCTTGACTTAAACAACAGGCACCAGAGAACAAAGTTAACAACCGAGCATATGTGTCAAGCACAACGTAACTCCACCGAGCTCATTAATTATCGTTGCCGTATATTTGCATTGCCAATGCCCCGTAGCTACGACTTTAGGACTAGCGGTCTCATTGAGCTCTGGCCAAGCAAGAGTTGCCAGACCTATACCCCCGTTAGATGGGAGCACGACTTTCATCGGGAGGTGTCATCGTTGCTCCTAATCTAATTGGCACTAGGCTCAAACAGGCAGATACCTAACATGAGGTAGGAATTCTAACATGGTGCATCCAAGGAATACAAGCCCGCGAGACCGACATTATTGCTTAATCCAAGAAGTCAGATTTAAGTTTTCGTCTAGCGGACCTCAAAGGTACGAATATAGGAGATATAGCACACTAACAACGACGTCTTCAGGAAAGCAAACGACGCTCCATAGTGTAGATGTCGTTGGCAGCAGCCAATGCCAAATAAGACTTCTGCCCAAAGCCATCCCCGATACTGCACAAACCAATACCGACACTACTATAGAAATAGCCATTGACGTTGGTTGGCAAACCCTTTTAAATGTCAGATTTTTCAAGCGATATCCAACAGACGACACCTTTGAGGTTCCATGAAAAAAATGTTGGCTTAGTGCATCAGCTTGAATCGAGTAGCTCCTCATCCCACATCCACATATCACCATCCATCCATCCCATATCCATCCACAACACAAATCAAAGAAATTGAATCACAAATTTTGGCACAAATAAAGAATTACATCACTTCAATTACAAGAACAAGATGAACAAATCAGAAAAAAAATAAAGTCCACCCACACCTCACTTGGTGGGAAGGGGCGGTGCCGGATCTGATCGCCCCTGAGCACATGTGGGAAGGGGGTGGGTGGAGAGGAGGAGGGACGGCTGTTGATACCAAAATTTGGTACGATTTTTTAGTGGATTCGATTAAGGAAAAAAGTCGATCAACTGATGGAAGTTTATCTAGAAGAGACCGAGTTCAGGAAGGAATCGTGAAAACCAAGCATGGCAGTTTAATTCTAAATATTAATTATGCAGGATTTAGTAATTTTCATTTTATGTTTAGGAAGTTACCTGATTGTTTGATTCTACATTGGATCCATAGCCGACTTCTCAAAACCCTATCAACATTGGCTGATTTACATTACATCGGCTTATTGGCCGATTGACTCCTTAATCATCGATCTATTTCCATCTTGTTAGTTGCGGTTCTAACTAAGCGGCACGTCCCGAACCCGATTGATAGGACCTACACTGAAGCTAAGCAGATCTTCCAGGCCTTCGTGCAGAACGACAAATTTCATGTCAACACATCTTTTGGCATGCCCCAGTGGGACGATTATATTCAAGCCAACATGCTTGAAGAAGAAGTCGATGCTAATACCATGATTCCAGTCACAATAGAGAATTTGACGAAGGAACAAAGGCAACAGGTGGAGCAGTCTGTGTCTAATTTTAGAAAGCTTTATCTAGACTCCTTTGGCATGACACAACAAGGACCAACTCAGAAGACACAGTTTCCAAGGGCAGTTTCGATCAATAAATCAAGCCAAGATGAGCCCATAAGTCCACAAAAGTCTTTTCAAGATTTGGTCCATGAAGCTGTGCATCTTGCATTAATCGATCAATCTGAAGTTTTGATGAATACGTTGCATAATTTGATCAAGAAGATAGTTATGAATCAATTGCTTAAGTAATTCAGCTCGGGAGACAACCACATCAGTATCAGCATGAAGAGTCATATCAGTATCGGCATGAAGAACTACATCAATATCGGTCAGAAGAACCACATCAATATAACATGAACAATACAAGAAATAATGAGTGGGATGATAGAATTACTGAGATAATGTGGGAATAGTTTGGAATCATACCTAAGAAGCGGACCTATATATATCGACGTCCATATCATGAGTGTTTGATAGGGTTCCATTACCTTACCAACACAAAGTTTCAGATTTCTCCAAATTTTTAGGACAAGCCAATATATCTACAGTTAAACATATCAGTTGATTTTTGGCTTAATATGGTGAAGCATCAGATGAAAAAGCTTTAAAAGTTAGGTTATTCCCATTATCATTCTCTTGATCGACTTTTACATGATTTGCATCATTGCCACCAAATTCTATCAGAGGATGGGCCGATCTAGAAAAGCAGTTTCATAAGGATTCCTTTGCTGGAATTAATGAGATGAAACTCACACATTTGACATCGGTTAAGCAACGAACAGATGAATTGGCTTTGGAATATATTCAAAGATTTTGTGATGTTCACAACCAATGCTATAGTTTGAGCTTAAATGATGGACAGTTAGCAGAATTAGCATTTCAAGGATTATTAAGCCCTATCAAAGAAAGGTTTTCTTCCAAGAGTTCGAAAGTTTAGCTTGTCTGATGCAAAAGGTATCGGCTCATGAAAGCTGATTGCAAGAGGCAAAAGAGGAAAAAATTTTGGATTCATAAAGGCCATGAAGAAGATAATTTTGAAGCATGAGTTCTCATACTCTAAAATTAGGGAGCATGTGTTAACACCAAAATTTGGTACGGTTTTTTAGTGGATTCAGTTAAGGAAAGAAGTCGATCAGTCGATGAAAGTTTATCCAGAAGAGACTGAGTTCAAGAAGGAATCGTGAAGATCACAACATGGCAATTTAATTCTATCTATTAATTAAACAAGATTTAGTAATTTTTCTTTTATGTTTAGGAAGTTTTGTCTAGCATCGAATCAGGACTTAAATCTTTCCTTTTGTCTTTAGAAACCTGTGTTGTGTCCGATCGGGACCTGTATAAACCCATGGTAATAAATATGCACGCCGGATGTCTTTGTAAATCATCTTCATAGATCAATATAATCAATTTTGGCGCATCGCCACTCTCAATTCGACGAGATCTTGCTTCTCATGAGGGCCTACAAGAGTTGAGATTGAACTCCAGCGGGAGGGTAAGTCTCGTCAACTCGGCAATTGTATTGGCTAGGACTTTCTAGGTTTAGTCCGATATTCTAATAGATAGGTTGTCAGCTTAATATATTTGTTCTGTCTAATGCTGGATCGGTTAGCTTCGACCTCTTAGTTTGATAATGTCACATTTGTATAAATCTTATCGGTTTATCTAGTTTATTTTATCAAACGTAATTTCTTACTGTTTCGATTAGGTCCAATCTTCTAGATTGTTGCTAATAATTGAAGTTTTGCTAAACCGATAGGTTTTATGCTATTTCTTATCAGAGTGCTAGCCGATAAGTTATCTTTACATTACATCCAGCCGATCTACAACAATAGTGTGATTAATCTATTTTCTATCGGCCTAGTTTTGTTAACTTCAACCGTATACTGTCTCGGTTCAATCTGATCTGTCAAGATTGGTTTTAACAGAATGAAAGTTGATAGTTAGTACTTTTTGTCCCTTCAAAAAGTTGGATAGAGACGATATCATTATTTATCTTTATTTGTATATATCATGCTAACATCAATTTTCTAGCCGATATATAAGAGATTTGACGGATATCGGCTACATCAGATCTACATCGAACTTTCAGCCGATGTACGCTGTAACCATCAGACCTGTGTATGTACCATATTGTGTCAGTATCGGCCGATTGGTTCATTGGTCAAATTCTTTCGATCATCTTTATAACATTTTTTACATGATTTTTTGATTCTACATTGGATCTATAGCCGACTATTCAACACCCTATCAATATCGGTTGATCTCATTACATTACATCGGCTTATTGGCCGATCGGCTCCTTGATCATCGATCTATTTTTTGTCTTGTTAGTTGCGGGATCAAACTAACTAGCATACTTTGAATCCGATTGATAGGACCTACACTAGAGCTAAGCGGATCTCTCAGGCCTTTGTGTGAAATGACGAATTTCACGTGAACAACGACGCTGGATCCGGCGGTCCCCGAGCCTCCGTGGCCGGTGGGAAGGGGCGAACAAAGGAGGGGCGGCTCGCCCCACGCCATTGTTGCCCCCTTCCCCGATGTGGACATGCCCCCATCGCCACCTAAGTCTTCGTCAGTCAGCCTCCGTGCCCACCCAACACTGCCACCCGCCGTCACCCCCCGGCGTAGAGGAGGAAGAGAAGGGGAGGGGCAAGGGGAGGAGGAGGAAGAGAGGTGGGCAATGGTTATCGAGAGAGGGCCGAGAGAGAGAATGAGGAGGGAAAGGATAAGGACAGCTGGTTCGGCTCTGCTCCTCACCTAAGTGTGCTGGTTTTCTTAAAAATTGTCACTTTTATCCTACCCCACTAACAACTATTTTGATGGGACAACACTCAAAGGTGTCGGTTTTTAATACGAACCTGCACTTTTGTAACATACCCAAAAATTTAAATTTCAAATTTTTCATCTAAAATTGTTGAAAATAATTTTGCTAAATAAAAAATCCTAAAATCATTCATCTAGGACCTAGATGAGTCCAATCTAACTAGTGCAGATAGGAAAATTTGGAAACAAATTAAAACTTTCCTTACCAACGTAGGAACAAAATTAAAACTTAGTGAGAGTTTGCTACTTGAGTCCTGTTTTGTGTTTTTTGATTTTAGTTGCATTCCATAATATTTCTCATGAGCATTAATTAGAATTCGAAGCAACTAATTAAATTAAAAGGGACCTAATGTCAAGTATTGAAAGTTTTTCTTAAAATCCTTACAACTTAAAAATATATTACAACATGACCAATGTCAAACTCCATAAAATTTATTTGGTCTCTCATCTGAACATAGGTCATGGTCGTAAGAGTTAATAAACATATTAACACACTTATATTAAAGTCTCACCTTAAGCGTCACTTAACCCAATCCAAATATATACATATATAAATTTACAAATATTATATGAGATTGTGTATGCTGAAATGGAAACCAAGCTTAACAACATCATCTTAGGTCAAGCATAACTTAAATATAATTTTATAATCACTTAATTGCATTTTCATAAGTAAGAGCATATATAAAGTGTTAGGCTTGGTGAATTTATAAAAATATTTGGTGCAATATAAAATCATGAAAAAATTCACCAAAAATACTAACCAACATGTAAACCACACTATAATTTTGGCATAATTTTATCGTTACATTTAATCCATCAATTAAATCGGTCAAAGCAGTTAAACATTTATTTAAATCAAAACCCTAATCGGGAAAATCTAAAAATATCCCAAATAAGCATAAAATCTAAAGAAAACATATAATTTAAATAAATTATTCAAATACTAGTTGATTTATCATAAATTAATATACTTTTTGCAGAACTTATTTTATTAGTTTTGACCTTAAAAAATCGAACTAATTTCAGCCTAGTCTCTTTTTCTTATTTTCCTGAGAGTAAATTAAAAGGAACTTTTGAGTGAAACCTGAAAAAAATGAAAACTAGATCTCGCTTTCTACCACCACTCAATGTCACCGTTCTAACTTAGTAAATTGAATTTCAAAGAGAGAGGAAGGAAGATAATTCTGAAAAATGCCCAAAACTGTGTTCACTCTATTTCCTACCTATACCTCTCACCCTAGCCTTGTTTGCAACGGCATCGACCCACTTGGCAGTCTCTCCAGCTCGCTCCACCTCTGTTCACTTTCCTCCTCCTCAACTCCAACCTGAAAGAGCACGAGAGAGACACCCGGAGCGGTGCATATGGAGGACGCGTGTCTACGATCATGTCCGACGCCGAGACTTTCCCATATAGCATCGGATAGCCTCCCACTCCTTCCCCGTACCGGTCACACCGAGTGAGAAGGCCCTCTGCCTCTCCGTCATCCTCAACTTCGCTGCCGACCACGAAGAAGACAATGCTCACTGCCACCGTCGTGTCGTCGTCATTCTGACATGTTCCTCGTTCCCTTACCTCCTCATGACGCCTGTTTCATTCCCACTAATTCCATCCCATATCATGCAGAGGATGATTGGGAACGCCTCCACGACGACGACGTTCTTGAGCATGCTTCGGAGTGCCGTCGTCGCATCACCTTCGTCGTTCCGGTCGCTGTTGAGCAAATCCAACCGATCTATTGCGCCACCAACCTCTCCTCGTCACCACCATCGAAACCCCTCAAGAGCCCAAGAATCGTGCACCAAGGACGGAGATCGCCGTCGTCTTCCCTAACTCCGGTCGCCGAGCTCCATCGTCGATTCCTCCTTCCTCGGTGAGTCAGAGTCTGATTCCTTGTGCAGGCGTCACCCTTAGGACCTCAGTAGCCTGACATGCACTTCCATCTCGAGGTTGGGTGGTCGGGTGAAGCCATCGTCGTCGTCCTACTGATTCCGCCACCGCCAGGCCGTTTCACGCGACGACCATCATCAGTACCCGATTGGACCTCGTGCGCTATTCGGTAACCATCTAGGGACCAAGTAGACACACATGGATGCATCCTTTTTGGCAAAGTCGAGCTCTAGCTTCACATGCACCAACACCCCGAGCATGGTCGCCGCTTGCGCCGCCGTTGCCACCAAGTTAACCGCCGCTAGGTTCGTAAGGAGACACTCTACCATTTTTATTTTGGCCGCATCGTGAAACTCGCCACCAATCGCCGCCGGCGCCGGTGACAACCTCGTCGTGTCGCTGTTGCCCTGCATTTGCTGCCCTTAGCCGCTGCCTCTGCCCTGTGCCGCTGCCATGTGAACCCCAGCTAATTAGCGCTAAAGACGACACGTAGTAATAAGTTCGGAATCTGAAGGATCTTTTAGTAAAAACGCACTCAATGACATGTGGGACCAAGGACCAATTAGTAATAACAAAAAATATCGAGGACTCTTAATGAATTTGGCCTTGAACACATGTTTGGACTTAGGGTTGATTACAAGGAAACCCATGGGCATTTTTGCAAATTTTCCTAAGACTGATTAGTGGACCCATTCTATTTAAAATCCAGAAAACATAAAAGAAAATACCTAAACCAATATCTCTTCAACACAAAAAATAAGATAACTTGTAAAATGCACACAAAATAGTTCCAATTTGGATGAACCAAATTTCTATGGATTCACAAAATTGCGGTATTTAATAATTTAAAATCGCATTTGCAATGCTAGAAATGTCTCTAAAATTTTTTATATGAAATAATTGACATAAAATGTACACTAAATTGTAAAATCCATAGAAAACTCATATTAACTCATTTTGAAATAAACTAAATTTCAGTGTACTCACAGAATCATGCTCTTAAAATTCATTAACTAAAACTTGGCACTTTTAGCAACAAAATCATCACTAAATAATTATGTAGTAAAATAATTACTATAATACAAACTACAAACTCCACAGAAATTCATTTTAACTCCAAATGACTTAAACTAAAATTTGTTAGGTTCATAAAAACATGAAATTTAATTCCATAAACTAATATATGGAAGTAACAGTACTCAAAATATCTCAGTTTTTTAATAATGAGTTAATATAGAATAATGGTATAAAAATATCTAAAATCCATATAAAATTTATTCTAACTCCAAATGAAGTGATTCCAGATTTATTAGATTGGTAATTTCATGAATTTAATTACTGTAAATTAAAATATGGCACATACAGAAACATTTTAAAAACTTGGTTTTAAAATTTGGTATAACTAATAAAGACTACAATATGTCACATAGCTTGTAAAATTCAAAATTCATAGTAAATTCATGTTAGCTTTAAAAATTATGAAATAAATCTTTTTAAAAGCAGGAAAACATACTCTTTACTGTAGTAACCAAAAACTTAACAAAACTTAATTCTAAACTGCACCTAAAATTTAATAGAATTTAATAGAGCATAATTAACTTATGGCTAGTGTAGAATTTATAAAATTCATAACTTCCAAAATAAAAGTGATAAGATGGAAATTCTTTCACCTAAATTAAATTCGTACAGTACCAACCCACTCTGAAAAAATCATGCTTTTAGATCATTTTGAATTTTTCGTATTATTTGCTATTTATGGATCGTACGTTATTTTTCATATGTATCAAGGGTGTCGATGGTGAGGAATTGATTTAGGTGCTTTCCAGATTAATCAAGAATAAGGCAAGTGCTCTCCTCCTTCTATCATGTTGAAACCTATGATTTGGGAAAAGAAATGTGTTGTTTATAAAATTGCATGCATATTTCTAATTATCGATATTTAAAATGTGGTCAATGATAGTTGTGGAGATTGTGGCAATCGGGTATCTACATGGCAAGCTTATCCGACTGGAGGTAGGGATAGATTGCGCCTGCTATATCTGTAAGCCGAACTTGACTTGGATGTTACGGTTGCCGATAGAGATAAGGCAATCGGCCTATAGTCACGGTTTGGTAAGATTGAGGAAACCGACTTAGAGTAAGATAGGGTTTCCGACTTGTAAACCCTTCCTCCCAAGACTATATAAGGGAGGTAAGGGGCGTCCCTTGAGGGATATCCAACACTAGATCTGAGATACGACTTCATAAGCGAGAGCTTTAGATCACGAGATCAATAAAGACACTCGGCGGATCGAATCCACCGAAACAAGTAGGGTATTACCTCACGAGAGGGCCCGAACTCGTCTAAATCTTCCTTTCTTCCTAACCCATTGTGCTTGGCGATCTCGACTGCGACCCCGAGAAAAATATATTGCCGAAACCAAGTTTCGGCGGTTGGCGCGCAGTAGGGGACGCGCGTCAAGACTTCTCCAACAATCTCGCCGACAAGCGTGATGGGATCTCCTTCAAGACTCGGCGACTTTGCCGCCAACTTCGCCGACTCCTCCTCCTTCGACTCGGATTCAAACCAGTCGGAGGGAAAGACCTACTCGGCGCCATTCGGGCTCCCCAATAGCGTCGAGATCTTCGACAACATCTTGAAGACCAAGATGCGATCCACCTTCTCCGACGACGGACTTCGCTCGGCGCCATTCGGATTACGGATGCCGCCGAGATCTGCGCCAATCTTCTCGCCTCCCGACGGAAGCAATCTACTCGGTGAAGACCTCTCGGCGCCGTTTGGGTTACCAAACGCCGCCAAGATCTACATCAACTTCTCTCCCGAGTTGGCGGCAATCCACTCGGAGGAGCCTAATCCCCAAGATCGACTCGGGGAACGATCCGGATCCGGATTTCCCAGATCAAGGGAGGTCGCCGTCATCCTCCCATCATTCGGCTCCTGCTCGTCTTCGAGCTCAACGGATACCTCGGCTCCGCCGGCTTCGACAATCTCTACGACATCCCTTCGCGAAGCCGACAACTCCGATCGCCACATGGATCGCGAGCCGAAGTGCTGACGTCCTCATGGCGAGCCGACGAGTCCGACTCGCCATGGCCGAAGGCTTGCCGAAGAGGAACGAGCCGAGTGGAGCTTGAGCGCAAGACAGCCGAGGAGGATAAACAACGCAAGGACGAGGCCGACAAAAGGAAGCGGGATCTACGTGCGGCGGACGATCGCGCGGAGGCCATCCTCCAAACACGGGTTCGCAACACCAACATCTTCCAGACGCCACAGCAGAATGCTATCGCCGCGCTCACGCTCTTGGACACCGTCATGGAGACGGCTCCGCCAACGTGACTCCTATACTGGATAAGATCAAGACCATCGTCGCGCCACGGCTAACGGCCATCCCACCACTTCGGCGCGAAGGCCGATCAATCCGTGGCCGAAACGCCGAGATAAAAGCCGGCTCCCGCCTCTCGAAGTCGGGAGACTACAGGAGGCCCGAGCCAGCTCGGTCGTCAACTAGGCCAAGAGGCCCACCTCGCGAGTCCACACTCAAACACCAAGAGCAGATGGTTGACTCCCGCGACAAACGACATGGACGTCCACCCGTCCACCACCGAGTCCGCCGCAACAGTTCCAGCTACCCAACCAGCCAACAGAAGACCCCGCCGAGTGATCTGCGGGAAGTCCTCGATCGCCGCTACCAGGAGCGCGACCGACGCACTCGGGAAGATCGGAGGGGATCACCCGATAGCGGCGACGACGGAGTACCAGCCTTCACTCGGGAACTCCGCCGAGTGCACTGGCCGAGTGGCTTTAAGCCCACAGGGATTGAAAGGTACGATGGCAAGACCGACCCCGAATCTTGGTTAACTGTATATACTCTTGCCATCCGAGCGCAGTGGGCGACAATAAAGCCATGGCCAACTACGCCCGTGGCCCTCGCAAACTCAGCCGAATTGGCTCACAAGCTCGCCAAGAGGCTCAATCGGCTCGTGGAGCGAGCCGAGGGACCACTTCATCGCCAACTTTCAAGGCACCTTCGAGAGGCCCGGCACACACTTCGACCTCTACAACGTCATCCAGAAGCCGGACGAGCCCCTGAAGGATTATATTCGGCGTTTCTCCGAGAAACGCAACAAGATCCCGAACATCACCGATGACATCATCATCGCCGCCTTCCGAAGGGGAGTCCGTGATGAGCCGCTTATCGGCAAGTTCGGGCGCAAACCACCGAAGACGGTGAAACAAATGTTTGAGACGGCGAACTCATACGCCAAATCCAACGACGCCATTAAGGCCGCCCGTCAAGACCGGCCCGACAGGAAGGAGGACAAGCAAGCGGGAGGAAGCCGAAATCCTAAGAAGGATGGCGGCAACAACGGCAACCAGGGGCGAAAGATCGCAAGCGCCGATCCGAAGACCTAGTGGCCGCGACCTCCAATACTCAACGCCGCCCCGAGTCGCGCCTACGATGCCATCATGAACGCCCGGTGCACCCACCATCCGAATCACAAGCACGCGGCGAAGGACTCTTTATCTACAAGGTTCAACACGATCGCAGCCGCTCAACAAGAAGCCGATCGACGAGGCTGGCCCGTCCGGCGCCAAGAAGAACAACGCGGCTGAAAATGCCGAACCTTTTCAAGACCCGGTGGGGAACTCAACCACATCTTCGGGGTCCGCTAGCCTATGAGTCCAAGAGGAAACAAAAGCTAACCGACCGGGAGGTCAATGCGGCTCAACCCGAAGTCCTCAATATCTGCGATGGTCGCAAGTGGCCATCACCTTTGACCGCTCGGATCATCCGACCGAGTGGTTCACCCGGCGCTATCCACTCGTCCCGGACCCCGTGGTCCGCAACATCGAGCTTAAGCGCGTCCTCATCGATGGGGGCGCGCCCTCAACATCCCGTTCGCCAAGACCATGGATGAGATGCATTCCGAGGGCCGAACTAAAGACAAGCTCACCCCCTTCCACGGGGTTATCCCAGGCATCTTCAACACCACTCGGGCATATCTCCCTCCCAGTCACCTTCGGAGCCCGAGAGAACTTCCGAACGGAGAACGTCACCTTCGAGGTGGCCGACTTCGAAACAGCATATCACGCCATCATCGGGAGGCCCGCGCTTGCCAAGTTCATGGCGATCCCCCACTACACTTACCTCTGCATGAAGATGCCGGGTCCCAACGGCGTCATCACTCTTCGCAGCGACGTGAAGCAAGCCTTCACCTGCGACAAGGAGAGCTGCGACATGGCCCAATCTCGCGAGAGATTACGTGGCCAACAAGAAGTCCGATTGGCTGCATCGACTTCGGCGGAGGGCGAAGTCCCCGCGAAGAAGATAGCCAAATCAGGATCCGGCGACGCCAAGACCAAAAAGATCTCCCTTGATTCGTCTGATCCCTCAAAAACTGCTGTAATCGGCGCCGACCTAGATCCTAAATAGGAAAGCGCGCTCGTCACCTTCCTCCAAAATAATAAAGATGTTTTTGCTTGGAAACCATCTGATATGCCTGGAATTCCTAGGGAGGTGATCGAGCACTCTTTGAACGTCAAAGATGACGCCAAACCAATAAAACAACGATTACGCAGTTTGCACAGGATCGAAAAGACGCGATCAAAGAAGAACTCGCAAAGCTCTTAGCGCCGGCTTCATTAAAGAAGTCCTTCATCCCGACCGGTTAGCCAACCCGCCCGGTCCGCAAGAAAACGGGGCAATGGCGCATGTGCGTTGACTACACCGCGACCTCAATAAAGCCTGCCCCAAAGATCCGTTCGGGCTGCCTCGCATCGACCAAGTCGTCGACTCAACACCGCCGCGAACTCCCGAGTTTCTTGGATTGTTACTCGGGCTATCACCAAATCAGCTTGAAAGAATCCGACGCTTGAAAACATCGTTCATCACGCCATTTGGGGCTTACTGCTACATCACCATGCCTTTTGGCCTCAAGAACACCGGAGCCACATACCGGCGCATGATCCAAAGATGTTTCCAGACGCAGATCGGCAAGAACGTTGAAGCTTACGTCGACGATGTTGTCATCAAGTCCAAGCGAAAGAAGACCGATCGCCGACTTAGAAGAAACCTTTGCAAACATCCGGCCTTCGAATGAAGTTGAACCCGAGAAGTGCACCTTCGGCGTCCCATCGGCAAACGCTCGGCTTCATGGTATCACATCGCGGCATTGAAGCAAATCCGGAGAAGACCAACGCTATCTTAAAAATGAAGCCCCCGAGTAATCAGAAAGACGTCCAAAAGCTCACCGGCTGCATGGCGGCGCTAAGCCGTTTCATATCCCGACTCGGCGAACGAGGCATGCCCTTCTTCGACTCCTAAAGAAGACGGCGACTTCCGGTGGACCACGGAAGCCGACAAGGCCTTTGAAGATATCAAAGAATTCCTTACCACGCCACCGCCCCGGCTTCGCCTCGGCCCCAGAACCCCTTGCGTGACGTCTCACCACTCACCAAGTGGTTAGTACATCCTTGTGGTTGAACGCGAAGAAGAAGGACGGGCCCGAAGATTCAAAGGCCAATTTACTTTGTTAGCGAAGTATTGGCGGAGCCAAAATCCGCTACCCTCGGTACAAAAATTGCTTTATGGTGTTCTAATAACCGCGAGGAAATTAGCACACTACTTTCAGGGTCACTCGGTTACCGTCAGCGCCTCTTTCCCACTCGGCGACGTCATTCACAACCGCGAGGCAACCGGGCGTATCGCCAAGTGGGCCCTAGAACTGATGCCGCTGGACTTAACTTTTAAGCCCAGGACGTCCATTAAGTCACAAGCCTTAGCGGACTTCCGGCCGAGTGGACTGAACAAGCAAGAACACGTGCCTCGGGAAGACCTCCAACACTGGACCATGCACTTCGACGGATCCAAGAGGATCACCGGCCCGGGAGCAGGAGTCGTCTGATCTCCCCGACGGGAAAGGCTAAGATATGTCCTTCACCTCCACTTCTCCGCCTCACACAACGTCGCCGAGTACGAAGCTCTTCTACATGGACTGCGCCTCGCAGTCTCACTCGGGATTCGTCGGCTTATTGTGAAAGGCGACTCCCAGCTGGTCGTCAATCAAGTGATGAAGGACTGGTCCTGCTTAAACGACACTATGGAGGCCTACCGACAAGAGGTCCGCAAGCTTGAGGACAAGTTTGATGGGCTAGAACTCTCACATGTCCTGAGACATAACAACGAAGCTGCCGATGAGCTAGCACAGTTCGGATCTAAGCGCGAAGCTGCTCCAACAGACGTCTTCGTCGAGCATCTCTACGAACCAACTGTCACGACAAAGACGGCTCCTAACGAACAAACCGCCAACGAAGTCGCCATGACCGACACCGACGGAGGACGCCGCTCATCAAATTCTTAACTCAGCAAGAGCCGCCGGATGACCGGATGAAGCGTAACGCGTCCGGCGTCGTTGCCAAGCGTACGTCATGGTCGACTCCGATCTATACAAGAGAAGCCCCTCCGGAATTCTAATGAGGTGCATCACACCCGAAGAAGGGAAACAATTACTCCAAGATATCCACTCGGGCATATGCGGAAGCCACGCGGCAGCACGCACTCTGGTCGGCAAAGCTTACAGGCAAGGATTCTTCTGGCTTACCGCGGTCTCCGACGCGGATAAAGTCGTAAGAACCTGCGAAGGCTGCCAGTTTTTCGCCCGACAAAGCCATGTCCCGGCCCAGGAGCTTCAAACAATCCCACTTTCCTGGCCGTTCGCGGTATGGGGGCTGGACATGGTTGGCCCTTTCAAGAAAGCTCCAGGAGGTTTCACACACCTCTTCGTCGCAATCGACAAGTTCTCCAAGTGGATTGAAGCCAAGCCGGTCGCCACAATCACTGCTGACAAAGCACGAGACTTTTTCCTCAACATCGTGCACCGCTTCGGCGTCCCAAACAGAATCATAACTGATAATGGGACTCAATTCACGGGAGGCATCTTCAAGGAATTCTGCGAAGACTTCGGAATCAAAATGCTACGCATCGGTAGCTCACCCTAAAAGCAATGGGCAAGTCGAGCGAGCAAACGGCATGGTCCTTCAAGGCATCAAGGCTCGCGTTTTCGACCGGCTAAGCCCTTACGCCGGCAAGTGGGTCCAAGAACTTCCCTCGGTTCTATGGTCGCGCGAACCACACCCGGTCGGGCCACCGGCCAAACTCCTTTCTTTCTGGTTTATGGCGCAGAAGCCATGTTGCCAAACGAGATGGAGTATGAGTCCCTCCGGGTCCGTAGCTTCAACAATGAACGCTACGACATCGACCGAGTGGATGACCTCACCCGATTGGAAGAGGCCCGTGAGGCAGCCCTCATCCAGTCGGCCAAATACCTTCAAGGGCTCGGAAGATACCACGCGCAACGTGAGAGCACGAGCTTTCATTGTTGGCGACCTGGTCCTACGCAAGATCCGACCACCAAAGACCGACACAAGTTATCTCCCTTATGGGAAGGACCGTATATAATCGAAGTGACTCGGCCGGTGCATACCGGCTAAAGCGCGAAGACGGGTCCATGGTGGAGAACTCCTGGAACATCGAGCATCTTCGACGATTTTACGCCTAATTTGGCTAAGGCCTCATGTTTTCCTTGACTGCCAACCTCAAGCAAGATGACTTCTTGAGCTAGCAGTCGGGGGCTGTACACATATCAATAAAGCTCAAAGTTTTTCTCATCAACTTTTGTGCATAATTTGGTTTATCATTGTTTAATGTCCTTTGACTTGAGCTCAGTGTCTAAGGACTGAGAGTTTTCCGATGACCTAATCGAGCCTAGGCTTGATGACAGCCAGACGAAAACTACTTAAGAAATTTCACGCAAAAGCTCAAATCAAGGCATTGACATAAATAAACTAAAAATAGTCACAAAGTTCCACGTCGAATGTTACGATTACATGACATTTACAAAGCAAAGTCGAATACGATCAAAGCTTGAAGTTGTTTACTACATCCAGAGATATCTTCTTCGCCGCCTCTTGCGCTTCACTCGATATCTAAGGCTGCTCGTCCGTTGTTCCCTCGCGAAGCCCTCCCGACGAGTGGATATCCACTCGGCGGTAGAGGGACTTGGTCTGTGCAAGAGCCGACCAGCCCCCATGTTGGCCGCTTCGGTGATATTCTTCGGTATTGTTCGGGAGCCGCCGAAGCTTGTCAAAGATCTCGATTGGCTCCAGCAAGCTGGCCCCAACTCCTTGATTGAACAAGGACAGCAAGATCGGTGCGGCGGCGTTGGCGACCTCTTCCCGTATCTCGTCGCTGGACTTGATCCGCCCAAGCAGGACGTCGTATTGGGCTCGGGTCTTCATCTTATAAGCTGCAAAAAGTCCCAGATCATTCAAAGCACTCGGAAATAAAGCAGCACACGAAATTCGACTTCAAAGAAGGTTACCTTCAAATTCGGCCCCCATCTCGGCCCTGTCAAGGCTGACCGCTTCCAGCTGGACTTGAAGCGAGTGGACTTCCGAAGAATTTTCTACAACGAAAGAAGATTATCAATAGCCAAGATCAGCATGAGAATCATGATGAAGCGGGGAGAAGCGGGCTTACTTCCGATTGATCCGCGGAGGTCGAGGTTCGCTTCCCGAAGCTCCGAGATCTCCCTCCTTAAAGCCGCCTCCCTTGATGCGGCCTCCTCCCGAGTGGCCTTCAGCTGTCGCTGAACGTCCTCCAAGGAGTTTAAGTGGGGGACCAGCTTCTCCAGCACTTCGGATTTTGCCATTGAGCGGCAATATTCTTTCTGCACACAAAAGCAGTGGAGTGATCGACTGAAAGATAACGATGATATAATCAAAGAGAAAGACAAAGGCTTACGTTGAGCAGTCGGGTCGCCTCATTCAGGCTCTCGACAAGGGCATCCCTTTCATCTTTTTCGGCTTGCCGATCTAGGATGATGCCCTGTCTCTCGCCTTCCGAATCCCGCCACTCGATTCTGATCGGGGGAACCCAGGTCTCAGAAGACTGCAACCTGGGGATCTCTTCTACCGTGGCTGACAAGCAAGAAAGACAAATGAAGACATGAAAGATTCAAAATTGAAAGAACGAAGGAATGCTTCGAAGCAAGTCTTACCGGTTTTGGTGGCTGCCTGCCTAGGTGGAGCGGCTGGGCTTTTCTTCTTCTTTGGGCTCTGCGCCGAGTGACCCCCAGTCGGGGGTGCTTGAGCCGCAGCCTCGGGTTTCCCGGCTGATGATTGCTTTCCAGCCGGGGTATCCCGACTGGCAGTCGGGGGCTCCTCCCTAGGGGCGTCCTCCCTCGGAGGCGAAGGTTGTTTCTCCGGAACGCTCGCACTCGGTTGCGGGCTCCGGGGTTTTGGCTCTACTGGCCTTGGCACTTCGGGAGCAGTGGCCGGAGTCGGTCCTTCACCCCCTCCGGCAGGATCTATGTCCTGGGGCCTCCTGCGAAAGTGAATACAGCAAAGATAAAGAAAAGTTTTCCGCGAAAGAGCTCAGGACTTCGGTTTGAGTATACCTGGATGATCTGCGGATCTTCGGTGCCGTCCGCGGCGATCGCCTTAGAGGCGGGGTCTCGACCGGAGGAGCCGGACATCGTCATCCGAGTCCTCGATGATCAGCCTCCTTTTGCTCGCGCGCTTGTTCGAGTCCTCACTCGCGCGCCCGCTTCCCGACCGGATCGCTTGGATTTTGATCCCGCCGCCGGCTTCTTGGCGGGGCGACACGGCGCGTCGTCATGAGCCACCTTGTATGGCATGGAGGTGATAGAGGCGTTTTCCTGCAGACGAAAGAAAGTGCAACATTAAGTGACAAGATGTCAAGATTGAAGGATACTATGAAGTAACCACGGCTTACACGGAGGAGGAGGTCGATGAATGCCGAAGGGAAGGACTCGGCGATACGAGGGCCCGTTCAACCGCAATCCCGATGAGAAGAGTTTGTACATCCGAATCTTCAGGATCTCGTATGTGAGTGGATCTGGGTCTTCCCGATTGGGGTCCGTCCCGCCTTCATATTCGAAGGCCGGCTTCGACCGCTCCTTGATCGGCGCCAGTCGGCACCTGATGAAGTGCCGAGTGATTTGTTCCCCGCGAAGATTCCTCTTCTTCATCGCCAGGACTTCGCAAGCAGATCGTTGGCTTCGTCCCAATCTTGGGCTACGGGACGGTGCTCCAAGATGGCTTGGGACAGGAGGAAGACCGACAAAGGCGGGCGAGCCGGGTTCGAGATTATTGATGTAGAACCACGCGTGCTGCAGCCCTTGTTGGAAGATTTCAAAGGGAGAGAAAAGTAGTCTTTGCGGAGAGATCCGCGAAGCTGGAAGCCTGCCCCGCCAACAACACAAGGTTGGTCCTTGTTCGGATGGGGTTTCAGATAGAACATACGACGGAATAGATTGAAGTGAGGAAGAATGCCAAGAAAGGCTTCACACACATGAATTAAGAGAGCTATGTGAAGCATCGAGTTGGGGTTCAGATGGTAGAGATGAAGACCGTAGTAGTCCAGAAGCCCCCGGAAGAACTCGGAGGTGGGAAGGCTGAACCCGCAATAGAAAAAGGAAGTGAAGACAACGAGCTCACCGGTGTTTGGGGTCGGGAAGTCCTCCCCCGCCGCCGGGCGCCATCCCACAAGTTCCTTTGGCGGAAGCACGCCGTGCTTCACCATCTCCTTGAGGGTAGATTCCCTCACTTTCGAAGCGGCCCATTGGTCGAAGGGAATCCTTTTTTCTTCCGCCATAAGAATGGGTTGATGGGAAGTGGATCCGGCTGGAAAAAGTTAGATCTTTGGCGATGGAACGTGGGAGATTTGGCGTGGAGGCTGGTTGTTGCGAGAGCGAGCTCTTAGATTGATGGATTTGGGAGCGCGCAAGTCTAGGGTTCTCCGCGGTGAGCTGTTGAACAGTGCCGCGAAAAGGGGAATCGTTTGGAAGACGAAGAGGCGGGGACGACCTCGCATCTTTATAGAAAGATTTGAGGGTTGCGCTAGGTTTTCTGGTGAGTGGGCCGAGCACATAAGAAAATCTACGGCCCAGCTAAGGTGTGGTCTGATACGTGTCCTTAGGGACTTAAGCGGATGAGCTTAAGCAGATTTACCCTGGCAATATGCGCATGTCCGAGTACCCTATACCTTTAAAGATCCTTCCATACCGCGGTTTGCCTGACTTCATGAGAAGCTGGCACGATGCAACTTGGAAGGTGACCAACAGCTGAGTTTTTATAGCTGCCTTGGTGAACAAGGGCTGTTTGGTTTTTTGGCATTTGGTCGGGTAATCTTACCAATGCTGTTTGTTTTCCACCTTGGTGAAGATCTTTATAAGATTGAGACCAGTATTATGGCAAAAGCTATTTAATAACTTGGTCATATTTTTCATATGATTGAAAGAACTTGTTTTCCCATGAGGGATGAATGAAATATTTATCCCGGGATTACTCGGGCAAATCCACTCGGAGGAGCAAGAGCTTACCGAGTGCTTTTTACCCATGAGGATTGATTGAATTATTTGTTCTGAGATGACTCGGGCAAATTCATTCGGATAAGTATGAACTTGCTTGAGTAATGAGATTTCTATGATTGCTTTAGCATGAGCTAGGCATCTACATGAAGATGATTTTTATAGTTCTTGACTATATGCTTAGTCTATTTTTGACTAACCACATAGTCGGGGCTACACCTAATTAGGTGCATCAGAGATGCACCTAGATATTTATTTTTGAGAAATTTTTATATATATCTTTCCAGCCCTTCACGTCTTTGGAGCCACTCGGGAAGATTCAGGCAGAGATGATGGAATCACTCGGCGCCAAAAGCACTCGGTCAAAGAGATTTTTTGGTTGAGTGCTGTTTTGGTCTGAAGCTGAGTTGTCTCGTCGACTGAAAAGGACTCGGGGCTACCGTGGAGATTGTGGCAATCGGGTATCTACATGGCAAGCTTATCCGACCGGAGGTAGGGATAAATTGCGCCCGCTATATCTCGTAAGCCGAACTTGACTTGGGTGTTACGGTTGCCGATAGAGATAAGGCAATCGGCCTATAGTCACGGTTTGGTAAGATTGAGGAAACCGACTTAGAGTAAGATAGGGTTTCCGACTTGTAAACCCTTCCTCCCAAGACTATATAAGGGAGGTAAGGGGCGTCCCTTGAGGGATATCCAACACTAGATCTGAGATACGACTTCATAAGCGAGAGCTTTAGATCACGAGATCAATAAAGACACTCGGCGGATCGAATCCACCGAAACAGAAGTAGGGTATTACCTCACGAGAGGGCCTGAACCTGTCTAAATCTTCCTTTCTTCCTAACCCATTGTGCTTGGCGATCTCGACTGCGACCCCAGAAAAATATATTGCCGAAACCAAGTTTCGACAATAGTTATGTCCACTTGCTGCATGATCCACCTTAAAAATCTTATACTCTCTACTGTTTGTAACCTTAGGTGTGGTTAGAGTATCTTAATTATGCTTATTTGGGAATCAATATGGACACTCTATAAATGGATTTTGGGTATTATTTTACTTCTGGGAAGAAATGAAAACCAAGAATATTTGTGAACTAAAATTTGTGAAAATTTGTTTTATACTTGGGCAGCAAGTGGTGTGTATATGGTGATAGTTGCATACTGATAGGGGGAGTGTTCACATGAGTCGATTCAAAGACCAAACCCTATGTCATCATCCATTATTTACGGTACATTCACATGTGTTATTTATGGGGTAATCTCGGCCTATTAAGTTAGATATTGTCTAACCTTGCATATGATAGGCCGGAATAGTATGAATTAGTGTGAGCGATGATTCATAGGAACTACCTATTTACCCATTTTTTTATTGGGATAATCTAGGTGTCTAAGTCTGTTCAATACAACGATATAGTGCCTCGTTGGGGAATAGATGTGTTCGCTGCCACGGTGTTATGTTTAAGGCTTGGGCGCCCACCACCTAACGGCTATAGGTCATTCCTAAGGTGGATTCACATTTGTTGTCGTTGATGTAAGGTTAGTAGTCAATATAAAATCCTAGTTATGACATCTTAGACTGTAATTAACACATAGAGTGTTAATTAACACATAGAGTGTGGTAGTGCTTTGGTCGGCACAAGACAAACTAATTATATCATATTGGTAAAGATGTACATACTCTGTAGAGTCTAAAAACTAATCGATTAGCCATACTCATGGTCATGAGCGACATAG
This sequence comes from Oryza australiensis, assembly GCA_019925245.2. Taxonomy (NCBI): domain Eukaryota; kingdom Viridiplantae; phylum Streptophyta; class Magnoliopsida; order Poales; family Poaceae; genus Oryza; species Oryza australiensis. Next base: position 1,452,331 of record JAIFGZ020000017.1, on the reverse strand, counting down.
TGGAGTGTGATGAGTATAGACTTATTTTATAAGTGTGCTTATGAAAATAGGTTATGAAAATGGTTGTTTATGATGATTATGTTGATAATGATGTTGCCGAGGAGGGTAACAAGGGTGTATTTATTATATTATTATAAAAACTATTGTGATCTACTTTATATTCATGTTTAAAACTATCTTATAAAGTTTACAAATGGTTGTGAAACAAAACTGGTTATTATGCTAAAATGAGACCACAAATAGCCCTCCTTTAATATAAGCTTTGCATGTAGTGGTAGGTTAGGTTTGATAGTACATTAACTTAATGTACTTATATTTGTCCTTGGATTTGTGTTTAACTTTTTTTTTAGGTGTTAAGTTTATTAGGTTGAGTGCTACGGTTCCGTTGATTCTTTAGGACGGTTCATTAGGGTCATTAGAGTCTTGCCCCTAGTCGGCTTGCTTGTGGGAATGGGTAGAAAAGTTTTCACTGAACTCTTAATATTTGACCAGTCAGCCTATGTATATCTAATATTATTATAATCTGAAATTTATTTAAATACTTGCTTAAATATTGTTTATCATTGTTTTGATGAAAGTATGAGACTAGTCCTCAACCTAATAACTAGTCTAACATAAGTAACATAAGTAAGAGTTTAAATCTTTTGAGATGGCCGATGAGTTAGCAATTGAGTCAAGTCTTCTTAGATATGTAACACGCTGTTATTTTAATTAGCAAATATAGCACTACTGAAGAAATAATCTTTAGTTCACTTGCCAAAAACCACAATAGTCCCGGTTACAAAAGAAACCAAGACTAGAAAATGTTTTTAGTCCCGGTTAAAAAAGACAACGGCTCTTTAGGATCTTTAGTCCCGGTTGGTGTTATCAACTAGAACTAAAGATGATATTTAGTCCTGGTTAGATTCCTGTTAGAACCTGTCAGGACGCGAGGGATCTTTAGTCCCGGTTGGTGTTACAAACCGGGACCAAAGATCCTATCTTTAGTCCCGGTTGGTGTTACCAATCGGAACAAAAGATAATTTTGATCTTTTATCCCGGTTAGTATTACCAACCGGGACTAAAGATGGAGTTGCTTTTTATACTTCTTCTTCCTCCTCCAGCCCGAGCCAGCTGCAGTGTCTTCAAACTTCTCTAGCTAGAGGAGAGGTGCTGCCAAAATTTTTTGTGAATTTCTTTTGGTGATAATACACAACTCTTTGCTATCTACAAGGTTAGCAACTTCATCCTCTTATGATTTACGCTTAGCATTTTGTTTTTTACGGTTGATTTCTATATATTTTTATCTCTAGATAGGTTATGGAAAAATGAAGAGAGAGAAAATTTGTTTGAAAAAATTATTTTACTAAGCACATTACATTTGTTGAGAAAATTGTTTGGGAAAATGAAGATGGAGAAAAGTATGCTTAGCACATTACATTTGTAGGTCTATTTTACGTATAATTTTATCTCAAAAATATTTATGAAAAATGATGAGAGATAAACCTTTGGACAACAAATTTTATAAAATAAATGACAAAGGAAAAAATATAGAAAATTTGATAATAGATTAGAAAATTGAGATAATTTAAAGATCATTAAAATAGTTAAAAATATATACACTATGTACATTAATTAATTTTATGTTTACAACTTTAAAAAACTTTTAAAAATAATTCTAATTTTTTAAGGACAACACATTACGTATGTTGGATTGTTATATAATTATTATCGATTACATATATATATATAAATATTATAATATTATATAATGGTTTGATTTTCTTGGATTTTTCATATAATTTTTGTGCATTTCATGTAGATGGATCGGCAATGGATATGCAACGCGAACCGATGGTCGACGAGTTTATTCAAGGCGTACATTATTTTTGAGTGTGGTGATGCCAACAAGCGAAGGGCTTTATACGTTGTCCATGCAAAAAGTACAAAAACGAGAAGGAGTATTCTTTATCAAGAATTATTCATGTCCACTTGTTTCAGTCGAAATTTATGCCTCACTACAATTGCTAGACATTGCACGGGAAGGTGAGGGTTGCAATGGAAGAAGATGAAGAAGACGACGACAATATTTCGGACTGTGGTCAATATGGTGGGTTTGAAGAGAATACAGCAGGCGAGGTGGGCGGGGATGCTGAAGAAAATGACGGTGCCGATGACCTTGGTCAGATGTTGCGCGACATACAGGAGGACTGCAAAGGTGAAAAGGAGAAGCAGAAATTGGAGCGTATGTTGGCGGATCACAAAACGTCCTTGTACCCAGGTTATGAACAGGGGCACAAAAAGTTGGGTACCACGCTGGAATTTTTGCAATGGAAGGCCAAAAATGGTGTCAGTGACAAGGCATTTGGCGAGTTACTAAAACTCATGAAAGAACATTCTTCCAAAGGGAAACGAATTGCCAAAATCAACGTACGAGGCTAAAAAGTTAGTTTGACCTCTAGGACTAGAGGTACAGAAGATACACGTATGTCCTAACGATTGTATCCTCTACCGTGGTGAGGAGTATGAGAACCTAGAAGTATGTTCAGTTTGTAAAGCACTTAGATACAAGATCAGACGAGATGATCCAGGCGAAGTTGATGGATGACCTTCGAAGAAAAGAGTTCCTGCTAAGGTGATGTGGTATTTTTCCTATAATACCATGGCTGAAGCGTCTGTCCAGAAACAAAAAGCATGCAAGGATGACGCGCTTGCATGTGGAAGAACACCAACAAGATGGCATGCTGAGACATCCTGCCGATGGGTCACAGTGGCGAAACATCGCCAGAACATTTAAAGACTTCGGCGAGGATGCAAGAAACATAAGGTTCGGCTTAAGTACGGATGGCATGAATTCTTTTGGAGAGATGAGCAACGGGCACAACATTTGGCCTGTAACGATGTGTATCTACAATCTCCCGCCTTGGCTATGTATGAAGCGGAAGTACATTCAGATGCTGATTATTATTCAAGGCCCGAAACAAGCTGGTAACGACATCGATGTGTACCTGAGACTACTGATCGAAGATCTTGTTAGTGATATGCCCTAGAGACAACATGGAGATGTTGGATATCATGGTCAATGTTTATGTATAAATGAATAAAGTGTTATTCAGTTTCATTAAATAGACAACTTGTATTGATCAATAAGTACGTGACTTATTTATGAGACTCTTTATGCATGAATCTATTTCTAAACGATCCCTGATCACATGTCATTTTGTTGGAATAAATATGATTCTAAGGTCAGCATGTTTATTGATTGATGATCATGTCTCATAGATCATGGTATGGAGATACCAAATCAATATACGTGAATATGTGTTAGAGAACACATTGTTGGATAGACCCACCATGAGACACTACAGGAATTAATGTGTCATTAGTTAGTCTCAAGTAGTGTTGGTGCAAAGTCCTTAGACCTGAGATTATCATGGATTCTCACATGTGTAGTAGCCTACTTTGGGACTACCAACGCTATTTCATTACTGGGTAGTTATAAAAGTAGTCTTCAGGTTTGCTATAAAACATGGAGTGGGATATGAGTGATCAAAATGGAATTTGTCCCTCCTTTGGAGAGATATCTCTAGGCCCCACGAGGCAATGGATTATGGAAGTATATGGCCATGCCGAGTTGATTGAGGAGTCAATTAACAGACAGATAATCCAATACGGTTCGAGTGAATGATTAAGCTATTGATAGGATGGCACATATCTGGCCTATAGCTTAATTGGTATCGTGAGGTAAAGGGATTTGTGTACACATTACAGGTTCAGAGCCGATATTATATTCTTGTATACTATAGTGTCAATATGTGTTGCTAGGCGCCGCTATTGACGGTCGGCCGAGTTGAACTCGGGTCGAAACCGAGTATACCTGAACCTACAGGGTCGCACGCTTAAGGGGATAAGAACAGGCATTCGAGTTGGACTTGGATACGGCTCGATCGGATAGGGATCCGATCGGATAGAGTCCCGATGGGCCTATAGCCCCAGTCGGCAACTCTATATAAAGGGGTGAGGGGTGGAGAGCTGCGGCATTGCACTTGAACCAAATCAATCTAATCGCGCGGCTTCAGAAGTCGGCGAGTTTGAGATCTCCACGAAAACCCTCCCCACTCCCGAGCCAAACCCTAGCCTTGCATCATGTTCTAGCACACGGGTGATAGGCGTTCTATCTTTGGACGTGTGGATACCGGTAGAGGCACTGCTACATTGCGGTGCTGTTCGGCGGTTGCGAATCGGCTATGGCGCATCGGAGCGAGGCGGCTGCGGCGGATCGACAGCATGAGCGGAGTTCGGCGAATCAACAAATCGGCTGTGGCGGATCAGCTGTGGAATCGGCGCATCGGCTGCAGCGAATCGACTGTCGAGTCGGCGAATCAGCTATACTCAGGAATTAGCTGTGATCGACCAGTACTGTTCTGGATCGGATAGCTCTTGATTGGCTATATCCGCTGCACTCCACTCCAATAGGTAACGATCTATCGACCCTTACTTGCAAGGTTTTTGGTTTGCACGGTAGAAAAGTTTTTGTTATTAGCTATCGTAGCTTTCGCATAACCCTACAGATCTAAAACTGCTATGAAAGAAACAAGGTATCCCCGTGTGGGATGAGGATAAACAGGAGCAATTTAACCTACGAGGGTTGCTGTTCGTTACCATCAACGATTGGCCTGCACTTGGCAACCTATCCGGACAGTTAAACAAGGGGTACTACACTTGCACCCACTGTATGGATGAGACCGAATGTACGTACCTGAAACACTATAAGAAGGTAGTGTACATGGGCCATCATTGGTTTCTTGTTGCAAGCCACCCTGTCCGGAGAAGAGGCAAACATTTTGATCAAAAGGCAGACCATCGTACTAAGCCAAAGCATGGCAATGAAAAGGCCGTGTTTGCCATGGTGAAAGACCTCAAAGTAGTGTTTGGAAAGAGACCTGGCAGCCAACCTATAGCAAGTGAAGGTGGTCATGCGATAATGTGGAAGAAGAAGTCTTTTTTTGGGAGTTATTCTATTGGAAAGTCTTGGACATCCGCCACGCAATCAACGTGATGCACCTCACTAAGAACCTTTGCGTAAACCTGCTGGGCTTCCTAGGTGTATATGGAAAATCAAAAGATACATTTGAGGCACGTAATGATCTGAAACATATGGCACAACGCGACGGCCTTCACTCGCAACCAAAGGACACAGGAGCCCACTACCTAAGTCCAGCCAACTACACTCTAAGCAACGCAGAGAAGGAAATCATGTTTCAATGCCTGGAGAGCATCAAGGTACCATCCAGATACTCCTCGAATATAAAGGGAATAATAAGCACGAAGGATAAGAAATTCACAAATCTAAAGTTCCATGACTGCCACGTGCTGATGACACAGCTGTTTCCCGTTATAATTCAGGATATCCTTCCCAATAATGTCCGAGCAACAATAATAAATCTATGTGCTTTCCTGAATGTAATTTTATAGAAGATCATCGATCCAGACAGACTAGAAGACTTTCAAAATGATGTGGTCCAATGTCTTATCAGCTTTGAGATGATCTTTCCGCTTTTCTTCTTCAATATCATGACGCATCTCCTATGCCACCTTGTCAAAGAGATCCGTATCCTCGGTCTGGTATTCCTATACAACATGTTCCCTTTCGAGAGGTATATGGGTGTTCTAAAGAAGTACGTCCGTAACCGTTCTCGTCTGGAGGCCAGCATCGCCAAGGGATATGGAACAGAGGACGTCATACCTTCGTCCCTTCGAGGTGCCTGAATCAAGCCATGAAGGTAGATTACGGGGGAAGGAAACTATTGGAAGGAAGGCAATAATAACCATAGACAATGACTTGTTCAGAAAAGCACATTGGACCGTGCTGCAACAATCTTCCTTGGTGGCTCCTTATATCGAGGAGCACTTTACGATTGTTCGCTCGAAAAACATCGGTAAGATGGATGCCTAGATTACATGACATCACATTGATGCATTCCCTACTTGGTGGCGACAACGTCTCATGGGCAACGCGAGCTTTGACCAACAACTAGCCTTCTTGGCGAGGGGACCATCTTGCTCGATCACCATATTCCAGACATATAAAATCAATGGGTACACATTTTACTGAAGGGTTACGCGAAAGCTATGATAGCTAATAATAAAAATTTTCTACCGCACAAACCAGGAACACCTGCAAGTAAGGGTCGATAGATCGTTACCGATTGGAGTGGAGTGCCGCGGACATAGCCAGCCAGGAGTTATCCAATCCGAAACAGTACCAGCCGACCACAGCCGATTCCCCGAGTCGACAGACAATCCGCCACAGCCGACGCGTCGATTCCACAGCCGATCTGTCGCAGCCAATTTGCCAATTCGCAGAAACACGCTCGCGCTGCCGATCCGCCACAGCCGCCTTGCTCCGATGCGCCGCAACCGATTTATCCAATCGCAGCCGATTCGTAGCCGACGAACAACACCGCAATGTAGCAGCGCCTCTACAGGTATCCACACGTCCAGGGATAGAACGCCTAACGCCCGTGTGCTAGCACAAGATGCAAGGCTAGGGTTTGGCTCGGGAGTAAGGAGGATTTCCGTGGAGATTTCAAACTCGTCGACTTCTGAAGCCGCGTGATTAGATTGATTCGGTTCAAATGTGATACCGCAGCTCTCCACCCCTCACCCCTTTATATAGAGTTGCCGACTGGGCCTATCGGCCCATCGGGACTCTATTTTGAATCGGATCCTATCCGAATCTCATAGAGTTGACCGACCGGACTTCGTAAGCCCATAGGACTATATTAAATCGAATCTTATCCGAATTGAGCCATATTCGAGTCCAACTCGAATGTCCTGTCTATCCCCTTAAGCGTGCGACCAGTAGGTTCAGGTATACTCGATTTTGGCTCGAGTCCACCTCGCCGACCGTCAACGGCGGCGTCTAGCAGCACATATTGACACCATAGTATACAAGAATATAATATCGGCTCTGAACCTGTAATGTGTACATAAGTCCCTTTGCCTCATGATACCAATTAAGCTATAGGCAAGATGTGTGTCATCCCATCAATAGCTTAACCATTCACTCGAACCGTATTGGATTATCTGTCTGTTGATTGACTCCTCAATCAACTCGGCATGGCCATGTTGTTAGTGATATGCCCTAGAGACAACATGGAGATGTTGGATATCACGTCAATGTTTATGTATAAATGAATAAAGTGTTATTCAGTTCCATGAAATAGACATCTTGTATTGATCAATAAGTACGTGACTTATTTATGAGACTCAATATGTATGAATCTATTTCTAAACGATCCCGATCATATGTCATATTGTTGGAACAAATATGATTCTAAGATCGGCATGTTTATTGATTGATGATCATGTCTCATAGATCATGGGTATGGAGATACCAAATCAATAAACATGGACATATGTGTTGGAGAACACATTGTTGGATAGACCCACCATGAGACACTACAGAATTAATGTGCCATTAGTTGGTCTCGGTAGTGTTGGTACAAAGTCCTTAGACCGAGATCACCATGGATTCCAACATGTGTAGTAGCCTACTTTGGGACTACCAAACGCTATTCCGTAACCTGGGTAGTTATAAAGGTAGTTTTCGGGTTTGCTATGAAACATGGAGTGGGATGTGAGTGATCAAGATGGAATTTGCCCCTCCTTTGGAGAGATATCTCTGGCCCTCGAGGTAATGGATTATGAAAATGCATGGCCATGCTAAGTTGATTGAGGAGTCAATCAACAAACGATAATCCAATACGGTTCGAGTGAATGGTTAAGCTATTGAAGGGATGGCACACATCTTGCCTATAGCTTAACGGTATCGTGAGGCAAAGGGATTTGTGTACACATTACAGTTCGAGCCGATATTATTCTTGTATACTATGGTGTCAATATGTGCTGCTAGGCGCCGCTATTGGCAGGTCGGCTGAGTTAGACTCGAGCCGATGATCGGCTAAGTTAGACTATAGCCGAAACCAAGTATACCTGAACCTACAGGGTCGCACGTTTAAGGGGATAGAATAGATATTCGAGTTGGACTCGGATACGGCTCGATCGGATAGGGATCCGATCGGATAGAGTCTTATGGGCTTACGACGTGTGGGGCGGCCAACTCTATGAGATACGGATGAGATCCGATTCAAAATAGAGTCCTAACCGGCCACTAGTCCCGCCGGCCAACTCTATATAAAGGAGGGAGGGGTGGAGAGCTATGACACGTCAATTGCATCGCGTGCAACGAAGTCGCCGAGATCAATCTCCACGGAAACCCTCCCCACTTTCGAGCCAAACCCTAGCCTTGCATCGCGTGCTAGCACACGGGTGTACGGCGTTCGTCCCCGGACGTGTGGATACCGGTAGAGGCGCTGCTACGTTGCGCACCGTTGATCGGCTTGGATCGGCTGCAATCGGAGCGATCGGCGTGGTGGAATCGGCCGCGGTCGGGCGCATCGGAGCTAGGCGTGAGAACGCGGCCGGACGACTCGAATCGGCCGATTGGCGAATCGGTCTCCGGGAATCGGCTACGCTGTTCCGGATCGGATTGCCCGATTGGCTATTCCGCGCACTCTACTCCAATCGGTAACGATCTATCGGCCCTTACTTGCAAGTGTTCCTGGTTTGCGCGGTAGAAAAGTTTTGTTTTCGGCTAGCGTAGCCTCCGCGTAACCCTTCAGTGGTATCAGAGCTAATCTTGCTTAGTTCGGGTTTTAGATTGGATCTGGAACAAGTTTTGCGCACGGGTTGATTAGATCAATCGGTTTTACGGAATCGTTGAGGAGAGTAGATGGTAATTGCGTTCCTTGATAGTGCATCGGAACGACATAATGTGATTACGTCGAAGCAATTTCCATATGACTTGGTTTGAGTTGGGTTCGAGATAGCGTTCCTTGATAGTGTATCGGAACGGTATAATGTGATTATGCCGAAGCTATCTCGTAGTCCGATCTTGTTAGCTGCCTCGCGCCTACGCAAACCATCTCCCTTGATAGTGTATCGGGACGGCATAATATGATTATGCCGACATGGTTTCCGTAAGCGATTTCATAGATTGGATCTATGAATTTCGTGTGGCGTACCCCCTTTATAGGTCGTCTCGATGCCGTTTCTCGTGATAAGTGGAAAATGTTTCTACGCCTAACTTGTTTTTGCAGAGAATGCTTTGAGATGGTATGGCCCTATTGTATGTATGAGATGTATGAGATGCATGTGATGCATGTAATATTCTTTCATATGTGCAATCCTGTAATATTCTTTCATACGTGCAATGCTTGTAATATTCTTTCACGACTGCGAGTCGATGTAATCTTCAATTAGAGCTTCTATAGTAGTAGCTTAGTTTGAAGAAATCAAGCATTCGGCACTCGAAAGAACGGTGATGAAGATGGAGATCCTGACACCAAGCATGGAGATGGAGATCACCATGTGAAGGGGGCCATACTATTTCACTATATGCTATTCTTCTTGCTTTCATATGTGATATGTTTGTTTGATAGGATAGCATCCCTCGCAAAATTAAGTAGTAATGATGCCCTTCCAAATGTTGCACCCGTCACCGTTATGCTCGTCAATGGTGGGTCTCGCAAAGCAGAGTGCCATTCTTTATCATAACACGAGGGGTATATGTCGACATATACATGCAGAGCATTTGGTTTACTTAACAAGGCTATCAAAACAGTTTTGGGCCTTGGGGCATAGGTTGGGGCCGGGGCATGGAGATGCCACACCAACAACAAGAGTCACATAGAGATGTGATTAGCAAGGTGTTGCTTACCGATGTTACTAATTTTCTAGCAGTGATGCCAAAGCTCACTAGAAAATTAATTAACATGTGGATCTTGACCCAATACGTAACCTAGAGGGAAGGTGGAAAATACATAATGGGAGTTTAATGTTAAATTGTTTAACAATAGACATAGCATAAACATTGTGCTAAACTTTGCTTTTTCTGTTGTAGAATAAATGGCGGCTAATACTACACCCAGTACCTTTAATTTGCGATCTATTCTCGAAAAGGAAAAATTAAATGGAACAAACTTTATGGATTGGTATCGCAACTTGAGAATTGTTCTCAAGCAAGAGCGTAAGGAGTACGTTCTTGAAGTACCTTATCCGGAGGATTTGCCTAATAATGCCACCGCAACCGCACGGAGAGCTTACGAGAAGCACACTAATGATGCCCTAGACATAAGCCGTCTCATGCTAGCTACAATGTCCCCGAGCTTCGTAAGCAATATGAGAGCACGATGCTCACACTATTATTCGGGACTGCGTGGCATGTTTGAGAACCAAGCTCGGGCCGAGAGGTTCAACACCTCAAAGTCCTTGTTTGCGTGCAGGCTTGTTGAGGGGAATCCCGTCAGTCCGCATGTGATAAAGATGATTGGCTATATCGAGAGTCTGGAAAAACTAGGTTTTCCCCTTAGCCAAGAGTTGGCTACGATGTAATTCTCCGCCGCTCCCTCCGAGCTTCGAGCCATTCATATTAAACTATCACATGAACAACATGGATAGAACCTTGGCTGAATTGCATGGGATGCTAAAGACAATGAGGAGAGTATCCGAAAAACGGTCATCATGTGATGATGATGCGAAGGCAAAGCGCAAACCACCTGTCAAGAAACTTTGCACCAAGAGGAAGTTAACTCCCGATGAGATCGCGAGTGCCTCCAATGCAAAGAAGGGCAAGAAGGGGTCGGCGGCATCAGATGCCGTTTGCTTCTATTGCAAGGAGACAGGCCATTGGAAGAGGAACTGCAAGAAGTACATGGAGGATCTCAAAAAGAAGCAAAGTACGACTTCTGCTTCAGGTATTAATGTTATAGACATTAATCTTGCTACTTCACCTACGACTCTTGGGTATTTGATACCGGATCGTAGCTCATATTTGCAAATCGTTGCGGGAATGAGAAGAAGTAGAGGATTGAGAAGGGGCGAGGTGAACCCGCGCGTCGGCAATGGAGCAAGCGTTGCTACGCTTCTTGTCGCAGTACCACTTCATCTACCTTCGGGATTAGTTTTGGAATTGAATAATTGTTATTGTGTTCCAACACTATGTCAAAACGTTATTTCGCTTCATGTTTGCAAGCGGAAGGATATGATTTTAGATCAATGGACAATGGTTGTTCAATATATCTCGAGAGATATGTTCTATTTTCATGCTCCATTGGTGAATGGATTATACGTTTTGAATCTTGAAGCGTCTCCCATCTATAACATTAATACGAAAGGCAACTCTCTAATGATATAAACCCCACGTTTATCCGGCATTGTCGCTTAGGCCATATAAATAAGAAACGCATGGAGAAGCTCCATAAGGATGGATTGCTTCACTCTTTTGATTTTGAATCATTTGAGACATGTGAGTCTTGTTTACTTGGTAAGATGACAAAGGCACCTTTCACGGACACAGTGAAAGAGCAAGTGACTTGTTGGCACTCGTACATACCGATGTATGTGGACCAATGAGCTCAACGGCCGAGGTGGTTATCGTACTTCATTACCTTTACCGATGACTTTAGTAGATATGGTTATATCTACTTAATGAGGCATAAGTCCGAATCCTTTGAAAAGTTCAAAGAATTCCAGAATGAAGTACAGAATCATTTAGGGAAAACAATCAAGTTTCTACGATCGATCGTGGAGGGAATACTTGAGCCAAGAGTTTGGTAATCATCTCGAAAAATTGTGGAATTGTTCCACGCTTGACTCCGCCAGAACTCCACAATGGAACGGAGTGTCCGAACGGAGAAATCGCACCTTGTTGGACATGGTGCGGTCGATGATGAGCCAAAGTGATCTTCCGTTATCCTTCGGGGATATGCTCTTGAAACAATGCGCTCACACTAAATAGAGTTCCATCTAAGTCGGTTCAAAAGACACCATATGAGATATGGACAGGGTAACCCCGGTTTGTCTTTTCTCAAAATTTGGGGATGTGAGGCTTATGTAAAACGTTTACAATCGACAAGCTCACACCCAAATCGACAAGTGCTTCTTTGTGGGATATCCTAAGGAAACTAAGGGATATTACTTTTATAATCGGGAACAAGGCAAAGTGTTTGTCGCCCGACATGGTGTCTTCTTGGAAAAAGAGTTTCTTTCAAGAAGGGTTAGTGGGAGCAGGGTGCATCTTGAAGAAGTTCAAGAAACACCGTAAAACGTTTCAGCGACCACGTAACCACAACAGAGGAACAAAGTGTTGCGCCACCGCGTTATAGATACACCAGCCCACGGAGTCGAAAGATCACGTCGTGCGCCCGACAGTACACAAAGTGCGGAACAACGTGATATATTGTTGTTGGACAACGATGAACCTAAGACCTATGAGGAAGCGATGGTGGGACCCGATTCCAACAAGTGGCTTGGAGCCATGAAATCCGAAATAGAATCCATGTACGACAATCAAGTTTGGAACTTGGTTGATCCACTGATGGTGTCAAAACCATTGAGTGTAAATGGGTTTTTAAGAAAAGGCCGATATGGATGGAAATGTTCACATCTATAAGGCGCGATTGGTGGCGAAAGGTTTTAAACAGATTCAAGGAGTTGATTATGATGAAACCTTCTCACCCGTCGCAATGCTTAAATCTATTCGGATTATCCTAGCGATTGCTGCATATTTCGATTATGAGATATGGCGAGATGGATGTCAAAACGGCTTTCCTGAATGGAAACCTAAGCGAGGATGTATACATGATACAACCTCGGGGTTTTGTCGATCCAGAATCGCTCGGAAAGATATGCAAGCTACGAAAGTCCATTTATGGATTGAAGCAAGCATCTCGGAGTTGGAATATTCGTTTTGATGAAGTAATCAAAGGGTTTGGTTTCATCAAAAACGAAGAAGAGGCCTGTGTTTACAAAAGGGTCAGTGGGAGTGCAATTATATTTCTAATCTTATATGTGGATGACATATTACTGATTGGAAATGATATCCCTATGCTATAATCCGTCAAGTCTTCATTGAAAAATAGTTTTTCCATGAAAGACTTAGGGAGGCAGCATACATATTGGACATTCGGATCTATAGAGATAGATCCAAGAGGCTAATTGGATTAAGCCAAAGTACATACATTGACAAGGTGTTGAAAAGGTTCAACATGCATGATTCCAAGAAAGGTTTCTTGCCTATGTCACATGGCATCAATCTTAGCAAGAATCGGTGTCCTCGGACACATGATGAGCGGAATAAGATGGGTATGGTTCCATATGCTTCGGCAATTGGATCCATCATGTATGTTATGCTTTGTACACGCCCGCATGTCTCGTACGCTTTGAGTGCTACGAGCGATACCGATCGAGATCCAGGTGAAGGTCACTGGATGCCGTAAAGAATATCCTTAAGTATTTGAGAAGAACTAAGGATATGTTCCTAGTCTATGGAGGTGAAGAAGAGCTCGTTGTAAGTGGTTACACCGATGCTAGCTTCCAAACAGGACAAGGATGATTATAGATCGCAATCTGGGTTCGTGTTCTCGCCCGAACGGAGGCGCGGTCACTGGAAGAGTTCCAAGTAGGATACTATTGCTGATTATACAACGGAGGCCGAGTACATTGCTGCTTCGGAAGCCGCAAAGGAGGCTGTTTGGATCAAGAAATTCGTTTCGAGTTTGGTGTGATGACTAGTACGACGGTCCAATGTCTCTCTATTGTGATAATAGTGGAGCCATTGCGCAAGCCAAGGAGCCGAGGTCACATCGAAGTCCAAACACATACTTCGGCGATATCATCTCATCCGCGAGATAGTGGACGAGGTGATGTCAAGATATGCAAAGTGCACACGGATCTCAACATAGCCGATCCGCCGACAAAACCTCTCCCTCACCGAAGCATGAGGCGCACACAAGAGCAATGGGTATTAGATATTTACATGATTGACTCTAGTGCAAGTGGGAGATTGTTAGTGATATGCCCTAGAGGCAACATGGGGATGTTGGATATCACGTCAATGTTTATGTATAAATGAATAAAGTGTTATTCGGTTCCATGAAATAGACATCTTGTATGAATCTATTTATGAGACTCGATATGTATGAATCTATTTCTAAATGATCCCCGATCATATGTCGTATTGTTGGAACAAATATGATTCTAAGATCGGCATGTTTATTGATTGATGATCATGTCTCATAGATCATGGGTATGGAGATACCAAATCAATAAACATGGACATATGTGTTGGAGAACACATTGTTGGATAGACCCACCATGAGACACTACAGGAATTAATGTGCCATTAGTTGGTCTCGGGTAGTGTTGGTACAAAGTCCTTAGACCTGAGATCACCATGGATTCCAACATGTGTAGTAGCCTACTTTGGGACTACCAAACGCTATTCCGTAATCGGGTAGTTATAAAGGTAGTTTTCGGGTTTGCTATGAAACATGGAGTGGGATGTGAGTGATCAAGATGGAATTTGCCCCTCCTTTGGAGAGATATCTCTGGCCCCTCGAGGTAATGGATTATGGAAATGCATGGCCATGCTAAGTTGATTGAGGAGTCAATCAACATACGATAATCCAATACGGTTCGAGTGAATGGTTAAGCTATTGAAGGGATGGCACACATCTTGCCTATAGCTTAACCGGTATCGTGAGGCAAAGGGATTTGTGTACACATTACAGGTTCGAGCCGATATTATATTCTTGTATACTATGGTGTCAATATGTGCTGCTAGGCGCCGCTATTGCATGTGCGGCTGAGTTGGACTCGAGCCGACGATCGGCTAAGTTAGACTATAGCCGAAACCGAGTATACCTGAACCTACGGGTCGCACGCTTAAGGGGATAAGAACAGGCATTCGAGTTGGACTCGGATACGGCTCGATCGGATAGGGATCCGATCGGATAGAGTCCTATAGGCTTACGACGTATGGGCGGCCAACTCTATGAGATACGGATGAGATCCGGTTCAAAAATAGAGTCCTGATCGGCCACTAGTCCTAGTCGGCCAACTCTATATAAAGGAGGGAGGGGTGGAGAGCTGCGAGACGTCAATTGCATCGCGTGCAACGAAGTCGCCGAGATCAATCTCCACGGAAACCCTCCCCACTTTCGAGCCAAACCCTAGCCTTGCATCGCGTGCTAGCACACGGGTGTACGGCGTTCGTCCCCGGACGTGTGGAAACCGGTAGAGGCGCTGCTACGTTGCGCGCCGTTGATCGGCTTCGGATCGGCGCAATCGGAGAGATCGGCGTGGTGGAATCGGCTGCGGTCGGGCGCATCGGAGCGAGGCGTGAGAACGCGGCCGGACGACTCGAATCGGCGATTGGCGAATCGGGCGTCTCCGGGAATCGGCTACACTGTTCGGATCGGATTGCCCCGATTGGCTATTCCGCTGCACTCTACTCCAATCGGTAACGATCTATCGGCCCTTACTTGCAAGTGTTCTGGTTTGCGCGGTAAAAGTTTTTGTTCTTGGCTAGCGTAGCCTCCGCGTAACCCTTCACACGCGTCAAGTGCATACCGAATCGGTTGAAGAGTTTGTCGGCTGGTAATCGAATCGGCTAAGCTGACGTCAGCCGATACTGAATCGGACAAGGATTGGTGATGTAGCCGATTCCGATAAGGATAGCTGGTATGGCCGATCCCGGGGAAAGACGTTGGAATTCTTTTCGGATTCGGTTAAAGTGCTTCATGAGGATTGCCATACATGGATAGAGTCCAGAAAAGGCAATGGTATCTGTTAATTAGGACATCTTAAATAGTCTCCTTATAGATAATGTCGGTGTGAGTTTGTTTTAGGCATATATCTATAACTTAAAATTGTAATAGAGATAGGAGTCGTGTCCGTCAAGGACTTGTCTTGTATATGAGTATAAATACAAGCCAGGACCATGTAAATTATCAACAATCAAGTTCAATACAACCTCGGCGCATCACCACCCTTTTCTTTTAATAGTTTTGATAAGTTCTTGCTTCTAGTTCGGCTGCATTGAGTTCGATCTCCGACGAAAAGGTAAAAGCTTGTTATGGCGGCTTGCGCTCTCGGGATTAGCGTTTCCATCATTATGATACTCTAATCCTATTTACGTAAATCGTCGAGTTATCAGATATGTTATATAATCTAGATCGACTTTGCGATCTAACCCTGATTGGCTAGTCTCTGTTAATAGACAATAGCCGACAGGGTTAGATAACATCGTCGACTTGGATTATATAACATATCTACCATCTCAAAAGGTGTTCATAGATTTGTCTAGATCTTATGCTTTTTCTTACGCTTAATGCTGCATCGGTTAAGTCTGACCTATTAAGTATTACTTAGAATCATAATATCTATATTATGTCATGATCACTATTAGAGATAGCATCGGGGTTTTAGCTGATTTTACCTATTTTAGCTATCTTGTTTGTTTTATGTTTACTTGATATGCTAAAGTTGCCCTTTACATTAAGATCTCACTGCAATTAAATATGTTAAGCTTGTTATCGATCTGTTAGGCTATCTTAACACTTGATCGATTCATGTTTAATGTATTTAGTCTACAATCATATCGTAGTAAAAAGGGGTATCGGAGTACTAGCTGATACACGTTAAATCTATGACATCGGCTATGCTATAAATATATATAATCTGCATATTGAAGTACCTTTGGATTTAAGTGGTTTATACTGTCTCGGTACGCTACCGATCTATCCCAATCACTTAGTATAAATGTATCTTGATATTTAGATTATGTATTCTGAATATCTACAGCCGATCTATTAGGTTTAATTTCCCCCGGCCGATTCAGTGCATACCGCATTGGCTTAGCACTAGACGATACGTCATCGGCCACTAGTCGATTGACTATCATTTACAGAGTAATACATGTTTTCTTTCTTTGTTTTTTGTTGGTTGCAGGATCAAACCAACTAGCACGCCTACGAACCTAAGAAGTAGTATTTTGGATCTGCAATAGAGTAAAAAAATCTCTCAAGCCAGTGAGCGATTTTCCAAGTCAACGCACCTTCGGTAAAATTTGGGATCAAGAGGAGGGGAATGGCCGGGGAGAGGACGGGTCGGCCGGGGAGAGGAGGGGGTCGACCGGCCATGGAGGAGCTCGTCCATTGAAGAACACACATCAAAATCCATCACGAATATTGCGGGTTTGGGTGAGAAATCATGGGGGAAATGAAGAGGAAGAGGTGGGGATTAATTCCCCTTAAACAATTTCGGATTTTGGCAAGGGATTCGACGGGATTTGCAAAGAGAGGAAATAGATTACTGCTCGGGTGAACAGACAAAGGTTGCTGGAGGTTGAAGACAACACTGTAGCATAGGGATTAAACATAGACTTTTCCTTCCAAACTTCTTTGAAATTTTATCAATACTTTCAGTGCTCAAATAATTCGAAGAAAAATCCTAAAATTAGATGGACACTGAAAGTATTTAATAAAAATACAACCAGATCATTTACTTATTAATTTATTTATTTAAATAATTACTTAAGTGCTCTTTGTATTATTGAAATTATTTCTGAGCTCCAAAATTTCACGAAAAATTTCGAGAATACTTTAAGGCATGGAGAATATTTAAAAATATTTCTAGCCATGATTTTTAAAGGAAATTTTTATTTCCTTATTACTTTCACTTGATTAATCTGCTTTTAATTTTATTTAATTTCTAGAAAATGTTATTTTTAATCCCGAACAAAAATCGGGGCATCACAAACCTACCCCCCGTACGGGAATCTTGTCCCGAGTTTTGAGGCTAGAAAGAAAGAAGGTATGGTGAGGCTGGGTTCATTTGCGGACTTCGGCGGTTTCTTTCCGACTCAATCTTACTTATTATGTTCACGCTAATCCTGATCTGACTGTAGGAGTTGAAGCATCTCTATTTTCTTAGACTATACAATTAACATTGGCAACTTAGTACTCTAAGAATTGACCCTGTTGAATAGGAGCTTGATGTGATTTTCTTGAAACATTTTAAGTGACTTTAGTAAATCCGTAGATTTGAAATGTTCTCAGAACTGCTCCTAGTCCTAATGGCAAGAACTCCAAGAAACTGCTTGATCTGCCTCTTATCTTGACTATAACTATTTTCTGTTGCTCCTTCCTTAGACTGGACTGTTGACCAAGTAGTTCAGGTGTACTTCAAAACGTAACGTGTCGGTTTGAGATTTGATGAACCTGCTAATACTGGCAGTTGGCTCCTCGGGGTCCTGCCCAATCGTCTTGCCTGGTTGAGCCTCCAAGCAGAACCTTGTCGAGGTAGACCAAATTTTCTTCGAGCTCACCTTACCAAGGTAGTGGAGTTTTTGCCTGACTGCGACTGATGAGGTTACTACCCTTGAGAATGATCAACATCTTTGTTTTCTTTGGAACTCTGGTCTGTAGACTTGGTTCTTGGTTAGTCCATAGGAATAGAATACTGACGGTGCCCATTCATTCATGAAGGTTTAGAATACTACGTCCAGTTGACGATGGGAAGTTCCATATAACAGTGACTCCAATTCCTTTGGTCATTCTGGCTATCCGGTGACTTTCCCTTCAGACCTAATGGTTGACAAGACTGCTCTACTTCTGGATTGACTGAGGCGTACCAAAACACTTGATGATAAGTTGACCAGAACCTTTCTTCCTTAGCACTTCATCTCATCTTCGGCTGATATCCTGGCGTTCATGTCCGATGAACTGTTTCTTGCATCCCGACCTTGCTCGTTGTAATCATAGTCGGTGGTATGCATTCCTTCCAGCATGATGGCGGGATTGGTGCCATCGTCTCCTAGAAACTTGACGGTATGCTGGCGGGAATCACTAGGGCTTGTGTCGAGGCATGCTGACGTTGCTCTTGATATTGACCCTGAACTTGCATCTGCTGTTGTTGATACTGCCGTTGCATTAGGTGCATCATCATGGCCATTAACTGCCTATGATTGGCCACTACCTAGGCTAGAGTTGGATCCCCAGGAGGTGGAGGTGGAACCCTCGCAGTGTTGTTCGAAGCTGACCCATGGGACGGTTGGGTACTTGTTCCACTGACATTGCCTCTGGCTTTACCCATCTGCTATAAGAGGAAGGAGGTGAGGTCAAGGGAAAGGTTACACTAAAGATGAGACCTTACTGTGCTTGACTACTAATCTGAAGTGCATGTACTTTTAGGGTTTAAGTTTATTAGGCAAACAACTAGTATGGTCACATCCCCACCACTGATGTAAACCATACACCTGCACACAGCAAACAACACACGACCTAGGAACTACCGATACTACACTTCCAGGGAGGATTGGGTTTAGGTATGCTCCGAAGAGACTTCACTTGATCCTCGAGAAGCACTGACTCTGGTCTGCTTGGCTTCATCTTCTTGCTTGAAGCTTGGGGCTTGACTTGACTTCCATGAAGGCTTCCAGTTGGCGCTCCAGGCTTAACGGCTAGAGAGTTGGAGAGGAAAGGGGAGAAATTTGACAAATTATTTTTGCAAAGACTCTAGAGGGATAGAAGAGATATTTTCACAAATAGAGTTTTTGCAAATTTGTGCTTATGGTTTGACTATTTGGCTCGCCCTACAGTCGAGATGGCTCTGATACCAACTTGTCATGCCCGGAAATTTATCCCAAATTTCAAGACTATTTTGTGTATTAAATCCATGTCCAGGAATCAACCAGGGTACACAAAATAACAAATCAATAAACAAATCCAAACATAAAATAAACCATAAATAAATACTTACAAAAGAGGCTCTTAGTCCTCTCACTCGAAAGAAAGCAAATGCGGCAATGAAAATGACGATCCTAGCGGGCTTCACTCTACTCCACAGCAAACTCAACCGGGTCCGAGCCTTGGTCTTCTAACTCCGTCTTCAACTCAGGAGCACTACACTTCTGAAAGGGGGAAGAATTTGCAAGGCTAAGTACAACCACCGTACTCAACAAGCCATGCCAGGAGAATGCAAATAATGCAAGGGGTACAAAGGATTCATATATAAGGTTATTTTGCAGAAAACCAGCATTTCAAAGCATTTAAATATTTGAATAAACACAAACATATCACTAGTCAATTATTATCAAGCCGCGCACCAACGCGATCTTGCCTTAACCCAGGCCAACATATGCTAACTCCAATTATCTCAGTTTTAAACAAAATTAAATTCTAACTTGGGTACATTTCTCGACTTGCCCATAACCAAGGGTGCGACTATTCGAATTGATTAAATTCTGATCAGAGGTGTACATCTTTACCCACCAGACATGTCTTCCTCACGTGTTGCGACGTGCCACATGCCACCATGGCGTACGGATGGAAGACATGACATAACTCACAGGTTAGTATTGCCTAAACAATGAAGACCGACATAGACTTCCCCCGCCAGGTGCCCTGGGTCGAGCAGATAGTCTATGCCCCCGGTCATCTCGACTCGTTCTGAGCCTTCACTTGCCAGAGACATCAGCCCATGGGCTCCAACCCTTCCTAGGGCTTCATCCATCCCTATCCGTGTCTTTTTTGTTTCTGACCGTACTAGTCAATGTGTTAAGCCTTACCCATTAGATAGGTGGTAGTACGGGATATGCTTTGCAACAGAGGCCCAAAGACCGGTGCTTATGACGGCCGAGGTGAGACTAGCAAAACCAAGCACCCCGTGCCCAGCCGAAAACATGTTTGGGGAATTTTGAAGGGGACATTTATTGCCACGACTAAACAGCCAAAATTTCCATCATTTACAAGTTATTCCTTAGTCTAATTATTGAAAACATCTAATAGTTTCTATTCAAGCATGGCTAAGCATATTCCTAAGTTTGCTAGTGAGTACCACATACATAAAGTGCTCAGTAGTTTTATTTTTCCTAGGGTTATCAAGGATCATAATAATACAAATAATAGGGCTATAACAAGGAGAATCGGTAAGGGTAAATAAAACACTGATAGAAGCGGGAATTTAATACAGAAAAATGCAATAATTTAAATAAACAAAATTTTGAAAACTGGGATAGCAATATGATCAAAATGACATGACTTGACTTGCTCCTTAAAACAATCTTCTGAACTCTTTTCCTCGTGAGCGCGAACCTCCGAAACGACGAAGTCTACACGCCGGCACGCAAAACAAGGAAATACCCTAATAAAAACCAAGTAAACAATACATGAAAAGTAAACAAACATGTAGAGCTCAATTTTGTATGAAATTTTGCAATTTGAATGGCCCAATTTGGAGTTCATATGGATTCGATATGAATTTTTGAAGTTTTGGACCATTTAAATAAATTCTGAAAACTAAATTGATTTATAACACAATTTTTAATTATTTTAGAAGGAAAAAGAGCCGGGATGACGTTAGCGGACGAGGTCTGATGTCAGCGAGCGAGGATGGAGAGAGGAGGAAGGAACTCACCGTGCGCACGATGACGAGAAGAGGTGGCATGGGCGCACGGTGGCGAGCGGAGGAAAGGCCGACGCACGGGTGCCAATGTGGGGGTGGTGTTTCGGTGGCATTCGAGCTCGAGGAAGGGCATGCCAAGGACGACCATGGTGAGGCGTAGCTCGGCAGAGGTGGCATAGGCCCAGCTCGACTGGGAGGGGCTGTCGAAGATGGAGAACGACAACATTCTTCACTGTTTGCTGGCTGAGGTGCGCTACCGGTGGACTTCGGCAAAATTGAGGGTGGCCAAGGAAGTAGACGACGCACTGATGCCGGGAAAGGATATGACGACGTCGGGTAGCACTCCGGCAAGGTGGCAGGGGCTGCCGGAGTGGCGTCGGCTAGGCTGAGGGAGAGGCACCATGGGCAGCGAGGTTTTTCAGTGTGTTCTGGACAAAAACAGGGCTTGGCCGAGGTGGAGGACGATGCTGCGATGCCGTAGGTGACGATGGCGCAGCCAACCCGCACACATGAGAGGAGGAATTGCCGACCGGAGTTGCGCCGGTGAGGTGGATGGATAGGCCGGCACAACAGTGTTTGGGTGAAATGGAGGCGAGGCGGGGAAGAGGAGGTTGCTGCGATGATGAAGGTGTCAGCACCGAGGTCTTGCATGGCTCCGGTCGACGGGGATGGGCTGCCGAAGTTCGTCGGCACCGCGGAGAGAGAAGGTCGAGTAGAGAGATGGAGGGAGAGCAAGGGAGCTCGAGATCCTCTCTTTTATAGGCCGGGAGAGGGAGAGGAAAGGGCGCTGAGGAGGGGAATGGCCGGGGATAGGAGCGGTCGGCCGGGGAGAGGAGGGGTCGACCGGCCATGGAGGAGCTCATCCATTGAAGAACACACATCAAATCCATCACGAATACTGCAGGTTTGGGTGGAAAATCATGGGGGACATGAAGAGGAAGAGGTGGGGATTAATTCCCCTTGATCAATTTTGGATTTTGGCAAGGGATTTGACGGGATTTGCAAAGGGAGGAAATAGATTACTGTTCGGATGAACAGTACACAGGCTGCTGGAGGTTGAAGACAACACTGTAGCGCAGGGAATAAACTCAGACTTTTCCTTCCAAACTTCATTGAATTTTTATCAATACTTTCAATGCTGAAATAATTCCAAGAAAAATCCTAAAATTAGATGGACACTCAAAGTATTTAATAAAAATACAACCAGATCATTTACTTATTAATTAATTTATTTAAATAATTACTTAAGTGCTCTTTGTATTATTAAAATTATTTCGGAGCTCCAAAATTGCACGGAAAATTTCAGAGAATAGTTTAGGGCATGGAGAATATTTGAAAAATATTTACAGCCATGATTTTTAAAAGAAATTTTTATTTCCTTATTACTTTTACTTGATTAATTTGCTGTTGATTTTATTTAATTTCTGGAAAATATATTATCTAATAATTTTTAATCCCGAACGAAAATCGGGCGTGAAAACCAATCATGCGTGAGCACAAGGATTGGAGGGTCCACATGATAGTCAAAATGGACTTAAAGTGGGCCAAACCAACCTCAGCCGCCATAGGGGCTCTTCTATGAGATACTGAAGAAAGTCGGTGGCCATAGGCGGTTGAGATGGTTCGGCTGAACCACTCCTGAAGCCCCTAACCACCACATTGCACGTGGCAACACCTCATTCATCCTCAATGACGGTTAAGGGTGTTTACCAACCTTTTCACCAACTTACAATAGTCGTTGGCACACTATAAAAGGAGCTCACTCTCTTCACTTCAACAACACACAAGAAGATCAAAGCTTCACTGAAAAGGCAAAGCCCTAGTTCTCTAGTGTTTAGAAAGTAGGGAAGAGAGTAAGGGGTAATCCGGAGGAGTGCCAGGTATCTTGGCACCGACCTCCGACCTTGTACCTCAACGGATGCTTCTTTTAATAAAGTAAGTGTTTGTGATTTCCTATGGTTGAATTCCTTTCCATTGAGTAATAACTTTACTTCATTTACTTACGAGATCATCGTCCATTCGTGGGTGCTCTAGTCTAAGACTCCTGATGAAGATGGATGCTCTTGTCTAAGACTCCTGATGGTGTCTAGGTTGGGGTTTACCTTTGTTTGCTGCATATTCCATGGGTTGTAAAGGTAGGCGGTAGGTGGTGACAGCCCTATCCATCATTTGTAATCCTCCACGTTCGGGTACGTCGTAGAGCTGTAGGCCGGAGTCATTCGGCAGACCGAGTGTAAGCCGACGCTCGAAGGAAGTAAATAGAGTAAGCAGTTACTATCTATCCAAAGCCACAACCATAGAAATCATCTCTGTACCCTCACCTACATATTCTTGTTGTCCATGGATGAACCTAACCCTTAGATAATACACACACGTTCCCCATAAATTCGATACCTTGGAATACTCCCGGGTGAAGTGCTACAATGGTATTTCATGCGCTTGCGGATTTATCTATGACTATAAGAAATATCAACAACAGTCATAGATAAATCCACAAGCGTACGGATATACCATTGTAGCATTTCACCCAAGGGTATTACGGGGTATCGTATTTTATCCCAAAGCAAGACGGAGGTCGATAAGAGAATACTAAGTTACTACGAATATTCATATGATATAGTTGAGCTACCAAAATCTATGCAGTGGTAAGTGGTAAATGATATATGGGGTATTGTGACATACACAAAAGAGTCCTAATTGATGATATACTAATGCTAAGTGGAGGGTATAGTATTAGAGCTAAGTACCTAATATACCGCTAATATAACTGCACATATTATACAATAATTATGTTCATGGTTAGTTACCCAGTTGTATGCTCCCAGGCCTCCGGGGGGGGTACCACCTCTAGTGGTTCGGCTTGCCATCTAGAGTTGATCTCTTACCGTCCACCCTCTGCCATACCCGAACGTGGACGATTACAAAGGACGGACAGGGCTGTCACCACCTGCCGCCTACCTCTACAACCCGTGGGATATGACCATAACCAATGTCTATGAAACAATCTAAGCACCGCGCTTACATTGCCATAGATACTCTTGCCTACCGCGGCGTCAATGACTAAGAAAAGAGCATACCCATATCCTAATTGCACATTGGACCATGACCGTGGCAATAGAGTTACTTGTGTAACCATGATATAATTATCATATAAACTATGGATGGAACATATAACTAACCAACTAGCATATTAACCATACTCAACTATACAAGAAGATAAATATATTAAATAGAGAAAAGTCGTACAAGATAAGAAAGATAGAAAAGCCTGTTGACGTGGAAAATCAACACGCCGGCTTGGGAGATCTGCTTAGCTCCAGTGCAGGTCCTAGAATAGATGAAGCGCAAGCGTGCCAGTCAGTTTGATCCTGCCACTGATAAGTTATGCAAAAATAGCAGAACATAAATCATATCGGCTGATAAACGATACCAAAAAACTAACTGATCGGCTAATAAGCCGATGGTGTAATTCTAGCCGATGCCAATGCCAGCCGATGGTGTTAGGGTTTGAATCCACTGGCTGTGCGCTGAGCAAATATTTATATAAATGCAATCGACCGATGATAACAAGACAATATAGCAATGTAATATAGCACAAAGTGATCACATGATATAATAAATACTGATTTAAACTGCAATCGGCTAGATCCGACTTGTGTATATTCCTTGCAGGCCGATGCAATACACAGATAACTCACCGGCTGAAACCCCGATGAAACCCTTAGCAGCAGTCAACAGGCAGGCTAGAAATCACTGTTCTAATCACGACTTAGTAGATTCAAACTGATGCAATACTAAGTATGAAAAGAAAAGCAATATCTAGACAATCAAGCCCTTGGCTGATTTTCGGGTGGTAGATGCCCAAACCAATCTAATCTAGTATAACGATTTAGCGACGCTGAAACCCTAAAACAAGAGACAACGAAGGGCTAAACTGAAATACTAAGATTAGATTAATAGAGACATATGATAAATAGTCAGGCAAGCATGCTAACTAAACCGAAACAATCCAAGAGATCGAACGTACTGATGCAGCCTTGGACAACGTCGACGTAGTCAATATGATCGCCTGATCCGACAGAACGTTGGACTTATTCCTTTGCTGGAGGTCGAACCTAACCTATGCAGCCCAGCGTCGGATGCCAAGTTCCGCCGGATGTTGAACAAAGATGAAGAATAAAAGAGTGGCGATGAGCCGAATTGTATTGATCGAGAGATAATTTACATGAACCCCGGGCTTACATATTTATACCCGTAGGGTCACAAAGATCCTAACAGATTACAAAACAAACTTTCCTAAAGATAAAATAAGAAACTAACAACCTCTTTCTAATTAATAGATACAAGCCGTATCCTCCCTGGACTCGGTTTCTTCTGGATAAGATCTTCTCAAACCGAATATAACAAGAACCCGACTGCTGGAAATATGGACCCTCCATCGGCTGTCACAAAACTCTCTGCCGATTCTGCTTCGAGCCGATACTAACCCTTAGCCGATAGGGACTTGGGCTTACCAAATTTTAGCGTTAACACATGCCCCCCAGTTTTGGAGTATGCGATGTCATGCTTCAAAATCGTCCTTGTCTTGATTGCCCCAAAACTAATTCTTTTCTTCTTCTTGACACCAGCTTTTGTAAGCCGATAACTTCTGTAATAGCTGAGCCAGGCTGTCAAACTCATGGATGAAAAACCTGCTTCGGTTAGCTGCCGACAACCCTTGGAATGAAAGATCTGCTATCTGCTCATCACTTAGGCCCAAACTATAACATCGGCTGTGGATATTACGAAACCTTTGAATGTATTCCTTAGCCGATTCCCCTTTCTGTTGTTTAACTGATATCAAATCTGCAAGCCTCAACTCGCTAACCCCAGCAAAGAAGTACATGTGAAACTGCTTTTCAAGATCGGCCCAACTTCTGATTGAATTCGGTGGCAATGATGAAAACCATGTAAAAGCCGATCCAGTCAAAGACAATGGAAAAAGTCTAACTTTCAAAGCTTCTTCAGCCGATGCTTCCCCACATTGAGCTAAGAATCGGCTGATATGTTCCATTGTGGATATACCATCTTGCCCTGAAAACATGGAGAAATCTGGAACCTTTTATCGTCTTGGAAGTGGAACCCTATCAAACCACTCAGGATATGGCAGCCGATTCACAGAAATTTGATTTTTACGTTTAATTCCAAACTGCTCCTCCATTACCTTTGCAACTATATCGGCCCAATCCTCTTTGGACGGATATCTTTGAATTTCCTCTGGCCGATATTGTTGATGTGGCTCTGCATACTGATATCGATCAACTTGCCCTCCGAGCCAATTTTGTTGTTGCCGATAGTGTTGAGATTGCTCACCAATTTGCCCCCCATGTTGACTTCTTAAAGCAATCACCACGGAACTGTTTCCTCGATCAAACCATACAATGCACTCACCAAGACTCCAGTTGATCGAACACAGCACGATGAATGATGTTATCAACCACCTCTTGAAGTGTCTCATCATCCATCGGCTCAGTAAATTGTTCCCTGTCTTCTTTTTTCAGCTTGAGAGATTGTTCTTCCTCGGCCTTGACTTCTTTATCAGACTTTGTGGCAATTATGGGTCCGCCGAGCCATGTAAAAAGATATGCTGTCCAAAACACGGTCCCACCAGGCGTGCCATAAAATGTGTTGACGTGGAAAATCAACACGCCGGCCTGGGAGATCTGCTTAGCTCCAGTGCAGGTCCTAGAATAGATGAAGCGCGAGCGTGCCAGTCAGTTTGATCCTGCCACTGACAAGTTATGCAAAAACAGTAGAACATAAATCATATTGGCTGATAAACCGATACCCAAAAACTAACTGATCGGCTAATAAGCCGATGGTGTAATTCCAGCCGATGCCAATGCCAGCCGATGGTGTTAGGGTTTGAATCCATTGGCTGTGCGCTGAGCAAATATTTATATAAATGCAATCGGCCGATGATAACAAGATGATATAGCAATGTAATATAGCATAAAACGATCACATGATATAATAAATACTGATTTAAACTGCAATCGGCTAGATCCAAGATGTGTATATTCCTTGCAGGCCGATGCAATACCCAGATAACTCACCGGCTGAAACCCCGATGAAACCCTTAGCAGCAGTCAACAGGCAGCTAGAAATCACGGTTCTAATCAGGACTTAGTAGATTCAAACTGATGCAATACTGAGTATGAAAAGAAAAGCAATATCTAGACAATCAAGCCCTTGGCTGATTTTCAGGGTGGTAGATGCCTAAACCAATCTAATCTAGTATAACGATTTAGCCGGTATCGGCAGAAACCCTAAAACGAGAGACAACCGATAGGACTAAACTGAAATACTAAGATTAGATTAATAGAGACATATGATAAATAGTCAGGCAAGCATGCTAACTAAACCGAAACAATCCAAGAGATCGAACGTACTGATGCAGCCTTGGACAACGTCGACGTAGTCAATATGATCGCCTGATCCGACAGAACGTTGGACTTATTCCTTTGCTGGAGGTCGAACCTAACCGATGCAGCCCAGCGTCGGATGCCAAGTTCCGCCGGATGTTGAACAAAGATGAAGAATAAAAGAGTGGCGATGAGCCGAATTGTATTGATCGAGAGATAATTTAAATGAACCCCGGGCTTACATATTTATACCCGTAGGGTGACAAAGATCCTAACAGATTACAAAACAAACTTTCCTAAAGATAAAATAAGAAACTAACAACCTCTTCCTAATTAATAGATACAAGCCGTATCCTCCCTGGACTCGATTTCTTCTGGATAAGATCTTCTCAAACCGAATATAACAAGAACCCGACTGCTGGAAATATGGACCCTCCATCGGCTGTCACAAAACTCTCTGCCGATTCGCTTCGAGCCGATACTAACCCTTAGCCGATAGGGACTTCGGGCTTACCAAATTTTGGCGTTAACACATGCCCCCCAGTTTTGGATTATGCGAAGTCATGCTTCAAAATCGTCCTTGTCTTGATTGCCCCAAAACTAATTCTTTTCTTCTTCTTGACACCAGCTTTTGTAAGCCGATAACTTCTGTAATAGCTGAGCCAGGCTGTCAAACTCATGGATGAAAAACCTGCTTCGGTTAGCTGCCGACAACCCTTGGAATGAAAGATCTGCTATCTGCTCATCACTTAGGCCCAAACTATAACATCGGCTGTGGATATTACGAAACATTTGAATGTATTCCTTAGCCGATTCCCCTTTCTGTTGTTTAACTGATATCAAATCTGCAAGCCTCAACTCGCTAACCCCACATAGAAGTACATGTGAAACGCTTTTCAAGATCGGCCCAACTTTTGATTGAATTCGGTGGCAAGATGAAAACCATGTAAAAGCCGATCCAGTCAAAGACAATGGAAAAAGTCTAACTTTCAAAGCTTCTTCAGCCGATGCTTCCCCACATTGAGCTAAGAATCGGCTGATATGTTCCATTGTGGATATACCATCTTGCCCTGAAAACATGGAGAAATCTGGAACCTTTTATCGTCTTGGAAGTGGAACCCTATCAAACCACTCAGGATATGGCAGCCGATTCACAGAAATTTGATTTTTACGTTTAATTTCAAACTGCTCCTCCATTACCTTTGCAACTATATCGGCCCAATCCTCTTTGGACGGATATCTTTGAATTTCCTCTGGCCGATATTGTTGATGTGGCTCTGCATACTGATATCGATCAACTTGCCCTCCGAGCCAATTTTGTTGTTGCCGATAGTGTTGAGATTGCTCACCAATTTGCCCCCCATGTTGACTTCTTAAAGCAATCACCACGGAACTGTTTCCTCGATCAAACCATACAATGCACTCACCAAGACTCAGTTGATCGAACACAGCACGATGAATGATGTTATCAACCACCTCTTGAAGTGTCTCATCATCCATCGGCTCAGTAAATTGTTCCATGTCTTCTTTTTTCAGCTTGAGAGATTGTTCTTCCTCGGCCTTGACTTCTTTATCAGACTTTGTGGCAATTATGGGTCCGCCGAGCCATGTAAAAAGATATGTTGTCCAAAACACGGTCCCACCAGGCGTGCCATAAAATGTGTTGACGTGGAAAATCAACACGCCGGCCTGGGAGACCTGCTTAGCTCCAGTGTAGGTCCTAGAATAGATGAAGCGCGAGCGTGCCAGTCAGTTTGATCCTGCCACTGACAAGTTATGCAAAAACAGTAGAACATAAATCATATTGGCTGATAAATCGATACCCAAAAACTAACTGATCGGCTAATAAGCCGATGGTGTAATTCCAGCCGATGCCAATGCCAGCCGATGGTGTTAGGGTTTGAATCCATTGGCTGTGCGCTGAGCAAATATTTATATAAATGCAATCGGCCGATGATAATAAGACGATATAGCAATGTAATATAGCATAAAATGATCACATGATATAATAAATACTGATTTAAACTGCAATCGGCTAGATCCAACATGTGTATATTCCTTGCAGGCCGATGCAATACCCAGATAACTCACTGGCTAAAACCCCGATGAAACCCTTAGCGGCAGTCAACAGGCAGGCTAGAAATCACGGTTCTAATCACGACTTAGTAGATTCAAACTGATGCAGCACTAAGTATGAAAAGAAAAGCAATATCTAGACAATCAAGCCCTTGGCTGATTTTCAGGGTGGTAGATGCCTAAACCAATCTAATCTAGTATAACGATTTAGCCGGTATCGGCAGAAACCCTAAAACGAGAGACAACCGATAGAGCTAAACTGAAATACTAAGATTAGATTAATAGAGACATATGATAAATAGTCAGGCAAGCATGCTAACTAAACCGGAGCAATCCAAGAGATCGAACGTACTGATGCAGCCTTGGACAACGTCAACGTAGTCAATATGATCGCCTGATCCGATAGAACGTTGGACTTATTCCTTTGCTGGAGGTCGAACAGATGCAGCCTAGCGCCGGATGCCATGTTCCGCTGGATGTTGAACAAAGATGAAGAATAAAAGAGTGGCGATGTGCTGAATTGTATTGATCAAGAGATAATTTACATGAACCCCGGGCTTAGATATTTATACCAGTGGGGTGACAACGATCCTAACAGATTACAAAACAAACTTTCCTAAAGATAAAACAAGAAACTAACAACCTCTTCCTAATTAATAGATACAAGTCGTATCCTCCCTGGACTCGGTTTCTTCTGGTTAAGATCTTCTCAAACCGAATCTAACAAGAACCCGACTGTTGGAAATATCGACCCTCCATCGGTTGTCGCAAAACTCTCAGCCGATTCTGCTTCAAGCCGATACTAACCCTTAGCCGATAGGGACTTCGGGGATTACCAAATTTTGGCATTAACAAAGCCATACCTGACTCACCAATGACGACTTGGGAACCGAGTAGAAGCTTTAACCTAACTCCTAACTTCACTAGCCTAGAAACTAAGAGAGAAAAGTAGGAACTCTATCTTGTGGTGTGTGTTGTGATGAAGTGAACCCCCTCCTCTTATAGCCTTCATATGACGATTGAAATGTCGGTTTTGGATGGCGTTTTCTCCACAACCATCATTGGGACTTCATCAGGACCCTCCACGTGTAAGTCGGAGATGAGGTGGGCTAGGGCTGGTTCGGCCGACCCACTGGGTCCACCAATCTCCACTGACTTTCTCTAGTGGCTTACAGGTGGGCCCTTATGGCGGTTAAGGATGGATTGGTCCCACTTTAAGTTGGTTTAGCACTGATTGTGGGCCCTTCAATATGTGGGATGATGACGTGGCAAGCGTCAATTGGTCGGAGGTTTGTTTCTTCGTCACGTAAGCGTGCTTTCACATCATTTATTCGTATAAATACCTATACTCAAATAATCTCCAGGGACATGTGGAACTTTATTATTTTTAAACCTATGTGCGTCTAAGATATGCTAATTCCCCTTTATTCCCGAGGTATGTGGGAATGACTAGTTACCTAACGAGGAGACTACTTAGTGCCAAAAAACATGTGGACTTAGGTTGCTGCATCCTATGGACTTAGTTGTCTGCCACGATAAAAAAACATACCACCATGGTGTCTCCTGCTGAATATGCTATACTAGAGATCCAACCGTTGCCCATTTTGGCTTGTGATTAGTACGGTTAACGCTTCACAAGAGTACCTCGTGAACCGGTCCTTAATTGCCATTAGCACGACCATCAAAATCATCAAACCATGTGTTCACAACCCACCATTAATCAAATTTTAGTTGGAAATTAATTAATTAATTAGCCAATCATTATTGACCATCATGAGCTACCATTAATTATCCATCATAACGATATAAGTGAATCATTAATTGCCCCACATAAAATGATAATAAAGTTTCTAATAAGTGCTAAGCAATTATTCCTAATCTCTAGTTAAACCATTATATAAAGTTTAACTACTCAAATTATAACCCAAGGTATCAAGGAATAAGGGATTCGATGCAAATTTGGTCATAACAAATGAATAGGTTCATACCACCCAATGACATTCGAAAATAAATGTACATTTGAAATAAATAGAGAAGTTTAAATATAGGATCAACATGATCAATGGAATTATGTTTGGGATCTGCGTGACTTGCCTTGCTGGGCTTCAAATGCTTCAGATCCTT
Source organism: Oryza australiensis (assembly GCA_019925245.2). Lineage (NCBI taxonomy): Eukaryota > Viridiplantae > Streptophyta > Magnoliopsida > Poales > Poaceae > Oryza > Oryza australiensis. Next base: position 1,420,436 of record JAIFGZ020000017.1, on the reverse strand, counting down.
CTGTAGTGAAAACGAACTCTCCGAAAATGTCAGAAACTAGACCAAAATCAACAAAAACAACTCAAAAAACACACATAAGCAGTACATGTGGATATTTTTAACATGTAGATCTTGATTTTGGATAAATTTAGAAATTTAAACCACCCAAATCCGAGTTAAAATGAATTAGTTATGAATTTTGGTAGTTTAAACCAATTTAAAATATTTTCAGAGACTTATTGGATTTATGACGCAAAAAGAAATTATTTTTGAAAAGAAAAAGCTAATTTATTGTGTCAGCCCTGGAACCGTCCACTGTAGACTCAGTTCGCAGAGAGGTCCACAGTTGATAGGGAACAGACGACCGAGATTGATTGGATCCATCCAACCCTAGATCAGACAGGCCACAACGGATCGGCTTTGATCTCACACACAAGCGACAGGTAATCAGCAGAGGGTGATGTGGTGCTGACAGGGCTCCGATGTGGCGCTGACAGGGATTCAACGTGGCTTCGCCGGTGGTGAGCAGCTTGGGAATCTAGGGTTGTCGGTGTTCCATGGGACGGTGGCAAAAATGGAAAGCACGACGAGGAGGGCTTGACGCGGGGAACTCACGGGTGTGCACAATGGCAACAGACGGCGACGGACGGCAACAGTGATGAGCTCGGAGCAGTGGAGGGCTTTCGGTTGTCGATGACGGTGATGCTCCGACGTCTTCCAGCGGTGACAGAGTAGCGCACGGGGATCCTCTCCTCCTTGCAATCCCAAAGGTGGCGACGACGATTGAAGATGACGACGAACAGCGATCGGCGACACGACTGCAACTTGCGGCGGTGGCAAAGCTTCAGCTTTCATATGGTGACGGCTCTACGAGCTGCAAGAAGCTAGGGCTAGGTTGGGATAGCTAGCGGACAGCTGGGAACACTATTTAAAGTGATAGAGAGATGGAATCCAGGCCCAAATCGATCTCTCCGATGTTTGGAAAGTCTAGGGTTCGGAATCCGATTGGAACTCGAATCCCTTGCGATCTCCTTCGAATCTACACAAACTTCCAAGAGAGAAAAGGAAGAGGGGATCCAGAGGAATATTTTCCCTCTATTGATTTGGCCAGAAAAGGAAAGATTCAACAGGATTGGAAAGGGGATCGGTGACGACACTATGGAGCTCGACGACGCGAGGTAGATGACGACCGACAAGCAAGACGCACCTGTCAACAAGAGAGAGAGGGAGAGAGGCGTGGGTGGCTGGCCGACTAGGTCGTGGCAACACTATGCATAGGAATGAGAGGAATGGACCGATTGGGCTGAAATCGACCTAGGAACAGGAAAGGAATTTTAATATCCGTTTTCATTTAAATAAGTAGTGAAATGATATTCCATTTATGAAAAATACTTTCCTTGCTCAAATAAATCCCATAAAATTCTAGAAAATTTTTAAGAAGGATAAATATTTAATAAAATTTTATCTTGCCTACTTTTACATCAGGATTTATTAAGAAAAATTAATTCTTCTCTTCTAGACTTTTAATTCAATTTCAAAAAATGCATTAAATAATATATTATTAATTCAAGAGATTTTTAGAGTGTGACAATATGATAATCTAATACTCAATGAGCTAATAAATTTGTCTAATGTAATGGATATAACAAATTTATCTAAAGCGACATTATGTTTAAAGAAACACCAACTTGATCGGAATATCGGACCTAACCAAGGAAGTCCTAACTAAGCCAATGTGACTATAAACAATAATGGAACTCAATATAGAGATGATATACCGGATATGCAACACTTGTGTCGGCCCGATTATAATATCGGACTCAATCGTGGAAGTCCTAGCCACGCCAACACAAGCGAACATGACGAAACTCACTTCTTGCTGGAGGTCAAACTCAATTGATACAAAACATGCTCAAAAACAAAAACTCATCGAAATAAAACCTATAAGACTAGGGGAGTGATGTGCCAAAGTAGATGTATATTGATTTGTGAAGATGATTTACAAAGACCCTAGGTGTATATATTTATACCCATAGGCCGATGTGAGTCCTAGTTGCACACTAGACAACTTTTCTTAAAGATAAAAGTAAAAACATAAAGTCCTCATTGGACACTAAACACACTTTCCTATAAGAAGGAAAATTACTAAACCATGCCTAATTAATAGATAAATTAAGCTGCCATGCAGTGGTCTTCACGTTTCCTTCCTGAACTTGGTTTGTTCTGGATAAATTTCTATTAGATGGTTGATCTCTTCCCTCAACTGAATCCGTCAAGGAATCTTACCAAATTTTGGCATTAACAACTAGCACATCGGTTGGTTCCAAGGAAGTCTTAGAAGTCTTGGCAGTGGGCAACTCGATGCTATCGGTGACCGAGTGGATGCGTTGGCAATGATCTCCTCCTGGTGGACCAAGGCTTCGATGGACTGTGCCATCTCGCAGCTCTCCTTGTCGTAGACTAATGATTGCATTATATTGGCTTGGAGAGAGATGGCGCCATTTGGCCCAGGCATTTTCATTAGGGCATAGGCATAGTACGGAATGGCCATGAACTTGGCCATTTCTGGCCTACCGAAGATAGTATGGTAGGCGGTCTCGAAGTTAGCCACCTCGAAGACAATCTTCTCTGTGTGGAAGATGTCAGGGTTACCGAAGGTGACCAAGAGGGTGACTTGTCCGGGTGGTGTTGAATAGGTGCCCGGGATGACGCCATGGAACAGGGATTTGCTTGGGCGAAGTAGAGAATGAGCTAGTCCCATGTCCTTGAAAGTCTTGGAGAATAAGATGTTAAGGATTTTACCGCCGTCGACAAGTACCCTCTTTAACCGTACGCCCTCAATAACTCGGTCGAGGATGATGGAAAACGGCCTGGGTGTGGTATGTAGTTCGAGTGGTCAGAATGATCGAACGTGATGGCGAGCCCAACGAGCGAAGGTACTATGGGGTGTTAGGGACGACGGCGTTGATCTCGTGCGCGGTGAGCTTTTGCTTGCGCTTGGACTCGTAAGCGTCTGGTCTACCGTAGATATGGTTGAGCTCGGCATGGGGATGTGGTAAGCCGGGAGGTGCTTTGTCATTGTCTTGTGTAGGCGGGCATGCCTCCTTTGACTGGGTGGGCTTCTCAGAGAGCCGTTGGGCGTATTACTTGAGCAGCCAACAGTCTTTCGCCAAGTACTTGGAGTTGGGATGGTAGAGGTAGGAACCATCCATGAGCTTGTTGAAGTCATCTGATCTGGGCGCTTGGGGACGCCAGTTGTAACTGCCCTTGTGATAACTTTACCTACTCCTCGTTGACGTTTTATTCCTATCAAAGCCATATGTCTATGTAATTGATAACCCTTATACATATGTTGATTGTCATAATTTTAAGTTTGGTCAAATGGTTAGGACCCATGTTAGAATCTTTTCATGCTTTCATGATCAAGGTTCTTTTCACATCCACCAAATATATTACTCTCCATCTACAATATGGCTTAGAAAAATATTCCATCCACCATATGCTAAACTTCTACACTGGAAGTCAGCATCCACAATCATTCATCCACCAAATAAAGACTACATATGATTCTCCTGTTCTACTATCCAAGCCAAATGAGACATGAGCTAAAAAAAGTTATGATGATGTTAATCAAAATGCCCTCAAAAGAGAATATAAAATATTCTCAAGCATGATGAAAAAATATAGAAAAATAGCCATATTCTCAAAATAAAGTGCAAGAAGGAGGATCATACAAAAATGAGTCATCATCCCTTTCTTCCAACCTTTCCATACACAAATTCGTTTCCACACATATGTGCACAACTTGATCATGTTTGTATGTCCAGTATTCTTCATGGGTCTACTTTTGACTTTACAAAATATTTGATGCAAGTATATCATTTTCTATTCCCTGTCCTGAGCTCCACATAAGCCTTATTAGAAAGGTAGGATAAGAAAATGTAACATTAATGCCTTGGTGAGGATTAAACACTTTGGGCAATTTGAGAGAATCAATTGAGTAGTAAAAGTAAAGTTATGTTTTATGAGCAAAAGGAAAACCCCAAGGTAATTCATCGAAAGGACTAAAGGTGATTTGAGTCACTTCAAAGTTCACGAGTATATATATGGCTTGGAATACATTGTATGTTTGTATTATTACACATGAAGTCATTACTATGTTGAAATCCATGAGTTTTACTCAGGGACGAGTAAAGGAAGTGTTAGGTTGTTGTTGACGGTCGTCAAATGCAAACTTTAACCGTCAACTTCTACATGAAAGAATACAAAATATAATATCAAACTTAGTGGTAAGGGTTTATTATTAACCATTTTCACTAGTATTGGTAAATATGAGCATGTAGGTGAAATTTGGATGAAAACACACCCGCCATGCAACAAAATGTATCTCCGACCAATCATACACGAGCACAAGGATTGGGAGGCCCACATGACAGCCAAAACCGACCTAATTAAAGTGGGTCCAAACTATCCTCAACCGTCATAGGGGCCCACATGTCAGTCTTTGGAGAAAGGCAGTGGGGAAGTGTGGGATCCAGGGGTTGGCCAAACCGCCAGGGCCGCCACTCGTCCCCACCTTCTACGTGGAGGTACAAGATTTCGCCTCAATAATGGTTGTGGGTGAACCGACCTCCACAATCATCATAACTGCCCTATAAAAATAGAAGCTCAACATACTTCCAAACACACACAACAAAGTAGAGTACATCTCACTTTCATATCTTAGACTTTGCTTTAGTATGTAGGATTAGGAAGAGAGGAAGGGCAAGCTCCGGAAGGAGTGCCCCGAATAATCGGGGTTTTCTTTGAGAATTTCTGCAGGAGTGTCGGACTTGTTAGCATTCTTCCATTGGAGTTTTGGAGGAACACCGGAATTGTCGTCCTTCTTTTGCTTGTACCTCAACGGATGCTTCTTTTATGAAGTAAATGTTCAAGATTTCTTTTTATGGTATTTATTAGTTTATTTACATGAGATATATTTTCATCGATGCAGGTTCATCGCATAGTTGTAATTAAGTGCTCCAGTACTAGGACTCTGGATAAAGAAAGAAGTTCCTGCGTGAGGCTAGAGTAGTAGTCAATAACTTAGACGTGGTTTCTAGGTTTATGACTACCTTCGTTTGTTGTCTCCATGTTCGGATACATCATAGAGCTCAAGGCCGGACACATCTTGACAGAGCAAGGAAGGGCCGATGCCCGAAGTATTCAATAGATTTTTACCTTTAACTTAAATTAGCTAATTAAGTTCATAGGAATTCTCTCTATGCCTAACCTATCATTTGTTGTTGTCCTTGGATAGAATCCGTTCATAGGTAATACACACACGTTTTCTATGATCATATCAAATACAAACAACAATGTTCATTGGAGTTCTAGCCAATAAGTTATCATTATTGTGGGCTTCAGCTATCATATCTATCGGATACTTAGCAAAATACATTTAATTTACTTGCATCGGATTTCCAGCCGATGTATTGTTTAACCATCGGACTCATATATATATATATCATGCTACATCAGTTTTGGCTGTGGCCGATTGGTTTATATTATATTGTCTCATTGCAATTTTTGAGTTACATCTGCTCATACTCAAACTTGTATATTCACTAATTAAATTTTTCCTTGTCAACTTTAATTTTATGTTGTGTCGGTTCGATCCACTCTATAAAGATTGCATTTGATAAAAAATGATTTATTGATGATTGTGAATAATTTGGTTCTTGCCGATGATAACATGAATCCCACTGTTTATCTGATTATTTGAATCTACAAATTTGCGCATAATTTGTTTATCTGATGATAACATAATTTGTGCATAAGATGATTTTCCCGTGCGGGCGGCTTAAGCGGATCGCACGGAAAGATGTTTATTCCCGCACGGCCCCTATATACCCGTGCGCGGCCTCCAAAAAGTTTCTAAGTCCAGGCGAAAATTTTGACACTCAAAGCGCTGTCAGGGTGCCCAAATCCACTGCCGAGATCCGCCGCCCTCACCCCGCTTCTTCTCTCTCTCTCGCCGCTCTCGCCGCCGACGTCGTCGCCCTCACCGACGCGCCCTCACCGAGATCCGACGCCGCCGCCCTCAACCAACGACCTCATCGGCACCGGCGCCCTCACCACCGCATTCACCGCGCGCCGCCCTCACCGCTGCCCGGTGGCGCCCTCACCGCCCTCACCGCCGCCCGGCACCGACGCCCTCACCGCCCTCACCGACGCCCTCAACCGGCCTTACCGCACGCCCTCACCGGCCTCATCGATGCCCGGCACCCTCAACCAGCCTCACCGCCGCCCTCAACCACTCACAGCCGCCACCCCTTCATTGCCCCTTCATCGCGCGCCCGGCCCCTTCACCGCCCCTAAGGTACCATGCCTACCCTGCCCTAAATATTTGCCGATGAATGGATGATTGATGAATGGAAGAAAGTTATTTTTGTGAATATTTTGCTCGATGAATGAATGGATGGATGGTTGAATTGATGGATGAATGAATGGATGAATGAATGAATGATTTTTGTTAATTTTTTTGAATATTGTTGTGAATAAAAGTGATGGCTATATTATTTGTTGAATTATTTGTGTAGCAAATTGTTGGATGGCAAATTTACGAGTTTATGTCTGGTTGCACGCCAAGTGTTCGATGAAATGCCCACAAGGGTTAGAATTGTCTAGGGTTGTAAAAATTTGTAAAATGAAGTACTAGTAGCAGCATAGTAGTAGTAGTAAAAGTGATGGATAAGATGTTTGATGATTTAGTTAATGTATGATGAATTTTTGATATAACTGTAAAATGGATTGTTATTTATTTGATGGAACTATAGCATTTTAGAAGTTTAAAATATAGTCAATACGAAAAAATACAATTTATTTCCTTCTTCTTCTCTTTAGGTCTTGTTCTCTATGTTTTTTATGCATTTCCTTAATATTGGCATCTGTTATCGGAGATCCCTACACGAAAGCATCAAATGTATGCGTATGTATAACTTACGTTTGACGATTTTGTCTAGGGGTCTCCGATTGTGGAATTGCGTGTGACCCTTCAACTTCATGCTCCAATAGTGGATATAGTCTTGTTTTTCTGAGAGCAAAAAAATATAGTCTCGTAGAAGTTAAAATATAGTCAATATAGAAAAACCTAAAGAGAAGAAGAAGGAAAAAAACAGTATTTCACAAATTGTGTGTTATGAACGACTGTAGATCAAATGTCGAACGAGAAAGCTCCCTCAGAGGCACCCAACGTTGAACCAATGCAAGAGTCTTTGAGAGAAGGAACATGGCAGACACCAAGCGATCCTTTAGTCGAAGTTACGCCACCACCACCGGTTGAAGAAGACCCCGACTACATCCCTATCGAGCAAGCAGTAAGTCGAGCCGTATTGTTATGAACTGACCAGTGTACCTCGTAGGATCCCGTTTAACGTTTTCTGTTGTACGTACAGATGGAAACAAGGTGTCGCTCAGAAAGAAAGGCCGCCAAGTCTGTCATCATAGCCAAAATCGAGACGGACACAGCAACGTCCCGTCCGGTAGAAATTGACACGTCCACGAGCGCTGGAGGTTGTCAAGAGAGAAGACGTGGTCAGAGAAGTAAGAACCAACCCCCCGAGGAGACATACTATATCACCTCTCTGAACCAGGATGGGAAGCCAGTAGAGCCCAAGGTAGCAATAACAAAATTCAGCAGCACTTGTGTGGTACTGGCCAGAACCCACGGCCCTTTAAATGTAGATTCCTGGGAGCAAGTGGATGACAACCTGAAGAACTTCATGTGGAACGAGTTGCAGAAGTGGCTTGTATATCCGCCTGGTCCGGAGGCCCTAGGAAAAGAGTTTGCCTTAAAAATGATGGCACATCGGTGGAGGCAGTGGAAATCGGACATGAACACTCACTACGTGAAAAAAAACAAGTATGAATTCAAAGACTACGGTGGTATTACGCCCGCCGAATGGAATAGGTTTGTGGCGAAGATGACAAGCCCTAAAGCCTTAGCGCGGAGGAAGAAGATGTCCGACCTCGCAAAAAAGAACAAGTACCCACACCGATTGGGCTCTAGCGGCTACGATTGCCACGTAGAGAAGTGGTGAGCAACCGAAGAAAAGTTTACGCCCAAGGAAAGCCCCTGCTTTTACATGCACTAAAGGAAAGGGGCAAAAACTGGGTTTGGGCATGGAGCACGGGCCAGGTCACCAACGAGGGAGAGATCCTTTTCGAGGATCTGGATATCGAGCGTGTGACCACTAGTCTAAAGGACATTGCGGAAAAGGAGAAGATTGGGGAGTTTATTGCCAAGAGGGAACACGATCAATTGACATCTGCACTAGGCAACCCCGAACATTCTTGACGAGTAAGGGGTGTATCGTCAAGGACAAGTTGGAAAGAAGGGTTTCCTCAGAAAGCTGCAAGTTACAAGAAACGGGACAGGTACAAACACAAACTTGAAGAGCAGATAAAAAACAAGTTGAAGAACATTTCTACTCTCTTGTTGCACAGAATCGCCAAGCCTTCCCTAACGTGTTTCAGCAATTTGAAGAACCCATAGTACAGATGCGCAGTGTTGAATCAAATAACTACTCAAAAAGAAAGAGCTAAAAGTGCTCTTGGTTATTTTTGGAGAAGGATTTTATTTGAGAAAGAGTATCAATGTCATAAGTATATATACTTGGGTTTTTCTTTCAATCTTTGCACTTGTGAATATGTTGCATTTTAAATCATTGGAATCATGAATCATTAATGTTGAATTGATCTTAGTTGTAATATTTTAGGTTCATGTTTTTACTCTAGTGCATGCTTGTTAATTAGCTAGTCACTTTTTCAACCTTGTTATTGCAAAACATGTAATTGAGTTACTTTTGATATAATGCAAAGCTCTTCCGTGCTTCTGATCATTCATGAACTCATTGTCAAAAGGGGAAGAACAAGGAAACAAAATTGTGAATTATTTTCATATTCAAAGACGAATTTTCACAGAAGAATTTTCAGAATTTCCATTCTTTGCATTCAAAATGCTTTTTGGGTTGCTTCACAAAACATCACAAACTAATTTTTTTTGGGTTTGCCAATGGTTTCATCAAGAGGGAGATTATTGAATCAGATGAGTTTGATTTATATTTTATATGATGAAACATTGGATTTGTGCTTTGATGCTTCTATGTGTGATATTTTGTGTGGCGGTTAGACCGGACAGACAACGCTGGTCAGACCGGTGTATGTGCACGGTCTGATCGGAGGTGTGTGTGTGGTCAGATCGGCTGAGTTCAATTCACAGTCGGTCAGACCGATTTTGGTTCGCGGTCATACTTCGACTCACTGTCGGTCAGACCGGCGCGGTCTGACCGGCCCACTTTGATTTCCCGGTTTCATATTATTTCTTTATGGATTTGTCTTCTAGATGCTCCTTATGCGTATGGTTACTATTGACAACCTAATGTGAGTCAAGTTTGGACAAACTTGTGCTCGGTATATCATTTCATTGTCGTATATGTGCAGATATTGCTTGAGGCTTCGGATAGTATTGCTGTGTCGGATAAAAGTCAACTTGGGAGAAGTAGACGTCCAGCACGTGGGATACTAAAAGGCTAGAGGATAATGCACATGGAAGATGGAGAATCTATATGGCATACGAGAGGGATCGTATGCGGAGTCGAATTTGGAAGGGAGTCCAGATTTGGAAAGTTAGGGTGAATGAGTCCTATTGGGAATAGGAGTTCTACTTCTACTATGAGTAGGAGGTTGAGTCTTATTGTGAATAGGAGTTCTACTCCTACTTTGAGTAGGAGGATTTTTTGGTATAAATTGAGAGGGAGGGTGTGCCTCCTGGACATCGATTTTAAAGTGAGGGATTAGAGAGAATAGCTAGGGTTTCGAGTTAGGTCAAGATTTTGGTGAGGAGTGCTATTGTTGCACCTTGTAAACACTTTTAGATGCAATAAAGTTGAAATAGTTTGATCTATTTCTTCGAGAGTTCATCTACTAGTGTTTTCTGGATCCCGACGGTCTGACCGTAGGAGTGCGCACGGTCTGACTGGCGGGTTGCGACGGCGGTCCAACCGGAGCCTAGTCGGCGGTCTGACCAGGCAGGAGGGGCGGTGTAACCGGCCGGTATACTGTGGTGTGACCGGTTAAGGCTTCAACAGGTTTGGTTCATTTTTGTTTTGTAGATCGGTTTCGTTGGTATCTTTAAATCTGCTAAAGTTTTGGGTTTTTGGTATTCCCTACTATTCACTCCCCCTCTGGTAGGTTTGTTTGGTCTTGTTCGATCCTACCAGTGATATCAGAGCCTCGTTCTTGATTTACTTTTTTGATCTTTTGCCATGCCTCGTTCATACAAACCTCATGTTTTCATGGAACCGATTTTGACTATTGGAAGAAAAAGATGGAATCTTACATAACATCTCAAGGTTATGACATTTGGCTAAAAGTTTCACAATCTTATGACATCCCTGATCACATTGATACTCCTAATCTAAAATTGGACTTTGAAAATAATTTCAAAGCTCAGAATATTATTCTTAATGCAATTTCTCGCTCCGACTTTGATCGTGTTCCGTATCTTGCTACTGCTAATGAGATTTAGAAAGTTTTGAATGATTTTCATACTGGATCTTCGAACACTAAAGAGTTGCAAAAAGATGTTTTCAAAAAGGAGTACATCAAATTTGAGATGACACACGGGAAGTCCTTGGATGACTATCTTGGTCGTTTTAACAAAATTTTGAGTAATCTTAGATCTGTTGATTCTTCTTATAATAATAATTATTCTCAATCTGAGGTTGCTCGTCATTTTACGAATGGTCTTGATATGAAGGTTTGGGAAGTTAACGTTACCTCAATTCAGGAATCTGTGATATGAACATTTTGACTTTGGATGTTCTTTATACCAAATTGAAAACCTATGAGATGAACATTCTTTCTAAAAGGAATAATTCGAACTCTTCTGCTTTGGTGTCTTCTTCTACATCTTCTGATTCTGCTTCACAATCAATGTTTGATGCTTTCTCTGCCATGTCCGATGATCAACTGGAGGAAATCAGTGAGGAGGACATGGTATCGCTTGCTAACAGAATTTCTCGAGCTGTGAATAATGTCAGGTCCTGGAGGAGAGGAGGACCAATCCGTTGTTTCGGGTGTGGACAACCAGGACACATTCGATCTGAGTGTCCCAAGGCTAGAAAAGGTAAACTGGAGGAGGCAAAGCCTCAAGATGGATCCAAGGACACTAAGCAAAACAAAAAGCAGGCAAAAAATATGAAGATGAAGAAGTTCTACCAAAAGACAATTGATGCAGCATATGAAGCGATTCGAGAATCAAGTGATGTTGATTTTGAAAGTGATGAAGATGATGACAAGGAGAAGAACATTGCTGGGGTTTGTTTCATGGCCAGCAGCATTGATGAAGATTCTGAAGATGATAATGAGGTAACTTATGCTCCTAGTGTTGAATATCATCAAGATGTTATTGCTAGACTTGGTTACAAGATTTCTAAATTTGAAAAGAAGATTAATCAACATGAAGTAGTTGTTGATTCTCTTAAAGCTGAAAATAATAGATTAAGATCTCTTGCTTCTGACGATGATGACTACAAATCTTGTGAGGTTTTATTTGCTGAAATTAAGTCAATTAGAGATATTTATGCCAAGAAGCTTGATATTGAATCTAAGAAAACTCAAAAATTTGAATCTTGTCTTGCTCTTAGCTTTTCTATGAACACTAGATTGACTAATGAATTGTTTTTAACAAAAGGAGCTTTAAAGAAATGTCAAATTGCCTGGTTTGCTAGCTCTATATTTAATGCAATTAGTGCAAAAAAAGTTGAAACAATCTAGTGCAAAACCTTGTTCATCATGTCTTGCTAATGAATTGAAATTAAAAGATGCCTTAGGTCGTGTTTGGCATATGGAAGAAATAGTTAAGCAAGATGAAGTGCTTTCTTGTCAAACTTGTAGAAAACAGAAAGGTCTTTTGGATGCTTGTAAAAGTTGTGCTACTTTAACTCAAGAGATCTCTTATTTAAAAAGCTTTTTGCAATGTTTTTCTGATGGTAAAAAGAATCTCAACATGATTTTGGATCAATCAAAGGTTAGCACAGACAACCGTGGTTTAGGTTTTGATCCCTATGTTCACTCTTCTAGGCATCCCGTTGCTGTTTTGAGTATAAGTGAGAGAGGTGAAACTTTGACTAAACCATATCCTAAACCCATTGTGTTTAAATCTGTTGGCATCATGACTTCTTTGAATGCATCATCCTCTAAAACCAGTGCTATGATTGCAAAACCATTTGTTGCTACTTCTGTTGCTAAACCATCTATTTCTACTTATGCTTCTAATCATCATGAGAAATACACTTGTTCGTTTTATGGAAAAGATGGACATTTGGTTGGATTTTGTTTTAGACTTGCCCGTAAAAAGAAAAAGGAAAGTGAAATTGCTTTTGCGAAACGATGATGGCAAAAATCGGGTTTTGGTTCAAGGAGCATGGTGAGACCGACACTGACTAGTCGGTCAGACCGGCAGCCAGGCTCGGTCAGACCGCAAGTATAGCAGCGGTCAGACCGGCCTCGGGGCAGTTTTGTGCATAATTCAAATCAGACTTTTGTGAAGCGACAAGGTAAGGTGTCAGGTAAGTCTGTTCTGATTTTGTTTGTGCATATGTACTTACTGGTTCTACTGGTCGTGTGACTCAGTGTTGGATTCCAAAATTTCTTATTTCTAATCCCAACATGGAGGCCTTGACATCTTCTTGTTTATAAGTATTTTGATGGCATACTTCCCATGTTTGTGCAATGTGGAGACAACGATTGGTTTTCACGGTAACATCAAGGTAATTTTGGATTGACATAATTTTGTACTACTCTCTTGATTATTAGCTTTTTATATGCTAGTATTTGAGGTAGTAGTTTTTGTTAGTACGAGTGGATATATGTAAATTTATGAGAACCTTGGTGATATCATTAGCAATTGAACGTCTTCTTCAAAAAATCTTTGATTTCTTCTTGATTTTTCTTTGGAGAGAATTGGAGGTTAATTTGAGGGGGAGTTTTTGTTTTTTTTATGCTTTCATGTTAAAAAGGGGGATATTGAATTGAAATTTGTGGATACAAAGTTGCAACTCGCAGATATTTTCACCAAACCTTTGAATTCTTCATGCTTTGCTTTTCTTAGGGGAGAATTAGGTGTTATTCATCCTTTTGGCATCAATTGAGGGGGAGAGTTATTGGCTCTTTGTTGTATGAATTCTTCTTTCTTTTGCATTTCTTTTGCATTCATGTTTTTAATTCATGCATGGTGTGATAAAAATAAGGAAAAAAGGAAAAGAAAATACAAGATGGATGAGCTATGTTTTATATCTTTAGTATATTCTAGTGCTTGCTAGCAATGCTTGTTAGATAATTTGATTACTATATTAGATTGTGTGCATTTTAGTAATTACTTGAGCTTTTGATATTGCTTTTAAGCGATATGATACATGACACATAATTCTTTTACTTGAATTAATGAAATATGCAATACTGAAACAAGTGCTTAGTTTGAATGATTAATGCTTTTATATATGCTTTATGAGTTGTTATTCCTCATATTAAACCTTTTGTTCCAATCACCGCAAGAGTACATAAATGCTTATTTATATGAGAGAAAAAATGAATACCGAATCCTTGGAAATAGTTTTGATGACAAGGACGTATTCGCGGTGAGATAAAAAAAGATGTCGAATCCTTGGAAACAGTCTTGACGACAAGGACGTACCCGCAATAATTGAGAGAAAAGTATAAAAAAAGTAAAAAAGAAAGAGCTAAAAGTGCTCTTGGTTATTTTTGGAGAAGGATTTTATTTGAGAAAGAGTATCAATGTCATAAGTATATATACTTGGGTTTTTCTTTCAATCTTTGCACTTGTGAATATGTTGCATTTTAAATCATTGAAATCATGAATCATTAATGTTGAATTGATCTTAGTTGTAATATTTTAGGTTCATGTTTTTACTCTAGTGCATGCTTGTTAATTAGCTAGTCACTTTTTCAACCTTGTTATTGCAAAACATGTACTTGAGTTACTTTTGATATAATGCAAAGCTCTTCCGTGCTTCTGATCATTGATGAACTCATTGTCAAAAGGGGAAGAACAAGGAAACAAAATTGTGCATTATTTTCATATTCAAAGACGAATTTTCACAGAAGAATTTTCAGAATTTCCATTCTTTGCATTCGAAATGCTTTTTGGGTTGCTTCACAAATCATCACAAACTAATTGTTTTTGGGTTTGCCAATGGTTTCATCAAGGGGGAGATTCTTGAATCAAATGAGTTTGATTTATATTTTATATGATGAAACATTGGATTTGTGCTTTGATGCTTCTATGTGTGATATTATGTGTGGCGGTTAGACCAGACATACAACGCTAGTCAGACCGGTGTATGTGCACAGTCTGACTGGAGGTGTGTGCGGTCAGACCGGCTATGTCTGATTCAAAGTCGGTCAAACCGATTTCGCTTCACGGCCGGACTCCGACTCACTGTCGGTCAGACCGGCTCGGTCGGACCGACCGACTTTGATTTCTCGGTTTTGGATTGTTTCTTTATGGATTTGTCTTCTAGATGATCCCTATGCGTATGGTTACTGTTGAGAAACTAATGTGAGTCAAGTTTGGACAAACTTGTGCTCAGTATATCATTTCTTTGTCGTATATGTGCAGGTATTGCTTGAGGCTTCGGATAGTATTGCCGGTGTCGGATCGGAGTTGACTTGGGAGAAGTAGACGTCCAGCATGCGGGATACTAAAAGGCTAGAGGATAATGCACATGGAAGATGGAGAATCTATATGGCATACTAGAGGGATCGTATGCGGAGTCGAATTTGGAAGGGAGTCCAGATTCGGAAAGTTAGGGTGAATGAGTCCTATTGGGAATAGGAGTTCTACTTCTACTATGAGTAGGAGTGGTTGAGTCCTATTATGAATAGCAGTTCTACTCCTACTTTGAGTAGGAGGACTTTGTGGTATAAATTTAGAGGGAGGGTGTGCGTCCTAGACATCAATTTTCAGGTGAGAGATTAGATAGAATAGCTAGGGTTTCTAGTCAGGTCGAGGTTTTGGTGAGGAGTGTTGTTGTTGCACTTTGTAAACACTTTTAGATGCAATAAAGTTGAAATAGTTTGATCTATTTCTTCGAGAGTTCATCTACCGGTGTTTTCTGGATCCTGATGGTCTGACCGTAGGTGTGCACATAGTCTGACCGGTGGGTTGCGGCGGCGGTCCAACCGGAGCCTAGTCGGCGGTCTGACCGGCCAGGAGGGGCGGTCTAACCGGCCGGTATACTGTGGTGTGACCGGTTAAGGCTTCAATAGGTTTGGTTCATTTTTGTTTTGTAGATCGGTTTCGTTGGTATCTTTAAATCTGCTAAAGTTTTGGGTTTTTGGTATTCCCTACTATTCACTCCCCCTCTGGTAGGTTTGTTTGGTCTTGTTCGATCCTACACCCAGCAGCGCCGGGTCAGTTGACACCACACCTTTTCTAGTAGATACCATAACTGCCCCGACGCCGTGCGGCCTCCTCCTGCCGATAGGAAAGGCCGAGAAGAGAGAGGAGGTGGGTACAGGACTTGCCATACCAGGGCGACAATTTCACAACACGCCAATCCCTGAGGAATATGCAAGGGTGCAAGTGGCCAAGGTGCATACAGAGCATAACAGCTTAGAGCTAGATATTTCAGCACCTGAAGGGATAGAATTGCTTGGGGATACGGTGAATCAGTTCATTCTATGACATCGACGAGATATCCTGCTAGTCAGTCCACAGTCAGTATCCCCAATCGAGCCGGTTCCTCAGATTGTTGCTGCGCCTGCACCGCCTTCTCCACCAGGGCCAGATTCGCCACCTAATCGGCCTACTTCCCTACCTCCCTCCCCCCTAAAGATAAAGGTCTTGATTCGCCAAAGCTGTCAGCCCCTGAAGTCACCACAGAACAACCTCCAAGCGACGTCCAAGATATTCATCAATCTCCTTCGACACCACAGTCAGCTTTGGCGGTACTTGAAAGGCCTCTTCTGAAAACAACAAGTGTTCCAAATCCGAGCAATCTTGAACCTCGTCGCCTTATCCCAAAATTGGTTAGATCAACCTATGATAAGAAAGAAATGGCTGTATACGAGCAGAACTTAGTGTTCTAGGCTTTCAGGGGGAGATCACCGACTGACAAGAAGCAGGATCAACCTCCAAAGTTATCGGATTCACAACAATCGGTGAAAAACCAAGCGGAGGACCTGCAAAACTGGACTTTGGATGAAGTGCCAACAAAGTACGAGTACGGCAAGCCGTTCCTGCCGTGGCACGTCATGGAAGACATGCCCTGGGAAATTAGGCTTATGCACGACTGGTACCTAAAGGTGTCCAAAATGGGCTCAACATGATTACTGTGAAGGTCCTGGATAACGCTTTCACCAATGGACCAAATGGGATGCTGGTAATCGATTTCAACGACCTTTACGCATTATTCAAGATGGAAAAAATGGATATAAGTCAGGAGAAGTTCTTGGTTGGACTCGATGACGAATTGACGGATAAGCTCATCTTGATAGAATATGTTGATTTCGAGAAACTGGTTGACAAGGCTATCCGTCAATAAGATTAGCGTAACAAGATGCTAAAGAAGAGAAAGGTTGCTCAGTTCAGACCCCAGCCTCAACCAGGGAATCGTCAATGACCGCGATTCACGCCCGAAGGTCAGGGTGGACCTACCACCATGATCGTCCGCCAGCATCGACCATATCACCCAGGAAATTTCCAAGCTGGTAGTAGCCGCAATGGGCAGCAACAACGAAATCCTACTCCATGCCCTCCAATGGCACAACTACAGCAGCAATCTAAGCCAGCACTGCCAAAGAAGGACTTCAAAAATAAACCAGGCAACTGCTTCAACTATGGCGAGCCCGGACATTTTGCGGATAAATGTCTGAAGCCCAAGCACGCACCTCGATTCGTCCAAGCAAGGGTGAATCGCACTTCGAAAGAGGAAGCCAAGGATGCACCAGAAGTAATATTAGGTATGTTCCCTTTGAACTCTTTTACCACATCAGTCTTGTTTGATTTGGGTGCAGCCCATTCGTTCATATCAAAGGCTTTTGTTGGGGCACATGGGATCTCATTATTGAAACTTAAGATACCCATACGGGTTCAAACCCCCGGAAAACATTTCAACATCGCCCATTTCTGCCCTTCAGTGGCAATAGAAATTCAAGGATCCCAATTTCTAGCCAACCTTATCCTTCTGGAATCAAAAGGCCTAGATGTCATCCTTGGGATGGACTGGTTGACCTGATATAAGGGACTGATCGATTGCACAAGTCACACGATCACCTTGACCAATGGTGATGAGAAGTTGTTTTCCATTCCGCAAGACCGTCGAAGTTGGTAGCAAGCTTGAATCAGATCTCTACCAAGGAAATACCAGAGGAGGAAGGAAAGATCTCAAAGAGGTTAGAGTATATACCCATAATTTGTGAGTATCCTGATGTCTTCTCAGAAGACCTAACCACGATGCCGCCTTCAAGAGAGATAGAGTTCCAGATTGACCTGATCCCCGGAACTGCTCCAATCCAGAAGAGGCCCTATAGAATGGGAGCAAATGAGTTAGGGAAAGTCAAGAAGCAAGTTAATGAGAAGCGCGGAAAGGTTACATCCGTCTGAGCACGTCACCTTGGGGTGCTCCGGTAATTTTTGTGGAGAAGAAGGATAAGACCAAGAGGATGTGCGTCGATTATCGTGCACTCAATGAGGATACAATTAAGAACAAGTACCCTCTACCATGAATTGATGATCTGTTTGATCAATTGAAGGGAGCAAAGGTGTTCTCCAAGATAGATCTGTGATCAGGCTATCATCAGTTAAGGATTCGGGAAGAGGACATTCCCAAGACAGCTTTCATCACTCGATATGGTTTATATGAGTGTACTATCAGGTCATTTGGACTTACCAATGCACCTACCTTCTTTATGAATTTGATGAATAAGGTGTTCATGGAGTTTTTGGACTAGTTTGTTGTTGTTTTCATTGACAACATACTTATCTACTCCAAGTCGAAAGAAGAATATGAGCAACATCTCCAGTTAGTGCTCGAGAAGTTAAGAGACCATAAGCTCTATGCTAAGTTTAGCAAGTGTGTTTTTTGGTTCAAGGAAGTATAATTCCTCGGTCACATCGTGAATGCTCAAGGAGTAGCGGTTGACCCCTCTCATGTGGAATCGTAACCAAGTGGACTCCACTAAAGACCGTTACCCAAATCAAAAGTTTTCTTGGACTTGCGGGTTATTATCATCTATTCATTGAAAATTTCTCCAGAATTGCGAAGCCAATGATGCAATTGCTGAAGAAATATGAGAAATTTAAATGGACCACAGAATGCAACCAGAGTTTTGAAGAGCTCAAAAAGAAGCTAGTGTCTGCACCGGTTTTAATCTTACCAGATCAAATTGTAGACTTCCAAGTCTATTGTGATGCATCCCGCCAAGGACTAGGTTGTGTATTGATGCAAGAAGGAAAGTGGTCGCATACGCTTCCCGTCAGTTGCATCCGCATGAATCCAATTATCCAACCCATGACTTGAAACTAGCAGCAGTGGTCCATGCCTTGAAGATATGGCAACATTACCTAATCGGTAATCGCTGAGTTCGTTGCACTCTATGACGTATGCCAGCGAGTGAAGGCAGAACACCAAAGACCCGCTGGATTACTACAACCACTCCAGATCCCGGAGTGGATATGGGAAGAAATCGGGATGGATTTCATCACCGAATTTCCTCGGACTTAGTCAAGGCATGATTCCATATGGGTCATCATCGATCGGCTCACCAAAGTGGCTCACTTTATCCTAGTGCATACCACCTATTCGGGGAAGAAATTAGTAGAGTTGTATCTCGCAAGGATCATGTGCCTTCATGGGTGCCCAATAAGATAGCTTCAGATTGAGGGAGTCAGTTCACCTCCAAGTTTTGGCAGAAGTTGCAAGAGGAGTTTTGGTACCCGTATAAACTTCAGTACGGCCTATCATCCGTAAACTGATGGTCAGACTGAGCGGGTAAACCAAATCTTGGAAGATATGTTTTGAGGTTGTGCTCTCGACTTTGAATTTGGGAACGTCGAGGAGAAGTGGCATACCAACTTGAGCTTCCATCCTCCATGGCTGGTATTCACAACGTATTCCATGTCTCACAACTCAAAAAGTGTTTGAGGGTAACAGAAGAACAGGCATGTCCGGATCAGATTGAGATTTAGGAGGACTTGACCTATGTGGAGAAACCAGCTCGTATCCTCGAAACAAGTGAGCAGAGAACCCGGAACAAGGTTATAAGTATCGTCGGGTTCGGTGGACTCATCACTCGAAGAAGAGGCCACTTGGGAAAGGGAAGTTGAGCTAAAGGCCGCTCATCCCTATCTCATCGCTAGTACCTCCGAATCTCGGGGTCGAGATTCCGTTTAAGCGGGGTAGGTTTGTCACACCACTGGAGTTTTTCTCTTTTAAAATCATTAAGAAAAATCGCAAAAGAAAATAATTTGAGAATTAACCTAGAGCAAAGAAATAATTTTAAATTGCAAATTCTAAATGGAAATGACATGGTAGGATTTTTCTTAAATTCTACATGTCAAAATACATTAACATGATTTTTAGTGGAATTTTCGAGCACTATAAATAATTTTTAACCAATTAAAATCAAAATCAAAATTAAATAAATACCGAGGAAAATCTCTTTCTCTCTCCGTCTTTTTCTCGCTCTTTTTCAACCATGGGCCGCCAGCCCGAGCCGACGGCCTAATCCTCCCCGCGCGCCCTCCCTCTCCCTCTCTCCTTCGCGGGCCGACAGAAGGCCGTGAACCGTTATGCTCGCCCGCGTGCGAACAAGTCCATTTCGCATCCCCTTCTCCCAGCCACCGATGGTGGGGCCCACCTGTCGGTCCCCGTCCCACCTCCGTCGCGCCGCCGCCGCCCTGCGCGAATCCCGCCACCCCGCCTCTCCGCGCGTCCTTCATGCCGCCATCACTCCCCCACCCCTCCTGCTGACCGTTGCCGCCCCATCCTCCGCTTTCGCGCCTCATAGTGGCTGGAATTAATCGTTGGCCATTATTCCCCATTTCCTACCCTGCGCAAACTTCGACGAGCAATTACGCCACTTCCCAGCAGAAACCGATCTCCCCGAGCCCTATAAAATCCACTGGTAATCCTCCCCCTCGTCTCCACACACTCGCTGAGCTCTCCTGTGCCCTCACTCGCTCCCACCATGCAACTGAGCTCTGCCGCATCCTGTCGTCGTTTGAAGGGTTACGCGGAAGCTACGCTAGCCGAAAACAAAAATTTCTACCGCGCAAACCAGGAACACTTGCAAGTAAGGGCCGATAGATCGTTACCGATTAGAGTAGAGTGCAGCGGAATAGCCAATCGGGCAATCCGATCCGGAACAGTGTAGCCTATTCCGGAGACGCCGATTCGCCAATCAGCCGATTCGAGTCGTCCGGCCGCGTTCTCACGCCTCGCTCCGATGCGCCCGACCGCAGCCGATCAAGAGCGCGCAACGTAGCGGCGCCTCTACCGGTATCCACACGTCCGGGGACGAACGCCGTACACCCGTGTGCTAGCACGCGATGCAAGGCTAGGGTTTGGCTCGAAAGTGGGGAGGGTTTCCGTGGAGATTGATCTCGGCGACTTCGTTGCACGCGATGCAATTGACGTCTCACGGCTCTCCACCCCTCCCTCCTTTATATAGAGTTGGCCGACGGGACTAGTGGCCGATTAGGACTCTATTTTGAATCGGATCTCATCCGTATCTCATAGAGTTGGCCGCCCCACACGTCGTAAGCCCATAGGACTCTATCCGATCGGATCCCTATCCGATCGAGCCGTATCCGAGTCCAACTCGAATATCTATTCTATCCCCTTAAGCGTGCGACCCTGTAGGTTCAGGTATACTCGGTTTCGGCTATAGTCTAACTTAGCCGATCGTCGGCTTCGAGTCCAACTCAGCCGAACTGTCAATAGCGGCGCCTAGCAGCACATATTGACACCATAGTATACAAGAATATAATATCGGCTCGAACCTGTAATGTGTACACAAATCCCTTTGCCTCACGATACCGCTTAAGCTATAGGCAAGATGTGTGCCATCCCTTCAATAGCTTAACCATTCACTCGAACCGTATTGGATTATCCGTCCGTTGATTGACTCCTCAATCAACTTAGCATGGCCATGCATTTCCATAATCCATTACCTCGAGGGCCCGAGATATCTCTCCAAAGGAGGGGCAAATTCCATCTTGATCACTCACATCCCACTCCATGTTTCATAGCAAACCCGAAAACTACCTTTATAACTATCCATTACGGAATAGCGTTTGGTAGTCCCAAAGTAGGCTACTACACATGTTGGAATCCATGGTGATCTCGGGTCTAAGTACTTTGTACCAACACTACCGAGACCAACTAATGGCACATTAATTCTGTAGTGTCTCATGGTGGGTCTATCCAACAATGTGTTCTCTAACACATATGTCCATGTTTATTGATTTGGTATCTCCATACCCATGATCTATGAGACATGATCATCAATCAATAAACATGCCGATCTTAGAATCATATTTGTTCCAACAATATGACATATGATCGGGATCGTTTAGAAATAGATTCATACATATCGAGTCTCATAAATAAGTCACGTACTTATTGATCAATACAAGATGTCTATTTCATGGAACCGAATAACACTTTATTCATTTATACATAAACATTGACGTGATATCCAACATCTCCATGTTGCCTCTAGTGCATATCACTAACAATCTCCCACTTGCACTAGAGTCAATCATGTAAGTATCTAATACCCATTGCTCTTGTGTGCGCCTCATGCTTCGGCGAGGAGAGGTTTTGTCGGCGGATCGGCTATGTTGAGATCCGTGTGCACTTTGCATATCTTGACATCACCTCTGTCCACAATCTCGCGGATGAGATGATATCGCCGAAGTATGTGTTTGGACTTCGATGTGACCTCGGCTCCTTGGCTTGCGCAATGGCTCCACTATTGTCACAATAGAGAGACATTGGACCGTCGTACTAGTCATCACACCAAGCTCGAAACGAATTTCTTGATCCAAACGGCCTCCTTTGCACTTCCGAAGCGCAATGTACTCGGCCTCCGTTGTAGAATCAGCAACGGTATCCCGCTTGGAACTCTTCCAGTGCTGCGCCTCCGTTCGGGCGAACACGAACCCATTGCGATCTATAATCATCCTTGTCCGTTTGGAAGCTAGCATCGGTGTAACCACTTACAACGAGCTCTTCTTCACCTCCATAGACTAGGAACATATCCTTAGTTCTTCTCAAGTACTTAAGGATATTCTTTACGGCGATCCAGTGACCTTCACTGGATCTCGACGTATCTGCTCGTAGCACTCAAAGCGTACGAGGCATGCGGCGTGTACAAAGCATGGCATACATGATGGATCCAATTGCCGAAGCATATGGAACCATACCCATCTTATTCCGCTCATCATGTGTCCGAGGACACCGATTCTTGCTAAGATTGATGCCATGTGACATAGGCAAGAAACCTTTCTTGGAATCATGCATGTTGAACCTTTTCAACACCTTGTCAATGTATGTACTTTGGCTTAATCCAATTAGCCTCTTGGATCTATCTCTATAGATCCGAATGCCCAATATATATGCTGCCTCTCCTAAGTCTTTCATGGAAAAACTATTTTTCAATGAGGACTTGACGGATTCAAGCATAGGGATATCATTTCCAATCGTAATATGTCATCCACATATAAGATTAGAAATACAATTGCGCTCCCACTGACCTTTTTGTAAACACAGGCCTCTTCTTCATTTTTGATGAAACCAAACCCTTTGATTACTTCATCAAAACGAATATTCCAACTCCGAGATGCTTGCTTCAATCCATAAATGGATTTCGTAGCTTGCATATCTTTCCAGCGATTCGGATCGACAAAACCCGAGGTTGTATCATGTATACATCCTCGCTTAGGTTTCCATTCAGGAAAGCCGTTTTGACATCCATCTCCATATCTCATAATCGAAATATGCAGCAATCGCTAGCATAATCCGAATAGATTTAAGCATTGCGACGGGCGAGAAGGTTTCATCATAATCAACTCCTTGAATCTGTTTAAAACCTTTCGCCACCAATCGCGCCTTATAGATGTGAACATTTCCATCCATATCGGCCTTTTTCTTAAAAACCCATTTACACTCAATAGTTTTGACACCATCGGTGGATCAACCAAGTTCCAAACTTGATTGTCGTACATGGATTCTATTTCGGATTCCATGGCTCCAAGCCACTTGTTGGAATCGGGTCCCACCATCGCTTCCTCATAGGTCTTAGGTTCATCGTTGTCCAACAACAATATATCACGTTGTTCCGCACTGTGTACTGTCGGGTGCACGACGTGATCTTTCGACCTCAGTGGGGCTGGTGTATCTACAACCGGTGGCGCAACACTTTGCACCTCTGTTGTGGTTACGTGGTCGCTGAAACATTTTCGGTGTTTCTTGAACTTCTTCAAGATGCACCCTGCTCCCACTAACCCTTCTTGAAAGAAACTCTTTCTCTAAGAAGACACCGTGTCGGGCGACAAACACTTTGCCTTGTTCCCGATTATAAAAGTAATATCCCTTAGTTTCCTTAGGATATCCCACAAAGAAGCACTTGTCGATTTGGGTGTGAGCTTGTCGATCTAAACGTTTTACATAAGCTTCGCATCCCCATATTTTGAGAAAAGACAAACTAGGGGTTGCCCTGTCCATATCTCATATGGTGTCTTTTCAACCGACTTAGATGGAACTCTATTTAGTGTGAGCGCAATTTGTTTCAAGAGCATATCCCCGAAAGATAACGGAAGATCACTTTGGCTCATCATCGACCGCACCATGTCCAACAAGGTGCGATTTCTCCGTTCGGACACTCCGTTCCATTGTGGAGTTCCCGGCGGAGTTAACGTGGAACAATTCCACAATCTTTCGATGATTACCAAACTCTTGGCTCAAGTATTCCCCTCCACGATCGATCGTAGAAACTTGATTGTTTTCCCTAAATGATTCTCGTACTTCATTCCTGGAATTCTTTGAACTTTTCAAAGGATTCGGACTTATGCCTCATCAAGTAGATATAACCATATCTACTAAAGTCATCGTAAAGGTAATGAAGTACGATAACCACCTCTGGCCGTTGAGCTCATTGGTCCACATACATCGGTATGTACGAGTGCCAACAAGTCACTTGCTCTTTCACTGTGTCCCGTGAAAGGTGCCTTTGTCATCTTACCAAGTAAACAAGACTCACATGTCTCAAATGATTCAAAATCAAAAGAGTGAAGCAATCCATCCTTATGGAGCTTCTCCATGCGTTTCTTATTTATATGGCCTAAGCGACAATGCCGGATAAACGTGGGGTTTATATCATTAGAGAGTTGTCTTTCGTATTAATGTTATAGATGGGAGACGCTTCAAGATTCAAAACGTATAATCCATTCACCAATGGAGCATGAAAATAGAACATATCTCCGAGATATATTGAACAACCATTGTTCATTGATCTAAAATCATATCCTTCCGCTTGCAAACATGAAGCGGAAATAACGTTTTGACATAGTGTTGGAACACAATAACAATTATTCAATTCCAAAACTAATCCCGAAGGTAGATGAAGTGGTACTGTGCCGACAAAACCGTAGCAACGCTTGCTCCATTGCCGACGCGCAGTTCACCTCGCCCCTTCTCAATCCTCTACTTCTTCTCATTCCCTGCAACGATTTGCAAATATGAGCTACTGATCCGGTATCAAATACCCAAGAGTCGGTAGGTGAAGTAGCAAGATTAATGTCTATAACATTAATACCGCGCGTAAGTCGTACTTTGCTTCTTCTTGAGATCCTCCATGTACTTCTTGCGGTTCCTTTTCTAGTGGCCTGTCTCCTTGCAAGAGAAGCAAACGGCATCGATGCCGCCGACCCCTTCTTGCCCTTCTTTGCATTAGAGGCACTCGCGATCTCATCGGGAGTTAACTTTCTCTTGGTGCAAAGTTTCTTGACAGTGGTTTGTGCTTAGCCTTCGCATCATCATCACATGATGACCGTTTTTCTGGATACTCTCCTCACTGTCTTTAGCATCCCATGCAATTCAGCCAAGGTCCTATCCATATTGTTCATGTGATAATTTAATATGAATGGCTCGAAGCTCGGAGGGAGCGGCCGGAGAATCACATCGTAGCCAACTCTTGGCTAAGGGGAAAACCCAGTTTTCCGGACTCTCAATGTAGCCAATCATCTTTATCACATGCGGATGACGGGATTCCCTCAACAAGCTCGCACGCAAACAAGGACTTTGAGGTGTTGAACCTCTCGGCCCGAGCTTGGTTCTCAAACATGCCACGCAGTCCCGAATAATAGTGTGAGCATCGCTTGCTCTCATATTGCTTCGAAGCTCGGGGGACATTGTAGCAAGCATGAGACATATATCTAGGGCATCATTAGTGTGCTTCTCATAAGCCCTCCGTGCGTTGCGGTGGCATTAGTTGGCAAATCCTCGGGATAGGGTACTTCAAGAACGTACTCCTTACGCTCTTGCTTGAGAACAATTCTCAAGTTGCGATACCAATCCATAAAGTTTGTTCCATTTAATTTTTCCTTTTCGAGAATAGATCGCAAATTAAAGGTACTTGGGTGTAGTATTAGCCGCCATTTATTCTACAACAAAAAAGCAAAGTTTAGCACAATGTTTATGCTATGTCTATTGTTAAACAATTTAACATTAGACTCCCATTACGTATTTCAACCTTCCCTCTAGGTTACGTATTGGGTCAAGATCCACATGTTAATTAATTTTCTAGTGAGCTTTGGCATCACTTGCTAGAAAATTAGTAACATCGATAAGCAACACCTTGCTAATCACATCTCTATGTGACTCTTGTTGTTGGTGTGGCATCTCCATGCCCCGGCGCCAACCTATGCCCCAAGGCCCAAAACTGTTTTGATAGCCTTGTTAAGTAAACCAAATGCTCCTGCATGTATATGTCGACATATACCCCCTCGTGTTATGATAGAGAATGGCACTCGCTTTGGCGGACCCACCATTGACGAGCATAACGGTGGCCGGTGCAACATTTGGAAGGGCATCATTACTACTTAATTTTGAGAGGGATGCTATCCTATCAAACAAACATATCACATATGAAATCAAGAAGAATAGCACATAATGAAATAGTATGGCCCCCTTCACATGGTGATCTCCATCTCCATGTCGGCGCTGAGGATCTCCATCTTCGGCACCATCTTCCAAGTGTCGAATGCTTGATATCTTCAAACTAAGCTACTACTATAGAAGCTCTAATTGAAGATTACATCGACTCGCAGTCGTGAAAGAATATTACAAGCATTGCACGTATGAAAGAATATTACGGGGATTGCACATATGAAAGAATATTACATGCATCACATGCATCTCATACATCTCATACATACAATAGGGCCATACCATCTCAAAGCATTCTCTGCAAAAACAAGTTAGGCGTAGAAACGTTTTCTACCTATCGCGAGCTACGGCATCGAGACGACCTATAAGGGGGTACGCACACGGCGGTCCGGAACACCACACGAAATTCATAGATCCAATCTATGAAATCGCTTATGGAAACCATATCGGCATAATCATATTATGCCGTCCCGATACACTATCAAGGGAGATGGTTTGCGTAGGCGCGAGGCAAGCAACAAAGTCGGACTACGAGATAGCTTCGGTATAATCACATTATACCGTTCCGATACACTATCAAG
The DNA here is from genome assembly GCA_019925245.2 of Oryza australiensis. Taxonomy (NCBI): domain Eukaryota; kingdom Viridiplantae; phylum Streptophyta; class Magnoliopsida; order Poales; family Poaceae; genus Oryza; species Oryza australiensis. Next base: position 1,393,636 of record JAIFGZ020000017.1, on the reverse strand, counting down.
GAACGCTATCTCGAACCCAACTCAAACCGAGTTATTTGGAAATTGCTTCGACGTAATCACATTACACCGTTCCGATACACTATCAAGGAACGCAATTACCATTAACTCTCCTCAACGAGATCCGTTAAACCGATTGATCTAATCAACCCGTGCGCAAAACTTGTTCCAGATCCAATCTAAAACCCGAACTAAGCAAGATTAGCTCGATACCCGAAGGGTTACGCGGAAGCTACGCTAGCCGAAAACAAAAATTTCTACCGCGCAAACCAGGAACACTTGCAAGTAAGGGCCGATAGATCGTTACCGATTAGAGTAGAGTGCGCGGAATAGCCAATCGGGGCAATCCGATCCGGAACAAGTGTAGCCTATTCCCGGAGACGGCCGATTCGCCAATCGCCGATTCGAGTCGTCGGCCGCGTTCTCACGCCTCGCTCGATGCGCCCGACCGCAGCCGATCAAGAGCGCGCAACGTAGCGCGCCTCTACCGGTATCCACACGTCCGGGGACAGAACGCCGTACACCCGTGTGCTAGCACGCGATGCAAGGCTAGGGTTTGGCTCGAAAGTGGGGAGGGTTTCCGTGGAGATTGATCTCGGCGACTTCGTTGCACGCGATGCAATTGACGTCTCACGCTCTCTCCACCCCTCCCTCCTTTATATAGAGTTGGCCGACCGGGACTAGTGGCCGATTAGGACTCTATTTTGAATCGGATCTCATCCGTATCTCATAGAGTTGGCCGCCCCACACGTCGTAAGCCCATAGGACTCTATCCGATAGGATCCCTATCCGATCGAGCCGTATCGGAGTCCAACTCGAATATCTATTCTATCCCCTTAAGCGTGCGACCACGTAGGTTCGGGTATACTCGGTTTCGGCTATAGTCTAACTTAGCCGATCGTCGGCTCGAGTCCAACTCAGCCGACTGTCAATAGCGGCGCCTAGCAGCACATATTGACACCATAGTATACAAGAATATAATATCGGCTCGAACCTGTAATGTGTACACAAATCCCTTTGCCTCACGATACCGGTTAAGCTATAGGCAAGATGTGTGCCATCCCTTCAATAGCTTAACCATTCACTCGAACCGTATTGGATTATCGTCCGTTGATTGACTCCTCAATCAACTTAGCATGGCCATGCATTTCCATAATCCATTACCTCGAGGGCCCAGAGATATCTCTCCAAAGGAGGGGCAAATTCCATCTTGATCACTCACATCCCACTCCATGTTTCATAGCAAACCCGAAAACTACCTTTATAACTATCCAGATTACGGAATAGCGTTTGGTAGTCCCAAAGTAGGCTACTACACATGTTGGAATCCATGGTGATCTCGGGTCTAAGGACTTTGTACCAACACTACCGAGACCAACTAATGGCACATTAGTTCTGTAGTGTCTCATGGTGGGTCTATCCAACAATGTGTTCTCTAACACATATGTCCATGTTTATTGATTTGGTATCTCCATACCCATGATCTATGAGACATGATCATCAATCAATAAACATGCCGATCTTAGAATCATATTTGTTCCAACAATATGACATATGATCGGGGATCGTTTAGAAATAGATTCATACATATCGAGTCTCATAAATAAGTCACGTACTTATTGATCAATACAAGATGTCTATTTCATGGAATTGAATAACACTTTATTCATTTATACATAAACATTGACGTGATATCCAACATCTCCATGTTGCCTCTAGTGCATATCACTAACATCGTTCGTCTGCCAATTGCCGCCATCCCGAGCCGTGCCGGACCTTCCAGCCGCATCCATCCTCTTCGCCGACACCCGAGCCACCTTGGCCGCCCCTCGTCGTTGCCTCCTGTCGTCCCCTCACCGCCCGCGCCATCGTCTTCATCCTCTCCGGCATCCCGCAGTGAGCCGCCCTCCCTCTCTCCCTTTCGACCTGAGTCCGCACCGCCGCTCCCGTGTGTGTGCGGCTTCGCTTGCACGATGCCACGCCACACCGCCGCATGCCATTGCCGGCCGCAACGCCTCCCTTAGCTCGCTTCCCGGCCGTTCGATCTACCTTCGGTAGATCAGCGCCGTCCAATCCCACCTGCCCGCGTGGCAAGCCACGTGGCCGCCACATCGGTGCCACGTGCGCCACGTGGTGCGCTAGCCGCCGCTCAGCCCATGGACCTAGTCCACCGTGGACCAGTGCTCCCGTGGCTGAAGATGTCGCATTCGGCGGCGACGTCCCTAGTCGCGATGCAACCTTTGGGATTTATTGAGCAATAATTCATTAAGGATTTTTCTTTTAGTAATAAACACAGTTAATCTTCTAAAATTCATATCTTTTCAATCCGAGCTCTGTTTAAGGCCATTCATGTTTCATTAAATTCATAAAAATGCCAAGAATCCATTAAAAATGGTTTTGTTCCCTGTTTCAGTTGGCTTTAGCATGCTTTGTTGAGTGCTTTGTTTGTCGTGTAGATCTCGGTAGTTCCGTCGACTGGTTTACTTGAAGTTGTCGCGGAGTTTCCCCAAGTCGAAGAGCAAGGCAAGTCATGCTTTATTATTGATCATATTGTACCCATTTTCACTAAAATGCCTCATTTATTATGTTAAACTACATTTATTTTCGAAGGTCATTTTATGGGGATTATTACACCCTTACTATTAGTACTCAGCCTTAGGACTTGAACACCCTCAACCCGATAAAACTTCGGTATTAATATGACTAGATATTGGTCTAGGATATGCTTAGCCCTGCTTAGATCAACTAGCAAACTAAATGGGTCATTCCACTGAATCATACTATTCTAGACATATGAAATGAAGGACTTAATCTTGTGACAATATGATCACGTCTAACAACTAAAACATGGCAAACGGTGGGCTGTCGGCACATTGGTTTTGGATAGTCACGCCCATGGCAATTAAGGACCGGTTCATGGGAAACCCTGGAAGAAATACCGTACTAACCATAAGCCAGAATGGGCAACGGTGGGTCCCGTAGTGTAGCCTTCCCTAGCCAACGTTCCCTAGCAAGGGTGAGCGTGATGGAGTTGTAGCCGGCCGGGGGCTTACTGGTTGCTGGGCTACCAGATTTACAGCGGCACTCGGGGGGGCTGCCCACTGCCCAGTTGGGAGTGGGGCGAAACTGAAGGGTTACGCGGAGGCTACGCTAGCCGAAAACAAAAACTTTTACCGCGCAAACCAGGAACACTTGCAAGTAAGGGCCGATTGATCGTTACCGATTGGAGTGTGCAGGCGGAAACAGCCGATCGGGGCTACCGTCCGGGCACGTGTAGCTGATTCCTGCAAGCCGACGGAGATGCAGGGGACGACCGATTTGCCAATCAGCCGATTCGCAGATGTCGTAGCCGATCCGAGTCGTCCGACTGTGTTCTCGCGCCTCGCTCCGATGCGCTCGACCGCAGCCGATTCCTCCACGGCCGATCAACGGCGTGCAACGTAGCGCGCCTCTACCGGTATCCACACGTCCGGGGACGAACGCCGAACACCCGTGTGCTAGCACGCGATGCAAGGCTAGGGTTTGGCTCGAAAGTGGGGAGGGTTTCCGTGGAGATTGATCTCGGCGACTTTGCGGATTCGGTTCAATGCGATGCAGCAACTCTCCACCCCTCGCCCGTTTATATAGAGTTGGCCGACTGAGACTAGTGGCCGATCGGGACTCTGTTTTGAATCGGATCTCATCCGAATCTCACGAGTTGGCCGCCCATACGTCGTAAGCCCATAGGACTCTATCCGATCGGATCCCTATCCGATCGAGCCGTATCCGAGTCCAACTCGAATGCATTCTTATCCCCTTAAGCGTGCGACCACGTAGGTTCGGGTATACTCGGTTTCGGCTATAGTCTAACTTAGCCGAACGTCGGCCGAGTCCAACTCGGCCGACTGTCAATAGCGGCGCCTAGCAGGCACATATTGACACCATAGTATACAAGAATATAATATCGGCTCTAAACTGTAATGTGTACACAAATCCCTTTGCCTCACGATACCGTTAAGCTATAGGCAAGATGTGTGTCATCCCTTCAATAGCTTAACCATTCACTCGAACCGTATTGGATTATCTGTCTGTTGATTGACTCCTCAATCAACTTAGCATGGCCATGCATTTCCATAATCCATTACCTCGAGGGGCCCAGAGATATCTCTCCAAAGGAGGGGCAAATTCCATCTTGATCACTCACATCCCACTCCATGTTTCATAGCAAACCCGAAAACTACCTTTATAACTACCCGATTACGGAATAGCGTTTGGTAGTCCCAAAGTAGGCTACGACACATGTTGGAATCCATGGTGATCTCAGGTCTAAGGACTTTGTACCAACACTACTTGAGACCAACTAATGGCACATTAATTCCTGTAGTGTCTCATGGTGGGTCTATCCAACATTGTGTTCTCTAACACATATGCCCATGTTTATTGATTTGGTATCTCCATACCCATGATCTATGAGACATGATCATCAATCAATAAACATGCCAATCTTAGATTCATATTAGTTCCAATAATAAGATATATGATCAGGGATCATTTAGAAATAGATTCATACATATAGAGTCTCATAAATAAGTCACGTACTTATTGATCAATACAAGATGTCTATTTCATTGAACTGAATAACACTTTATTCATATATACATAAACATTGACCATGATATCCAACATCTCCATGTTGCCTCTAGGGCATATCACTAACAGAAACCTTGGTGTGGTTCGCTTGGTTAGAGGGGGTTATACGAAAGGTACTATCAGTCTCTTTCCGAGGTACCATGGCAGTATTCCAGCGCACGGAAACGTGTTGTGGGGTTGTGTCTTGTGGGTACATATGTACACCTCTGATCAGAGTAAAACTATTCAAATAGTTGTGCCCACAGTTTTGGGCGATCGACCGGATTCACCGTGATTAATTTCACACTGCTAAAACCTGATTAATGGAACATGACTAGTATAGCCAGATGGTTTGGGCCTGTCGCATCGTGGGGATAATGTTGGACAGTGTTGGAAAATAATACTGCGTAAATACTTAAATTACAACTGTTTTTACCTTATTCAACTATTGATTTTGAAAGTAGTTGTTTTGTGCTAAAAGCAAACCCTAGCCAAATCCTTGTCTCCCCTTGCATTCATACCCCTCTCTTCCGGTATGACTTGCTGAGTACATGGAGGTACTCAGCAAGCATCAAGACAAGGCTTAGTTCCTTTTCTCTTTCCGCTGCTCTTTTGTAAACTTTTTGTAATGTTTTTAAGACATGAAACTATAATATCAACAATTGTCGTATGTGTATCCTGGCTGGTCCTGGACAGGGATTTTAAATACACGTATAGCTTCAAAAATTCTGGTTTGAATTTCTGGGCGTGACAAGCATCCAGGACGAATGCGAGGAAAAGGCGTTGTTCCTTTGAAATATGGATTCGAAGAGGACATCCAAACATACAGGAGTCGCATGAGGAGCAAGCGAGATACGAAGACGAAGCTAAAAGATCTCGAGTATAGGCTCACGACCTACAAGCACAGAATGCATGAGGACGTGTCCAGAATGGTGGAACAATAGCTGGCCGAACAACGGAGCTAGCAAAGCCAAGCAGAAATACCACCCATCATGGGTGAGCCCCTATGCAAGGGCAGTAGCTGCACATCTATAGGCCAAGTACCAAAACATGCCATTGAAGCGAAAGACGTACCCCCATGCCCCGCTAATGAGATCACATGGTGGACACCTTGTGGGCTGCATATTCCCTTCAAAAACATACCAATCAAGGTATGCTTGTAGTTTTATGATATATGACTTGTACATTTCAAAAGCTGGTGCGTAGGTTGATTACTAATTAATAACCTCTCTTCTCGTGAAGGTGGCGTCGGGCATGGCCATACCAGTTGAACGAGATGGGACATATCACTGCATGCCCATTCCACCTATGTATTCAAAGGTCAAAGTTGAACCAGTGGAACGAGACTTTGAAGTTCTCGAACTGGATATCCCCGGAGGAGACGAGGAGATGACACTAGGAGACACAACCCACCTAGGAGACACAACCCACGCAATCATACTATGGTGCAAGCCATTCGTCATGTTTCCCGGGGAAGAAGCTACTTCTGTTCCTCCGTATCCTCGACATGGACCGTCTCCTCCGTGTGGTCCGTCTCCTCCGCCTCCTCCGTCGCCTCCGCGACCACCGACTCCTAAATGGTCACTGACATCCCCGCCTCCCTCGCCTCCTCTGTCGCCTTGCGAGCACTGACTCCTAAATGGTCATCGACTCCCCAACCTCCTCCACCTCCTCCGTCGCCTCCGCGAGCACCGACTCCTAAACAGTCACCGACTCCTCCGCCTCCTCCACTCACAACTTGAGTCGCGCCATCTAGGTCAACGAGACAAACAAAGAAGCCAAGACTTGATGCGTCAAGGCTCCCCACTCTAAAGAAAAGGGCGTACGACTACACTCTTGAGGAGAATGAGGCGATCGTAGCTGCACAAGTGAAGGCGCATTTCAAGCGTCGGAGTCCTTAAAAGCCGATTTCTATTGACCCGACAGGTAAGGCCTTCTTTAAGAAGATGTGCACGCCACCGGTTAAACTGACCTTGCCATCCGACTACGACAGAACAATTTGGATGGCTTTTAAGAGGCAAAAGGAAAGGCGAAAGATGTCCCGTAGCTTGGGAAGCAACCAAAAAAAATCCCTTGAGCCCTTGCTGCCACCTGGTGAAGATGAGTTAACAAAATTTATGGTAGAGACGGGACTAATGAGGGAGTAACTTTTTGGAGGCGCAAAAATAAAAAAGGGGACAAAAAGAGGATTTGAAATACAAGTTTAGACTCGGTGAACCTCTTGTGAAGCCTTCTTAGGTCTAAACTCTCTCTACACATATGTGCCGATTCCATAAGTGATACATGGAAACTTCAGGCAGAGATAGAGAGATGCTTGGCTTGCGGATAAGAAACGCATATTTCCTCCCAAGGAGATGATATCATGTGGATCCTCTTTGAGGATGTGTTCGACCTGTACCAACAAGACACCCTCGACGTCTCTCTTCTCAGCTGCTGGTTTTTATAAGTATCGTTTAGTTAAATTTATTTCATTCCTTAGCTCCTTGTATGTAGCTGATGAAAATTCCTTTTATCTGTTGGAGAACGTCGATCCAAGAGTGTCGTAAGCAGGGATGGTTCAATATAGGATTCATGGACCCCCGCAAAATTAACACGGATATGATACGTGATTTTGAGATGGAAACATAGGATAATATCGTCCATATGCTGGTGCAGCAGCATTACAAAACTTGGATACTATTGCCGTACAGCACAACGTGAGTTTTTACTGCCTTCGTATAAATTTCCATCTCGTACATATACAGTTTCATATATATCATCACACGCACTTTGTAGATTCCACTGGGTGCTTATCCTTTTTGACCTTTCCTCATGCAAAATCCATGTCTATGATTCAATAGATAAACCAGAGTCTGCCTTCGCAAAGATTTTTGAAGTGATAGACAGGTAATGCCATCTTAGTTTCTATTGCTACAATGAGGTTCTCGCATAAATACTCACGTGGGAGGTGTCACCTCGGGGTGCCTAAAACCCGGATTGAACTCCAACGAAGTCAAACCGAGTGTCCTCGGGATGTGACCAAGAGCCCGACCCTCGTGGGGATTAGGCATTCCGGCCTTCCCCTGAGTCCGACCTTGGCCCCTTCTCACGACTCCGACTCGTCGCCCGACCTCGAGCATCCTCGGGAAGAAACTTGGCATGCATGGAGGAAGAGGGAGGAGACAGCCTGGCAGCATCTCAGACCACCAGGCGACACAGGAGCAAGGTCCCAGTGCTGGCAGGAACACAAGATACCCACGAAGGACCTAGCTGACCAAAATGTACTTTATCAGATATTTTTTGTATCTCACTATTTGTCTCTCTTAGTCTTAGCTTTCTTGGCCCCCAAGTTCATCTGTTCCTGCCCCCCTTGAGATATAAAAGGGAGGGCAGGGGGAGGCCGAGGAAGAGATCCAACTTCCCCATTCTCTCTCACGCTTGTAACTCTTGTTCACCATCCACCACTAAGGAAGAACACCACAAACTTGACATAGGTCTATTATCCTTCGGGAGGGCTGAACCAGTATAATTCCTCGTGTCTTGTTTCTTGGCTCATCTTAGGATTCGAGTCGACCATCGGATCCATCGGAGGGCAGCTTCTACCTCCTCGGGGACCCCCTTGGAGGACTGCTGACCCACCCGTCGATAGTTGGCGTGCAAGGTTGGGGCGCTGTTCTTCGTCTGAGGTGGTCCGATGGCTGTTTCCTTCACCACCTACTTTGTGGCTCCCGCCAGGACGACCTTCGTCTTCGGTACCCTGGCGTTCCGCGCGGATGACTTTCGTCGCCTCACTCTCTCCCAGGCGGCCTCCGACGAGTTGGAGCGTGCGGTCGTGCCTCCGTGCATGGAGGTGAGGCCAAGGCGCGTGGTCTGGCGCCCTGAGGCCTCAACCCCCACGCTCCGTGCGACCAATAGGGTTTGGCAGCCCAAACCCCCGTCCGATCGCTCGACAGTCCAAACGACAGATGATGCTTGGACCCGGATTGAGCGTCCAGCTCGACTCTGCGCCACACGTTCTGTTTCATCCTACTGAGGGCTGTCTTCCTCGCCTTTGTGTATTGCTGGGGGGTATTCCCGCGCCTCTTGGCGCAGAGGACCCTAGCAGGATCATTCGCTACGCCTCTCGCCCACGCATGGCGTCGAGTGGGCGGCTCTGTGGACCAGTGTTCATCCCTGATAACCGATGGCCCGCCAACTTCGTCATGATGGTGGAGGCGGTGTCCGAGAACGAGGCCACAGGCTATAAGGAGTTCGATGCTCACCGCAATGTGCACCGTTCCCGTAACGCGGGAGGGTTGCATGGCGCGAGCAAACCCGTCGGCCGCACGTTCAGCCCCAGCGCCTGGAGTCCCACTTCACGATGGAATTTGAGAGGCAACAGGTTTTCTGGACACCGGCGGCCAATTTGGTCGCCATTGAGCGTGCGCTCAACGGTCTTTCCGACTCCCCGGAAATCCGAAAGGCCATGGCCATGACCCAGGCCGCTGCCACACAGCTTAATGTCCTGGCCCTGTCTGAGCGGCCCCCTGGGAGTGCTCGACGCTCGAGGTCTCGACGACTGCAGAGTGCCGGTCATTCGGCCTCCCCGTGTCCTGCGGCTGGCACAGCCACAAGGCCCGTGGTTCCTCCCATGGACACGGCATGACACTCCTGAAGTGCTCGCACGACCGAGCATCAATGGAGCTCCCACACGGGAGATCTGCGCGAGGTGATCCTGCAGAGGATGGATACCCACAACACCATCGAGCGGCGTGCCGCCGATTGGAGGCGCCAGGAGATACAGCGACGGGACGAGTATGACCTGTTGCATGGACCTCCTGACGGCGTGCTCCATCTCGCACCTGCCATGATGGCTTTGTGGCCTTCACCGCCAAGATCCAGCAGATCACGTGGCCCAAGGGTTTTCGCCCGACGGGAATAGAGTCATACGACGGCAAGACCGATCCCACCCTGTGGCTCCATCTGTATTGCACGGCTGTTCGAGCCGCAAATGGTGACGATCGCGTCATGCCCTACTATCTCCCGGTCATGCTGGCACCGATGACCATCAACTGGCTTGCTGGTCTACCCAAGGACTCCATCGATTCGTGGGATGAGCTTTGTGATGCCTTCGTTGCCAATTATCATGGCACGTGGCAACGCCTGGCCACCTGCTATGACCTTGGCCGAGTCCGGCAAGGCCCCACCGAATACATTCGGGACTACATCTAGGGTTTCTCGGAGTGTGGCAACTCCGTTGCGAGCATTTTCGACAGCAATGTCATGCGAATCTTCTCTGAGGGCCTTCGAAGACCCTCTGAGCTATTCCGCTTCCTCGCTCGGACGAAGCCAACCACCCCTGCCTAGGTGTTTACCATCGCCGAGGGCTTCACCGACGCTGAGGATACTGAGAACCAGCTGATGGTGCCCACCGGTTCTTGCCTCTCGAGGGAGTCGAAGGGAAAGAAGCAAGCCGTTCCCAAGCGCCGCTCGCCGAGGAGGTCGGATCGTTGCGCTCGTCTGTAGGGTCCAAGAGATGATGCGAAACACTAGCCGACCACAGAAGTTGCGTCCCTCGAGGGACTGAGCTCGAGGGGGGAACCCTCGGGTGAAACACTTTGGGAAGCACTCGACAAGCCCTGTTTCCTCCATTCAGACGGAAACCACACCATCCGGCAGTGCTACTCCCTCCAAGACCAAATGGTCCGGGTGGCACGAAATCCCCGACCTCCAAAGCCGTGGAAGGGGAGGAGCGCAGACCCGAAGGACCGGAAAGGGGACCAGCGACGGGAGGACGGCTTCTAGGAGCCGACCCACACTGTTAGCATGATTATCGGCGGAGACGTGACCTCAGAGAGTCGACGCCAGCAAAAGCTCCTTTCTCGTCGCATGAACACCACTTCGCTTGAATCGCTTGAGCGCCTTTGATGGTCAGAGGTTCCGATCTCTTTCTCTCGAGCGGACCAATGGACCGACGTCCCGAAGCCTGGTCGGTTCCCATTGGTAGTGAACCCAGTGGTGCTCAAGGTGCGTCTCAAACATGTTCTAGTCGACGGGGGGAGCGGCATCAACGTCCTCGTCAGAGCTACCCTTCGTGAGCTCGGAGTCTCCCTCTCCACCCTTGAGCCTACGGACTTGCCATTTTACGGCATCGTCCCAGGTCGAGGAAGCTTGCCCCTCGGCATGATTTCCCTTCCCGAGACGCTCGGAACGTGGGAGAACTTTGGCACCGAGTTTGTCATGTTCTATGTGGCCGACTTCGAGACGGCCTACCACATGGTACTCGGTCATCCAGCCCTCACCAAGTTCATGGCGATTCCCCACTACACATAGCTGGTTCTCAAGGTGCCAGGTCCCCAGGGGGAGTTCTCCGTGCGAGGTGATGTCACCACGTCTCACGCTAGTGAATCGGAGAGCCTCGCCCTTGGTGAGGCCATCGACCCATCGGCCTGGGTAGACGGATTTCCTCCCTGGCATGCCAACCCAAAGAGGAAGGCACCAATGGTCGAGGATGACCCAAGTTCGGCGCCGCCAGCGTCGAGGCCTTCCACTGGCTCCGTCGAGTACAAGGCCATCTCCCTCTCCGACACCGATCCCTCCAAGACGGTGCTGATCGGCTCACACCTTGGGGAGAAATAGGAAAGTGCGCTCGTCGACTTCTTGCGTGCGAACATTGATATGTTCGCTTGGAAACCGGCAGACATGCTAGGAGTACGATTGCGATGGTTAGGCAATGGTTGCAACGGTTCTCCTAGGAGCTCAAGGACGAGATCCGGAAGAGTTGACTCGACTTCTAGATGTGAGTTTCATTCGGGAAGTGCATCACCCGAATTGGTTAACCCATCTGGTCCTTGTAAGGAAGAAAAATGGAAAATGGAGAATGTGCATTGACTACACAGATCTTAACAGGCATTGTCCAAAAGACCCGTTTACTCTTCCCCGCATCGATGAAGTCGTTGACTCTACCACGGGTTGTTCCCTCCTGTGTTTCTTGGATTGCTACTCAGGCTATCATCAGATAGGCCTCAAAGCATCCGACCAGGAGAAGACGTCTTTCATTACGCCATTCGGGGCCTTCTGTTAAACCACGATGGCTTTCGTTCTAAAGAACGCCATTTTGACCTATCAGCGAGCTGTTCAGCGTTGTTTAGCCAACCAGATCGGTCGTAACATTGAAGCTTATTTGGATGACGTAGTGATCAAGACGTGGATCCCAGACGATCTCTTGCCCGACATAGCAAAAACCTTCGCGAACTGTGCAAGTATCGATGGAAGCTTGTAACACCCTAAAATTCGAAGACTTAAAAATCAAAAATTTAAAATTCGGAACTTATAAAAAACTTTTGAATTGTTGCATCTTGTCGTAATTATTTGCCTCTTATTTGCGAATTTTGTTGCGGGTTATAAATAAATGATTATTTATTTAACAGATGGAAAAATCGAAAAGGTTTGAAACGATAAAAGAAAATGAAGTTGCAAATGAATATTAGAAATAAAAATTATAAAAATATACAATTGGGAAAAGCTAAAGTTGATAAAAATTTATTTTTGGATCAAAACTTTATTTTTGGAAAAATACAAATAATAATAAATCATAAATAAAAATGATATTAAAAATAACAGAAATAAAGTTGAGATACATTTAAAAATTAAAATTAAACTAAATTCATATTTGGGGCCAAAACTATATTTTTAATTTTATAGGTGAAATGCAAAGGAACAAAAAGGATATTATAAAAATAATAGAAATAAAGTTGAGCAAAATTTCAAAATTAAAATTAAATTAAATTTATGTTTGGGGCCAAAACTATATTTTTAATTTTATAGGTGAAATGCAAAAGGAACAAAAAATAAAAAAATCAGGAAATTGGAAAACGACACTCTTCATGTGCCGCTAGGTGTTCAACGTCGTACGCCCGGCCACCACCCGTGCACGCGCGCCCCACACGCTCGCGTCGCGCCCAGCCTCCCTCCGCGAGCGCCACGTGTCATGCCACACCGCCCGCGCGCACGCTGCACCGTGCCGTCATCCTCGCCCGCCGCCTGCCGTCACGCCACATGCTTTGCGTCGCGTCGCCATCCGTCCTCCCTCCCATGCGTGCCTATATAACCCTCCCTTTTGTACTCTCCCTCCCATTCCACTTCCCCCTCTCTCTCCTTTCTCCTCTTCTCCCGCGCGTCATCGCTGCGCCACCGTGCCGCGCCGAGCCGAAGCGCCACCGTCGGCCCCGCCGCCTTGCGCCTCGTCACCGTCCTCGCCTCGCACCGCGCGGTGAGCTCTCCCCCATGCCCTTTCATTAGCGCCGCCCGCCGGCTTGGCCATGCCGAGCGGGAGGAGGAGAAAGGAGAGAGGAAAGAAGGGAGGAGGAAGATGAATAGGAAAAAAGAGGGAAAAGAAAGAAAAAAAAAAAAAGAAAAGAAAGAAGAAGAAGAAAAATAAAATAGGAAAAGTATTTTGAGAAAAATATTTAGAAACTTTTGGGGTGAAAATATATATTTTCTCCGGAATAAAATTTTAGGGATAATTATAGGATAAATATTGAAGAATATTAAGAGTTTAATTATAGCATAAATTTAATTTAGAAATTAATTATAATCTAATTTGTTAATAAATATTGATTTTATCATATGAAGTCCTTTCTAAAATTTAAAATTAAAATTTCAAATTATTGAAAATAGTGTCAAGCTTTAGGGTAGTTTATTGTGGATTTATTTGACTTTAACCCTCTCGGCTTGTCGGCCCAATAAAATTTGAGTTTTATAATTTTCTTTTCGGTATAATATTCTTGAATCATCGATCATAATATTTTTAAAATTGAAAGTAAATTAACTTGGAATATTGTCACCGCATAATTAATTAAATCGTTCTAAACGTGAAACTTTAAATGAATATAACTCGCTCGTTTTAAATTGTAGATTAATTTGAGAAGTCGCTTTTACAATTTTATTTGGCATTTTGGTGATTTTATTTGAATTCTAATCGAATTCAATCGGTTTGATCGCACGTTATTATAGAATCCGAGGGAGCACCTGAGTGCGTTGAAGACCCAGGTCAACAAGGTTGCGAGCAAGGCAAGTCATCCCTACCTTTGAGCATGTTGAACCCCTTATTTGTGAACTTGTGTTGTTTTCAAAACAAATATTCATGCTATAAATATACATGAGAATTTCCATACTTGTTATATGCCATTCCATGATATTGAATACTTGTATATCCTTTGTACCCTATAGCATCGTGTGTCCGCAGTCTATCTTTGACAATGCTTAGCCCATGCTGAATTAGATGCATGCACATTCATATTTATCAAATGCTATATGCTTGGGCAACTACCTCGAGGAATGTGGTTGATATTCGGCATGTGGAGACATGAGCGCCACATTGCCATGACAATGATGAAATGTTTTATGGATGAAAACTAAAAACCAAACAAATGTTTTAGACTAGGGCGGATGGAGGAGTTGGGTGGATTCCGATAAAGGCAAGTGTTGTCCCTGGTTCATTAAGGACCGAGCCATGAGATAAACATGAAACGAGCTAGTACAACCGTACTTCTCGAATGGGTATAGACCTAGTGGAGTAAATAGCCGAACGGAGGCGGTACCCCTGCATAGTGGTTCACTTTGGTGTGTGATTAGGTGGGAAGCCTAATAGCCGGAAAGCCTCATAGGCAGAAAGCCTACAGGCAGGAAGCCTACAAGCGGGAAGCCTACAGGTGGGGGATTACCATCTATGGGTAACCGAATTGAAATTGGACTTAATTACAACTTAGAGAATGAGTGAGTTTTTCCCCTTCCCGAGAGCGCCAGAACTCCTCTCACTGCTAGAAACCGTACGGCTAGAGTGCATGAGGGCTCAAGTTCATGCAGCGGGTTCTGCCAAAGTGAGGTTATTGAAAGGCTTTGCCGTGACACGTCTCATGTGTTGGGACTTCGGCTCATGTGTTGGGCAAGTCACGGAGTACGGGTAAAGTGTACATCCACTGCAGTGTGAGTAAAACAATCTATTTTCTCATGGATATGGAGCGGCGGGACAAGTTTTTTGCTTGGCTAGACTAAATTTTAAAATGATGGGATGGGCATGCATGATGATTTTTATGTATTGGTGGATCAACTTCTCGGGAAGGCGAGAACGGGTAGACCCCAGAAAATCATGACGATCCAATAGCGGAAAGCTATGCTTGGGATCACAATGGATGGTGGACAGAATCATCACTGATTAAATAAACTATGGAATTAAAACTTCACCAGTCTTAGGCTTAGGCTTGTGAAAAGAATTGAAAAATTGGCTTTATGCAAAAGAACTACAGCCACTACTTGATTATCCCCTATCATATGCATCGTTATTATGGTGGCTTCCTGAGTACGGTTGGTACCTCACCCTTGCTATACGCACAAACATTCAGATGTGGGTGATGAAGACCTTGAAGACCCGTACGCGTACTACCAGGAGGGTGTGGAGGATGATGGCGCCCAGTAGGTTTTAGCTTCGGTCGTTGCCTGTGGCAATGGCGTGCCGCCGCCTTCTCTCCGTTGCCTTATCTATTTTCTGCTTTTGGTTGTATTTCGGACCGTTTGGTCCTATGTTCTAGACTTTGCCTTCGGGCTCTATATTGTAATATTTTGTGTAAGTCAATGGATGTATCATGCACCTGATGATTCAGCAATGTATTCGTGGGTACCAAACTACTCGATCCAGGGAAATGGTATTATGAACACGATTAATTCCTGTTATAAAAAACGGGGATCTACAAAGCTTAATCCTGAGAAGTGCGTCTTCAGCGTGCCCTCTGGGAAGCTTCTCGGCTTCGTCATCTCCGAGCGAGGAATCGAGCCCAACCCCGAGAAGATCTCGCAATCCTGAACATGCAGAAGCCGTCCTGCGTCAATGATGTGTCGAAGCTCATTGGTGGCATGACATCTCTCAGGAGATTCATTTCCCGACTCGGCGAGCACAAAGCGCCATTCTTCAAGCTGGTCGGGAAGGGCAAGGATTTCCAGTGGTTGGAAGATGCCGACAATGCGTTTGCCGACTTCAAGCACCTTTTGACTACGTCGCCAGTCCTCATAGCTTTGAACCCTGAGGAACAGTTACTTCTGTATGTCGCCACGACCATCACTGTTGTTAGCACGGTGCTGGTCATCGAGCGCACAGAGGAAGGGGACACCTATATGGTCCAGAGGCCCGTTTATTATGTATCCGAGGTCCTCGGGCCGTCAAATACGCGATATCCCCAAGTGCAGAAGCTGTTGTACGCCGTCCTCATCACCACCCGGAAGTTACGACATTATTTCCAAGCCCATAGAGTGGTGGTGGTGACCGGGTTTCCCCTCGGGGACATTGTTCGGAATCGCGAGGCTCCTGCTTTCCGCATCACCTTTGCGTCATCCACCCGAGTACTCTTGTTGTGTGTCCCTCGGGGCCGCGGAGCCCAGATCCTCGATGAGATTCACTCGGGCATCTGTGGTAACCACGCGGGTGCAAGGACGCTAGTCAGCAAAGCCTTCCGGGTGGGATATTATTGGCTGACTGCCAATGAAGACGCCAAGGAACTAGTCCGGCGTTGTCAGGGATGTCAGTTCTTCGCAAGGCAACACCATCTCCCGGCACAAGCCCTTCAAACAATCCCATCATCGTGGCCCTTTGCATGCTGGGGACTCGACATGGTCGGCCCGTTCCCTAAGGCACTAGGGGGATACACTCACATTTTTTTCGCAATCGACAAGTTCACGAAGTGGATCGAAGTGCAACCGCTTAGAGCTTGCACCGCCCAGAAGGCAGCCAAGTTCATCGAAGGCATCACCTTCCGCTTCGGCGTCCCGAGGGAGATCATCACCGACCTCGAGACATAGTTCACTGGGAATGTTTTTTTGGGATTTCAATGAAGAGAGGTGCATCAAGGTCAAGTATGCCCTTGTGGCACACCCCCCAAGCGAACGGGCAGTGCGAGCGTGCAAATGGCATGATCCTGCAAGGCCTAAAGGACCGGGTCTTTGACCTGTTTTGGAAGCATGTAGGCCGCTGGCTGCGTGAGCTCCCAACCGTGCTCTGGGGGCTCCGCACTAAGTCGTGCCGAGCCACAAGATGGTCCCCGTTCTTCCTGGTCTACGACTCGAAGGCAGTTCTCCCGGTTGACATGCTTCATGAATCCCCCAGGGTCGGATTATATGATGAAGGGATGGCCGAGCAAACGCGGGCCGAGGACATCGACAGCATCGAAGAAGAGCATATGGCCGCCGCAATCCAGATGGACCGGTACCAACAGGTGCTTCGTCGATACCACGACCGCAATGTCCAGGGAAGATCCTTCAAGGTCGGCGACCTGGTTCTTCGAAGAGTACAATCCACCGCCGGCATGAACAAGCTCTCACCACCATGGGAAGGCCCCTTCATCGTCTCCGCCGTCACCCGTCTAGGCTCATACAGACTGATTCACGAAGATGGATAGGAAGTGCCAAACTCCTGGAACATTGAGCACCTGCGCTGATTCTACGCTTGAGCAGCTAAGTACCCAACCCCGATCCCTTCAATTCTGCAAATTTCGGTTATTCGTAAACCCCACCTGTAGATCGTATACCCGACACCCCGAAAAGGCTCGAGGGCTCGGAAGCCCTCCCGAGCAGTATCGCCAGCCGCGTTGATCCCTTCTCATGCAGTTACCCTCATGGCAAAGCCTGAGTGGAGCGGCCCTTAATTAAGGGTTTCAGAGAAGCTGTGCTGCCTGCTGTGCTTGAGCTACTCGGGGGCTCATTCATTACCAGCTTTGACTAAAGGTGGTCGGCTCGGCCCCGAGTCCCTCTGGTAGTGACTTCATTCCTATCCGGGGTTGGCTGGGGTCGGGCTGGTTGTGTTTCGGTCAAGTGCCGGCGAGTGAGCTCGGGGCTCGAAAATGTCCAAATCCTATGTATACAACTAAGACGCCAGGAGCTCGACTTGGGCCACCCGGACATTATCTGTTTACGGTCCGACTCGCTCTATTTTGAGGGTTAGACACATAGAGATCGGACGGACATTGACAACCTCGTGTTCACCTGATGCATACACAACTAAGTGACTTTGCTTGACCGGATGTTGCGCCCTTGAAATGGCCATCGGGCAAAGTCGGGATCCGTCCCGCCAGCTTCCTCCACTTAGTCATGAGAGTTATACGCGTATCAAGTGATCACCGATCCTTTCCTGCCTTCCTGTTCATCTTGCACTCGGCTGAGTCGATCCGAGTAGACTAAGGAAGCCTTCGGATCCATCCATTAAGGCCCGAAGAGCACTCAGCATCGGAGGCTAGTCGACAAACGAATAGAAGGCTGTCTCCTCGCGCTCCAACCCACTATGAAGGAGAAGGATCTGCTTGGAGTTTGATCCGTAGCCCTCCGGACTTGGTCCGTTGACGGCCAAGATCGCTCGACAGGATCTACTCCTCCTTGCAGGTGTCCTTGAGTTTGGCCGGAAGCCTTCCAACCGTTTGTTCGTAGATGACTTGGTCACTCGATAGCCCTTCCTGAGTTTTGACCATTTCGCCCTTCGAACTCGGACCGTTGAAGGACGAGGTCGCTCGGACGATCTGTCACATAGTGGTGTGTTGGGTGTCCAAAAATATATATATATAAAAGAAGATCTACTTTGGACATATTGCGAGTCAAAGACAGCATACAAAGAAGATTAACAAAAATTTTCTTCATTTCTCGTGGGGTGATGATCATACATAGGGCCCGAGGTCCCCCTAACATACAACAACATCGACGCGTCGGCCTCCCTTACTATCGATTCCACAGACCGGGCCGAGGGTGTGCACATGCTGGCATGATTGGAACAACAAGGCCAAAGGTTTTTCTAACCTATAGGACCATGTTGCTCACGATCTTATCCGCCGCCGACTCTACGGAAGCTCCACCACCACCGTCTCCGACACCGACACCCTCGCTTCCACATCGTCGAGCGCCCCGACCAAGTCTTGGATGAGGGCTTGGGTCTGCTGTCAAGATGCCACGGGCACTTAAGCTCCGCCAGTAGATGACGACCCGACAAGGCGAGGGTCGGCCCCCGATGGCTTCCTATAAGCAATGCAAGTTAGCGGTGGTGGTGCCAATAAAACGTGACCATGGTGCTCACTTGGTGGACGTTGTGAACTTCACAGCACCCCGGCGTGCAATCTTGGGGGCAGGTCCTAATGCTTGCCTGCCTGCCTTCCCATGGACGCTCGGACCCACCTCTGCGGAAGGAGTTAGCTTTCGCTTCCCTTTTAGCTCGGTCGTTGTAACGGGAAGGCGTATCTCCGCAATCTCCAGTTTTGGAATAACACCAAATTCCTGCCACAGCATCAACACCTGGCAGGTGAAGCTCTACTAGAGGAATAGAGGAAACATTTAGGCAAGGCAGTGAAGTTAAGCCTACCTGCCGCTGTCGATTTTCAGGGCTCCTAATTGAACTCCAACCTTCACTAGAACTCGACGACGAGGCCATGAGCCTATGAACGCTTAGAGGAAGAAGAAGGTTGCAGAGTGGAGAGGGAGAACTGAGAAATTTTCTCTCCCTCAAAGTGGAGAAGTACGATGGCATAAGGAGAAGAGCCCGCTGCAATGGTGTTTATATAGAGAGATGGGGATGGGCTCGTTAGCATGGTTTTCGGAAAACATGCAGCATCATTCATGGCTTGCGTGGAACATCCGAAGCGCCTCTCGCCCATCCAACTCCTTAGCTTGACACGTCGACTTCGGGTAAAATCTGGGCCGTCAGATCTTCGGAAGGGCGAGTGGTGTCTTCACAACATCCTTTGTCCACTCTAAAGAGCTTGTCGAAAGGTCACACCACCTTTCCCATCTTAACTGTCAGCGTCGCCTGACACTTGGGAAAGGGTGGGAAGCCCAAAGATTCGATGTTATGCAGCGACACTCCCAATCCTCGTGCCATATTCAAGAAGTAGCAAAGGATGTCAGAAGACTTTGCCTTGATACTGGCAAAACCCCATTTGGGTCGGGTTTTCCTCGACTCGAGGCAGACTTCCAAGCTAGCCGCCGGTTAAGGTCGGGACTACCATGTGCCCTCGGGCAGTAGTCTTGACCATAACCATGTTCTTCGCCGCCTCGAGGCGGTGACCTTAACGACTTGAGTGTGGACTTCCGAGCTAGCCCACAAGTAAGGTCGGGGCTACCTCGAGCCCCAGGGCCTGTAGCGCCGAACACCTCACCCATCCTCACGCCTTTGGGCGGTGAACTCTCCGACTCGGAGGCTGAAGGCCAAGTTGCCTCCCCCTTGGTCGGCTGGGACTACCAAACTTCTCCGGGCGGCAGACCTATTCGTCTCGGCTAACCCCTTTTTCGGTGGACCTCGAGCATTGTTTGGATCATCAGGATCTCGATGATTTGACCCTAGGCTCGGATGTGCCATCCGACCCTATGCTCGGGGGCTACAACTGCCAGGTGCACCAAGGCGGTGCACCTGCAAAATCTCGATTCACAAGAACTGCTAGGGATCGACACCTTGGAAGAAAGCTTGACCCTAAGGCCGAATGCTCCATTCGCCCTTAGGCTTGGAGGCTACACCTGGCAGGTGCACCTAGGCGGTGCACTTGCCAAAACTTTGGCTAAAGCTCCGAGGATACACTGAAGACAACACTCCGAAAGAACTCGGACCCTAAGTATTGATGCTTCATCCCTCCATAGGCTCGGGAGCTGCTGTGGGAGGTGTCACCCCGGGGTGCCTAAAAAACCCGGATTGAACTCCAACAGAAGTCAAACAGAGTGTCCTCGGGATGTGATCGAGAGCCTGACCCTCCCAGGGATTAGGCATTTCCGGCCTTCCCCTGAGTCCGACCTTGGCCCCTTCTCACGACTCCGACTCGTCGCCCGACCTCGAGCATCCTCGGGAAGAAACTCGGCATGCATGGAGGAAGAGGGAGGAGACAGCCTGGCAGCATCTCAGACCACCAGGCGGCACCGGAGCAGGGTCCCAGGGCTAGTAGGAACACAAGATACCCACGGTGTATAGGACCTAGCTGACCAACATGTACTTTATCTGATATTTTTTGTATCTCACTGTTTGTCTCTCTTAGTCTTAGCTTTCTTAGCCCCCAAGTTCATCTGGTCCTGCCCCCCTGAGATATAAAAGGGAGGGCAGGGGAGGCCGAGGAAGAGATCCAACTTCCCTATTCTCTCTCACGCTTGTAACTCTTGTTCACCATCCACCACTAAGGAAGAACACCACACACTTGACATAGGCCTATTATCCTTCGTAAGGGCTGAACCAATATAATTCCTCGTTTCTTGTTTCTTGACTCATCTTAGGATTCGAGTCGACCATCGAATCCATCGAAGGGGAGCTTCTCTACCAAACTCTCTTCTACCTCCTCGGGGACCCCCTTGGAGGACCCGTCGACACTCACTAGCTTGCAATGGTACATAGGGCATGGACACGGTTTCATGCATTGGTCCGCGGGACTTGGATAGAAAAACTTGTTGTGAGGACGAAATTTTCAGTGAGTACATGCTCCAAAATTATATTGAATCATTAATTTTTTTCTAAAATAAAAATATATATTAATTTTTTTGTCGTTTCTCTTTTAGTGTGCAAAACAGGACCAGGGGATGAACTTGTGCGGCTACTACGTCTGCAACTATATTCACCGCCTAGTTTACCAAGTCACAAATCTCAAGGATCTGGATATACGTATAAAAATTATTCATACATTATATCTTGATTTCTTACTGATTTCATATATTTATTTCTCATTTTTTTCAAGTGACAGATTATTTGCATGAGGGACAAGCTCCCTCACGGTGATTTTATAAAGGTTGCTCAAAAAGAATTGATGGGATTTATCAATGACCAGATTATTGATCCCGCGAGAGAGTTTCACTACGATGGACGTCCTATTGATCAACCCCACCCTCGTGATTAGATCTTGTAATATATGATATAGAACATTATAAATTAAGTAGGAATATAATATATGTATATATTTATATGTGTGTACATATTTTGGTAAAAAATTTGTATATATTTATTTAAGTGCATATATATGTGTGTAAAATATGTATTTATAGTATATTGCATATATATGTATAAATATATATATTACATATATATATACATATTACATATATATTATGCACATATATGTATTTACACATATATATGCATAATATATAAACAAGCAGCATGCAGCAGGAGCAAAATTTAAAAAACCATCTATAGTATATATATCTATATATTATGCATATATATGTATTTACAAATAGGAGCTCTTGCATATCTTCCCTTATTTTGCATTGAAACTGTCTTTTGCCTTTGTTTTTTTTGACTTTGTGAATTTACCCTTGTGTTTTCAAAACAAAGCAGCACATTGCCCCTATTCCGTTATTCTGTTGTAACGGTGTTAACTTTCTACAAAAAGACCAAAATGCCCATGTGATTTTTGCCCTGCTTTTGTATCGTCATTGTGATTTTTACCCGTGGTTTAGAATTGGATATTTATATTGTATTTTCATAAAAATGATTACATTTGATCCAATATATTTGCTATAATTGCGGTTATTTCTGTTCATATGTAATATTAAAGAAATATTCAAAATTTTGGAAGCACCTTAGCAATATTTTAATAGCATTATGACAACAATATAAAACACATAAAACATGACAACAATCATGGAGAAAAAACATAATAATATATCCATATCACATTTAAATGTTTCCCTTGCACATGGCAACATGTCGACAAAAGCTACAAGTTTGCACAATGTCCATAAAAGCAAAAAGTTTGCATCAAGTCTGCAGCATGTAAATAAAAGCTGCAAGCATCTCATTTAACCACCACCTACAGACCTAACAAACTAGCAAGCATTCCCGTTGTTTCTCCAGTTTGTCCTCCTCTTCCCCTCCCTCCTCCTCTTCCAGTTGTTTCTATGTTTGTTACTCCTTCCATTTTGACAGAGCTTGGACTAATAAGTATTAAACAAGTCGATTAGTAATGATTAAACCAATAAAAAATACATAAATACAACCATGACTTACTTTGGATCATTGTTGTCTTGTCTTGATTCTATTCCTCTTCCCCTTCCCCTTCCCCTTCGCCTTCCTCTCATCCTCCCTCTTGTAGTGTCACTTGCAATTAAAAAAGAAGCAACATAATTTACAAATGATATTAGATTCAAAAATAAGTACATACGAGAACCAATACATCAATGACTTACATTGGGTCATTGTTGTCCTCTACTGACAACATTTTTTCCTTTCCCCTTCCTCTTATCCTCCCCCTCCCAGTAGGGCTAGCGCTAAAAAAGAAGAAACATGATTTCGAAAATTAGTGAGTAGATCTAAAAATGAGTACAAATATAGCTATGACTTACTTTGGTTCGGTGTTGTCCTGTTGTGATCCATGTTGTGAAGAGTTAAGCCTTCTGTTTTGGAAGCAGTGAGACCTCCTTGACATGTCTTGGCTAGATGCCCTGGTTCATGGCAGTCAGTACATACTCTTCTATTCTTACTGCTGCTAACCTCATCATATGCCTTGAACCTAGACTTTCTAGGCCTCCCAGATTTCCTTCTCAATTTAGACTTATGGATTTTGTAACCTAAGTCAACATGTGGCCACAGATCTTTGGATGTCATTGGAGTAAAAGTACCTACATATGTCTTTCTCAATCTTTCAACAGAGAAGTATTCATGGACAAAGTCATCCATTTGTACCTCTATGTTAAGCTTTGCAATGAAAGCAAGAGCATGGTTGCAAGGCTTTCTAGTCACTTGCGAGGCCCTACAAGTATATGACCTCAATTCCAAGTTAACTACATGCCTAAATCTATTGACTGTCACTTCTGCTTTTCCAGACCCACAGATTAAGACATCATGGTCCTTAATAGCCTTGGATTTAGCATTCAAATCTTTGATGATATCTGGAACTATGATTTCACACATGTTACTGGCACTCTATGATCTCAAAAAAATTTCTTAATAATCATCTATCTCATCTTGTCATGCATTTCCACAATTTGATATTCTTTTGTTTTTGACACCGAGCTATTGAAATGTTCAGAAAGGTTATTATTGATGTAATCTACCTTGTAGTCTTCTGAAAATTTGCTCCTAGTCCATACAAATGGGTGATTCTCATCCAACCATTCAAGTGCCTTTGGATCCTTCACTTCTGTATTCTTCATGAAGAAGTTAAACTTGTCAATTGTGAAGCTCTTGGCAGTTGCCCACACATTCTTCCCATAGAGAGTACCACTGTAACTTTTCATATTCTTCCACAAATGCCTCATGCACTCTCTATGCTCAACTCCTGGATAGACATCTTCAACAACAACTTCAATTCCCTTGCCAGCATCTGACCAAACATGTGCGACAAAAATAGCCATAAGTTACATAACAACAACATAAACTTGAAGTGAAAGAGACAAATAGTAGCCATATGTACACATTTGGAGGAGTACCAATTGCTTTTTTCAAGTTCTCAATGAACCAAGTCCAGCTTTCCTTAGACTCAGACTCAATAACCCCATATGCTACTGGGAATAACCGATTAAGACCATCTACTGCAACAGCCGATGCCAATTGACCTCTTGACCTGTCTGTCAAGTGAGATGCATCCATGGCAATATATGGTCTACATCCTTGTAAAAACCCATCAATGCATGGCTTCAGAGCAACAAAAAATCTCATAAAACACACATGGCCATTGTGCTCCTCTGTCTCTACTTCAGTGACACTGCCCGGAAGTGACCTCAGAAGCTCAGCTTGATAAGTAGGAACAAAATCATAACAATCCCCCAATTCCCCTGTATGATATCTAGTGTTCTCATGCATCTTTCCTCTGAAAACTTTATCATACGGAATTTCCACTGAGTACTTTTTTAACTCATCTTGCAATTCCTTTGAACCCATTTGAGGGTTATCCCGCAATAAATCCACAACTCTGTCACAAACCCATTTATTTGAGGCCATTGAGTCACCACACTTGTTGAAAGAGCCACAGGTGTGCTTTGGTCCACTTGTCTTAACCTAGAACATAATAATGACAAACCAACAATATCTTGTTACGGTATTACATCTAAAGTGAATGGACTAAATTTTGGGAAGATGATGAAATTACCTTGCAACCAATGTCATGCCTGTAGATGCAAAAAAGTGCACTTGCAACCCTTATCGGCTCTTTTGCAAATAACTCTAAATCTTTCGTGATTTTTTTACGGTCTTAAAAGCATGATCGTACAAGATATCATGATGTGTAACTGTAGACTTGCACTGATGCAATCTGGGAACACCACTTTTACTTCAATGCATGGATCATCGGGGTCATATGAAAACATGGGAGCATCATACTCATCAACGTCATCAACTATTTGACCATCAGGATCAAACTCAGGGTTAGAGCAATCATAATCAGAGTCAGATGATGCAGCTAAATCAGTGTCATAGCTGTTGTCAGAGAATACCCCCTCATCATCATTTGTGGAAGCTCTCTTATTTGTGGTGGCTCCCTCCTTTGTGGTAGCTCTCTCATTTGTGGTGGCCCTCTTATTTGTGGTGGCTCCCTCATTTGTGGTGGATCTCTCATTTGTGGTGGCTTGCTCATTTGTGGTGGCTCCCTCATTTGTGTTCCCCTCACAGTGCAATAGGTGTACTCTACTCCTCACACTAGGATGACACCTACGTTTGGTTGGTGAAAACTGCAATGGCCCTTCAAAATCATTTATCCAGGCATTGATGCAAGCTAGCCCCTTCTCTACATGGAATACAAAACCACTCTAAAACATGTTCATCGCTTTTTATCTCAAAAGAGCTATTTTCCAAATCATGCCATAAAGAAATGTATTGCTTAGAACCCCACACGCACTGCTCAACTATGAAATCAACCAACTGCATCAACCCAAAGCCATGTATATCAACAACTTTAGTTGGCAAAGTTTTACTCTGCTGCCATGACTTTGGCCCATTGTCTGACAAGCTGAGAAAAGACCAAATTCTAACAACAAGTTTTATATCCCTGTGATTTGGCCTACAAATCACAGCAAGGAGTATGTGGTTAGCTTATCCAACTCAAACCATCAATAATGCAACAACCAAAAAACAATGGGCCATTATGACGTGCACCTTTGATCTTCCATTATGACGTGCAACCTTACAGGAGTTGTATGACATTTGGTCAATGGTTTGGCATCGCCTTGCTGCACTAGAGCATGTGATTGTGACCACTTGAAAATATCATTTGATTGTGACAATTGACATGAAGATCAGCATACACAGATTTGATTTGATCCGATGGACATGAGCCTATGAGAAATATTTAGTCCGGCCATGCTAATCGACTATAAACAGGTAGGTATTCCAAAAAGTTCTACTTCAATAAGCACTCCAATTGCATATTTGAATAGCCATATTGCATCAGCAATGCAATTGCATATTTCACTACTGCACAATTGCTTTTTTCGTGCGGGCCGAAAGGCATCTTCCCGTGCAAAAGGCCAGCCCGCACGCCCGAGAAGGTATGCAAAAATCAAATTTTCGTGTGCGGGAAGCCTAACCGCACGGGAAGATCTATTATCCTGTGCGGTCGGCTTATGAGGCCCGCACGGGAAGATCTATTATCCCATGCGGCCCACTTAATATGACAGCACAGGATAATAGATCTTCCCATGCGGTTCCTTAAGTGGACCGCACGGGAAGATAGATCTTCTCGTGCGGCATTTTATGTGTTTGCCGAGCCGTTTGGGAATGTTATGTCTCTCTCTCACTGGTCTGCAATGCTAACATACATTCATACTGTTATTCTCTCTCTATCAATAATGATATGCGTACTACATATCGAAGCGTTATAGTCACATGTATTACGAAATCACATTATATTCTCATAAAAAGATATAATAGACATTTGTACGCATACACATACATACATATCATGTTATCGTCTCGCATTTTACAATAATTTGAAAGCACATAAAATATATGTCTCTCCAAAATGTTTGGTCATATATTCTTTCTCCCACTCTCTAAGTCGTTTGAAAATATCCTTCATTGCAAGTTGGCTCTCCGGATCATAGAAATTTCCCAAATGGTTACAAACATCACGGCGGATGAAGCGACAAATATCTACACACAAGTTTAGTATGGTTTGATTGTTGAAACTGGTTCGCAACAACCGGAATGTGCGGAATCTGTTTAAGAAGGAATACACATTGATAGTTAGGAAAATTATACAAGATCTTAATGTGTAAAAAGATATTTTGTGGACTTACTTCTTCAAACTTTGTAGTGTATCTCCCATTGATTCCAAGCTTCTCGCACACATAGTATCCGCATAAGTTAGTGCCTGGTGGTTGCTTATAACACTGTGTTGACAATACTGTATATGCCAATATTTTGAATTAAACAAGTATAAGAAATGTCAGTATAGCGGACATGTAATTACCAACCATTGTGTCTTCACAAGAAGCTTCTTCTTTTATGGATTATTGACAGGTCCATCATGGTCTACGTAATATTTGTGCGATATATGTAGACAAAATAATTTGTTTGAGTCAATTTTGTCTTTCAGAGTACAACAGTCAATACTTATTAAATGGTGCATAACAGTACTTACAAATTTAACAAAACAAGAAATTCTTTGAATGCCTCATCGACATAGTGTGCCGGATCCAGCACTACGACTAAGTGATCTTGTGGATATACCAGAAATAGTATATAGTGATCGCTTCAAAGAAGATATGTTAATTGTAGGTGATATTGTAATAGAATAACAGTAGTACGGAAGAAATATTACATATCGCACAGCATAAGGGACCATAATGACATTTTTGTCTTTGTGCGTGATCATCACTTTACCCAGGTATAATGATACACTGACCATCTTTTTGTTGTGCATTTGTTTGATGGAAGCTTCTTTTTTGGCCTTTGATTTACCTTTTAGCTCAGCATAATCTTCATGAATTGTCACCATGTGTTCTGTCTAGCAAACCCTTGTTGGGTTGACGTATCCTACTGGTCGGTTGGCCCTTTTGGCGTCGTAGAATTGCATCCTAAGTATTGCAGTGGATAATTTATCAAAAGTTAGTTTGCAAATGAATTCATTTATGTCATCAAATGTGATTGACTTATAGGCAAAACGCAACAACTAGATTTATATCCATTTTGTCCAGCTTGAAAAATGCATGAAGGTCGTTGAAATCAATGACGAGCATCTCTTGATGAGAAAATTTCCCACGCACTGGCCTGAGAGATTTGCTTTACTCTAGTGCAGGTCCAAAGTATTGATTCGAGGTTCGTAGGCGTGCCAGTTGGTTTGTTTCTATAACCAACAAGAAACTAAAAAGAGATAACAAAGTTGGATTAATAGCCGATCAGCTGGTGGCCAACGAGTATCCCTTTAGTGTTGTGCCGATGCACCTTGCACTGAATCGACAACAACTAGATTCGTCCGATCGGCTGTAGATGTTAACAGAATACAATCCAAATCTTAAAACATGTTTAAATTAAGTGACTGGGATAGATCGGTAGTATACCGAGATAGTATAAATCATGTAAATCAAAAAAATGTCATAAGGCAAGGATTATACATGTTTACAACATATCGGAAGAGATAAATCTAATATGTATCAGCTAATAGTCCAATACTGTTGTATACAAAGATATCATAATAGACAAAATACATTAAATAAGAAGCAATCAAATATTAAGATGCATTAACAGATTGATAACAAGCTTAACATATTTAATATAATGAGATCTTAATATAAAGGACAGATTTAACATATCAAGCAAAACTAAAACATGCAAGACGGTTAAATCAGGTAAGATTGGCTGAAACCCCGATACTATCTCTAATAGCGATCATGAAGCAAGTTAGATCTTTATGATTCTAAGGACGACTTAATAGACTGAACCTAACTGATGCAGCATTAAGTACAAAACGAAGCATAGGATCTAAACTAGCTTAATGACAGCCTTTCAAGATGGTAGATATACTATATAATCCAGATCAATAATGAGATCTAATCCTGTCGGCTGTCATCTAGCAACTAATGCTAGCCGATTGGAGGTTAGATCACAACATTGATCTAAATTATATAGCATATATGATAACTGTGCAGATTATGATAACGAGATTAGAGTATCATGACAATGGAAGCACTAATCCCGAGAACGCTAGCCGCTTGTAACAAGAGTTACCTCTCATCAGAGATCGAAGTCCGATGCAGCCCAACTTGAAGCAAGAACTTGTCGAGATTAAACTAAAAGGAAAAAGGTGGTAATGCGCCGAAAGTTGTATTGATCTGATTGTTGATTGATAATTACAGGGTCTTGGGTCACATTTATACCCAACTACAAAACACAGTCCTTATCGGACCGATATGCCTAAAACAAACTTTCACCGACATTATCTATAAGGAAACTACTTGAAATATCCTAATTAACAGATACAATTTGTCATTCCTAGACTCTATCCATGTATGGCGATCCTTATGAAGCACTGGAAACCGAATCCAATAATGATCTTCATGCTTTCTCACCGGGATCGATCAGATTTAGTTATCCCAATCGGAATCGGCTATGCCAGACACCTTATCCGATTCGACCTTAGACGATTGACTCCTCAACCGATTCGGACATCAACCGATGCGCACTCTGTTTCCGAGAATTGTGTGTTCCTCCAATTCCGCTTCAATTGTAGCTTCAAACCCGGTGATTAGCTTGCCAAATTTGGTCGTCAACACATGCCCACCAAGTCCGCGATATTGTTAGTGTTGTGTATTTTGTGTGATCCTACCCTCCGAGAAAACCTAGAGCATTTCCGTTTCGGCCGTTACCGCGCCTCTTTAAATAACGTCCAAGCGCATCAAAAAAACTCACGCCGTCAATTGCGCACTCAAAGCCTTCAGCCAGAAAACTCCTGAAATCTCTTCGGCAATCCCTTCGAGCTCCCAAGAAACCGCAACGACCTCATCCATGCCAATGGCATCTTCATCTCGCTCCCTCGATGCCCCATCGGCCGAGTTTGCGATGTAAGTTCTATCTTCTGAATCTCCTTTCTTTTTGGTTTGCAACCGTGGATCTGCATTTGCAATGTTTTTATGATTTGTTTTTTTTTCTTTCCATTGTAGCACCTTGCTCATCACATTGTTGTCCCTAGTCTGCTTCACGATGAACGGTACTTTTTAGGCCCAATCGGCAACATAGATCCCACTAAAGTTATCAATGCCGAAACAAATAGGATACCCTATATGATCTCGAACCCTAGCATAGCACATTGGAATGGCACATTCAAATCTTGGCCTTCAACCGACAAATCTTGGCGAGCCTGGTATGCAAGAATGCTAGCTAGCAAACAGACTCATTGGGACGAAGTGGGTATAGCTCAGTGTTTAGCTCTCACGATAGCAGATCTGCCCAAGGATGAACCCCTTATGTTGGCTGCGGCTTATTTCTGGTCCAATACCTTTAGCGTCTTCTTCTTCCAACAAGGACTCATGACCCCTACTCTGATCAACGTGGTCATGATAACTGGACTACACATAATGCCATTGGCTAATCCTAACCAATTTGACGCCAAGTGTCAATACTCTTTTAAAACAAGGGCCATTGGAGGTTGGAACGGTTATATAAACCAGGACATGGGCACCAGATCTATTAGCCCCAGAGAGCACACTGCATTCCTAATGATGTGGCTGGAGAAGTTTGTCTTTTGCGGGTCTAGCTGTGGCCCCACAGCCAAGTGGCAACAAATAGCCGAAGCCCTGGTGTCGAGAGAAAAAATCCCCTTAGGAAAATATTTGTTGGGCTATCTCTACCAAACTCTCAACATAGCATCGGCTAAAATTGCAACCAACTCAACCATAGGAACTGGAGGTCCTTGGTGGTTCTTGCAGATATGGCTAATCCTCCTGACTCATAAGATTGCCGGCAAACCCAATCTAGTCGATGCTAAATTTCCAAGGGCAGAGCCGATTGTGAACGACAACGATGAAGAAGTGACTACACGTAGGTGTATGTCTTTTGGAGAAGCTACTTCTGTTCATCTTGGCTCCAAATTGTTAACTCAGCTCCTAGCCGATTGGTTCATCGGTTTCTATGATGGTTTTGCTAAGAACAATCGGACCTGGCTCTTTTACTCAGGCTGCCCAGAATTTGAACTCCCTTCAGATTTCAACTTTGATGAGCTCAACTCCAAAGAATTTGAGAAACCAAGGGAAATTTTCACCACTGCCATCACTCCTTACATTTTACCAATCAGCGTCCACCAAGGCAGAAATGTCTCTAAGACTTATGAATTTTATCATCCGACATCGGCTGCCAGGCAAATAGTACTAGGACAACTGCTGACTGGACTGTATTTCATAGACAAAATCCAAACAAGGGGTGAGATCACCTCAAGAATAATGATGGATTGGTTGATGAATATGGAGGGCCCCCCTCTTGGCAGCATAGGTACTTTGGGATTGGCTTTAAAGAGGAGCTCAACATTTGACAAATGGTGGATTTAGTTGAAAAGATATACTTTCCATTAGCCGTCTTCCATGTATCTCACCGCACTCCTTCAAAACTCAATCCCTAATGTGAGTACTTCCTTTCTCTGTCAATTTGTTTAAATTTCTTCAAGCTATTGGCTGACATTGTTTAAGACTTAACCACTGCCTTCTTCTTTTTTGCACACAACCGATTTTTCTCCCCCTCCTGTGAGCAACTCAGGGGTTGAAATCCATTATGCCTCAAGGCTGATCCCAAATGGTGGTGGGCTTGCTCCATCCATCATCGGCTTCAACGCGCCGAAGGTGGGAACCTTGCTACATGGTCAAACCCGCGAGGCCGTCAAGGAAGAAGAGGGCCAAGCCATCGGCCGCGGTCCATCACCGTGCGAGAAGAAAAGCCGAAGAAGCAAAAGACAGCCCCAGCCAATAGCTTGCCATCTTTGGATCCGAGCGTGGAAGAAACCCTCAATCAAAAGGAATTGGATGAAGAAATTGACCAATTCGTTGAGGAAGCAGCAATCGAATCAAGTGATTCAAGCAAGTACGCACCAACACCATCAGCCGATGTTCAGCTTCAGAAAACTCCTTCTCCTCCACAGCATACTCCTCGCCCTCAACCAGTAAGCATCCTTCTTCTCTTGAAGCTTGATTAATTTATATTATTCTTGTCTTGTCCTTAACCGAACTCCTTTGTTCATAGCATAAAAGATTGGCTGGCTACCATGCCCAACTTCACCAGTAACCTCAAAATTTCACTCTTTTCTTCTTTGTTAGTCTGTCGATTTTAACTAACACTTGTCTTTTTGTGTAGCCCCCTCAGTCTCCAATGGCTGCCTCCATTGCTTCAAGCGAGCACACTCCATCAGCCAGGGGTAGCCACCATATTGAAGAGGCAGAAACAACTCCAGCTCCCACAGTCAAGGTAAAAATTTCCTCAGGATCTATTGGCTACTTAAATTCCTTTATGCTAAAACAAGCTTGACTCTTGATCTGCAGGCCTTAGCCGATATGTTTTCATTTGACATAAGGGAGTACATTGGTGAGGAAGAAGAGATTACTAGCCAAGCCCAAGCTCCTATAGCCGATGAGCTTAAAGAAAAGCTCTTGGATATTGCACGTTGGCTGGAAAGCTCACTGGATCACTTGGTCACCAACTATGGGCCAATCAAAGCCAGATTTGAAGAAATTGAAAGCCAGCTTCCAGACGACGTAGCCAATACTATCTCGCAAGCTGCCCACCTCGATCAATATCGGCATAAGCTGGAAAGGGCACAACAACGGATGGCTGACAACAGGGCAAAGGCCAGTCTTGAAGCTATGATCGAAGCCAATCGACAGTCTGTTATTGCTGAAAAAGCCAAGCTAGATGAGATGATTGCCGGGCTAACTTCCATTGGATCCAATATCGATCGGCTGAAGAAAAAGGAAGCCGAACTTATCGCCGAGTTGGAGAAGTGCAGGGCTAAACTAGCATGTGAAGAGCAAAAGCCAGCCGAACTCCCAAATGCCACTGAGGAGCAAAGGGCTAAATTAAAATCTTCATACAATATTTGGGAGATTTGAGGAAATCACTGAAGGTGGTTTCAGGAACCGATGTAGCCGATGCCCAAACAATAGACAAGATTGAGCAGATTAGGCTACGCGTGATATCGGCCATCCACGATTTAACCGGCAACTAAGCTGATCTTGTAATTGGGCTAGCTCTTTTGTAATCTCAGAACACTTGTAATATATTCTCTTGTATGTATCAGCTTCTTTTGTATGAGCAAACTTCAACACCATGTTGTGTAATATAATCTGTGCCAATTCTGAAATCTCCCTTGTATCAAAAAATTCAAAGTCCGCAAAAATTTTGCAGTCCGATGATTTTATATATGTATGTGCCCCCCTGATTTTTCAATTTTGACCTCGATCATTGACAAAATTATAAATTGACGAAAGACGATTAAAAAAAATCGGCCATCACATATCGGCTCTGCACAACCGTTTTCAACAACCCAAAAAATTCAAGGGACAAGACTTGTGTTTATTTTCTATAGGCAATGTGTATAAGCATAAACACATCGGCTATCATGTATTGGCATAAACTGAGCCGAATCACGAGTTGATCCAAATACTGGGATAATATTTCTTCAAATATTTTCCATTTAAAGCCCTTCCAAACACCTCTCCATCCAATCCTTCTAGCATGTAGGCTCCCCTGGAAACGTATTTGTGGATCTTAAAGGGTCCTTCCCAATTAGGTGACCATTTGCGGAATTTATTATCTCTTGTACCAATCGACAAGATTAATTTCCAAACTAGCTCACCTTCTGAAAATGATTTAGGCACAACTTTCTTGTTATAATGACGAGCAAGCCTCTCTTTATCCTTGGTCACCTTTTCCAAAGCACGCAAACTGGACAAAATCAAGTCTTCCGATTCATCCACCAAGTCTTCCGATTCATCTTGCAATTGAATCCTTCTTGAGCCGATGACACTTTCCCATGGCAGTACAGCTTCATGCCCATATACAAATTTGTAAGGAGGCACTTGGATTGATCCATGACAAGCCATCCGACAGGACCACAGTGCTTCAGCCAATCGGCTATGCCACTGCTTTGGATATTCAGAGATCTTCCTCTTTATCAGTTTGATCAAACTTTGTTCGATGCTTCTACCTGTCCATTATTCTGTGCATAATATGGTGAAGAATTCAACAATTTAATCCCCATGCTTTCTGCAAATTGGACGAACTCATCCGAGACAAAGATAGACCCCTGATCGGTTGTAATCATTTGTGTAAAATCAAAGTGTGTTTGATTCTTCATTGGTGATGAACAACTGGTATCTGTGATTATTGGATTGTTGGTATTGTTATTTGGAGATTATTGGCAAAATGGATTTGGAGATATTTGGTTTTCGGATAATGAACAGTGTTGTCGACTGCATTGTCTAGTCTGACCGGGCTTGCTATGCCGGTCTGACCGGAGGATACTGTGCGGTCAGACCGAGTGGGCACCGGCAGTCAGACCGGCCGACACAGTCCAACTGCAGGCCGATTTGGTTTCGGTTTTGGTTTCGGGTTGTTTCCTTGTTTATTTATGGAAGATTCGTGTTTCTATGCACATGTATGGTTGTTTATGCTGACAATGAGTCAAGTTGGAGATAGCTTGTGCTTGGATATGGTTTCATTGTTTAATTATGTGCAGGTAATCTTTACGCCTCAGGAATGTGTCATCGGTAATCGAGTTGGAGTCAACTTGGAGATAAGGTGACGTCCAAGATGGAGATTATGCGGGATACTTAAGGGTAGAGATTAGTGCATGTGATTGATGAAGTTTCCATATGGCATACGATGGATATATTGTGTGCGTATGGAATACGATGTTTCAAGATTGGAAAAGACCGAGATTGCGACGGTTGGTTTATGTCAAGTTTGTACTTGTATGGAAAGGTTTCCTAGGGGATTAGGACTTTCTATATGAGTTGGATTCGTGGCTTTTGGCTACGCATCTTATGTATAAATAGTGAGGGGAGGCGTGGCCTCTTTGTATCGAGTTTTAGAGAGTTTAGAGTTGAGATAAATTTAGGGTTCAAGTTTTGCTCGAAATTTTCTGAGGAGTGCTGAGGTTGCATTTTGTAAACACAAGAGAGATTCAACAAAGTTCAGTCTACTTTGAGAAATCTTTGTATTGTGTTTTCATCGGGTGCGGCGGTCTCCAGTTATACCGGAGCTTTACACCGGTCAGACCGCTCGAGTTACTGCAGTCAGACCAACGCATATCGGCTACACATGGCGATCGGCTACAACAGGAGAATCGTCTAAGTCTAGGAGATCGGCTACACGTGCGGTCAGACCGACGCTATACCGGCGGTCAGACCGGCAGATTCAGGCTGTTAGACCGGTGAGTTGTGAGGGTAAGTCTTATTTCCGCTAAGATTTGTTTTTGGGTGTACCAACCATTCACCCCCCCTCTGGTTGGCTTAGTTTGGGAGTTCGATCCTACAAGTGGTATTAGAGCCTCATTTTCTTCTTTGGAGTTTATCGATCTAAAGGTTTTTCGCCATGTCTGATAAGTTTTCCACCAAGCCACATGTTTTCGATGGTACGGATTTCGCTTATTGGTTTAGTAAGATGCACTCTTATATCATGGCTCAAGACTATCATGTTTGGCAAAAGGTAGCTATTCCTTATGAGATCCCTGAGGTTACTGATTCTAAGGCTCTGAAAACTAAATTTAATAACAATTGCAAAGCTCGTAATATTTTATTGAATGAGATTTCTCGTTCGGATTTTGATTGTGTTTTGCATCTTCAAACTGCAAATGAAATTTGGATTGCTTTAAGAAACTTTCATCAAGGAACTAACAACATAAAAGAACTTCATCGAGATCTTTTCAAAAAGGAATATATAAAATTTGAGATGAAACCTCGTTGAAGCTTTGGATGATTATCTTGGTAGGTTTAACAAAAATTTGAGCAATCTTAGATTTGTTGATTGTGCCTATGATACAAACTATCCTCAATCTGAGATTTCTCGCCACTTTTTGAATGGTCTTGACATGTTTATTTGGGAGATGGAAGTTACTTCAATTCAAGAATCTGTTAATATGGCTACTTTAACTTTGGATTCTCTTTATACAAAACTCAAAACTCATGAAATGAACATTCTTTCTCGAAAAACGGATTCTAAGTCAAGTGCTTTGGTTATTTCTTCTTCAACTTCTTCTGATGTTGCTTCTTCATCAACTCCCAGTGCTCTTGCTTTAATTAATGCCATGTCCGATGAGCAACTCGAGCAATTCGAGGAGGACGATTTGGCTTTGGATGCTAACAAACTTTCTCCAGCTATGAACAAAGTCAGCTTTAGGAAAAGAGGAGGACCAGCTCGGTTTTTTGAATGTGGCGCTTTGGATCACATCTGCTCCAACTGCCCCAAGCTTGGGAGAAGCAAGAAGGAGGACAAGGGTGGGGAGAAGACGAAGGACGACAAGACCAAGGGGAAGTCTATGCCGCTTTTGAACCACTAAGCGACATAGATTCTGATAGCGAGGAAGAGAAGGGCAAGAATATCTCCGGCATTTGTCTCATGACGCGTGAAAATCAAGATTCTGAGAATGAGGACAATGAGGTAAGCTCTCTTGAGAAAGTCATTCTTGTTTTAAGTGCAAAGAATAAAAATGTGAAAAAATGTTCAAAAACAAGAATTTGTGATTGAATCTTTGAATGCTGAAATTGCTAGATTGAAATCTCTTATTCCTAATGATGATGATTGCAAAAATTGTAAGGTTTTAATGCTTGAAATTTCAAAGATTAGAGATGTCAATGATTCTCAAGTTTTGGCTACTAAATCTTGTTTAACATGTGATGCTAATGAACTAAAACTAAAAGATGCTTTAGCTCGTGTTAAGCAAATGGAGGACATTGTTAAACAAGATGAGGTAGTTTCTTGCTCTAATTGTCGCAAAAGTAAAGATGCCATAATTGGTTATGAAAATTGTGCAAATCTTGAAAAAGAAGTTTCTTATTTGAAAAGTTCTTTGCAAAAATTTTATGATGGTAAGAAACAACTTAACATGATTTTGGATCAATCTAAAGTGTGTTGCGACAATAGAGGAATAGGTTTTGATGCTCATGACTATCTCACCAAAAATCCCCCAAATATTTCGAGAATGACTGAAAATGGTGAGATTTTGACAAAACCTAATGATGTGAAAACAGTTTTTAAATCTGCTGGAAATATGCCATCTCTTTTTGTCTATTTAAAAGAAACTAAAACTAATATTTCAAAACCACCAACCACTAGGGAAAAATTTTCTTGCTCTTTTTGTGGTAAAAATGGTCATCTTGTTGGTTTTTGTTTTAGATTAGCACGAAAACATAAAAGGAAAGAGAGGTTAATTTTGCAAAATCAAAGTGGCAAAAATCGCTTTCCTTGGGAAGGCCGGTCGCGACGCGAAGGTCAACCGGTCGACCGGCCGTGGGCACCTGGTCGACCGACAACACCGCCTCTGGTCGACCGTCGATGGCACACAGCCGATCGGCCGTACCCCAACGGTCGACCGCTCCGAAGGAATTTTTTTGGAAATTCTAAAACTAATTTTGCACATGGATATATGCCTACTGGATCTATTGGTTGTGTCTCAAGATCGGATTCCTAAATTTCTTTTGACTAACCCCAAGACGGAGGCTTTGACATCTTCTTTTGCGTAGGCGTTGGTGGCGAGGAAGGAGAACGTGTGGATCGTGGACTCCGGTTGTTCGCGGCACATGACCGGAGATAAAAATTGGTTCTCCTCCCTCAAGATGGCATCCAAGACTGAATCGATAATCTTTGGAGATGCTTCTACAAGTGTCGTCTTCGCTACCGGATCAATCAAGGTAAGTGACAAATTTGAATTGAAAGAGGTAGCTTTAGTCGAGGACTTAAAGTATAATTTACTTTCAGTTTCACAAATTGTTGATGAGAATTTTGAAGTTCACTTTAAGAAAACTGGAAGTAAAATATTTGATTCTTGTAGTGATTCTGTGTTCAACATTTCTCGTTATGGGAGAGTTTTTAAAGCTAATTTTGGAAACCCTATTTCTTCCGTTGTTACATGTTTGGTTGCAAAATTCAACAAAGATTTAATATTTTGGCATCGCAGACTTGGACATGTTGGTTTTGGTCATTTGACTAGACTAAGTGGTTTGGGTCTTGTTCGTGGGTTGCCTAAACTTAAGAAATATCTTGATTTGGTTTGCGCACCATGTCGTCATGGTAAAATGGTTGCTTCTTCACATACTCCAATTCTTTCCGTGATGACGGATGCACCAGGACAGCTTCTACATATGGGCACTGTTGGTCCAGCTAGAGTGCAATCCGTTGGAGGAAAATGGTATGTGTTGGTTGTTATTGACGACTTTTCTCGATATTCTTGGGTTTTCTTCATGGCAACTAAGGATGAGGCCTTTGGACACTTTCGGAGTTTGGTTCTTCGCTTGAATTGTGAAATTCCCGATTCTTTGAAAACGATTAGAAGTGATAATGGTGGTGAATTTAAAAATGCTTCTTTTGAACAATTTTGCAACGAAAAAGGCATTGAACATCAATTTTCTTCTCCTCGTGTTCCTCAACAAAATGGTGTTGTTGAAAGAAAAAATCGCTCTTTGGTTGTTCAACTCATGCTTTGGTTGTAGAATTTGCTGAGACTATGCGCAGGGAGTTTGAGATGAGCATGATGGGTGAATTGTCATACTTTTTGGGATTGCAAATTAAGCAAACACCTCAAGGTACGTTTATCCATCAAACGAAGTACACCAAAGATCTTTTGCATAGGTTCAAGATGGAGAGCTGCAAGCCAATCTCTACACCCATAGGTTCTACTGCTGTTCTTGATCCCGATGAAGATGGTAAGGCGTGGATCAAAAGGAATATAGAAGCATGATTGGATCTTTGTTGTATTTAATCGCTTCTAGGCCGACATACGCTTTGTTGTGTGTTTGTGTGCAAGCTTTCAAGCTTCTCCTCGTGCTTCACATCGTCAAGCGGTCAAGCAAATAATGAGGTATTTGAATCATACACTTGAGTTTGGAATTTGTATTCTACTTGTTCTTCTATTTGCTTAAGTGGATATTCCGATGCTGATTTTGCTGGTTGTAGAATTGATAGAAAAAGTACTAGTGGAACATGTCATTTTCTTGGTACATCATTAATTACATAGTTTCTAGGAAACAATCTAGTATAGCTCAATCAACTGCTGAATCTGAATATGTTGTTGCTGCTAGTTATGTTCACAGATTCTTTGGCTTATTTCTACTTTGAAAGATTATGGACTTGCTTTTGAAAAAGTACCTCTTTAATGTGATAATACAAGTGCGATTAACATTGCTAAAAATCATGTTCAACACTCACGCACAAAGCACATTGATATTCGCTTTCACTTTTTGAAGGATCATGTTGAGAAGGGAGATGTTGAATTGAAGTTTTTGGACACAAAGTTGCAACTTGCTGACATTTTCACTAAACCATTGGATTCTTCTCGCTTTGCTTTTCTTCGATGAGAGTTGGGAATTATTCATCCTTTTGGCATGTTTTGAGGGGGAGATTTGTGCTCTTGTTTTTATCAAGCAATTCTTGAATAATATAAATTGAGAAAAAGAGAGCTTTATCCATACATATTGTATTTTCATGTGCATGCTAGCAATACAATGAAGATTTATTTGTCACTAGCATAGCTTGTATGTGTTCTAGTATCTTTATGTGATCTAGATTTTATTTTTAAGTGAAATGATGCATGACAGTTAATATCATACATAAATAAATGAAATATGCAATGTTGATACTTGTGCATGTGTTGATTTATAAATGCTTATATATGCACTCGTGTTGAATTATTATTCCTCAAATTGCTTTAAAATAGCTCATTGTGTAAAGAGAATAAAATATTATCTATGAGAGAGAAAAATGAATACCGAATCCTTCGAAACAGTCTTGATGGCAAGGATGTATTCGAAGTGACCAAAAATAATGGGTACCGAATCCTTGGAAACAGTCTTAACGACAAGGACGTACCCAGAATAATTGAGAGAAAAAATATGAGCAAAGAAAAATTTGGCTCAAATCAATGTGACAAAAATTCTCTTGATTATTGTGTGCAAAAAGGTCAATTTGAGAAAGAGTAATGGTTGCAATATGTATATATATTTGGATTTATCTTTCAACCTATGTTCTTGTAAAGATGTTGCATTATAAATCGTTTGAATCCATGAAATTTGATTGCATTATTGATCTTAATTATAAAGTCTTTGATTCATGACTATACTCTAGTGCATATTTGCTATATAATTGATGACTTGCTCTATGTATGGTGCTAAGCTCTTCAATAATCATGAACATAATTCTTATGCTTGACAAAATCATTGTCAAAAGGGGGAAAACAAATGGGAGAAAAAAAGTTAAAAAAAGTGCAAGTTTTTCAAGTTTAAAGGATTTTCTTTCTTTTCAAAAGGGGGAGAAATTTTCTCTTATTTTTGAGCACTCAAATGCTTTTTACCATTTTTGTTTTTAATTTTTCCAAACACCAAAATAACACTTTTTATTTGGTTTGCCAATGTGTTCATCAAGGGGGATATTATAAAATCAAAGTGTGTTTGATTCTTCATTGGTGATGAACAATTGGTATCTGTGATTATTGGATTGTTGGTTTTGTTATTTGGAGATTATTGGCAAAATAGATTTGGAGATATTTGGTTTTCGGATAATGAACAGTGTTGTCGACTGCATTGGCTGGTCTGACCACGCTTGCTATGTCGGTCTGACCGGAGGATACTGTGCGGTTAGACCGGGTGGGCACCGCCGGTCAGACCGGCCGACACAGTCCGACTGCAGGCCGATTTGGTTTTCGGTTTCGGGTTGTTTCCTTGCTTGTTTATGGAAGATTCGTGTTTCTATGCGCATGTATGGTTGTTTATGCTGACAATGAGTCAAGTTGGAGATAGCTTGTGCTCGGATATGGTTTCGTTGTTTAATTATGTGCAGGTAATCTTTACGCCTGAAAGTGTCGCCGTAATCGAGTTGGAGTCAACTTTGAGATAAGGTGACGTCCAAGATGGAGATTATGCGTGATACTTAAGGGTAGAGATTAGTGCATGTGATTGGTGAAGTTTCCATATGGCATACGATGGAGATATTGTGTGCATATGGAATACGATGTTTCAAGATTGGAAAGACCGAGATTGT
Organism: Oryza australiensis; assembly: GCA_019925245.2. Classification (NCBI taxonomy): domain Eukaryota; kingdom Viridiplantae; phylum Streptophyta; class Magnoliopsida; order Poales; family Poaceae; genus Oryza; species Oryza australiensis. The sequence continues at coordinate 1,352,919 of JAIFGZ020000017.1, read as the reverse complement.
GTCGGTTGATTTATGTCAAGTTTGTACTTGTATGAAAAGGTTTCCTAGGGGATTAGGACTTTCTATATGAGTTGGATTCGTGGCTTTGGCTGCGCATCTTGTGTATAAATAGTGAGGGGAGGCGTGGCCTCTTTGTATCAAGTTTTAGAGAGTTTAGAGTTGAGATAAATTTAGGGTTTCAAGTTTTGCTCGAAATTTTGTGAGGAGTGCTGAGGTTGCATTTTGTAAACACAAGAGAGATTCAATAAAGTTCAATCTACTTTGAGAAATCTTTGTATTGTGTTTTCATCGGGTGCGGCGGTCTAATCGCCGGTTAGACCAAAGCTTTACACCGGTCAGACCGCTCGAGTTACTGCGGTCAGACCGGTGCATATCGGCTACACACGGCGATCGGCTACAACAGAGAATCGGCTAAATCCGGAGATCGGCTACATAGGCGGTCGACCGATGCTATACGGCGGTCGACCAGGCGAGTTCGAGCGATCGACCGCACTCCATTGAGTTGTGAGGGTAAGTCTTATTTCCGCTAAGATTTGTTTTTGGGTGTACCAACCATTCACCCCCACTCTGGTTGGCTTAGTTTGGGAGTTCGATCCTACAGTTTGAGGGACACCGAATCGGTAAATGATGTGCTCTTTGACAAACTCGATTGCATCCCCCGAATCAACTTTCTTCGAAGGAATTGCCTCCACCCATTTTGTAAAATAATTGGTTGCCACCAATATGAACTTGTGTCCTTTACTCGAGGGTGGATTAATCTGGCTGATCATATCAATTTCCCATCCTCTGAACGGCCAAGGCTTGATAATAGGGTTCATAACCGACGCTAGTGCTCTTTGAATCGCCCCAAATCTCTGACAGTCCTGACAACCTTTGTAATATTTGAAACAATCTTCCACCATTATCGGCCAAAAATATCCTGCTCTCCGGAGTAACCATTTCATCTTGTTATCTGATTGATGAGTACCACAGATGCCTTCGTGCACTTCTCCCATTACAACTCTAGCGTGATCAGCACTCAAACATTTAAGTAGCACTCCATCAATCGTCCGATAATAGAGATCGTCGTCGAGCAAAACATATCTCAAAGCCTTGTAACGCAATTTCCTTGAAGCCGATTGGGAAGGATCCTGCAAATAATTAGAAACATCATACCTCCAATCGTTGGTTGTGATCATTGCAACTTCAACTTCAATATCTTTAGTCATCGACTTGTAGCCTAATGCCCCTTGAGCCAAGTTGTTTGCTTCAGCATTCTGCTCTCGACGGATATGTTTGAAAGTTACTAGCCGAAAACCACCCATCAATTCTTGGCACTTTTAATTGTAGATCATCAATGTGTCATTCTTGCATTCATATTCTCCTGGCTGATGACCAACAAGGAATTGCCCATAATCTCCACAGCATCGGCTTCAACCTTTTTCAGAAGTTGTAAACCCTTGAGGACTGCTTCGTATTCAGCTTGATTGTTTGTAGCGTAAGGCGCAATAGTATAAGCAAATTCAAAACTCACCCCCTGGGTGATATGATAACCAAGCCGATGCCATAACCATGAGTGCAAATTGATCCATCAAAAAACAATGTCCAAGGCCCCATGTCAATCGAGTCGATTGAATCATCCCAGTGTTCAACAATGAAATCGGCTATAGCTTGACCCTTAACTGCCTTGGGTGCTTGATATCTTAGGTCAAATTCTGTCAAAGCAAAAATCCACTTCCCTACTCGCCCTTTCAAACTGGAGCCGATAGCATGTATTTGACTACGTCGGCTTTGCAAATAATGATGCACTCGTTGGATAATAAATAATGTCTCAACTTTGTAGAAGAAAAGTATAAGCACAAGAACAACTTTTCCACAGGAGAGTACCTTGTTCCTGCATCCAAAAGTCTTCTGCTGAGATAAAATATTGCCCTTTCCTTGCCTTCAAACTCTTGGATCAAAACTGAACCGATTGTTTTTTCATCGGCTAAAAATAATATTTAAAAGGCACACCCTTCTATGGAGGGATCAAAACTGGAGGGGAGCTTAAATAATCCTTGATGTTGTCCAAAGCTTTCTGCTGCTCTGCCTCCTCAAGTAAACTCTTGATCGGCATTTAGCCTTAGCAAAGGCGTGAATGGCTCCATCTTCTGAGATAAATTAGCAATAAAACGCCTGATGAAATTTACCTTGCCGATCAGAGATTGCAGCTGCTTCTTGTCCTGGGAGGTTGAATACTCTTGATGGCATTAATACTTCTCTGTGTCACCTCAATCCCCCTTTCATGAACAAGAAAACCCAGAAATTACCTAGCCGATACGCCAAAAGCACATTTGGTAGGATTCATCTTCAAGCCATACTTCCTCGTTCTCTCCAATACTTTCCTTAAATCGGCTATATGGTCTTCAACATCCTTGGATTTTACCACAACGTCGTCAATGTAGATTTCCACTAAAAAGCCGATTAAGTCGTGAAAAATATAATTCATGGCTCTCTGATAAGTAGCCCCACAAATATCATGACAACCCATTCATATAAGTCGATTGCACTAGGACACCTAAAAGCAATTTTATGAATGTCTTCCTCAGCCATGAAAATTTGATTATATCCAGCATTGTCATCCATAAAACTTATGATTTTATGCCCTGAAGTAGCATCGACCAATAAATCGGCAATCATCATGGGGTACTCATCCTTAGGGGTAGCTTTGTTTAAGTCACGAAAATCGATACACACCCTAAGCTTGCCATTCTTATTGATCACTGGGACTATGTTCGAAACCCACTCAGCGTATCGACATGGCCGAATAAAACCAGCATAATAGAGTCGAGTAATTTTGGCCTTAATCGCATCATACATATTGGCTTTAAATCTCCTGGGAGGTTGTTTGTATTGTCGATATCCTGGTTTAATAGGGAGCTAATGTTCCACAATCGATCGGCTAAGACCTGGCATCTCAAAGTATTGCCAAGCAAAACAATCTTTATATTTCTTTAGCAAATCAATAAGCTTGGTTCTAAAATGAGAAGACAAATTTTTACTAATGTATGTCGGCCTAGGCCTCTCCTGGACCTATATCAACCTCTTCAAGCTCGTCGGCCGACATAAAACCTTGTCCTAGCTTGCCATCGAGATCGTTCATGGTGCCTTGGTGTAGACGCTTGAGCCCTCCACGACGCTCTCAAAGTAATAATTGAGGCTCTTCGTCTCCAATTGGCTGTATAGTAGAATCGGACACCTTTAGAAAATTAGCCTCCCAAACCTTGCCGGACAAGCAATCGATGCCATCAATTTCCCAAAGGGGTTAAATCGGCATTGGCTACGTTTACTGACCTGTCGGCTGAAACAATTTCGATCTTGTCGCCTTGCCATTGGATCAAGCTCTGGTGCATGGTAGAAGGGATGTAGCAATTAGCGTGGAACCAATCCATCCCCAGCAGCAGGTTGTATGACCCCTTCCCGTCGATGACAAAAAAGGTGGTAGTGTAACATCCCGAAAATCGGAAAACCGAAATCGGAACGTAAAATCGGAACTTTCAAAAACCTTGGTTTATTGCTTCTTCTCGGGTTTGCTGTTTCTTATTTGCCACTCAGTTGCATAAATTTAGTCGTGGTCAATTCCCTTTTCGCGTATTTGGAGTTTTCGGAGTTGACAAAATGATGGTGCGAAAGTCGCATCGTGGTTTTAAAAAGAATCGGAAAAGTGCGGATTTGTGAAAACGCATTTCGAGTAATATAAAATAAAAATTTTTGTTGGGAGGAGATAAATTAAAACACTAGATAAATAATAAAATTCTCGGGAGGCGTACTCGAAATTTGGGAATTGTATTTTTTTAAAAATGGGTGAATTATGAAAATTAGGAAAAAGAATTTAAATAAGTATGAAAAATAATTATGGAAAAATGAAAGTCAAGAAAAAGTTTAAAATATAAAGTTAAAAATTATTTTTAGAATATTAGGATTTATTTTGGAATTTTTAGGAAGAAAGAAAATAGAAAATGGGAAAAGAAAATAGAAAATCGGGAAAATAACGAAAGTGCACTCGTTCATTGGTCACAAATCGCTGACGCCAGACGGCCCGCCCGCGCGCGCGCGCCGCCCGGCCAGACGCGCGCCAAGCGCACGCTGCGCGCACGCGCCGCGCCGCGCCCAACCGCGCCTCGGCCCACCCCGCGCGCGCCACGCGCCGCGCGAGCGACCGCCCGAGCCGGACCCGCGCGCCCGCGCGCCCGCGCCGCGCCGCTGCGCCCGCCCGTGCCGGCCACGCCCGCGCGCGCGCGCTGCCGCCACGCGGCCGAAGCCGCGCCCGGCCCCTACCTCGCGCGCGCACGGCGCGCCGGACCCCCGCCCGCGCGTGCGCCGCCGCCGCGTTCGCCCGCCGTACCCGGCCTCCCTGCGCGCCGCGTGTCACCGCCCGCGCCGCGCCGAGCCGGACCCCCCATCCTTCCACCCCGCGCCCGCGCCGAGTCCCCGGCTGCGCCTATAAAAGGGGTGGTGCCCGCCGATTCCACCGCACCGCCGCGCGCTGCTCCCGAGCACCACCGCCAAGGGCCGCCGCCGTTTAGCCGTCCGCCGTGCGCAAGCCCGTCCCCGTGCCCCCTTGCTCCTCCCCGAGCCGCCGTCGCCGTAAGTCCCCGTTGCGCCGCCTTGTCCCTCTCTCGCCGCCGCCTCTGTCCTCCTCGGCACCGGTCGAACACTTGGCGGGCATGGAACAAAGCGCAGAGAATAGGAAAAAAAAAGAAAAAGAAAAATAGGGAAAATTAGGAAAAATTTTGGAAAATTGGGAAAAATATTTTGGGATGACTTGAGTAAAATTTTGGGCAAAAATAAATTATTTTCTCGCATGTTTTCTCGTGCAAAGTTTGAAAAATCGGAATCGGACGTTTTCCGGAATTCTATTTCGCATCGTTTTTCAACCTGCATTCCGTTTAATTCTTTTCCGCCATCGAAATAGGTTTCGCTTTTGTGCTCAAACCCTCAAATTTCGAGCACGAATTTTCTTCGCTGATATTTTCAAACATAAATTCCAAATTTAATTGCGATCGTCAACTCTGCGAAAACCCTAGGACATCGGCTCGACTCCAAAACCCGGATTTTCCTCGCATCCCTTGTCCTAACTCGAGTAGAATTTTCGGCAAAACTTTTTGGGGTTGTTTTCATGGCTTATGTGGTTCTTTTCGATCTCCCGGTGTTTTGTTGAATTCTAACCGAATTCAATTGAACTTTCGCACGTACGAGTAGAGCTGAAGAAACCGGCATCAACACCGCCGAAGACCCCACCTCTCAAGTGTGCGAGCAAGGCAAGTCTTCACACCCTTTGAACATATTGATCCCATTTGCGAAATGATGTTATTTTAAATACTAAACATGCATGCCTTACCGAGTTACCTATACTTGTTGTGCTATACCTTGTTATTGTTTACCTTTAGAATTACTCCTTGTAACTCGCGATGTGATACAAATAACCGAGGCATAACTTCGGTAAACAGCTTAGCCATGCTATACTTAGATTTACGCATACTCATGACTTTATGAAAAAGCTTTGTGCTTGGGCAACTACCTTAGGGAAGGTAGTTGGGATTCGGCATGTGGAGACATAAGCGCCACATGACCATGATGAATTAAGTTTGATGAAAATTGAAAGTACGGTACAAATGTTTTTAGACTGGGCGGCTGGATGATTTGGGTGGATTCCGGAAAAGGCAAGTGCCGACCCTGGTCAATTAAGGACCGAGCCATGAGATAGCCGGAAACGAGCCGCACAACCGTACTTCTTGAATGGGTATAGACCTAGCCGACTAGATAGCCGAGCGGTGGCGTATCCTTGCATAGATGGTTCTCTATGATGTGGTTATGGGATGAGGATGAGGCTGCGGCCTTTGTTAAGAATGATGGGATTAAACGAATGCTAACTAAACTTAAAGATTGGAAAGTCTTCCCTTACCCCGGTGCGCGTAACTCCTCTCACCGCTAGAAAAGGACGGCTAGAGTGCATGAGGGCTAAAGTTCATGGAGCGGTACGCCAAAGCAAGGTTATCGAAAGGCTTTGCCGTGACCGTCTCATGTGTTGAGGCGTAGGCTCATTTGTTGGGCCGTCGCGGAGTACGGGTAAAGTGTACATCCACCGCAGGTGTGAATGAATCAATCTATTCGAATAGTCGTGCTCGCGGATATTGAGCATCGTGACAAGACTTTCGCTTGGCTAGACTTTGAACTTAAAAATGCTGGGATGGGTTTGCATGATGATTTTATTCGCTGGTGGATCAACTTCTCGAGAATGCGAGAAGGGGTGGACTCCGTAAAATCATGACGCACCTGGAGGCGGGAAGCCATCCTTGGAATCACGATGGATGGTAGACGTAACCGTCGCCGGATTAATGAACTGTGAAATTAAAACTTGTTTTGGCTAGACGATAGGCTTGTGAAAAGAATTGTGAAAACCGGCCTTACGCAAAAATAACCCTAGCCATGTTCTTTGAATAACCCTATCATATGCATCAATTCGTGTTGACTTGCCGAGTACGGTTGGTACTCACCCTTGCTATACGCACAAACCTCCAACATGGAAATGAAGATCCGTAAGACCCCTACGCGTACTACCCGGAGGGCGAGGGAACCGACGGCGCATATTAGACCTTAGTCCCGGTCGTTGCTCGTGGCAATGGACAAGCCGCCGCCTCTTTCCGCCGCCTTATCTAAACTCGTCTTTATATTGTAATCGGACCATAAGGTCCCGTGGGATGAACAATGCCTTCGGGCCTACTTATGTAATAATGGTATTATAAGACTATTCGTGCATGTGCACTTGATTATCCAGTACTGCATTCGTGGGTACCAACTACTTGATCCAGGGAAATGGTACTATGAACACGAAAGATTCCCGACTCAAAATCGGGGTCCACAGAGCTGGTATCGTAGCCATGCGACCGTAGGCTAAGACCAAATGGCGCCCTACCCCTAACTAGATGGCTAAAGGGAAATATCCCTACGTAGAGGATCAGTCTTGAACTATTATTTCCGAAAATGCAAATATATCTTTTCTACATCTGTATTTCTTACCAAATGGTTATGATAGCTCCCTCTCGCTAACCCTAAGTTACCTGTAAAAACAGATGTCAAACCACGACGGAACTTGGGAAGTCACTGTTCCGCGGGACGAAGGGTTCGTGGTACAACTCCATCTCTACTATGGTGCTTGAGATACCCGGAACCGCCCACTTATCACACCAAAAGACATGGCTCCGAGATGTATCCAGCCCGGGAGGCAGCCGTATCCATAGAAGCCCGCATGGGGAGTGAGACATCCTACGTTCCACACTCGCTACCACCGGACCTAGCCGAAGCAGTTATTCAGGATGCAGCTCGCGAGGCCTTCCTTCGCCTTAATGCGGAACACCGTGCCGAGCTCACAATGACAGAGTTCGTGCATCATCCTTACCGCGAAGAGGGCAATCCAGCCGCACAAAGGAGGCTACCCCCGCTGTTACAACCCGATGGTCACGCGTTTATCGCGTTGGGCGAGAAGCAGACGATGCTACGAGGAGGCCCCGCCGAGATCAACGATCGCAGCCACGCCTCAATGATCGGTCGACACCACCAAGGCTATGGAGACCAGATAAGCATGCCGCGGCACACACGCAGCCAATGGTGCTCAAGATGAGCAACTCTCGGACCGCTACATGGCCCGAGGGGAGGCTCTAGTAGAACTGGAAGAGCACAGAGGAGCAAGCAAGCAGATAAACCAGCTAGAGGAACAAACTGCGCACCCGTCCCGTCTACGCCGCAGTACTTCCACCGAGTCCGTACCATCACCTCCCGCCCCGTGCCCGACCACTATTACCATATGACTCCAGCAAGCTTTGATACTTTTCAAGCTATGATGGAGCAAGTTTTCATGTTGAGCACGTAACCCGCACCATACCCGGTCGACCCCACCGCTTCATCCATGGGACCCACCCCGAGCTCCATACCGGTACCATCCGAGCCGGGATCAGGAGAGGGTAACCCCATCCAGATCTACACCGACACGGAGTCCGAGGCGGAGCCCATGGAGATCAAATGGGAGTCTAGCGACACCGACCCAATGGAGGAGGAAGTTCCCCCTCGTCGCCTGACTCACACGGGAGGCCCCCTCACCCGCCAGACTGCTCGCAAGAGTACGCGACCACCGAGTCGGAAGATTCGGCGTGACTCCGAGGCCACCACCTCCGAGCCGTGGGGACTTCGGTTTGCTTCAGCAGCGGACCACCCACTTCCGGCGCCTGGCTTTTGCGGATGGCTGGACGACTAGGCGGGAGGACCTTCCCAGCTCGCCAGCACTTCCTGTTTACCCTTAAGTAGTGATCTAGTTGGACGTTATTATTGCTATCTGGCATGGAGGACTCGTGTGTGTACAGTCCATGTACCCCTTATGTAATAAGATGAACCCGGGCATCGCCTTGCGATGTCTTAATTCGTATGCTTATTATTATTTCACCTTGTCTCGTTGAGTGAAGATCATTCGAAAGAACTTGAAGAAAAATTTCCCGTGAACCATAACCTAAATTAGACCGCTCTCTTAATTTATCTCCCTTCTTCGATGGCACATCGTCGCAGAGCCGCGGCAACCAACGAAAACCCGCCGAACCCAACCCCTCCACCCCGGCGGAGGTCATGGCTATGCACCCCAACTACTCCAAGCGATTGCCAATAATCAAGGAGGTCGAGGAGGATCGAGTCCGGGGGAATTCATGAGAGCTAAGCCGCCCACTTTTTCCACGCCGAAGAACCTATGGACGCCGAAGATTGGTTAAGAGTGATAGAGAAGAAGTTAACCCTCGTCGAGTCCGAGAAGCCGATAGAGTTGTCTTCGCTACTAACCACTGGAGGGACCCGCGAGTGACTCGGTGGGACACCTACAAGGAGACACGAGCTGAAGACGCCGCGAGCCAACATGGGAGGAATTCACGGCTGCGTTCCGTGAGAATTTCGTGCCACTGCAGAATGAGGATGAAGAAGAACGAGTTCGCATCGCGTCAAGGGAACACCTCGGTACAAGAATATCTGAACAAATTTACCCAGCTTGCTCGTTATGCCACCAGGACTGGCAGACGAGGAAGAAAAGATAGACAAATTCATTGAAGGACTAAATGACGAACCGAGGGGACCAATGATCGGGCAGATCACACTAGTTTCCAAAGCCTCATCAACAAGGTCGTCCGACTTGAGCATGACCAAAAGGTGGTGGACAATAACCGCAAGAGGAGGCTCGCTATGGCTCGCCCATTTCAGGGAACGCCACAACGCCCCAAGGGAGCCACCCCGTGGATGGAAGCCAAACGTCCCGGCAATCGGACGTTCTCTCGCTTCCGACCATGTCAACAGTCGCCTACACCACAGCTTCGTACACCCGCACCAACCCTAGCCGCTCCAGAAGAAGGAATGTGAGTGTTTTAATCAGGGGAATTAGGGCATTACTCCAATAGCAGCCCAAAACCACGCAACACCCTCGTGCGCACCGGCGCCAATGCAACACCCGTCCGAGGAACCCCCACCCTCGCGGCAGACGAGGTCCTGCTCAGACCCCGCTACCCAACGAGGCCGCCACCGGGTTTCGACGTGGCCAGTGAATCATGTGCGGGCGGAAGCACAGGAGGACCGAGCGTATTGATGGGTATGTTCTCTATCAACTCTACACCGCTTAAAGTTTTATTCGATTCGGAGCCTCGCATTCATTCATATCTTCCCAAGTAAGCAAACAACACCACCTACACCAAGTAGCACTTAAGAGGCCTATGTTGGTACACTCACTGGGAGACATAACCGTACCCCATGCCTGCATTAATGTGCCCATACGGATTAGAGACGTGGTGTTTCTCTCAAACCTTATGGTGTTATCGCCCAAACCATAGATGTCATACTCGGAATGGACTGGTTGACCAAAAATAATGGAATTATAGACTCAATGAAGGGAAGTCACGGTATCCACCCCGTGGGGATCACCGATGAGCATAACTATGGATCAAAACCCAAAGCTATGTGAACAATGTTAGTGATATGCCCTAGAGGCAACATGGAGATGTTGGATATCACGTCAATGTTTATGTATAAATGAATAAAGTGTTATTCAGTTCCATGAAATAGACATCTTGTATTGATCAATAAGTACGTGACTTATTTATGAGACTCGATATGTATGAATCTATTTCTAAACGATCCTTGATCATATGTCATATTGCTGGAACAAATATGATTCTAAGATCGGCATGTTTATTGATTGATGATCATGTCTCATAGATCATGGGTATGGAGATACCAAATCAATAAACATGGACATATGTGTTGGAGAACACATTGTTGGATAGACCCACCATGAGACACTACAGAATTAATGTGCCATTAGTTGGTCTCGGTAGTGTTGGTACAAAGTCCTTAGACCCGAGATCACCATGGATTCCAACATGTGTAGTAGCCTACTTTGGGACTACCAAACGCTATTCCGTAATCGGGTAGTTATAAAGGTAGTTTTCGGGTTTGCTATGAAACATGGAGTGGGATGTGAGTGATCAAGATGGAATTTGCCCCTCCTTTAGAGAGATATCTCTCGGGCCCCTCGAGGTAATGGATTATGGAAATGCATGGCCATGCTAAGTTGATTGAGGAGTCAATCAACGGACGGATAATCCAATACGGTTCGAGTGAATGGTTAAGCTATTGAAGGGATGGCACACATCTTGCCTATAGCTTAACTGGTATCGTGAGGCAAAGGGATTTGTGTACACATTACAGGTTCGAGCCGATATTATATTCTTGTATACTATGGTGTCAATATGTGCCGCTAGGCGCCGCTATTGACAGTCGGCTGAGTTGGACTCGAGCCGACGATCGGCTAAGTTAGACTATAGCCGAAACCGAGTATACCCGAACCTACAGTGGTCGCACGCTTAAGGGGATAGAATAGATATTCGAGTTGGACTCGGATACGGCTCGATCGGATAGGGATCCGATCGGATAGAGTCCTATGGGCTTACGACGTATGGGCGGCCAACTCTATGAGATACGATGAGATCCGATTCAAAATAGAGTCCTAATCGGCCACTAGTCCCATCCGTCCAACTCTATATAAAGGAGGGAGGGGTGGAGAGCTGAATAGACGTCAATTGCATCGCGTGCAAATGTGTTGCCGAGATCAATCTCCACGGAAACCCTCCCCACTTTCGAGCCAAACCCTAGCCTTGCATCGCGTGCTAGCACACGGGTGTACGGCGTTCTCGTCCTCGGATGTGTGGATACCGGTAGAGGCGCTGCTACGTTGCGCGCTCTTGATCGGCCGCGGTCGGGCGCATCGGAGCGAGGCGTGAGAACGCGGCCGGACGACTCGAATCGGCTGATTGGCGAATCGGCGTCTCCGGAATCGGCTACACCGTTCCGGATCGGATTGCCCCGATTGGCTATTCCGCGCACTCTACTCCAATCGGTAACGATCTATCGGCCCTTACTTGCAAGTGTTCCCGGTTTGCGCGGTAGAAATTTTTGTTTTCGGCTAGTGTAATTTCCGCGTAACCCTACAAAGGGTATCGAGCTAATCTTGCTTAGTTCGGGTTTTAGATTGGATCTGGAACAAGTTTTGCGCACGGGTTGATTAGATCAATCGGTTTTACGGGATCTCGTTGAGGAGAGTAGATGGTAATTGCGTTCCTTGATAGTGTATCGGAACGACGTAATGTGATTACGTCGAAGCAATTTCCAAATAACTCGGTTTGAGTTGGGTTCGAGATAGCGTTCCTTGATAGTGTATCGGAACGGTATAATGTGATTATACCGAAGCTATCTCGTAGTCCGACTTTGTTGCTGCTCGCGCCTACGGAAACCATCTCCCTTGATAGTGTATCGGGACGGCATAATATGATTATGCCGATATGGTTTCCATAAGCGATTTCATAGATTGGATCTATGAATTTTGTGTGGTGTTCCGGCGCCGCGAGGGGCGGCTTCCCTCGACCCCCGCCCGCTAACCGGCTAGCGGGACCGCCGTGTGCGTACCCCCTTATAGGTCATCTCGATGCCGTAGCTCGCGATAAGTAGAAAACGTTTCTACGCCTAACTTGTTTTTGCAGAGAATGCTTTGAGATGGTATGGCCCTATTGTATGTATGAGATGTATGAGATGCATGTGATGCATGTAATATTCTTTCATATGTGCAATCCCCGTAATATTCTTTCATACGTGCAATGCTTGTAATATTCTTTCACGACCTGCGAGTCGATGTAATCTTCAATTAGAGCTTCTATAGTAGTAGCTTAGTTTGAAGAAATCAAGCATTCGGCACTCGAAAGAACGGTGATGAAGATGGAGATCCTCTACACCGGCATGGAGATGGAGATCACCATGTGAAGGGGGCCATACTATTTCATTATATGCTATTCTATCTCGCTTTCATATATGTGATATGTTTGTTTGATAGGATAGCATCCTCTCGCAAAAATTAAGTAGTGATGATGCCCTTCCAAATGTTGCACCCGTCACCGTTATGCTCGTCAATGGTGGGTCTGCCAAAGCAGAGTGTCATTCTCTATCATAACACGAGGGGTATATGTCGGACATATACAAGCAGAGCATTTGGTTTACTTAACAAGGCTATCAAAACAGTTTTGGGCCTTGGGGCATAGGTTGGGGCCGGGGCATGGAGATGCCACACCAACAACAAGAGTCACATAGAGATGTGATTAGCAAGGAGTTGCTTACCGATGTTATTAATCTTCTAGCGTGATGCCAAAGCTCACTAGAAAATTAATTAACATGTGGATCTTGACCCAATACGTAACCTAGAGGGAAGGTGGAAAATACGTAATGGGAGTCTAATGTTAAATTGTTTAACAATAGACATAGCATAAACATTGTGCTAAACTTTGCTTTTTCTCGTTGTAGAATAAATGGCGGCTAATACTACACCCAGACCTTTAATTTGCGATCTATTCTCGAAAAGGAAAAATTAAATGGAACAAACTTTATGGATTGGTATCGCAACTTGAGAATTGTTCTCAAGCAAGAGCGTAAGGAGTACGTTCTTGAAGTACCCTATCCCGAGGATTTGCCTAATAACGCCACCGCAACCGCACGGAGGGCTTATGAGAAGCACACTAATGATGCCCTAGATATAAGCTGTCTCATGCTTGCTACAATGTCTCCCGAGCTTCGTAAGCAATATGAGAGCAGCGATGCTCACACTATTATTCGGGACTGCGTGGTATGTTTGAGAACCAAGCTCGGGCCGAGAGGTTCAACACCTCAAAGTCCTTGTTTGCGTGCAGCTTGTTGAAGGGAATCCCGTCACCCGCATGTGATAAAGATGATTGGCTATATCGAGAGTCCTGGAAAAACTAGGTTTTCCCTTAGCCAAGAGTTGGCTACCGATGTGATTCTCCGCCGCTCCCTCCGAGCTTCGAGCCATTCATATTGAATTATCACATGAACAATATGGATAGGACCTTGGCTGAATTGCATGGGATGCTAAAGACAATGAGGAGAGTATCCAGAAAAACGGTCATCATGTGATGATGATGCGAAGGCTAAGCGCAAACCACTGTCAAGAAACTTTGCACCAAGAGGAAGTTAACTCCCGATGAGATCGCGAGTGCCTCTAATGCAAAGAAGGGCAAGAAGGGTCGCGGCATCGATGCCGTTTGCTTCTACTGCAAGGAGACAGCCACGGAAAAGGAACCGCAAGAAGTACATGGAGGATCTCAAGAAGAAGCAAAGTACGACTTCGCTTCAGGTATTAATGTTATAGACATTAATCTTGCTACTTCACCTACCGACTCTTGGGTATTTGATACCGGATCGTAGCTCATATTTGCAAATCGTTGCGGGAATGAGAAGAAGTAGAGGATTGAGAAGGGGCGAGGTGAACTCTGCGCGTCGGCAATGGAGCAAGCGTTGCTAGCTTCTTGTCGGCACAGTACCACTTCATCTACCTTCGGGATTAGTTTTGGAATTAAATAATTGTTATTGTGTTCCAACACTATGTCAAAACGTTATTTCCGCTTCATGTTTGCAAGCGGAAGGATATGATTTTAGATCAATGAACAATGGTTGTTCAATATATCTCGAGATATGTTCTATTTTCATGCTCCATTGGTGAATGGATTATACGTTTTGAATCTTGAAGCGTCTCCCATCTATAACATTAATACGTAAAGGCAACTCTCTAATGATATAAACCCCACGTTTATCCGGCATTGTCGCTTAGGCCATATAAATAAGAAACGCATGGAGAAGCTCCATAAGGATGGATTGCTTCACTCTTTTGATTTTGAATCATTTGAGACATGTGAGTCTTGTTTACTTGGTAAGATGACAAAGGCACCTTTCACGGGACATAGTGAGAGAGCAAGTGACTTATTGGCACTCGTACATACCGATGTATGTGGACCAATGAGCTCAACGGCCAGAGGTGGTTATCGACTTCATTACCTTTACGATGACTTTAGTAGATATGGTTATATCTACTTAATGAGGCATAAGTCTGAATCCTTTGAAAAGTTCAAAGAATTCCGAATGAAGTACAGAATCATTTAGGGAAAACAATCAAGTTTCTACGATCGATCGTGGAGGGAATACTTGAGCCAAGAGTTTGGTAATCATCCGAAAGATTGTGGAATTGTTCCACGCTTGACTCCGCCAGAACTCCACAGTGGAACGGAGTGTCCGAACGGAGAAATCGCACCTTGTTGGACATGGTGCGGTCGATGATGAGCCAAAGTGATCTTCCGTTATCCTTCCGGGATATGCTCTTGAAACAATTGCGCTCACACTAAATAGAGTTCCATCTAAGTCGGTTGAAAAGACACCATATGAGATATGGACAGGGCAACCCCTAGTTTGTCTTTTCTCAAAATTTGGGGATGCGAAGCTTATGTAAAACGTTTACGTCGACAAGCTCACACCCAAATCCGACAAGTGCTTCTTTGTGGGATATCCTAAGGAAACTAAGGGATATTACTTTTATAATCGGGAACAAGGTAAAGTGTTTGTCGCCCGACACGGTGTCTTCTTGGAGAAAGAGTTTCTTTCAAGAAGGGTTAGTGGGAGCAGGGTGCATCTTGAAGAAGTTCAAGAAACACCGAAAATGTTTCAACCACGTAACCACAACAGAGGTGCAAAGTGTTGCGCCACCGCTTGTAGATACACCAGCCCCACGGAGGTCGAAAGATCACGTCGTGCGCCCGATGTACACAAAGTGAACAACGTGATATATTGTTGTTGGACAACGATGAACCTAAGACCTATGAGGAAGCAATGGTGGGAACCGATTCCAACAAGTGGCTTGGAGCCATGAAATCCGAAATAGAATCCATGTACGACAATCAAGTTTGGAACTTGGTTAATCCACCGATGGTGTCAAAACCATTGAGTGTAAATGGGTTTTTAAGAAAAAGACCGATATGGATGGAAATGTTCACATCTATAAGGCGCGATTGGTGGCGAAAGGTTTTAAACAGATTCAAGGAGTTGATTATGATGAAACCTTCTCGCCCGTCGCAATGCTTAAATCTATTCGGATTATCCTAGCGATTGCTGCATATTTCGATTATGAGATATGGCAGATGGATGTCAAAACGGCTTTCCTAAATGGAAACCTAAGCGAGGATGTATACATGATACAACCTCGGGTTTTGTCGATCCAGAATCGCTCGGAAAGATATGCAAGCTACGTAAATCCATTTATGGATTGAAGCAAGCATCTCGGAGTTGGAATATTCGTTTTGATGAAGTAATCAAAGGGTTTGGTTTCATCAAAAACGAAGAAGAGGCCTGTGTTTACAAAAGGTCGTGGGAGCGCAATTGTATTTCTAATCTTATATGTGGATGACATATTACGATTGGAAATGATATCCCTATGCTTGAATCCGTCAAGTCTTCATTGAAAAATAGTTTTTCCATGAAAGACTTAGGGAGGCAAATATATATTAGCATTCGGATCTATAGAGATAGATCCAAGAGGCTAATTGGATTAAGCCAAAGTACATACATTGACAAGGTGTTGAAAAGGTTCAACATGCATGATTCCAAGAAAGGTTTCTTGCCTATGTCACATGGCATCAATCTTAGCAAGAATCGGTGTCCTCGGACACATGATGAGCGGAATAAGATGGGTATGGTTCCATATGCTTCGGCAATTGGATCCATCATGTATGCCATGCTTTGTACACGCCCGCATGTCTCGTACGCTTTGAGTGCTACGAGCGAGATACGCCGATCCAGTGAAGGTCACTGGATCGCCAGTAAAGAATATCCTTAAGTACTTGAGAAGAACTAAGGATATGTTCCTAGTCTATGGAGGTGAGGAAGAGCTCGTTGTAAGTGGTTACACCGATGCTAGCTTCCAAACAGACAAGGATGATTATAGATCGCAATCTGGGTTCGTGTTCCCCAACGGAGGCGCAGTCACGGAAGAGTTCCAAGCAGGATACCGTTGCTGATTCTACAACGAAGGCCGAGTACATTGCTGCTTCGGAAGCGCAAAGGAGGCTGTTTGGATCAAGAAATTCGTTTCGAGCTTGGTGTGATGACTAGTACGACTGGTCCAATGTCTCTCTATTGTGATAATAGTGGAGCCATTGCGCAAGCCAAGGAGCCGAGGTCACATCGAAGTCCAAACACATACTTCGGCGATATCATCTCATCCGCGAGATTGTGGACGAGGTGATGTCAAGATATGCAAAGTGCACACGGATCTCAACATAGCCGATCCGCCGACAAAACCTCTCCCTCACCGAAGCATGAGGCGCACACAAGAGCAATGGGTATTAGATACTTACATGATTGACTCTAGTGCAAGTGGGAGATTGTTAGTGATATGCCCTAGAGGCAACATGGAGATGTTGGATATCACGTCAATGTTTATGTATAAATGAATAAAGTGTTATTCGGCCCATGAAATAGACATCTTGTATTGATCAATAAGTACGTGACTTATTTATGAGACTCGATATGTATGAATCTATTTCTAAACGATCCTTGATCATATGTCATATTGCTGGAACAAATATGATTCTAAGATCGGCATGTTTATTGATTGATGATCATGTCTCATAGATCATGGGTATGGAGATACCAAATCAATAAACATGGACATATGTGTTGGAGAACACATTGTTGGATAGACCCACCATGAGACACTACAGAATTAATGTGCCATTAGTTGGTCTCGGTAGTGTTGGTACAAAGTCCTTAGACCTGAGATCACCATGGATTCCAACATGTGTAGTAGCCTACTTTGGGACTACCAAACGCTATTCCGTAACTGGGTAGTTATAAAGGTAGTTTTCGGGTTTGCTATGAAACATGGAGTGGGATGTGAGTGATCAAGATGGAATTTGCCCCTCCTTTAGAGAGATATCTCTGGGCCCCTCGAGGTAATGGATTATGGAAATGCATGGCCATGCTAAGTTGATTGAGGAGTCAATCAACGACGATAATCCAATACGGTTCGAGTGAATGGTTAAGCTATTGAAGGGATGGCACACATCTTGCCTATAGCTTAACCGGTATCGTGAGGCAAAGGGATTTGTGTACACATTACAGGTTCGAGCCGATATTATATTCTTGTATACTATGGTGTCAATATGTGCCGCTAGGCGCCGCTATTGACAGTCGGCTGAGTTGGACTCGAGCCGACGATCGGCTAAGTTAGACTATAGCCGAAACCGAGTATACCTGAACCTACGTGGTCGCACGCTTAAGGGGATAGAATAGATATTCGAGTTGGACTCGGATACGGCTCGATCGGATAGGGATCCGATCGGATAGAGTCCTATGGGCTTACGACGTATGGGCGGCCAACTCTATGAGATACGATGAGATCCGATTCAAAATAGAGTCCTAATCGGCCACTAGTCCCGCGTCCAACTCTATATAAAGGAGGGAGGGTGGAGAGCTGAATAGACGTCAATTGCATCGCGTGCAACGAGTTGCCGAGATCAATCTCCACGGAAACCCTCCCCACTTTCGAGCCAAACCCTAGCCTTGCATCGCGTGCTAGCACACGGGTGTACGGCGTTCGTCCTCGGATGTGTGGATACCGGTAGAGGCGCCGCTACGTTGCGCGCTCTTGATCGGCTGCGGTCGGCGCATCGGAGCGAGGCGTGAGAACGCGGCCGGACGACTCGAATCGGCTGATTGGCGAATCGGCTGTCTCCGGGAATCGGCTACACTGTTCCGGATCGGATTGCCCCGATTGGCTATTCCGCCGCACTCTACTCCAATCGGTAACGATCTATCGGCCCTTACTTGCAAGTGTTCCCGGTTTGCGCGGTAGAAATTTTTGTTTTCGGCTAGCGTAATTTCCGCGTAACCCTACAAACAAGCTGCGGGAGTGTTCACCATGCTACCTCTAGGTGGAATGCCAGTAGTACAAGAATACCCGGATGTGTTTCCCGAGGAATTGCCCGGAATGCCCCCGGATCGCGACATAGAGTTTATCATCGACCTAATGCCCGGTACGCCCCCATATCCAAGAGGCCTTATCGAATGCCGCCAACGAGTTGGAGGAACTCAAGAAGCGATAAGGGAACTACAAGAGAAGGGATTTGTACGCCCCAGCTCTTCTCCCCGGGAGCCCCGTACTCTTCGTCAAAAGAAGGATGGGAGTATGAGAATGTGTGTGGATTACCGATCGCCGAATGAGGTAACCATCAAGAACAAGTACCCGCTGCCCGGATCGATGACCTATTCGATCAACTTAAGGGTGCACAGGTGTTCTCCAAGATTGATCTACGGTCAGGATATCACCAGTTGAAGATTAGAGCCGGAGATATTCCTAAGACAGCATTCTCTACACGATATGGCTTATACGAGTTCACAGTGATGTCCTTTGGATTAACCAATGCCCCTGCCTATTTTATGAACCTGATGAACAAGGTATTCATGGAATACCTGGACAAATTCGTGGTGGTGTTCATCGACGATATACTTATCTACTCCAAGAACGATGAGGAACACGCGGAGCATCTACGACTAGTACTAGAAAAGCTACGAGAGCACCAATGTATGCAAAGTTCAGCAAATGTGAGTTCGGCTCAAGGAAGTCGCTTTTCTTGGTCACGTGGTTTCAGCCGGAGGAGTAGCAGTAGACCCCGCCAAGGTCGAAGCTATTACGGGATGGAAGGCACCCAAGTCGATAAGTTCGGAGTTTCTTGGGCTTGGCCGGATATTACCGACGGTTTATCGAAGGGTTTTCCACCGTAGCCCGACCTATGACTCAACTTCGAAGAAGGAAAAAAGGTTTGAATGGAATGAGAAGTGCCAAAAAGCCTTCAACCAATTAAAAGAAAAGTTAACCACCGCCCCAATCTTGATCTTACCCGACAACCGAAAGGACTTCGTGATGTACTGTGATGCATCCCGGCAAGGATTGGGAGGAGTGTTGATGCAGGATGGAAAGGTTGTAGCGTATGCCTCTCGGCGCTACGACCCCACGAAGAGAATTATCCCACACACGACTGGAATTAGCCGCGGTTGTACACGCATTGAAGATCTGGAGACACTATCTGATCGGGAACCATTGCGATGTGTATACCGATCACAAGAGCTTAAAATATTTCTTTACTCAGCCTGATCTCAATCTACGACGAGGCGATGGCTGGAGTTGATCAAGGACTACGAACTAGGAATCCACTATCATCCCGGCAAGGCAAATGTAGTGGCCGATGCGCCGAGCCGCAAAGCCCAATGCAGCCACATGGAATTGGGGGTATGGCCGCGAACTTCGGAGGAAATGGCCGACTCAATCTGCACTGATTCCTCACGGAGAAGTGAACTCACTGGAAATCCAGCCCCTACGAGAACTCAAATAGAGGAAGCCCAAAGAGGGAATGAGGAAACCCAGAAATTAAGGAACGCATGGCGCTGGACGCGCTCGGAGTTTTCGTAGATGACAAGGGAATCTTGTGGTACAAGAAAAGAATCGTGTGCCGAACGAGGCGGTTTGAGGGGATTGATCTTAAAGGAAGCCCACGAATCAAGCATATTCGTTACATCCCTAAGCACAAAAATGTACCAGATTTGAAAGGAGAATA
Organism: Oryza australiensis; assembly: GCA_019925245.2. Taxonomy (NCBI): domain Eukaryota; kingdom Viridiplantae; phylum Streptophyta; class Magnoliopsida; order Poales; family Poaceae; genus Oryza; species Oryza australiensis. The sequence goes on along the minus strand of JAIFGZ020000017.1, from coordinate 1,332,883 downwards.
CCGGTGGCCTAATATGAAGAGGGATGTAGCCGAATACGTAGCCGTGTGCGATGTGTGCCAAAGGGTGAAAGCCGAACATCAACGCCGTGCACGCTTGCTGCAGCCACTCAAGATTCCGTAATGGAAATGGGACGAGATAGGCATGGATTTCATAGTAGGACCGCCTAAAACCGCGACGGTTACGATTCCATTTGGGTAATAGTAGATCGGCTCACCAAGACCGCAGATTTATTCCCGTAAAACTAACTACAACAAGCCAAGCTAGCGGAATTATATATGAGTAGGATTGTGTGTCTCCACGGTGTACCAAAAAGGATTATATCGGATCGTGGTACCCAATTTACATCTCATTTTTGGAGCAAGGTCCACGAGGCACTCGGCAACCTTGCCTTTAGTACCGCTTACCACCCGCAGACGACTGCGACCGAGAGGACGAATCAAGTGCTAGAAGACATGCCGAGAGCTCCGTGCATTGGATTTCACCAAGGATTGGGAGAAATGTTTGCCGTACGCCGAGTTCTCCTACAACAATAGCTACCAAGCCGCTTTGAAGATGTCGCCAAACGAAGCTTTATTTGGTCGCCGGTGTCGAACCCCATTAATGTGGTCGAAACCGGTGAACGAGCCGTATTCGGGCCTCGACATAATCAAGGAGGCGGAAGAAAAGGTTCGCCCGATCCGGACCGACTACAAGCGCTCAATCACGACAAAAGAGCTACGCGGACACCCGTCGAAGAGAATTGGAATTTAAAGAAGGTGACTACGTGTATCTAAAGGTCTCACCACTACGGGGAACTCGGAGATTCAAAGTCAAGGGGAAACTCGCACCACGATACGTGGGCCCATTCTTGATAAGCGCTAGGAGAGGAGAAGTGGCTTACCAATTGAACCGCCCGAGAATCTCTCCGATGTCCACCCAAAGGTTCCACGTGTCACAATTGAAGAAATGTTTGCGGGTACCGTAAGAGCAAGCTCCTTTAGAGGCCATCCATGTCCACAAGTGATCTTACTTACCCGGAGTATCCAATCAAGATACTAGACGAGGCGTAAAAGAAGACACGGACCAAGTCATGGCGCATGTACAAGGTACAATGGAGCAATCACACGGAAGAAGAGGCTACCTGGGAGAGCGAAGAGTTCCCGAGGACAGAATATCCACACCTACTCAAGAATGTAAGAAATCTCGGGACGAGATTTATTGTTAGGGGTAGGTTTGTAACATCCTGAAAATCGGAAAACCGAAATCGGAACGTAAAAATCGGAACTTTCAAAAACCTTGGTTTATTGCTTCTTCTCGGGTTTGTCGTTTCTTATTTGCCAGCTCGTTGCATAAATTTAGTCGTGGTCAATTCCTTTTCGGCGTATTTGGAGTTTTCGGAGTTGACAAAATGATGGTGCGAAAGTCGCATCGTGGTTTTAAAAAGAATCCGGGAAAAGTGCGGATTTGTGAAAACGCATTTCGAGTAATATAAAATAAAAATTTTTGTTGGGAGGAGATAAATTAAAACACTAGATAAATAATAAAATTCTCGGGAGGCGTACTCGAAATTTGGGAATTGTATTTTTTTAAAAATGGGTGAATTATGAAAATTAGGAAAAAGAATTTAAATAAGTATGAAAAATAATTATGGAAAAATGAAAGTCAAGAAAAAGTTTAAAATATAAAGTTAAAAATTATTTTTAGAATATTAGGATTTATTTTGGAATTTTTAGGAAGAAAGAAAATAGAAAATGGGAAAAGAAAATAGAAAATCGGAAAATAACGAAAGTGCACTGTTCATTGGTCACAAATCGCTCGACGCCGTACGGCCCCGGCCGCAAGGCTGCTGCGCCGCCAGCCGTACGCCGCGCCGCGCGCGCGCCACGCGCGCGCCGTGCCCAACCGCGCCGGCCCCACCCCGCGCGCCCCACGCGCCGCGCGGGCACGCGCGCCGCGCCACGCGCGCCACGCGCCGCGAGCGACCGCCCGAGCGCACTCCCGCGCGCCGCGCGCCCGCGCGCGCGCCGCCGCGCCCGCCCGTGCCGGCCACGCCGCGCGCCGCGCGCGCCGCCACGCGGCCGGCCGCGCCCGGCCCCTACCTCGCGCGCGCACGCCGCTCCGGACCCCGCCCGCGCCGTGCGCCCTCGCCGCCGCGTTTCGCCCGCCGTACCCGGCCCTCCCTGCTGCGCCGCCGCGTGTCACCGCCCGCGCCGCGCCGAGCCGGACCCCCCATCCTTCCACCCCGCGCCCGCGCGAGTCCCCGGCTGCGCCTATAAAAGGGGGCGGTGCCCGCCGATTCCACCGCACCGCCGCCGCGCTCGCTGCTCCCGAGCACCACCGCCAAGGGCCGCCGCCGTTAGCCGTCGCCGCCGTGCGCAAGCCCAGTCCCGTGCCCCCTTGCTCCTCCCCGCCGCCGTCGCCGTAAGTCCCCGTTGCGCCGCCTTGTCCCTCTCCGCCGCCTCTCGTTCTCCTCGGCACCGGTCGAACACTTGGCGGGCATGGAACAGCGCGAGAGAATAGGAAAAAAAGAAAAAGAAAAATAGGGAAAAATTAGGAAAAATTTTGGAAAATTGGGAAAAATATTTTGGGATGACTTGAGTAAAATTTTGGGCAAAAATAAATTATTTTCTCGCATGTTTTCTCGGTGCAAAGTTTGAAAAATCGGAATCGGACGTTTTCCGAATTCTATTTCGCATCGTTTTCAACCCGGATTCCGTTTAATTCTTTTCCGCCATCGAAATAGGTTTCGCTTTTGTGCTCAAACCCTCAAATTTCGAGCACGAATTTTCTTCGCTGATATTTTCAAACATAAATTCCAAATTTAATTGCGATCGTCAACTCTGCGAAAACCCTAGGACATCGGCTCGACTCCAAAACCCGGATTTTCCTCGCAACCCTTGTCCTAACTCGAGTAGAATTTTCGGCAAAACTTTTTGGGGTTGTTTTCATGGCTTATGTGGTTCTTTTCGATCTCCTGTTTTGTTGAATTCTAACCGAATTCAATTGAACTTTCGCACGTACGAGTAGAGCTCGAAGAAACCGGCATCAACACCGCCGAAGACCCCACCTCTCAAGTGTGCGAGCAAGGCAAGTCTTCACACCCTTTGAACATATTGATCCCATTTGCGAAATGATGTTATTTTAAATACTAAACATGCATGCCTTACCGAGTTACCTATACTTGTTGTGCTATACCTTGTTATTGTTTACCTTTAGAATTACTCCTTGTAACTCGCGATGTGATACAAATAACCGAGGCATAACTTCGATGTGAAACTTAGCCATGCTATACTTAGATTTACGCATACTCATGACTTTATGAAAAAGCTTTGTGCTTGGGCAACTACCTTAGGGAAGGTAGTTGGGATTCGGCATGTGGAGACATAAGCGCCACATGACCATGATGAATTAAGTTTGATGAAAATTGAAAGTACGGTACAAATGTTTTTAGACTGGGCGGCTGGATGATTTGGGTGGATTCGGAAAAGGCAAGTGCCGACCTGGTCAATTAAGGACCGAGCCATGAGATAGCCGGGAAACGAGCCAAGATAACCGTACTTCTCGAATGGGTATAGACCTAGCCGACTAGATAGCGAGCGGAGGCGATCCTTGCATAGATGGTTCTCTATGATGTGGTTATGGGATGAGGATGAGGCTGCGGCCTTTGTTAAGAATGATGGGATTAAACGAATGCTAACTAAACTTAAAGATTGGAAAGTCTTCCCTTACCCCGGTGCGCAACTCCTCTCACTGCTAGAAAAGGACGGCTAGAGTGCATGAGGGCTAAAGTTCATGGAGCGGGTACGCCAAAGCAAGGTTATCGAAAGGCTTTGCCGTGACCGTCTCATGTGTTGAGGCGTAGGCTCATTTGTTGGGCGTCGCGGAGTACGGGTAAAGTGTACATCCACCGCAGTGTGAATGAATCAATCTATTCGAATAGCCGTGCTCGCGGATATTGAGCATCGTGACAAGACTTTCGCTTGGCTAGACTTTGAACTTAAAAATGCTGGGATGGGTTTGCATGATGATTTTATTCATGGTGGATCAACTTCTCGAGAATGCGAGAAGGGGTGGACTCCCGTAAAATCATGACGCACCGGAGGCGGGAAGCCATCCTTGGAATCACGATGGATGGTAGACGTAACCGTCGCCGGATTAATGAACTGTGAAATTAAAACTTGTTTTGGCTAGACGATAGGCTTGTGAAAAGAATTGTGAAAACCGGCCTTACGCAAAAATAACCCTAGCCATGTTCTTTGAATAACCCTATCATATGCATCAATTCTGTGTTGACTTGCCGAGTACGGTTGGTACTCACCCTTGCTATACGCACAAACCTCCAAATGATGGAAATGAAGATCCGTAAGACCCCTACGCGTACTACCCGGAGGGAGGGAACCGACGGCGCATATTAGACCTTAGTCCCGGTCGTTGCAGCTCGTGGCAATGGACAAGCCGCGCCTCTTTCCGCCGCCTTATCTAAACTCGTCTTTATATTGTAATCGGACCATAAGGTCCGTGGGATGAACAATGCCTTCGGGCCTACTTATGTAATAATGGTATTATAAGACTATTCGTGCATGTGCACTTGATTATCCAAGATCGCATTCGTGGGTACCAACTACTTGATCCAGGGAAATGGTACTATGAACACGAAAGATTCCCGACTCAAAATCGGGGGTCCACAGGTAGGCATTGTCTTACTACCGACGGTCAGCTCAACATTAATAACCCCTTTTGTTTCAGATGGGTTCCCGCCAAAATCCTTAAGGACCATATTTGTTTTGATGAGGTCATCGGAACCCTTGTCCAACTTTCAAAAAGTAGCATAGGACATCAGATTGACAGCAGCTCCCCCATCAACTAACATTTTTGACATCGGCTCCCATTGACAAATCCTTTGACATAAAGAGGCTTAAGATGTCGATGTCCTGTCCCTTCTGTTTTTTCAAAGATTGCTTGCTCCAGGGACAACACAAGTTTGGCCTGTGACTTCTCAACCATATCTGCATTGGCTTGAGTCTCTTCAAACTTGGCTGGCAACATGAAAACCATGTTAACCGATGCAGAGGCCACAACTTTTCCTTTAGCCAATCTTTTTGCCTTGTCGGCTTGAGCTTCATCGACCGGCATAGTCTTGTTCTTTACGCGCCACTGTTTCTTTCTTTTCCGCAGCCGATGATCAATCTCTTGCTGGACTTCTCGCAACCGACCCTCGCTCTTCATCCGCTGCATCCTCCTTTTTTGGGTCTTTGTGAAAGTGTCGAAGGGGCACCATTGTGGGTTGGTAGTTTCGTCCTCATCATCTTCAAAATCCTCTTGAAAGAAATTTTCATGAATTGGGCCCAGCCTTTGTTCAACGGGGAGTTTCCTTTGCCTCGGTTGATTCTCTCTGGGCGGCAATCGGCTGGAGCTCTTAGCCTGCTCATCTCTATAAACACTGCACGCTCGACAGTCTTGGAGTGATGGTAGCCTCATCCCTTGATTACAGCAAAACCTGAAAATTCACAGCTCCAATGGGGATCGAAGCCATCTTGTTGCTGATAGTAAACCTCTTCCTATCGATCATGATTTCTTGGATGCACCCCGTAGACTCTGCCCGTCTTTCTTTCTTCGTGTCCCTTCATGAATTTGACCAAGCTATCCATCGCTCGGGGGTGATGATCGGCTGATCGGCGATTGACATAAACCATGTTAACGGGAAAAGGGTTCCCATCAACCTTCATCGGCTTCTTTGTGTCTTCAAATTTAATTTTCCTTGCCTCTATAGCTGACTTCAAATTTAATTTGCTAGAGAAACACCTTGAAGTCGTTCGTACTATGGGAAACGGTATTGTGCCACTTGCAGTATTTTCTCTTTTTTAACTCCTCAGCCGATGGGATGACATGATTGGCCGAAAGTTGGATCTGTTTCTCCCGAAGCAGCAGATCGAAGATTTTGTCAGCTTTAGTAATGTCAAAAACATACTTCTCCTCTTTAGCCGAATTCTTCACCCATTGGCAGGTTATGATCTTTTTGTTCCTAGCCCATTCGGCTGCTGCCACTTCGGTTTCACTATCAGTTGAATCGGAGTCAGAAGCGTAGGCAACGTGGCTAACCTTCTTAAAGGCCTTCTTGGCTTCCTGGAAACATTGCTCATGGGCAGTGATCTTCTGGGCCAAGTGCGCCAAGCTTTCAAAATCTTGAGCCGAAAATCTCTCCTTGATGGGTTTTAACAAACCCTGGAAAGCTAGATCGGCTAGCTAGGAATCATATAGCACCAAACTGTAGCACTAATTTCTCATGTCTCTGAATCTCTGGATATAATCTTGGACTGATTCATCATGTTTTTGCCTGATGGCCGTTAAATCAGACAGCTTCATCTCATGGACGCCGATGTAGAAGTAGCGATGAAACTGTTTTTTCAAATCGGCCCAACTCTGGACAGAATTGTATGGAAGCGAAGAAAATAAAGTAATTGTCGATCCAGAGAGAGGGAAAAAAGCCTAACCCTCAGGGCGTCTGTAGCCGATGCCTCTCCGCACTGGGCTAAAAATTGGCTAACGTGCTCATAGGTAGAAACATTGCCCTGCCCTCATTATTTGAAGAAATCTGGTACTTTGTATCGGTTGGACAATGGAACCCTCTCAAAATATTCAGGATATGGGTACCGATACATGTTGCCGGTGTCCTTGGGCTTGAGACCAAACTGCTCTCTCATCACATCGACAATCAGGTCCACCCAAGGCTTGCTTTGTTGAGGTGCTTCTTGCACTTACTGCTGTATCGGCTCATATTGATCAAACTGGAGTAGTCCCTATCGATACGACATCTAAGGCGATTGAGGCTAATAGTGCAGGTTAAGGTTGCCTCCTGCGTGTGTTGAGGAGATTGATGCATCATGTGAGGCTGTTGATCATGCAGAGGCTGAGAGCCCACAGGATGTTGAGGGAAACTTGATGGATAGGATCCCATCGGAACCTTGGGAAGAATAGGTGATCGATTTGCGGTGAGCATGGCCTCAATCCAATCTGGAGAAACCTGAGGAATCTCATAGCCTGTATGCTGAGGTTGTGGCCTCATCAGGATCCTAGGTTGAAAGTCTGGCAACTTTGATGCTGATGGTGGCACAAACGGCTTGAGGGGAACCAATCCTGGCGCGATCGGCTATTCTGGAGGAACACCTGAAGCAGTCGGCAACCCATCTGTTGCCAAGGCCCTGCACTAAGGAAATTTGCCCTCAGGGAGGAATACTGGGCCCCTGGCTTGATGTTTTGCTATCCTGGAGTCGACAATTGTACTAATCATGTTGTTGAGGGTATTGACCAATATTCCAGACTAATTGATCAAAGCATGATGGACAACATAATCGATCCGGTCTTGCAGATTGTTTAGCTCTGGTCCTTCCTCCTATTTGATTTCTTGTTCTTTGCCCTTGGTGGAGCTCGCTCCAGATTCATCCTGACCTGGGATCTTGACCTTGTATTTTTGGACGATTGTCCCTGATCTGGTCAGAGCAAAAGATTGCAAATAATGACTCTGCAACCGGTCTATCATCTCCTTGTACTCAGCCTGCTGCTCAGGAGTCAGCTTATCCATGGTGATCGGAATGATGTTGTCTTGGTCAACCTCAGAGGTCTTGATGTCAACAATGGTGCCTGTCTTGTGATCTGAGTCCCACCATGCGTGCCAAAAGTATGTTGATGAGAAAATTTTCCACGCACTGGCCTGAGAGATTTGCTTTACTCTAGTGCAGGTCCAAAGTATTGATTCGAGGTTCGTAAGATCTTAATATAAAGGGCAAATTTAACATATCAAGCAAAACTAAAACATGCAAGGCGGTTAAATTAGGTAAGATCGGCTGAAACCCCGATACTATCTCTAATAGCGATCATGAAGCAAGTTAGATCTTTATGATTCTAAGGGTGACTTAATAGATCGAACATAACCGATGCAACATTAAGTACCAAAAGAAGCATAGGATCTAAACTAGCTTAATGACAGCCTTTCAAGATGGTAAATATACTATATAATCCAGATCAACAATGAGATCTAATCCTGTCTGCTGTCATCGAGCAATTGATGCTAGCTGATTGGAGGTTAGATCGCAACATTGATCTAAATTATATAGCATATATGATAACTGTGCAGATTACGATAACGAGATTAGAGTATCATGACGATGTGAAAACAGGGTAGTGGATGACCGGTTTCAACTTGCCTGATAATTACAATCCAAATCCAGAGGCCCTTTTGAGAAGAGTTCGACCTCATGTCGTTCCTCCTCAAATTTTCCTCTCGGCAGTTAAACCAAAGGTCATGGCATCATCGGGATCAAAGACTCTCCGTGATTTCTTAACACCCTCAATTGAAAATGTTCGTACTGGACCAACAATCAACACTGGGAAGGCCAATTTTGAGATCAAGACAGGTCTTGTAACCATGGTGTAGGCCAATCCCTTCTGTGGGAAGGCCAACGAGGACGCCAAAGCACATCTCCAAACTTTTCTAGAGATCTGCAACACTTTCACAATCAAGGGAGTCACACAAGATGCCATCCGACTTCGGCTGTTTCCATTCTCCCTCATTGGGAGAGCGAAGCTGTGGTTCTACGCGAACCGAAGTGCTATGGACACCTAGGACAAGTGTTCTAATGTGTTCCCGCAAAATTTTTCCCGATGGACAAGACCAACGCTCTTCGAGGAAATATTTCGAGTTTTTAGCAAGCATCAAATGAGTCAATCCTAGAAGCATGGGAGAGTTCCAGGAGAACATCCTAGCATGTCCTCACCATGGTATGGACGATTAGTTTGTCCAAAATTTCAACAATGGGCTGACTTTGGCAACCTGTGGTCATATTGATGCTGCTGTGGGAGGTGCTTTCTTCTCATTAATGGTCAGAAGTGCGACCAATTTAATTGAGAAGGTGGTCTCCAATCAAGGATGGAGCAACTATTGTCTCCATTCCCAGAAGCGCAGTATGCATACTGTCAAGGAGACGGATATGTTGGCCGCTAAATTGGACCTTTTGCTAAAGAAGTTCGAGGACAAGGCTGAATGAGTCCAGGCAGTGGACGCTCGTATGACATGCGAGACGTGCGGAAACACTGGCCATTCGGGGAATAACTACCCCGAGACCAGTGCTGACGTCTGCTACCTGAACAACAACGGCTACCGTTCGCAAGGAGGTCAAGGGTGGAACCAACAACACCCATACTATCAAGGAGGTAACAATTCTTCTCATACTTTCAATCCTAACCAACCCTCCTTGAAAGATCTTGTCTTAGGCCAAGCTAAAATTAATGATAACATTACTAAGAAGCTAGCGGCCAATAACAAATCCTTGGAAAGTATCAATGCTAAAATGGAAGGCTTTTCCTCTGCTATTAAGATTTAGCTAAGCTTTAATAAAATGTTAGAAACTCAGTTAGCTCAGCTGGATGCTGCTATCCCTTCATCTGAGGCAGGGAAGATCCCGGGGCAACTTGAGGCTTCCCTTGAAAATGTGAATGCGGTGACCACACGAGGGGGTAAAACCACTCGTGATCCGCCATATCCAAACAATGTAGGAAAGGCAAAGGAGAAAGAGGGTGAGTTGTCCAATATTCAGAACCAAGATCATGAGGGAACACCGGCACCGGAGGAATTCCACGACACTACATTGTTGTCATTCCCTCATCGCAACAGGAAGCAAACCGTCGAGCAGTTCGCTCATTTTGTTGAGGTCATTAGGAAGATCCACATCAACGTTCCTTTGATGGAAGCGATGCAAATACCCACATATGCTCGGTACCTCAAGGACATCCTCAACAACAAGAGGCTGATGCCTACCGCAGAAGTTATCAAGCTGACTAAAGAGGGTAGCGCTGCTATACTCAACCAGCTTCCTGAGAAGAAGAAGGATCCGGGGTGTCCCACGATCACCTGCTCGATCGGGATGCAACAATTCGACAACGCCTTGTGCGACCTTGGGGAAAGCGTTAGTGTCATGCCCAAGGAGGTCTTTGATCAGCTGAACTACACCACGCTAACATCAACACCGACGTGGCTGCAGCTGGTTGGTTCATCGGTCGCTATCCAGCGGGAATCGCAGATGACATGCCGGTGAAAATCTGGGGAGGTTTCATTCCCGTGGATTTCGTGGTGCTCGACATGGATGTCAACAAGAGGACGCCGCTCATTCTTGGGCACCCGTTCCTCAACACCGCGGATCCTCGCATTGATATGGGAGTTGGAGAAATCCAACTCCACATTAATGGGAAGAAGGAGAAATTCAACTTCTAGCCAAGGGTGGAGCAATGGTCTATGGTCAAGATCAAGTACGGACCCAATACCAAGAATATTAAGGAGGTCGAAGTTAAGCCCCCGGAGATGGATAGCCTGATTAAATTCTTGAAGAATTTCTTGGAGAAGGAATCACTGTCTCCAAGGAGAATCAAGAAAGAAAGGCGCACGGTGTCATTCCAGCCATCGCCAAAGTCCATAATTTCTTCTACCACACCGAACGAACAAAAGAAGATCAAGAAGGTGTGGCAAGTGAAGTCGTCCGCGTCCGCTTCTTCGAAACCGGGCGATGCACAAGCTTAATTGAGCGGAGAAAGTTCAGCTCATCAGACTTTAAATGAGGAGCCCTGACCGAAAGGTAAAATCGGTATGTATCCCACATTTAATTCTCCAAATACATGTTTACTTCCCTTAATTTGATTCTTTTATAATCAAGCATGGCCTGTTTACTTTTCCTCTCATGCATAGAAAAATTAAAAATTTGAAATTAGGACTTCTATAATGAAAAATACTAGTGCTTATCATGGCAAAATTTTAGCCTTGGATTTCACTCATCAAACATGCGCTAGGCTGATTATTTTGGTAAGAGCAAGCATTGGATCCTTGGGTGGGGGCCAAACCCCATCAAGTTGGTTCGGTTGAACCATCATGGAGCCCAATGGTGCTCAAGCTTTTAGGTGTAAATGGATGATGATGTGGATATAAGGAATTCAAAGTTTGGAGGAGACATGAGCCCTTCTTGGTTCGGCCGAACCAAGGGAGAGCCCCCTCTATAAAAGGGAAGGTGGGGAGGTTCCTCTGCTTGTACCAACTTTAGCTGCCATAGTGTGTCCTCAAGTTCCCCTCTCCTCTCCAGAGTTCTTTCAATGTGTTCTTCCGAAGTTCATAAAAAAATATTTTCCTATGTTTTGCTTGCATTCGGAGTTACCTCCGTGGGTTGTCATGCAAGAACAATTTGTGGTGGCGACCAAGCTCCACAAGAACGATTGACTTTTGGACGGCTAACCTAACATTGTGCTAACACTTAACCCGTCCCGAGTGTTCTTGTGTACTCTGTTCTTTTTCAGCTGCAGATGAAGAAAAGTGTCAAGCGGTTGTTCGGCGCAATGCGCAACGGATCGGGATCGAGCTCGGGCCATTCAAGCTCAGCTCCGTCCCCGGGTCATGTGCATAGCCCGGCAATGCAGGACAATCCGCAAGCCGCTCCCTCAAGAGGAGAACGAAGTCATCATGCTTCCACTCTCATTCTTGACACTGAGCTCAATTTGAAAGACGAGCGAGAAAGACAGGTGTACGTCCTCCTCAAGGACCGGATATTCGCTCCTACGCGAGCGTATGATCTGGAAATGCTCAGTAAGACAGGTATGGACTCTGAGTTCCATCTTGTTTGGCAATTGATAGGATGGCAAAATTCTGCTCATGTGGAGGAAGAAGGTTCACGCCTTCTGACCATCCAATTTCTACGCACTTTGAAAGAAATTGGAGGTGGTATTTCTTTGTGATTATTCGGGAGGGAATATTACTACACATGGAAAGAATTTAGTCTCTTGCTTGGTTTCGCTCATCAGTGTTGTGTTGAGTGGGAATCAAAATTTTCAAATTTTGATAAACATAGTTTTTGGCAAAGTATATCAGATGAATCCTTTTGTACTAAGCCAAGAACTAATGACATTCATAATCCTACCTTAAGGCTGATGCATAAATGGTTAGCAATTACCGTTTTTTCTCGAGAAGATGTTAGACTTGTTAGAATAGATGAGTTGATGATCTTATATGCCATGGTGAAAAAGATTAAAATCTTCCCTATCAAGGCAATAATTAAACAATGGTTAGAACAATTTAGGATGAAGGGGCCTATAGAATGCACTTCATTAATTACTCGCATTGCTCGTCATGTCGGAGCTTTGGGGAATGTGCAACTCTTGTACATCATTGAGCCCCGTGAACTTATAGATGTGAAGTATTTAGTGAAAAGCCAAAGTTTGAAGCATGGCCCTGATGAATCTCTTGTTTTCTTCTTCCCCGGATATACAAATGAAATTTTGCTTTCTAACCCGGAATATCATTTGTATAAGTGTTGGGTGCTAACCATTGCTCTCCGTCCAAGATAAATTGTCCGTAGTAGTATTTTGGACAGGATCACAAGAAGTAAGTCTAGAAGAGCTGCTATCGAGGAAGAACCGCAACCGCCTCCACAACAAGTGCCGGAGCCAGGGTGGGTTCCAACTGGGTATGCATCCGGTTGGGACCAACTTTAGCAATATTATGAGACGGGAGGCTCTTCATGGCAGTCAGCTAGCAGTGCTCAATGCGCACATGGACCTGGCTGGCGCCATGAACAAGCCACGGAGTCATCAATCTCTAGTGGTTTGCCTCCATCGTACGGTGCTCAATGCTCATTCTCGGCATGAGGTTTTCGTAGCCAAGAATACGCGGAGATCACCGAATGACTGGGAACATTGGACATGAGGACTGCAAAGATGCAACATGAACTTCATTAACTTTATCAACATGTTCAAGGAACTCAGCAGTGGCAAGACCAAGCCTATCAGTAGCAGCAGCAGACCGCTGATCAGCTCCGAGAGATCAACTCCAATCAGAGTGCAGGCAAGCGACGACAAGCGGACATACTTTCGCCGCAAAGGTTTAATCCCTATCGCGGTCCATAAGTAAAAGGACAAGCTTGGGGAGGACCTCTACATGAGGTACCCCGTATCCCTTTGTTTTATTTCTTTCTTTCCATTGCATCTAAAAAATCTGAAAATTAAAAATGCAAAAATATAATAATGTAGACATGCTTGGTAAGAATGTTAATTCCTCATCTTTGGATATGATGAATAGTTGCTCTGTTTTATTGCTCTTAATGTGCCTAGTTTACAACTTAGCATTCTCCAAGTTTTGGGTTTGTTGGCATAGGTATGACACCATGAACTTGAAAACTTGTGGGTAGCAAGTGCATGATCTGAGTCTAGGTTGTTGTAAAATATGAGATGGCAAGATAGAGTAACTATGATCATATTCCAAGTGAAACCAAAGTCTGGAGAATTTTATTTTCGAAAATTCAAAAATGGTTGAGTTCCTCAAATGATGATACATTCCTAACAGAACCATATGTCGATCATAATTAAAATGGCCCCTACATATGCTACTTGTTATCAGTTTGAGTTTGCTCAAGTAGTTAGACCCTTGTTAGAATCTTTTCATGCTTCTGTGGTCTAGGTCTTGTGCATATCCACCATAAAAAATTGCTCTCCTTCTACATTAGAGGTTTAGCCACAAAAATATTCCATTCCATTTCATATGTCGACTTCTATCCCGGAAGTTCACATCCACCAAATAAAGATTCCAAAAAATTTTGGCCTTCTATCCTCATATCCTTGCCAAAAGAGACATGAGCCAAAAAAAGAGTGCACGCAAAAATATTTGAAAATTTCATGATGCTTACAAAAGGAGAAATAATTCTTCTTGAGCATGATAACAAAAAAAGAGAGAAAAAGTGTGCTCATGGCCATGATCTCCAAATAAAAAAATATAGGGAGGAGGACCATACAAAAATGAGTCATTCATTTTCCTTTCTACCATTTCCACCAAATTAATATGCACAATCTTGGTCCTGATTGTATGGTTAGTTTTCTACTAGGATCTGCTTTTTGACTTTACAAAATAATTGATGCAAGTATGCCTCGTGATTTTTCCTACATTGAGCTCCACATAAGCTTAGTAGAAGTAGGTGAAAAGAAGGCATAATGCCTTGGTAAGGAATCTAAACACATTTGAGTGATATGAGAGTATCATTCGAGGAACTCTTCCCTTTCCTTTTCCAAAAACTTTGAAAAAAATCTCCGGAGTGAAGTGAAACAAGGAGTAGGAGAAGTAGCACTCTTATCTACTGTTCTGTTTCTCAACCGCCCAAGATAAAGTGAAGCCGAAGCTCCCATGAGGACTAAGGTAATATGGGTGAGACTGTCATTGCCAACTTATTCAATTCAAGGTAGAATACTTGGTTGTAAGCATGGTACTTTAGAGAAATAGAATATGGTAGCAATGTCATGCCTAGAAATTCAAACCCAAATTTCTAAAGTGCGACATTGTCATGCCCAAAAATTCAAACCAGAATTTCTGAAGCTATATGTGTATTAAAATCCCTGTCCAGGACCAGTCAGGGTACACATATGACAATGGTTGATATTATAGTTCCACGTCTTAGAAACATTTCAAAAATATTACAAAAGAGCAGCGAAAAAAGAAAAGGGGCCTAAGTCTAAACTTGGCGTTTGCACGAGGCTTCAACCATTCCACAGGCATCTTCGAGAGTACAGGACAAACCCTACTCAACTTCATCTTCTTCTTTGGCTTCTTGCTCAGGTTCTGGTGAAGAGGCAAGGCTGAGTACTTCTACGTACTCAGCAAGTCATATCGGAAAAGGGAGGGTATGAATGCAAGGGGGAAGACAAGGATTTGGCTCGGGTTTGCCTTTAGCACAAACAGCTAGGGTTTTTGCAAACAAAAGGAGTTTTGAACATGAATACAAAAATGGTAAATTAATTAATTAATTCAAACTAAATCCAGCACTGTCCAGCATTATCCCCACGTTGAGACAGGCCCAAACCATCCAACTGTACTAACCATGGTCAAATTAACAGGTTTTCAGCAGTGTAGGACTAATCACGGTGAAGTCGGTTGATCGCCCATAACCGTGGGCACGACTATTCAAATAGCTTTAACTCTGATCAGAGGTGTACAACTGTACCCACAAGACACAGCCCCACAACATGGCTTCCCGTGCGTCGGAATACCGCCACGGTACCCCGGAAAGGGACTGTGATAGGACCTTCCGTATAACCCCTCGCTAACCAAGCGAACCACACCAAGGTTTCACCCCCACTCACGTTCCTGGGCCGTGGGCAGCCTCCCCCCCAAGTGCCATGGTGAATCTGGCAACCCACCAACCGGTAAGCCCCTGGCGACTGCAACTCCGTCACGCTCACCCTTGCTTGGGTTCGTCGGGTAGGAAGGGCTACACTACAGGACCCACCGTTGCCCATTGTGGCTTGTGGTTTGTACGGTCATTCTTCCAAGGGTTTCCTGTGAACCGGTCCTTAAATGCCATGGGTACCACTATCAAAACCACAACACCCACAGCCCACCATTTGTCATGTTTTAGTTATTAGTCCGGTCCACAAAGTCCTCGGATTATATCTTTCATTTCATGTGTCCAACATAATGTAGTCTAGATGAAATTACCCATTTAGTGTGTTAGTAAGTCTAAGCAGGTCTAAGCATAACCTAGGCCTATAAGCTAGTCATGTTGTTATCCCAAGATTATCAAAGGGGTTAGGGTGGCAAGCCTAAGGTTTAAATCTAACCATACGGTGTAATATTCCCCATGATCAAATAAATGCAGTTTAGAATAATAAAAAGGGTATTTTAGCAAAACGGGGATCGACATGATCAAAATGTAGCATGACTTGCCTTGCTCTTCGAGCTGAGGAAACTCTGCGACAACTTCGAAGTACACCGGGTCGGAGGAACTATCGGGGTCTACACGACAAACAAAGCACTTCAACAAAACATGTTAAAAAGCTACTGAAACAGGGAACAAAACCATTTTTAATGGATTCTTGGAATTTCTATGAATTTAATGAAATTTGAATGGGCTTAAACGGAGCTCGGATTGAAAAGAAATGGATTTTAGAAGATTATCTTTGTTTTTACTAAAGCAAGAAAAATCCTTAATAATTTATTGCGCAATAAATCCTGGAATTAGGGCTGATGTCAACGATGACGTCATCGGCCGCAGGAGCACCGGTCCACAGTGGACCGGGTCCACGGGCCAAAAGAGGCCGCACACCACGTGACGCACACGTGGCGCTGTGGTGACAGCCATGTGGCGTGCCACGCGAGCGAGCGGGAGCGGACGGCTCTGATCTTCCGAGGCAGATCGGATAGCCGGGGAGGGCACCGGTGGTGTGGGTGGCCGGTGACGGCGGTCAGAAGCCGGAGGCCGTCCGGCGCCATCCGGGCGGCGACGTGGGCGGCGGAGTGCCACAGCTCACGCGTGAGCGGAGCCGCGTGCACCCGCAAGCAGTGCTGCGGGCTCGGGCCAAGAGGGACGGGAGGGGCTCACCGTGGGGATGTCAGAGATGGGGAAGACGACGGGACGGGCGGTGAGGAGGCGACGGGATGCGGCGGGGAGGGGCTGCGAGGTGGCTCGGGCGCCGGGAGGAGAAAGGAGACGGCAAGAGGTCCGAGATGGCTCAGGGCAACGGGGAATCGTGGCCGAAGGCCGGCGAAGTGCGGCAAAACTTGGGTGCACAGTGCGAGAGTGAGAGAGAGTGCGGGAAGCTCGGAGGAGGGTGTGGGGAGCTCGGGAAGGATGGGGGCTGGCTTTTAAAGGGGACGAGGAGGTCGGTGACGGCCGGGATAGGGAGGAATTGAGCGCCGGAGTTAAGAGGGAGGGATTTGGGGATTTAATGGTGGCGATCAAATCCGGCCATTAGGGGCGCGGAGCGGCGGTCGGGCAATTAAAGGCGGCGGAGAGACGGGAAGTGATGGTCGTGCCTTTAGGACCGCGCGGAGAGGCAGGCGGCGGGATCCGCGTGGGACAGAGGCGGGGTGGCCGGAGGTAGGGGGACGGGCGACATGTGGGCCCCACCGTCGTGTCCCGGAAGAAGGGGTGAAAACAGACTTAATTTTTGGTCGCAAGGGCTAAATGGACCGTGGCCTTGGCCGGCCCGCGAGGGAGAGAGGGATGGGCGTGGCACGTAGGAAGCAGATTGGGCCGTCGGCTCGAGCCGGCGGCCCAAGGCCGAACGCACGGGAAAACAAAAGGGAGGAGAGAAAAGATTTTCTCGGGATTTATTAATTTTGATTTCGATTTTAATTGATTAAAAATTATTTATAGTGCTCGAAAATTCCACTAAAAATTCTCTTAGTGTATTTCGACATGTAGAATTTAGGAAAAATCGTACCATGCCATTTCCATTTAGATTTTTGCTTTTAAAATTATTTGTTCACTCCAGGTTAATTTCCAACTATTTTTCTTTCAATTTTTCTTTAGATTGTTAAAAGGGGAAAACACCTCAGGGTGTGACAAACCTACCCCGCTTAAACAGAATCTCGACCCCGATATTCAGAAGTACTGGCAAAAAGATAGGGATGAGCGGCCTTTAGCTCATCTTTCCTTTCCTAGGTGGCCTCTTCTTCTCAGTGATGAGTCCAGTGAACTCAATAGAACCTAGTAACCTTGTTCCGAGTTCTCCGCTCATTGGTTTCAAAGATAGGCGCTGGTTTCTCCACATAAGTCAAATCTTCCTAAATCTCTATCTGATCTGGGCTCGTCTGTTCTTCTGGCACTCTTAGACACTTTTTAAGTTGTGAGACGTGAAATACATCATGGATGTCGACCATGGAGGGTGGAAGCTCGAGCCGGTAAGCTACTTCCCCTCGACGTTCCTGTATCTGGTATGGTTCCACAAAACGTGGTACCAACTGGCCTTTAGTTTGGAAACGGTGCACTCCTCGAAGCAGGGTGACTCGAAGATACACATAATCACCTGCCTCGAACGTTAGGTCCCTCCGACGGTTGTATGCGTAACTCTTTTGCCGAGACTGTGTGATTCTAATCCTCTCCCTTACTGTCCTGACCTTTTCCTTCGCCTCGCTTAACACTTTGGTCGCAAACAACTGGTTCTCGCCAGTTTGGTCCCAAAAGAGCGGGGTATGACACTTTCATCCGTACAGCACTTTAAAAGGTGCCATCTGCAGACTGGCCTGATAGCTGTTGTTGTAAGAGAACTCCGCATAGGGAAGTCTCTTGTCCCATGCTTTCCCGAAGCCGAGAGCACAGGCCTGCAACATGTCTTCCAAAATCTGATTCACTCGCTCGGTCTGACCATGGTTTGCGGGTGGTAGGCCATACTGAAATTCAACCGGGTGCAAAAACTTGTAGCTTCTGCCAAAACTTGGAGGTGAACTGACTACCACGATCTGATACTATCTTCTTGGGTACCCCATGGAGACACATGATCCTTGCGAGATACAGTTCGGCCAGTCTCTTTCCTATGTAGGTGGTGTGTACTGGTATGAAGTAGGCTACTTTAGTGAGTTGGTCGACGATAACACAGATGGAATCGTACCCTGATGATGTCCGGGGTAATCCTGTGATGAAGTCCATGCCGATTTCTTCCCATTTCCACTCCGGGATTTGGAGTGGCTGTAGTAACCCTGCAGGTCTTTGGTGTTCTGCCTT
Organism: Oryza australiensis; assembly: GCA_019925245.2. Taxonomy (NCBI): domain Eukaryota; kingdom Viridiplantae; phylum Streptophyta; class Magnoliopsida; order Poales; family Poaceae; genus Oryza; species Oryza australiensis. Next base: position 1,314,388 of record JAIFGZ020000017.1, on the reverse strand, counting down.
CACTCGTTGGCATACGTCGCATAGTGCCACGAACTCTGCTATTTCTCTTTTCATACTGACCCACAAAAACTTGTCCTTCAAGTCTTGGTACATCTTGGTGCTTCTTGGGTGGATTGAATACTGACTCTGATGAGCCTCAGTAAGGATCAACTTTTTCAGTTCTTTATCCTCTGGTACGCACATCCTTGTGCCCATCCAGATCGTTCCATGCTCGTCCTCTGTGAAGTCGTGAGCTTTTCCAACCCTCATGTTCTTCTTAAGCTCAGTTTTGTCAGGATCTGAGGCTTGACCTATGCGAATTTGGTCTAAGAGTGTGGGTTGGGCTTCAAGAGCGGCCACAAATCCGGGTTCAACAATTCCCATTTAGGCGCTCTAGGTCCCGTTGTAACCGTTCGCATCTCCGTTTGTGTGTGGATAGAGTTGCGACTCTTCCACTCAAAGCATCGCCTACCACGTTAGCTTTGCCGGTGGTGATAGTGTATACTTAGGTCATAATCCTTGATCAACTCTAACCACCTTCGATGCCGGAGGTTCAAATACGGTTGGGTGAAAATGTATTTCAGGCTCTTATGATCCGTGTATACTTCACATCGATTACTGACGAGGTAATGTCGCCATATTTTCAAAGCATGGACGATTGCCGCTAGTTCCAAGTCATGGGTTGGATAGTTAGACTCATGTGGTCTCAACTGGCGGGAAGCATAAGCAGCCACTTTTCCTTCTTGCATCACCACGCATCCTAACCCTTGGCGAGATGCGTCGCAATAAACTTGGAAATCCTTGGTTTGATCTAGCAAGATCAATACTGGTGCGGACACCAGATTCCTCTTAAGTTCTTCAAAACTATTATCGCACTCAGCGGTCCACTTAAACTTTTCATCCTTTTTCAATAAATGGGTCATTGGCTTTGCAATTTTAGAGTAATTTTCAATGAACCAACGGCAATATCCCGCAAGTCCAAGAAAACTCCTGATCTGGGTGACGGTTTTGGGTGGAGTCCACTTGGTTACTGCTTCCACATTGGAAGGATCCACTGCGACTCCTTGGGCATTCACGGTATGACCAAGGAATTGCACTTTCTTTAACCAAAAGGCACACATGCTGAACTTAGCATAGAGCTGATGGTTTCTTAACCTTTCAAGCGCCAACCGGAGATGGTGCTCGTGCTCTTCTTCCGTCTTGGAGTAGATCAGAATGTCATCGATAAACACTATGATGAACTTGTCCAAGAATTCCATGAACACCTTATTCATCAAGTTCATGAAGAACGCGGGTGCATAGGTAAGTCCAAAAGACATGACCGTGAACTCGTACAAACCATTCCGAGTGATAAAAGCGGTCTTGGGAATGTCTTCCTCTTGAATCCTCAACTGATAATAGCCTGACCGCAGGTCTATTTTAGAAAACACTTTTGCTCCCTTCAATTGATCAAACAGGTCGTCGATCTGAGGTAATGGATACTTGTTCTTAATGGTGACCTCATTGAGTGCATGATAGTCGACGCATATCCTCTTAGTCTTATCCTTTTTCTCCACAAATATTACTGGAGCGCCCCAAGGGGACGTACTTGGGTGAATGAAACCCTTCTGCAACTGTTCGTCCACCTGCTTTTTCACTTCTGCTAACTCATTGGCTCCCATACAATAGGACTGCTTGTGGATCGGAGCAATTCCAGGAATCAGGTCAATCCGGAACTCTATCTCTCTTTCAGGTGGCATCGTGGTTAAGTCTTTCGGGAAGACATCCAGATACTCGCAAACCACGGGGATTTCCTCTACCTTCTTCGGGTCTTTTCCTTTCCCTTCAAGTTTCTCCTTGACCGTGATTCGATTCAAGCTTGCTTCTAACCTCGGTGGTTTAGGGGGGTGGAAGATCACTTCCTTCCCTTCACTATTGGTCAAGGTGATCGTGCGGCTCGCGCAATCGATCAGGCCCATATAACGGGTCAACTAGTCCATCCCAAGGATGACATCTAGCCCTTTTGATTCCAGAAGGATAAGGTTGGCTAGAAATAGAGACCCTTGGATTTCTATTGCCACTGGAGGGCAAAAATGGCGGTGTTCAAATGCTTTCTGTGGGTTTAAACCCGCATGGGTGTCTTAAGTTTTAATGCAGACATCCCATGTGTCCCAATGAATGCTTTTGATATGAACGAATGGGTTGCACCAGAATCAAACAAGACTGACGCAGTGAAAGAGTTCACAGGGAACATACCCAGTATTACTTCTGGTGCGTCTTGGGCCTCCTCTGCCGACACGTGATTCACCCTTGCTTGGACGAATCGAGGTGCACGCTTAGGCTTTGGACACTTGTTCGTGAAGTGTCCAGGCTCTCCACAGTTGAAGCAGTTTCCTGGCCTGATTCCAAGTTCCTTCTTCGGTTGTGCGGGTTTAGGCGGTCGTTGCGATGGTGCCGTTGGAGGACGCGGGGTAGGATTCCGTTGTTGTTGCCCAAAGCGGCGTCCACTGTTTTGGAAGTTTCCAGGGTGGTAAGGTCGATGCTGGCGGACGATCATGGTAGTAGGTCCGCCCTGACCTCCGGGAGTGAAACGTGCCCATTGGGGGTTCCCTTGTTGAGGCTGTGGTCTGAGCTGAACAACCTTCCGTTTCTTAAGCATCTTGTTGCACCGATCTTCTTGACGAATAGCTTTGTCTACCAGTTTTTCAAAGTCAGCGTATTCACCTGAGATGAGCTTGTCCGTTAACTCATCATCAAGTCCGGCCAAGAACTTTTATTGACGCTCGCCGTCGGTGCGCACATCTTCCAAAGCATAACGTGCCAGGCGATTAAATTCGTGCAAGTACTCTGTGACCATTCGGTTGCACTGTTCAAGGGATCTAAACTCCCTTTTCTTCTGTGCCACAATCCCTCCAGGAATGTGTGCTTTTCAAAATTGCTGGTAGAATTCTGCCCAAGGGACTGCAGGTGCGTCTGCCCGACGAGTGACTAGGAATTGTCCCACCATGCCGAGGCGGGTCCTTGGAGTTGGTGGGTTGCAAAAGACACCCTTTCTTGGTTTGTGCACTGTAGTAGGTCCATCTTCTTTTCTATGACATTGAGCCAATCGTTGGCGTCCATAGGATTGGTGGTGCTAGAGAAAGTCGGGGGTCGGACACGGAGGAATTCTGACAACTTGTTTTGAGGGGGAGGTGGCGATGCGAACTGGTCGTTATAGTTCTGGTTCTGCTGTTGAAACTGTTGCATCATTTGCAACTACATTTGTTGATGCTGCTGTTGCATTTGCTACATCATTGCAGCCATCATTTGGGTTTGGTTGGCTAAGACTTGAGCCAAGGTGATGTTCTCAGGTGGAGGTGGTGGGGTGTTGCCATTAGCCCTGGTGTTGTTCTCTGCTGACTCAGTGTTGGTGTTGGTACTGCCGTTCCTGGTGTTCACCATCTGAAGGAGTGGATCGAATAAGGCGAGAGAAGGAGTAAAACAGATTGGACTGAGAAGCTGGACTTTATTACTTGCTTTGATATGTTCTATATTAAAACACTTAAAACACACTCAACATCCTTAACTGGACAACCCATACCCACACTTGATACAGGTTGACCGCTACCCCACGCACGACACTCCTAGCACACAACAACTAACAAGCAGGGAAACTAGGAAAACGGTAAACTAAGGGTGGCGACACTCTAGGGATCGGAGCGGCTTCTGCTGTCGGTGGAGTCGAAACCACTCCCTTGGGAGTTCCTATCTTCCTTTTCCTTTGAGCGGCTCCGAGAGCTTGCTAACTCCTCTTTTTCGCCCGGGATCTTGGAGCTGCCACTGCTACTGCCTTTGCTGCTGCTGGACACGGAGATCCATCCTCCTTCTTTGCTCAGGGTCGGAGTGAGGACCAGAGCAGGAGTATGGACCGGCACTGGTGCAGGAGCTAGGGAAGATGGCGGAGCAGGAAGGGGAATCCTGGGCGCCAGCTGCATCCGCACCGGGGCCTTGGTGTTCCTCCGAGGCGTGATCCTGATCCGAAGGATGTTGGGGGGTGGAAGCCCTTTCAGGATGGCGATTTCTTTGTTGAGGCGATCCACCTCATCCTTCAGGCTCTTGATCCTGAGAATCTTCTGGTCATTCAGGGCTTTGGCTGCCATATGAAGATATGAATGCATCTTGTCCAACCCTTCAATCACAGTCCTCAAGTGAGAGAAGGTGGTGTCATTCTCCCCTTCGGCGGATTGGAAGGAGTTGATCACCGACGAGCTTCCACGCCGAGGATGGAAACGGTAGGCAGAGTGGCGGAGATGGTAGTCATCCATCTCCCTCATCCGGGCCAGCATCAGGTAAGCAGCCTCTTGGCAGGCATGCTCATTCGTTCCTCCCGAAGCAGTGACCACCATGTTCGGGATGTTGGTGCCGACAAAACCGTGCATTTCCAAATGGACCTGATGGGGCAACTCGCTGCTGAAAGGTGAGATGATGGTGTACTTGGGTGCACCAGGATAGCCCAATGCCAAAGCCATCCTTGCCAGCTCCGCAATGAAACCCTTCAGACCCTAACCGTTGTGGGTGACGGGATGGCCTGCCATCTAGAGAAGACAAGGTAAGGGATCAATGCATGCTCAAACCCAAGTTAGATAAACGGTAAAGGACTCAAGTAAAGTAAACGGGAAAGAAGGGTTTTGAGCAACATTTTCATGAGGCTAAGTGAAGCTTCTAACGACATCCCCTAGCTGATGTGGTAATGCTTAAAATAGATGCTTAGTTATAATAAGTATAAAATTAGCGGGCATTCTCTCCTATCTTGACTTAGGACTTTGTTCCCTTAGAGAAATCCCGACTAACGGTCGAATAAGATTGCAAATGGATTTTTTTTCAAATTTAGCTTCAAAGTCCTATCACTTAGACTGACCTGATTTTTGAAATTTCCTGTTTCGAAAAATGCTCAAGATTCTCCCCAACCCCTAGGAAACAGAGACCCATTTTCCCGAAACAACTCCAAAAGCCAGGACTTATGCATATGAAAAAGTTCAGAGGGCTCCTAGGGTTTTTCCATTTGGCTTTTCCTACGGTCTGGAATTGGCTCTGATACCAACTTGTCACGCCCAAAAATTCAAACCCGAATTTCCGAAGCTATATGTGTATTAAAATCCCTGTCCAAGACCAGCCAGGTGTTAACGCCTAAATTTGGTAACCGAACCCCTAAGTTCTAGTGAGGTTAAAAAAGAATCGGATCGGCTGGCGGAAAAGCAGAGGCTGCCTCGACTGTGCTCAAATCGGCTGAGTAACGATCAGCTACGGGGTCAATCGGCTGAGGTTGGATCGGATGAGGATAGTCGATGCTGAGTCGAAAGAGAAGATAAAACCGTTTCCGATGAAAGTGCTTGGAGATAAAGTGAAGCATTCAGTTATCATTTTGCGTGTTAAAAGATATTGCTATCTATGAATAGAATCATGTAACGGCAATTGTATCTATAAATTAGGGATTTGTTTAAACTATTTATTGTAATGCGGCGTGGGTCCTTCCCAGGATATCGTCGTATTTTAAATAGTAGTTTAGATAGAGTCCAGGATCTGTACGGATAATGTTATTCTTGGGTATAAATAGGACCGAGACTCCCTGTAATTATTATTTCAACAATCAATCAAACAACCTTCGGTGCATCGCCAAACCTTTTCTTCAGACGAGCAATTGATTTGGCTCCGGGATGCATCGTTTTGATCCCCAAACCCAGGTAAATGCTTGTCATTAGTGGTATGTTCTGCTGATTCTAATGCTTCCATCGTAATGACATATTAGATAAGGGGTTTATACTGCGCTATTTACCATATATCACATATAAACTTGAGCAATGTTTAGGTCTATCTTGCCCTCGGCCAGTTCTATCACGAACCTGCAGTCGATAGGGTTAGATATAAAGGTTGAACTAGTTTATATGCGGTATCCACCGTCTCGAGAGGTATAAATCAACTACAATAGATCAGGCTGTTCTTTTTATACTTAACGCTGCATCAACATTGTACTATTAAGTCGTTTTTAGAACCTCCAATGATCTATTTAGTTATATTTATATGTTTAGAGACAGTGCCGAGGTTTTAGCCGGCCTTGCTTGCCCTGATATATTTTTAGTATATTTATTACAAGATTTATGTTAGGACCGCCTCTTATATTAAGATCTCATTCTTGTTGGACATCATAAGCCAAAATCGGCCTGCTAGCAACAACCGATAGTCGATTTCCTAGGCTAAGTATATATAGTTCAAGAATGATATCTTCTATAAGAATCATCGGAGTACTAGCCGATCCATAGTTAGCTTTCCAGTATCGGCTAGGTTATCAATACATATATTTATTATCCTGTACTGTATTTGGGTTAAGCGGCTGATGCTGTCTCGGTATAGCCGATCCATTCCAGTCACTTGGCTTAAATCTATTTTAGGATAGCATATATATGCTCATGGATTCCCTCAGCCGATCCGTTGGGGGTCTAACCTAACACTTAATGCATGTATCTTATTTTTTCTTGTTGGTTAACAGATCAAACCAACTGGCACGCCTTGAACAGCATAGGTAGCCGAGAAGGACCTGCACTGGAGCTAAGCAGATCTCCTAGGCCAGCGCGTGAGAGAAATTTCTCATCAACACGCTTCTTGGCACGCCCAGTGGGACTTTCTTTGTCAACTCGTCTAGGACGCATCGACTCAGCCGACAAGATGTTCGACTCCAAGAGCCCTAATGTTTCTCAGGACAACATCGTGCCTGTGAAGATGGAGCAGTTATCGGCTGAGCAGCAAGCTGATTACAAGAATATGGTGGAAGAGCTCCAGGCCAACTACTTACAATCATTCACCCAGACAAGATCTGGGGTTGTACATCAAAAGTACAAGTTCAGCATAGACGAGCTCAAGGCATCCTCCTCCAGTGGATCAAAAGGCAAACAAAAGGTTGAGGAGCCGATTCAAGAACAAGATGATTGGGCCCTGTATACTTTGCAAGACCGGATCGATTCGGCCGTCCATCACGCTCTAGTCAACCAGAGTAGCATCCTTGTCAACACTCTCAACAACATGATTGCTACTATGGTCGAACGTCAAGATAGCCGACCAGATGCAACGGGGGCCGACGTACTTCACAGACGGCCAGTTTCCTGGTTATAGGACGTTGGTCACCTAGAATCGATCGATCCCACCGCCAACACAACCAGGGCCGCCAGGAGGGGTCCTCGGCCAGCCGAATCCAACTGAATCGGCTACAAGTCCAGTGATTACCATGTTGAACCGACAGCAACCGCTGCCCCAGGACCAGATCACTAACATGTTCAACGACAATCGGCAGTTAGAGCCGATTGCCCAGATTGACCTGGATAGACGGTACAACGCCGGTGGCCGACAGCTGTTCCCGAGTCCACCGACGGCATCACCGGCGAATCGGCCACCTCCCGCTGATCATCCACTCCACTACCAGTATCAAGGAGGCCGCCAAGATCATCACTACAGGCCTCAGACACCACCACTGTATCGGCAAGCACCCGCGCCATATGATCCATATGAGCCGATACATCAGGACAACCGGACTTGGGCCGATTTGATTGCAGACGTCATGCGCGATCAATTTGGCCTCAAGCCAAAGGACTCAGGGAACATGTATCGGTACCCTTATCCAGAGCATTTTGAGCAAATTCCATTGCCTAACCGATACAAGATCCCAGATTTCTCGAAGTTCTCAGGGCAAGACAACGTTTCGACCTACGAGCACGTCAGCCGATTCCTAGCGCAATGCGGCGAGGCATCGGCTACAGATGCCTTGAGGGTCCGTTTGTTCCCTCTGTCGCTTTCGGGATCGGCTTTCACCTGGTTCTCCTCATTGCCTTACAACTCAATTCAGAGCTAGGCTGATCTCGAGAAACAATTCCACAGCTATTTCTACACCGACAACCACGAGATGAAGTTGTCGGACCTCACCAACATCAGGCAAAAGCACAACGAATCGGTTCAAGACTATATTCAGCGTTTCCGGGAAATGAGGAACCGATGCTACAGCCTGGTGCTATCGGATGCCAAGCTAGCCGATTTGTCCTTCCATGGCCGTATCGCGCCAAACCGAGAACGCTTCTCTGCTCAGGACTTCGACAGCCTGGCGCATCTGGCACAGAAGGTGATGGCCCATGAACAAAGATTTCAAAACACCAGGAAGGCCGTCAAGAACATAACTCAAGTCGTCGTTGAACCAGACTACGATTCCAATGACGATGACGCAGAGGTGGCGGCAGCCGAATGGGCCAAGAACAAAAAAGCCATCGTCTGCCAGTGGCTGCTGAAGACGGCCAAAGAAGAGAGATATGACTTTGACATCACAAAGGCCGACAGGATTTTTGACTTGCTGCTCAAGGAGAAACAGATCCAGCTCCCTCAAAACCACGTGATCCAATCGGCCAAAGAACTAAAGAAGAAGAAATATTGCAAGTGGCACAACTCCATATCCCATGCCACTAATGATTGCAAAGTCTTCAGGCAGCAAATTCAGTCAGCGATAGAAGTCGAAAAACTCAAGTTCGCCAATTCCAATCGGTCGATGAAGGTAGATGGCCACACCTTCCCGATCAACACGTTCGGCCGGCCCGTGCAAGCCGATCGACAGAACAGAATGACGCACGACTTAGCCGACGCATCAATCGGGGCCAGGGCAGGAGACGAGCCGACTGGACATCACGCCACGCCAATCAACATGGTGCGTCCCGTTATCAGATCGGCTGACCGATGGCCGATCTATGAAGACAGCCGACGCCGTCCTCAGCACTGGTCTCGACGGGAAGCTCGCGATGAAGCACCTTGTCAGCGCGGGCCAGAAACGCAAGGCCGTCGGTACGAGGCAGCCCACAGCAGTGCCGATCCGCATTGGCATTGTGATTTTTTCAGATATTGCTGGGAATCCGGCATGAGCCTGCCGACGCTTGACGACTGCCCGGCATTCAACGATCACCGCGACGACGAGCATAGGAGCTCATCGGCTGTATGCCCAACCCGGTTCGTCCCTAGAGCTGTTCGGCTAAATCAGAAGCGACGGTCCGTCCACGATCGACTCGGCCCGATCCATCAAGACTTCTTCGTCGATGAACACGACAACGTCAACAACCGCAACGACGAAGAGGCCGACGACGAGGAACCCGGCCAATCCCCAATGGTGCCCATCCGATCTCTTCACAAAGACACGAGAAAAGAAGAATTCAACGACTCAAGTGTGAAGGGAGAGAAGATGAAGTTTGGGAAATGATCCAAGAACAACGCCATCGGCTGGGTAAGATCAAAAGGCGATGGGTTCCCAAAGAGAGAACTGTCGCAGCCGACAAGGAGCAAGCGAGGAGAGTCCGGCCGATCAAGCCGGGATGGCGGCCAAAGGAAAGGCAAAGTTTCGCATCGGTCAACATGGTGTTCATATTGCCAGGCGAATTCAGTGCTCCTGAAGCCGATGCAGACACCATCAAAGACGACTTGGTGAAACTAGCAATCTCACCGGACCAAGCTATTTTTGACAAACCCGAGGAGACCGAAAATCGGCACCTAAAACTGTTGTACGTTAAAGGATTCATCAACGGCAAGCCGATGTCCAAGATGCTAGTTGATGGGGAGCATCACGCCCGAAATTCACACCGAATTTCGCAGCTAATTTGTGCATTACATCCTCGTCCGAGAATCAGCCGAGGTACACAAATCGACGTTATTGATAATACGAATCCTCGTCTTAGAAACAATATAAAAGAGTTACACACATGCAATGGAAAGGAAAATAAAACTGACTTAAGCTAAACTTTGACACGAGCGAAGCGGAACACCAACTCCACAGCTAAACCTTGACGAGAACAAGCCTACACCTCCTCGGAGACCTCGCTCTCAACCTCTGGCACTGAAGGGGGAAAAAGAAGCAAGACGAGTAATACCACCGTACTCAACAAGTCACACCGAAAAAGGGGTACATGATGCAAGATAAATAACAAGGAAAGGTCAAGGGGCTCGATTTGCATAAACAGCATTTGCGGTATATAATAATAATATTTGAAGACAAGAAAACAAGTAATGATCAAGCAATATTAAACAAACACTGTTCAACACTCAAACCACGTTGCAACAGGCCCATCCATCCACCTGCACTAGTCATAATCCAACATTTCATTCGAATAAAGTAAATGAGACTAATCAAGGTGAATCGGTCGATCGCCCGTAACCGTGGGCACGGCTATTCGAATAGTTTTTACTCGATCGAGGTGTACATGTACCCACAAGACACAATCCCACAACACAATACGTGCGCCGGTGCACCACCACGGTGCCCCGGAAAGGAATTGTGACGGGACCCTTCACACAACCCCCTCTAATCAATCGTACCACACCAAGGTTTCGCTCCCATCCCCATCGGGCAATGGGCAGCCCCCTCTAGTGCCGCGGTGAATCGGAAGCTGATCAACCCTTAAAACCGGGCCGACCCAACTCCATCACGCTCACCCTCTCAGGGTACGTTAACTAGAGACAGCTATGCTACGGGCCCACCATTACCCATGCGGCTTGTGGTATGCACGGCATTTCTTCCGGGGTTTCCGAGAACCGGTCCTTAATCGTCATGAGCACGCTAACCAAAGTCCAACCATGTGCTCACGACCCACCTTTCTTATAATTCAATATTATTAAAAACAAGGTCATATCTTGATATCACCGGAGGTCAACTTTAGTAATAAACTTAGTGTGATTCCCTTAAGTGAGCTAGTTGCGCTAAGCATAGTTAAGCAACCCTAAGCTAACATCTAGTCATATTGAACCCCAAGTTATCAATGGTATAAGGTAAACAATCCTATGGTTGAGTACAATAGGTATAATCATCCCATAAAATGACATTCTAAAACATATGCAGTATTTGAATGAAATAGAGGTATTTACGTAAAATAGGTACAATATGGTCAATGTAAGGTATGACTTGCCTTGCTCGGAGACGAGGAACCTCGGCGACTACTTGAAGAGAACGGGCTCGCCAGGAAAACTCGGGATCTACACGACAAACAAAGCACTCAACAAACACCCTAAAAAGTCTACTGAAACAGCACTGAAAAGTATTTTTAATGGATTCTTGACATTTTTCTGGATTTAATGAAATTTGAATGGACTAAAACGGAGCTCGGATTCAAAAGATATGAATTTTAGAAGTTTAATTATGATTTTTAAACTAAACAGAAAAGATTAAATTATTTATTGCGCAATTATGCCCCTGAGTGGCGTCACCCTTGCGCGGCGAAGTGGCGTCGGCATGGCGTCAGCCGGGGCGTCGACCCTGAAGACTGGCGTCGGCGCATGCAGCTGTGAGCCTGGCGCGGGGAGGCAGCGCGGCGGATTGCCGCCACGTGGCGCAATCTCAAGCGGCCGGATCGGCGGCGACGCGCGCGATCTCGCGCCGGATGGCGACGATCGGACGGCGCGATCCCTCCGATCGGACGGCGCGATCCGTCCGATCCGCAAGATCGGACGGCACAGAGGGCGGCGCTAGGGTTAGGGTTAGGGTTCCACGGGTGGCGGCGGCGGCGGGACGCCGGCGACGACCATCCGAGCGGCGGCGGGCGGCGCGACGACCCGCGAACGGCGGCGAACCGGCGGCGACGACTGACGAGCGGCGGCGTGCGCGCGAAAGGAAAAAGGACGCAAACGAAAAACAAAAAGGAACCCGGGGACGGCGGCGAGCTCACCTCGATGAACGACGGAGAACGGCGGCGACACGGGCTAGAAACCACGGCGAACAAAGGGGAAACGAGGTGGAGCTCGAGGGGTTTTAAAGGGGAGAGAGGAGACCGAAACGGGCGAAAACGACGGGGATAAGGTCGCCGGAGTTCTCGGACTCGGAGAGAGAGAGAGGATATACGGCGACCGTTTGGGCGGCGGCGGCGTGCGGCACGCGGGAAGTGCGGGCACGGGTGCGCGGCACGGCCGGAGCCGGCGTGGGGCCCACGCGGCGCGAGGCGCGCGAAACGGCCGGGTAAGAGGCGGGCGGCGCGGCTATGGCGCGGGGCGGCTGGGCGGCCGGGCGCGGGAAGCGGCTCCGACAGTGGGGCCCACATCGGTGGCCCGCAACGAGGAGGAGCCCGGACTTGCGCGGCGCGGCGGGACCCGTGGGCTTCGGCCCACGTTCGGGAGGCGCGCGCGCACGTGGGGGGCGACGGCCGCTACGGCGACGGCGGGAAAAAGGAACCGTACGGCGTACGGAAAAGGAAGAAAAAGAAAAAGAAAAAGAAAAAAAGGAAAAAGGGACTTAATTAAATTCCAGTTTTCTTATTTAATTGATTAAAAATACTTAGAGTGCTCTAAAAATTCCAGTAAAAATCCTGTTAGCGTATTTTGACATGAAGAATTCAAGAAAAATCCTATCATGTCATTTCCATTTATTAATTGCATTTTAAAATTATAGGTTGACTCCGTGTTAATTTCGAAATTCCGATTATTTCCGGTAAATTATTTAAAATGAATTAGGAAAAACTCGGATGTGACAGAGCCGCAGTCAATCTAATGCCCTACACAACATTCGAAAATCAGGCAAGGGAGCCGAAGACCTAATCAAGACCAACATGGCTCAAGGACTTCGGTGGCAACCCGTCAGAAACCAAGGGCGTACTGAACATCGAATTGACCATCGGCAGCAAGACCGTGCCCACAACATTCTTTGTCATCGACGGGAAGGGGTCTTACAGCCTGCTGCTCGGAAGGGACTGGATACACGCCAATTGTTGCATTCCTTCTATGATGAACCAGAGCCTGATCCAATGGGACAGCGACAAGATCGAGATCATGCCAGACGACATGTCAGTTAATGTCGCCAATGCCGATTTGCCAGTATGGGAAATCGAAGGCATCGATTGTTTGTCCGGGAAAATTTGGCAAGCCGATTTTCTAAACGTGTCCGATTTTGCAATACAGCCGATTGGAGATGACGAGCCGCAACTGCTACTTTGAACAAGACATGGTAGAGGGCTTCAGCGTCTACGGCATCGACATCGCGGACGAAGACGATGGCAAGTTAGGGAAAGGCTTCACGTCAGCCGATGAATTAGAAGAAATTGACATCGGCTCTAGAGACAAGCCGAGGCCAACATACATTAGCAAGAATTTATCTTCTTTGTGTAGATCTGAGCTTATTTATTTGTTAAAAGAATATAAAAATTATTTTGCTTGGGAGTATTTCGAGATGCCTGGCCTTAGCCGATCAATAGTGATCCATCAACTGTCGATTAAGGTAGTCTATCGGCCGTTCAAACAGCCTCCCAGGAGGTTTAAGGCCGATATGTATGATGCAATCAAAGCCAAAATCACTCGGCTATATGATGCGGGATTCATTCGACCATGCTGATACGCCGAATGGGTCTCAAACATTGTCCCCGTGCTAAAGAAAAATGGCAAACTTAGGGTGTGCATCGACTTCAGAGATCTAAACAAGGCCACACCTAAGGACGAATATCCAATGCCTATAGCCGATTTGCTCGTAGATGCCGCTTCGGGCCACAAGATTATTAGTTTTATGGACGGCAATACGGGTTATAATCAGATATTCATGGCCGAAGAAGACATTCACAAGACTATTTTTCAGTGTCCTGGAGCAATCAGCTTGTATGAATGGGTCGTAATGACATTTGGACTAAAGAATGCTGGGGCAAAATACCAACGGGCCATGAACTGCATTTTTCATGACATGATCGGCTCACTAGTGGAGATCTACATTGATGATGTGGTTGTCAAGTCCAGAGAGATGGAGAACCACATAGCCGATCTGAGACAAGTGTTAGAGCGGACGAGGAAATATGGCCTGAAGATAAATCCACTTAAGTGCGCGTTCGGCGTATCGGCTGGGCGGTTCCTGGGATTTCTTGTTCATGAAAGAGGAATTGAGGTTACACCAAGGAGCATAAATGCTATCAAAACAATTCAGTCTCCGAAGGACAAGAAACAACTCCAATCTTTGATCAGCAAAATCAACTTCATCAGGCGATTCATAGCCAATCTTTCAGAAAAGATGAAGCCGTTCACACCACTGCTTCGGCTGAAGGCCGATCAAGCATTCACATGGGGGGCAGAGCAACAAAATGGCTTTGGACAACATCAAAAATTATTTGAGCTCGCCTCCAGTTCTAATACCTCCATAGAAAGGGCTGTCATTCAAGCTGTACCTATCAGCCGATGACAACTCAATCGGCTCGGTTTTGATCCAAGAAGTCGGCGGCAAGGAAAGGGCTATATTCTATCTCAGCCGACGACTACTAGACACGGAAACAAGGTATCCACCTGTGGAGAAGCTGTGCCTATGCCTATATTTTTCATGCACAAAGTTAAGGCATTATCTGCTATCCAACGAGTGCACCATAATCTACAAAGCCGACGTGGTCACATACATTCTATCGGCTCCGGTATTGAAAGGAAGAATTGGGAAGTGGATATTTGCTTTGACAGAATTTGATTTGAGGTATCAGGCACCCAGGGCAATCAAGGGACAAGCCATAGCCGATTTCATCGTCGAGCACATGAACGACTCGATCGGCTCAGTAGAAATCATGCCTTGGACGTTGACATTTGATGGCTCGGTTTGCACAAACGGCTGTGGTATCGGCTTAGTAATCATTTCACCTAGGGGGCAAGTTTTTAATTTACTTATGCTATCAACCCCCATGCTACAAATAACCAAGCCAAAATACGAAGCGGTCCTTAAAGGATTACAACTGCTCAAAGAAGTTGAAGCCGACGCCATTGAAATAATGGGAGATTCACTGTTAGTCATCAGCCAATTGTCAGGAGAATATGAATGCAAAAACGATGCGCTGATGGTCTACTATCAGCAATGCCGGGAGTTAATGGAAGGTTTTTTGCTAGTTACTTTGAAACATATCCCCAGAGAGCAGAATGCAGAAGCCAATGATTTAGCTCAAGGGGCATCGGGCTATCGGCCGATGTTGAAAGAGATTGAAATAGAAGTTGCCACCATTACAGCCGATGATTGGAGGTTTGAAGTCTACAACTATCTCAAGAACCCCTCTCAATCGGCTACAAGGAAATTACGATACAAGGCGCTAAGATATGTTTTGCTCAAAGAAGATCTGTACTATCGGACGATTGATGGTGTGCTACTCAAGTGTTTGGGAGCCGACCAGGCCAAAGTGGCTATCGGAGAAGTACATGAAGGGATTTGTGGCACGCATCAATCGGCCCACAAAATGAAGTGGCTACTTCGCCGAGCAAGATATTTCTGGCCGACAATGCTGGAGGATTGTTTCAAATATTATAAGGTTGCCAGGATTGTCAAAAATTTGGCGCCATACAACGAGCACCAGCGTCGGCTATGAACCCAATCATCAAGCCTTGGCCATTCAGAGGATGGGGTATTGATATGATCGGCCAGATCAATCCACCCTCAAGCAAAGGGCACAAATTTATTCTGGTGGCAACAGACTACTTCACAAAATGGGTGGAGGCAATTCCTCTGAAGAAAGTGGATTCTAAGGATGCAATCAAGTTTGTTAAAGAGCACATTATCTACCGATTTGGCGTCCCGCAAACCATTACAACTGACCAGGGATCTATATTCGTATCGGATGAGTTTGTTCAGTTTGCCGATGGCATGGGGATCAAGTTTCTCAATTCTTCGCCGTATTATGCACAGGCCAACGGGCAAGCCAAAGCTTCTAATAAAAGTTTGATTAAGGTAATTAAAAGAAAGATCTCTGAATACCCCAAGCAATGGCACAGCCGATTAGCTGAATCATTGTGGGCATATCGGATGGCATGCCATGGATCAATTCAAGTCCCTCTGTACAAGCTCGTCTACGGACACGAAGTAGTGCTACCATGGGAAAGCGTCATCGGCTCAAGGCGCATTCAACTACAAGACCAATTCACAGCCGTGATTATTATCCTTTGATGGTAGACGAGTCGGAAGATTTAGTTTTATCCAGGATGAGGGCTTTGGAGAAAGTTACAAGGGATAAGGAACGAGTAGCCAGGCATTATAATAAAAAAGTTGTGCCTAAATCTTTCGAGGAAGGCGAACTCATTTGGAAATTGATACTGCCGATTGGATCAAGGGATAACAAATTCGGCAAGTGGTCACCAAATTGGGAAGGGCCTTTCAAAATCCACAAATGTGTCTCTAAAGGGGCTTACATGCTACAAGGATTAGATGGAGAGGTGTTTGGAAGGGCTCTTAATGGAATATACTTGAAAAAATACTACCCGAGCATATGGATCAACTCATGAGTCGGCTCATGGAATGAAAGTTGTTTGATCAGTCGATTTGTGCTAGCCGATGTCCTGTTCCGATAAGGCATCGCCCTTAGGCATTTTTATGCAAAAATTTTTCCCTAAGTTTTCCACGGGCGGCTAACGATTGGCCAATAGCGACGACAATGAGGTGCAAATGGCTTGGATTCACAATTTTGTCGACACCGAAGCTATCAACAAAATTTGGGGGGCATATACATACACAAAGCCGATTACAGAAAAGACGTAAGCCAAAAAAATTTTCAGGCCTCATAATCGGCAGTCAATCTAGAAGTGTGGGAGCAAGATGTCGGAAGGATTTTGGGATCGGTGCAGCAGTTGGGCTAGGTATGAGCTATAAGCCAATTTCTGCACAGCTAGTATAGAATTGACAGTCGTATCGAGATAGTACATGCGGTCGGAGCCGATCTCATTTACAAGCACAGTTGCAAAAAATTGACAAGATATATTAAACAAGCCGAGGGCAGAAGCTGATTATAAAAGACACGAATATTTTACAGGAGGCCGAAGCCGATTCCATTCATGATCACGGTTTAGAAACGGACAGGCTATACTTAAAGGTGAACAATGATTTGAGGGACAATGTGAACAATGAGATGTTCCATCATATCAAAGTATGATGGAGGAAAAAATATCTCTAGCTGGCATGTTGTCTCGACTACGAATTTCCAAAGGGGTCCTAATTCTTTTGGACTAAAAACTTTCTGTGAAACTCGATTAAAAAATAGCACAACTTTGTTATCACTACCTTCGTGTGCACTGGCTTCATCGCCCTTATAGCGATAGGGAGGAATACCGTAAGCATCTTTTGACAGTCATGAGTGTTATATCCAGAAATCGACAAATCTTTCATTGATACTAGTTTCCTGATATTCGATGAGAATCTAGTCCGCACTTCAAACCACGAAGACATTTACAGAAAGCTTTTTTTCTCTTCTATTATCATTGACTAGCATGCCGGTGGAATCTTAATCTTACCATTCGTTAGCTCTTTCGGTTTGTTCCGTGACTTCAATCCATCCTTTGTCTTACTAGGGATGTCAAGTAAAGTCCCGATGGTGCTGTCGAACACGTTTTTCTCGAGGTGCATGACATCGATGACATGATGAATCTCTAGGTCTTTCCAGTATGTCTGGTACTTGAAAAAATTGAATGTTTCTTGAAGGGCAGCGTTTTCCTCCACTTCTTTCTTCCTTTTGCCTGCAGCAGTCTTTCCCTTACCGAACACAACCTTTATGCTCTTTGTTAACTTGAACACCGTGGATCCATCCTTTGCTTCGGGGGTAGTACCCTCCTCCATAGTTTTGTCAAAAAATATAGCCATCGCACGATACCTATGCTTCTGTGGTAAGAAACGACGATGACGTATGTAAACTAACTTTTTTGATGAGGTAAGTATATATATGATGTGTTTTCCAAACATATAAGACATCCAGTCTTTCCTTTAATCTGTCGTGAGAGGAAAAAATTTACTGGTAGATCATTTATAGTAACGAATGTGATACCACGCTGTCGGAGTCATCCGGACCTTTCATTATAATTAAGGAATGAAGATAATCTTCCAAGCATTATCTCATTTATAAGAAACATCTGGAGCCTCGAGACAAGGATACGTGAGACATTGTTGGGCCTTTAGCCTGCCAGTCAACTTCAGCCTGAGATGTGCCCGTCAAACCACTCGAAGGTGGCGACCAAATGTGTTATACATTCAGGAGACTTGACAAAATGGCTAAAGATCTATAACATCTCAAATATCCTTAACTCTTACTCATGAGAATCTAGCTCCCAGGATATGTGCTAGATTCCCACTTTCATCTTAAGCATGGGCATTCATCGCAAACACATCAAAGATGAACGGAATGTAAAGACTTACGTTAACTTTATAATTACAGAGGCTGACCGGCCATACATATATATATATATATATCAGAGAACTACGGAAGCTTGGCTACCCAATCACAAGCACATCGACTAGGGGTTTACCCCATTAAGTTCAATCCTAGAAGAAGCAGTCGATTACCCGCATCACTCAAAAGGCTAAGTCTAAGACCTGCAAGCAAAGCGGATATTCCAGTGGCAATAGTTAGTACATTATTAGAAATAATGTACTGACAAGCACCAAGACAAGCCTAACACACTACATGTAGGGCATATAATCAAGGAAGGCATAATATTGTTCATTTTAGCATAAAGCAAGTTTTATTTGCATAAAACACTTCCAAATCAGTTTTGCTTTCAAATGAAATTTCAGCAAGCAAGTTCTAAGCATATGGACATCAAAGTAGTCATTAATCATGTATAAGTATACACATCATTGCCCTCCATGGCAGCAAGGGGGATCATTCACAAAACTCAACATAATTTGAAGGTAAATTTTAACATTCAGAAGAATAAACACAAGTCTATACTCAAAAACATATCCACATGCCGCTCATGACCATGAGCACGGCTAATCGATTAGTTTAGACTTTGCAGAGTTTGTACACTTTACCCACATGATGTGAATCGCTCACTTGAAGTGAAGCGCTCTAGTGTTGCTCGGTACCCGTCGGTACCACCATACTCTACACATTGAGTACAGACTACAGGTCACAACGAAGCCTTTACACTACTTAATCTCTAGCCTTGCACCAGCACAATACGTGTTCTCCCTATCCTGGGCATACTAGAAAATATAACCCAGAACCATCAAGTAGCATGGCCCTACCTTAAACTTGACGTCGTGGTGGCGAACATGACAGGAACCCACCTACGTGGCACAATATCGTTGTATTGGATACACTTAGTCGCTTAAAATACCCATCGGGGTAAATAGGAAGTTCCTCTGGGTTATCAGAACCCATACACACCGGCCTACCTTAGTGCAAGGCTAGGTGCTAGTAGATTAGTTAGCTTAGGTCATCCCATACTAACACATGTGGTTGTACTGTATACAAATGAACTGACATTGAGTGAAGTCCTTGGGTCGGTTTGGGCACACTCTCCCCCTATCGGCATACAAATACATCAATCACATACCACTTGAGGCCCAAACCTAAAATCCATGTTTTTCTACCATTTTATTTGTCAAAAATCACAAATATTCAAGTTCTGTCTAAATTATTTAAAAATCAATTTTCATGTTTGTAATGAGCCCATAACAACGAGGAAAATCTTTCTAAGCATGGCTAAGCAACATAGTACCCTAGTGACATCAAAACTTATGATATAAGGTAGTATAATAAAAATTTTTCTAAGGTTAGGAATGAAGGATATGGACATATGTAGAGTTAAGGTGATAATGCAAGTAATAAGAGTTTATCTAACAGGTTTGACAAAATTTTAATTTATTAGCGTACAATCGGCATATCGATTTGCAAACATTTTCAATAACCACCGAAACATTGGTTCAAAGTGTTCAAAGATAGAGGGAGGTGGAACTTGCCTTGGTCTGAGAAATATTAGCACCTAATCCACTCCTTCACCGTTTATACAATTATCTAGATAAAATACACGATATGCAATTAAACACCGAAATATGCGAAAAATCCAAAATGCTCTAAAATGCATGATTTGTGTGCATTGAGTAGGTACTGGTCTAAAATTAATTTAGGTGAAATAATTTTTAATTTATCTTATCTCATTTGAGAGTTATGAATTTTAGAAGTTTTATCGAGAGGGTTAGGTGATGTTTGGACAATATTTCTATAATGTGATTTTTATTGATTTGACTCCACAAGGGTGAAGAAATATGTTTTTTAAGTCTAACATAATTTGTTTCATAATTTGTTTCATAATTTTTAGAGCTATTGTGAATTTCTTAAGTATTTTACAAACTTATAACGTGTTCTAGGCCAATATCTTAAAAACTTATGACGTGTTCTAGGCCTATAGTGTTTTATAAATGTGGCCCTAGGGATTTTGGGTCCAGAAGCTGATCCATTATGTTTATGAGGTATAAAATGATCTATTTGGTTAACCAATCCTAATCTTAGTTAATAACTTTTAGATTTGGTTTGTTTGGCTACACATTTTATGAACTAGGAGGTGTTCTCGGGTTAGAAACTTTATATATGAGCTTAGTGGTTATTATATGAGCTATGTATATTATGTTTTAGTAACTAGGGATAGGGATAGATCTTAAGGTCTTACTGGTCTAATCATGATTTATTCTTGGTTTGCTTAGAGCTAGGGTGCAATTTATATATATACCACCACACATGCATACACATGGTGCTTAACTTATCTATTGTGATTAGCAACTAGGTTACCATTTTAGAGTTTTTTCTACATATTTAGTGTATGAATTCCTATGTTTTATTTTACCTAATTAAAGTTTATTACTTGTTGGTTTAATAAAAACTTAGTTCACCAAAAATAAATTAAAGATAAAGTTCCTATAAATTTTCCAAGTTAAGGTGTGCTTTTTGTCGTTTGTTTTCTAAATAAATACTTAAGAAATTGTGTGTTACACAGTAAGTACCATACTTTGAAAGTACACAGCACTTGAGTTTACTAAAAAATAAAATGAATTTTATATAAATTCTAAAGTTTAGTCTACCTAAATCATATCATTTTATTAATAATTTTAGAGGTATTTGATACAAAGTAACTATATATTTTTATTTTTCAAATCATATCATTTTAATATTAATAGTTTTAGAGGTATTTGTATATGTTTTTATTTTTCAAATCATATTATTTTAATATTAATAGTTTTAGAGGTATTTGATACAAAGTACTATATGTTTTTATTTTTTTAAATTTTTCCTATATAGAGTGTAAGTTGAGGAATAATAGGATTTAAGTTGGTCCAAAAATATTTATATGTTTTTATTTTTTAAATTTTTCCTAGATAGAGTGTAAGTTGAGGAATATATAGAGTGTAAGTTGAGGAATAATAGGATTTAAGTTGGTAAAAATATGTTACATTGAATTTTTCTATAAATTTATGCAATCTCTACGTGTGACTTTCCTTATTTAATTTCCTTATTTAAATTTTTGAGACTAAATTTACACTGTAAATGTAAATGCCAAATGCCAAGTTTTACGATTCTAAATTAAATTAAATTAAATTTCATTATCTAATGAGTTTATAGAAATTTGTTTTACCCCAAAATAAATTAAATTGGACTTATATGGATAACTGGATTTATATGGATTTTACAAGTTGTGCACACCTTTCAGCCAATTTGGAAACGTTTTAGTCCTGTTTGTCCAGTTTTAATTAAGAGTCCTCGATGTTTTCATATAATACAAATAGGTCCTAGACTTACGTGTCATTGAGTGGCATATTTACACAATGGACCCTAGGTTTGTTTAAATTTTCAAAGTTTAGTCCTTGGCTTCTAACTGATACCGAACAGATCGATTTGGCTGGGGTTCAACCGTGGATTGGCGAGTCGCCGGCGACGATGGGTGGCTCGGTTGGGGTCAAGGTCAAAAGACAAAATGAAGAGCACGTTGTCGCGGTTCCATTTTTGTACTTACATCGGCTAGTGGAGGTTGATGTAGCA
The DNA here is from genome assembly GCA_019925245.2 of Oryza australiensis. NCBI lineage: Eukaryota > Viridiplantae > Streptophyta > Magnoliopsida > Poales > Poaceae > Oryza > Oryza australiensis. Next base: position 1,292,660 of record JAIFGZ020000017.1, on the reverse strand, counting down.
TAGACGGCAGCTAGAACGGTGGAAGGTCTCGGCTAGCTGTCCCGACAAATGAGGTGCATCAATGGCGACTTTCCGAGGCTCCTTGGCTTCAGCTAGGTGAGGATAGAGAATGAGAGATGAGATTACGGATCCATCAAACAGTGGCAGATAGTTATAATGACATGGATCTAATCAAGAGCAACTCCAATGGAATCAGTGGGTTCTTCTATGCTAGATCAGTGTGTGTAGAGTGTGGAACTATACGCGCACGCGAGCGTACGCTGCGAGGAGAGGAGAGACTGGAAGGAGGAGAAAGTGCAACTAAAACAAACACGTAAGAATCCTCCATCCCGTCACGTCGGTTCTTCTTCTCCTCGCCCGGCAGGTCCAACTCCATCGTTGACTCGTCGGCGTACGGCGGCGGCGGCACCTTCTTTCCCGGTGGCGACGGTGGTGAGGGCGATGGAGGCAAGGAGCTCCCTCTCTCTCTCTCGTTTTCATGGCCTGGGCGGAGTCTGTGTTTGGGCGACATCGGCTGGTGATGAAGTAGGCGGAAACGGTGCTGGCACTTTGTCTCCACGCGTCAAGCGCAGCCGGCCCCGAAATCTCTCTCTCGTTTTCTCTCTCACCTTGTTAAGCGGTGGAACACAGTGTACGTACCCAGGTGGAGCAAACCCAAGTGGCTGCCAAGTGGGTTCAGGGTGAATAGAACAAGGCAAATAGGAGTGGGTTGGTTAGAAT